>CM066570.1:22605000-23280000 GCA_033816785.1 Picus viridis | reverse complement strand
TTCATGTAATGAATTTGAAATTCAGCTGATTTTGATTTATCCATGAGGAAAAGAAAGAGAGGAAGAGAAAGGGAAAGTATACATTTTTGTATTCGGTTTGTTCAAATATAACTTGAAGGACATAATTTCCAGTTTACAAGAATACCATTTGCACTGGAACAAAGTATGGTATCTTTAATACAGTAGTGGATTTTAAAAGCAAATTTACAAGGGAGTAATTGCATGTCTTTTCTGGTGAGATTTATCTTGCAGCTTTAAATGAAAAGCATTTAATATCATTATTAGGGACAAACCACACATTCATGTGCTTCTTCTAAAGCTCAGAACTTAACCTTTTCATGTCAAACAGCTGCAGTGTGTTGTTGCTAACCTGAAAAAAGGACAAAGAATTTGACTTCTTTTCTTGCAAGTGAAAAAAATAATAGTGACACTAAGAACATAAGAATGGTCCTAGTGGTTCAGAGCATCATACAACTTTGCAGCATGCTCCAGCAGCATTTCTGCAGCAATGACCAGTAATCAATTTCTAGGTAAGACTCTTAAAAAAACAGGGCAAACACAGGAATCTTCCTCATACCAGGCAAATAATCACTGGCTTGTGAACATCCAAAGCTAGAATTTAGATTCTGGGTTTATATTGTTATGATTACTTTGTCATCCAGCAATCTGACTGATTTCATTGCAAAGCTATGTAGGTTTGTACAGCTTTGTCTGACAATGAATTCCTTAGCTTCATCTATGTATCACCATTTGTTTGTTTGTTCTGCAGCTTTTCATCTGTGTTCCCTTAATTCTTGAATTATGAGAAACAACAATCAGATCCCCCTCTACCTTCTCAGTTTCACTCATGGGTTTATGGATCTGTCAAAAGCTCCCTATAGAGTCTCTTCTCTGGGCTGAAGAGTCCTTGTCTGTATAATCCTTTCTCCAAGAGATATTCTGTAATTTTTTTTCATCATCGATGTTCTTCTTTTCCTTTTCTGTTATGTCCTTGCAAATGCAGGGAAACAAAATTGCTAACAATATACAAGACCCATGTGCATGAAGCATCATTCTGCTTTCCACCCCCTCCAATAATCTCTAAACATTCTGTTTTCTCTTTTGACCATTGCTGACTCCTGAAACAACATTTGCACCAGTAAAATCTCTCCCGAGAGATAATGGATAGTTAAGAACACCTAACTGCAAGTGTAAAATTACCTTTAACATGGCTATCATCCTTTTTGATATTATCCATACTTAGCCACTACTGATTTTTATCACACCCAGTAACTCAGTCCTGAGAGCTTATTGACAGTTATAGTAATAAATTTTGCATCCCTCTGTGCCTTCCACACTGTCAACACATTTTTTCATTTCACTCTACAGTTTTTCTCCAGATAATTTACGTATGTATTTAACAATACAGGGCCTAGCTTGAAACTTTATGAAACCTGAAGAGTGATCTTCCTGTATTGACAAAGCTGACTATTTATCCCTACCCTTTATGTCTTACCTTTATGTCTTATTTTTGAGTACTTGCTTATGAGAAAGTCTTAGAAAGAAGCAAGGATTGGATTTCATTGATGGGCTGTTGAAAGCTTTCTGAAATGTAAGTATACAATAGGAAATGATTATTGATTCTTTAAAGGACAAGCAAGACCAAACTTCTGACTACAAAATTTACATTGATTTTTTCTTAGTGATGCCATATTTATACATATACATGCTGACTGATTTCTACTCTGTCTGTACTGCTAATTTGTCTGATCAGGAGTCCTCAGATCACGATAGGAACTTTGTCTAATAATGTTTCATTAGGTATTTTCTACCTTTTCCTTTGGTACCCAGGCCATTCTAAGAGAAAGGTGTGAAACCACCGCTGGTTTTAAATGTTCAAGACACTTAAAAACTCTGACAACTCATTACTATGATGTTACCTTTTCCTGATTTTTTTCCCATAAGATGGGAACTCAAAAATTCTTTGCATACAGTTTCTATCGTGTTCTCTTCGGGGAACAAAAATACGAAGAACTGATTCTAGTTCACTCAGCTTCTACACAGCTTCTTTCACCAGTAGCACTCAAGATATTTGTCAAAAAAAAGAAGTACAACCCCTATTATACAGAAGGGGGAAAAAGGCATTGAGAGATGAAGGGCTGGATTTGATAAAAGACTGATGGCAGGTCCATAAATACCTTATCTCCTCTGTGGTGGTTTATCACAAGCCAGCTTTGATATGATAGTCCCATAACTGTTTAGCCTGTCTTGAGCCTAATTTGATGCACATCCTCTCACTGGAGGCAGTAATTGTCTCCCGACTCCTCCTCATAATGTCCCGTTCTCTTGGCTATACTTCACCCATCGTCATGTCCAGTTCTCTCAGCTGTACTTACCCCATATATGAGCCTATTTTAAAGGGTCATTTTACAGCAATTAAAAATAAATTTATCAATCAGGATTTGCTTGGAGTTGCCCATATTTAAAAGAATAATTGGAAAAATAAATTGTATTGTTTCAGAAATAACCCAAAATCAGTCCATGAGTATAATGATATTTAAATGTGTTTCATGACTCCTGAAATAACTGGTCAATTCACATGGCAAGTGAACACACAGATGAGGACATTTACAGAGCATCTTTTGCTGTAAATTCCCGTTGACTATGCCTTGCACCCTGGCACTCTTCATGTTTGTGTACTAACTGATGAACATATATCCCACCTTAAATTAATGCTTCCTTGTCTTGGGTAAATAGGCTCCAATAATTCTGTAGCTGGCAAGCAAAGAAAACAGGAGAGACTAAACAAGATTAGCAGAATATCAAAGCATCCTCTTTAATTGCCTGCTACAATATGTTCATTTATTTTTGTCTCCATGTAACTTTTTTGTCATTTGTGCCTGATTGATTACACAAGGACAAGGATCTAGGGTAGTCTATTCATTACCTTAAAGGTTACTCTAATGGGTGATCTTAATAATCAGACTTTCAACAGGACAGGTATGAGATTGCCTATTGCCATTCAGAAAACTAGTGCACCTAGCCAAGTGCAGCTTACACCAGCACCTCAGCTAATTTAACTGGTAGTAGTCCTATTAATTTGGAATTGAATATTATCAGCCCACAGCAGTGGATCATCTTCATACCATTCTCATCATGCAAAAACTTCATTCAGTTGAGAGGATAACAAATCATATTAATAACAAAATTAAAGGGAAGTATGTACATTTGAAAGAGATATTTATTATTGTTTACATGAAAGAAAGAAGGATTTTAATTCCAGCATCTTTTAACAGACTGCATATGAGTACTTGAAAAATTTACACGAATACAAGACAGAATAAGGATTATTATTTCCTTCAGAAGTAGAAATATTAATTGTGTATTGGCTGCAAAAGAGTTCCTGTCAGTCTTGCTTAACCACCAGAGCTGCAGACTGTCTTTGTGAACAATGTCAGGGACATTGTAAATATCCTCCATAGACTGTGGCATAGACAGAAAGATGCTAGTAGTTTTGTGGTATGGTGAGTTTCTTGGTCTCTACAGGCTTAGACAAGGGAAAGTTTCCAGGGTATTTTAGTAACCTCTACAAGTGTTCAGAGCTGAACTTCAGACACTTACTGAATTTTACAACTCAAACCTGAAGAGCTGTTGGGCCACTCATACCAAAGCAGTTCCTGCAGGTTGTTATCAGGTATCTTGGTCTATAAATTCTTCTCTTATTACATTTGAAGCATAGCTCTGTAATATTTTTCCTGTGGAGTCATAGACAATGCTCAATTATAGTTGATGTTGTATATATCATGCTAATGAAAGTGTTAAACAAGCCAATAGTATCCAGTGTTTAAAAGAGACAGTAAATATATAGTGATAGTCTTCTCTGCTGCTTTGTAGAACCAGCATCAGTCACCAATATGGTCTATAATATTTTTCCTTTCAGTGTGAGATTGATTGATTGATTGATTGATTGATTGATTGGCTTCATGCTTCTCATTTGTTGTGTCCAGGGCAGATTTTTACACATTTTCAAACAGATGGGTATGATTTGGCACAGCTGGGTTTATCCTACCAATTGCACAGCTTGGAGCAATCCTGACTGCATTAGAGTAAAATGAGTCATAGATTCAAAAATCATTTGTCACTGTTGTAAAACTAAAAGACAATTGCTCCTGATTGGCACTTTATGCTCATAAATAAATAAATAAACAAACAAACAACTAACTAACTTGCTGTTAAGGAATGAGGCTGCTGCAGATAACAACATGAGGGCCCATCTCAGAACTGCTTTATTTGAAGAAGTTAGATCTACATTTTTAGCAATGTGAAATCACTCTCTAGTCACATAAAATATAAAGGCTTGTCCTAATGTGATCCTGCAGCTACAGTGGTCCTGTAGTTACCATGTAACTGCTCCAGTACCAGAGAATAAACACCGAAAATAAAATAGATAGGTAAGGTTTTTATAGTAAACCCAGGATTTGACCAAAATACCCTCTTTAATTTGATAAACAAAAAGACATGATAACAAATGAGGTGTCGAGCACAAGCCCTATGAGGAGAGGCAGAGGGAGCTGGGGTTGTTTAGCCTGGAGTAGAGGAGGCTCAGGGGAGACCTTATTGCTCTCTACAACTACCTGAAAGGAGGTTGTAGACAAGTGAGGGTTGGTCTCTTCTCTCAGGCAACCACCAACAGAACAAGAGGACACAGTCTCAAGCTGTGCCAGGGGAAGTTTAGGCTCAAGGTGAGGAGAAAGTTCTGCCCAGAAAGAGTAATTGGCCATTGGAATGTGCTGCCTATGGTGGTGGTGGAGTCACCATCCCTGGAGGTGTTCTAAAAAAGATTGAACGTGCCACTTGAAGCCATGGTTTAGTTGTTGTGAGGCATTAGGTAATAGGTTGGACTTTTCCAGCCTGGTTGATTCTATGATTCTGTGAAAAATACGTTGAAGAGAAGAATGGAAGGGAAGAAGGAAACACCTTCTGCAATTCTAGACTTACACTTATGAATTCATGCACTTTTTGCAAGATGTGCTTGATTCCTCCCTACTTCTACCAGGCTCTGTCTGGTCTCAGATTGGTACCTTGCAGCACCAGGTGAAACCTGAAAAGAAAGTAAGTCAGAGTCAGCCAGCCAGAGAGGGCCAGCCTTTGCTTTGGACTTGTCAGAAAGGTAGAGACACCTACGGACTAAATTCTATCCCATACTTTTTCTTCAGAGGGGTAGTCAGGCTCTCAGATGAGACCAAACAGACAGGAGAAAAGTTCCTATGCAGAACTGGAAGCTCCACCAGAAGACACTACTGGTAAAATAAGTTTTTCCTCATCAGTCCAGAATAAATTTTATTGCACTTTTTGCAGCTGTAGTTCTGACCTACTCTTATGAATTAAGATTATAATGATGCATATGCAATAATGATTTGTTATCAACTCTTGTCCCAAATAACAAATCACTTCTCATAGTGTCCCACTCTTCTACTCTGAAGAGACTGGCCACTATATCTGTTTCGTATGTCATCCTAACAAATCATGATGTGACTTTACTAAACATCGTGCTGAAATCTCAGTGTATTAATATAACAGTGCTTTCAAGACCGATTTTGCTTTGCCCTGTAATGTGGAACCCTGAGAAGAGTATCATTGCTGTGCATTGCTCTGTTGTTATGCATCTTTCTCAGAGCATTGTGTTTGGTTACTTTAAAATATAACAAGCAAAGCCTCTTAGCATATTTTCGATTAGGTAATAAATTGAGCTGAATGCTGAAATTAAGACTTATTATTTGATCATAAAATCTAAAAAAATCAGGTCTTCATATTCAAAAATTCGTTTTTTTTCCTGCTGTATTATGTCAGCATCTGCACATCAAAAGCTGAATAACGCTGCAGTTCTACCAAGTGGAAGAGTCTATTGATATCCAACAACTCCGCATCTTTCCATTGCTGTCTTGATTAAAACAACATCAGTATTTAAAGCTTAATTTAAAACTTTATCTTAAAGTTCCTGGTAGATGATACTGGTCTAGATCATTTCACTGTGTAACATGTGATCAGAATTTTTCAACGTATTCTCTGGTTTTTCTGTTATTAATGGAGTTTTGGTTTGTTTGTGTTGGCTGGTTTGGTTTTTTCCCCCATTAAACAAGTGCTTCCTATCCAAGACTCTAGGATCTGTATTCATACATGACCTTGTAGACCACATGAAGTTTGGGGTATTCTTTAATGCATCTTGGAAGTGGAACAGGGACCTCCCCCACTAACCCTCTGGGGCATCTCAGGTCCTGCATTTATTCCCTAATCAATGATGCCATATTCTAAAGGCTATTTAATCTGTAATTATTTATAATGGCCTTTGCCACATGGTACCTATTAAAAAAATTATGCAGACCTTAACAATCATAGAATCACAGAATCATAGAGTCATAGAATGGTCTGGGTTGGAAGGGACCTCTGAAGGTCATCTAGTCCAATCCCTTCAGCAGTAAGTAGGAGCATCCTCAACTAGATCAGGCTGTCCAGAGCCCTGTCAAGTCTCACTTTAAATATCTCCAGAGATGGGGCCCCAACCGCCTCCCTGGGCAACCTGTTCAAGTGTTCCACCATCCTCATAGTAAAGAACTTGTTCCTAACATCCAGTCTAAAGCTGCTCTTTTCTAGTTTGAAGACATTGCCACTTGTCCTATCCCCATAGGCCTTTGTAAACAGCCTCCCTCCATCCTTCCTGTAGGCCCCCTTCAGGTACTGGAAGGCGGCTATTAGGTATCCCTGGAGCCTCCTCTTCACCAGGCTGAATACCCCTAGCCTCCTCAGCCTGTCCTTGTAGCAGAGATGCTCCAACCCCCTGATCATTTTTGTGGCCCTCCTCTGGACCCTCTCCATCAGGTCCATGTCCTTCCTACATCGCAGGCTCCAGACCTGGACGCAGTACTCCAGGTGAGGTGTCACCAGAGCAGAACAAAGCAGCAGAATCACCTCTCTGGATCTGGATGGCAGTACATGAGGTTTTTATTCCAGATAACAGTAGAATAACCTGCAGTGGAGAAAAAAAAAAGAGATGTAATGCTCTGAGATCCCCATCAAATCACACACCCTTGCTCTCACATGGATCTTCATTTTTATGGGACGCAAAATGTGCAAAAGAAAAGTCACAAACATTTTCTTATAGATATCTCTTGGGGTTGATATAGGCTATTATTATGATTTATTTGTTGTGCACTGACAGAATGTTTGACTTTTTACAAACAAGATGGATGATTTTACCATTGCGTGACCTTGCAGTCTACCTATGTGCTGAGTTAACACAAAGAAGCAGGGATCTCATCATAATGATGTGCTTGAAGACTTGGGATACTGCTGAATTATTCGTCTTATTGCTGAAAGAGGTATAGATGGGACTTTCTCCATTAGTACCAATCAGTTCCCAATTAGTACCAATTACTAACTCAGCTAAACCGGAGGTGGTGTTGTCATATTGCTAAAATTTCTGTCAAAATTACTTCCTGGAGTAGGCTCCCACCTGAGAAGGAATTAGATTTTTCAAAGCTCTTCTATCATTAAGTCAAGAAACAACTGCTAGACTAACTGGCATGCTAACTCAATTATATTATATTTAAAACTATCTTCATGGGGATTTTGTCATATAATTTTAGCTGGTTGGATTTTTTTTTTTTTTCCCTATAGGATGTAAACACAGACAGCTCATCAGAGTGTAGAATTCAGTGTGCCTGCTGCCAGAAAAAAGGCCCAAAGCAGGAATCACTTCCTCTGCAATACATCTTGAATGCTCAAACAAGCCAGAGCTGAAATTATTAGGTCTCTGAAAGAAGTCCTATTTATGGTGGGTAGTATAATAAGATAAAGGCATCAGGGAAAAGATATTCATATACTTTCTTATAGCAGAGCAGACTTGTGATTTTCATAACATAATACAAAACATTAAAAAGCTTCCCAATAAATCAAAAATATAAAAGTGAATATAAAATCTTTTAAAACTGCTCTTTTCTATGATTTGATGTATGATTGCTCTCTTACTGACTTTAAAAGAGCAAAGCATTATACTTCGCTTTCACTCTATTAAAAATCAGCTAAATAGCACCCAAGTTGTTTGCCATTATTCACAGGCACAGTTCAGCCTTTCTTTATACTGATACAGTCCACTGAAACTAATGAGAATGTTGGTGAGCAACTGAGGTCAAAATATGAACAACAGCTAATAACCCCCCCCAATCCTGTTCCATATTTTTGAGGTACTTTTTCTTCTATTTAAAGTCAGATATAGTTTCCTCCATTGCAGATGTGCTGCAGAGATGGGAACAAATATGGTTGTGATCTGGTATTGCTTTGATGGCTTTTTCACTAGACTTGACATACCTGTACACAATTTCTTCATAGCACATTACTTAAATGGTTTCTTTTTTCCAACAAAATGAGGTTATGCTTTTGATGGAAGAACAATTTAGAAAGGGCCAGAGCACCAAGTTCCACTCATGAAGGGTCATGACTTTCAATCTAGAAGCTTGATAGTCCAGTTCTGGTTTACACAATAATTGCCTCTCAATATTAAATTCAGTTGACAGCATCCTGTGATACCAATATCAAATAGATATTTATGGCTTCAGGGTTTTTAATAATATAATCAAATTTTAAAAGCAAAAGGTGTTGTTAGGTGAGGGCAATGTCATGCATAGTGGAGCACCTTAATCTGTATAAATTTATGCATTTCTAGCTAAACAATTGCACAGTGCTGCTGCTTCTTTTTTTTAACTTCCACTGTTATTGAGTGCCATATTAAGTAATGTCTTAAATAGCTTGCTAGGACTCTCACTGATCTCTAGCAGGCAGACTGAGTGTCTGCCAGCTCCTCTGATATTACATCTTAAGGTCTTTAACTGTCTGAACAGCTGGATGATTGCATATAGCACTGGCAAGCAGCCTCTCTGCTCTACAAACCTCAGTTAAATGCACTGTCATAGAGCTAAGAAAGCACAAGCTGCAGACTTATTTTATGCAATGATCAATGACACTTATGTTTTAAAATTATGTAGAACTAGTTTTGGATATGGCCTCAACAAATATTCCTCTGTTTACAACTGGTTAATGAACTGCTGACAATTTATCCCAATGCTTTTGTCTTTTGATATTATTTGCAAGGTAATTTACATTAATACTTTTCAGTCTGTAGTCTGTGTGCAGAAGTTTCTTGCAGGAACCAATGTTTGAAATTTCAGCTGTGTTTATTAGTTATAAGCCACGAGGTTGGTTTTTGTGTCTTGGTAGGAAAAGCATAATTCTCAGGATGGAAAGAGGCATCTCCGAGGGATGATTCACCCATCCCTATTTTGGTATGGGATGAATCACCCTCTGAAAGTGCCTATTGATTACAAAAGGAGCCTGAATGATTGACTAATCTAGACATCTAAATTTCAAGCAGCTAAAGTAAGGTGATTCCCATTCTTAATATATACACCTGACAGACAGTGATATACAACTGTTACAGATTACCACAGACACACTATTGTATAGTGCACCGCTGTTCCAAGCTTGATTACCACTGAGCTAATCCCAAATTGATCTAAAAACACAATGGTTTTAAATCCTCTCTTTATCAATAAAAACAAGATTTTAAACATCTAAGCTTGATAAACCATGAGTGTGTATACACTCTTTTGCTTTATCTTTATTTTCATAAGTTCTGCTTTCTTATCTGTCCTGGCTCTTGCATGAGTCATGATTTAGTGGAAAAAATGCTGCAGCCTGTGTAGTCATTGCTTATATATATATATATATATATATATATACACACACATGTATATATAAAATATATAGCATGTGTCTCTATGCCCAAATTCTTTTCTTGTTGGCAGACTTTAGAATTATAGGACCTTCATCTTGATAAATCCAAAGTACATTTCTTTTAGCTAAGAAATTAGTGGAAATTCTTGAAAAGAGTCCTATCCCAATAAATTAGAGATTAGTTGTTATGGAATGCATTTTGTCTTCCTTTTCTGAGCAGGTAGAAGTGACTGGTTTTTCACACATTTTCAGATCCTTCACACCGCCTTTTGCTGGAGCACAGACATTCATCTGACTCACTAACTTAAAGTCTTCAACTTTATTGCTTTCTAGTGATAGTGTGAAACACTATTACAGTATATTTAACTTTTGCACTGTGCTGATGTTATGTGCATATTAGGATCTGCTGTTTTGAGATTGTTGTATCACAACATAGGCAGAAACAACTAAGTGTATCTGAACCCATTGTCCAGCAGGAGCAGAGAAGTGATTGTGACCCTGTACTCAGCACTGTTGAGGTCGCAGCTTGAGTCCTGTGTTCAGTTCTGGGTGGTGCAGCATAGGAAAGACATTGAGGTCCTGGAGCATGCCCAGAGAAGAGCAATGAGGCTAGTGAGGGGTTTGGAGGGCATGGCCTATGAGGAGTGGCTGAGAGAGTTGGGGTTATTCAGCCTGGAGAAGGCTGAGGGGAGATCTTAATGCTCTCTACAACTACCTGAAAGGAGATTGTAGTGAGGCTGGTGCTGTCTCTTCTCCTAACTATTGACAGGACAAGAGGAAATGGGTTTAGGTTGTGCCAGGGGAGGATTAGATTAGATATTAGGAAAAACTTCTTTACTGAGTGGTGAGGCATTAGAACAGGCTACTCAGGGAGGTGGTGGAGTCACTGTCCCTGGAGGTGTTCAAGAAGTGTGTAGATGTGGCACTTCAGGATATAATTTAGCAGTCATGGTAGTTGAGTTAAGGTTGGACTCAGTGATCTTAAAGGTCATTTCCACCCTCACTGATTCTGTGACTCTATGGTTCTAAATGGTAGTGGAAGTTCTTTTCTCTAAGAACACTAATACAATATCACAACCTATTGTGAGGTGAAGGAGTCATGGCCTGAGTCCAGAAATAGTAGCCATTTTGTGGGAATTCCAACATCCCAGGGTAACCCAGAAATGTCTCTCCTTTTTTTTTTTTTGTGGGGCACAATATATATAAAAATATCTCTCCCATAAAAATCAAGGAAAACCATATTTTTTTCTTAATTCTAGCTCATTGTATTGCTTGCTTTTTGTCTCACAAACCTCTGGAGTAAGCAATAAAACATTTCTGGACCAAATCCAGCCATGCCTCGTAGCTGTATGTGAATTAAGAATATGGACATTGTTTCCACTTCTCAGTAATAAGTGAGTCTGATTCACTGAATGCTGTGTTTTAATGCCTTGGAGAGGCCTCATTTTGATTGTCTGCCATATTTGTTCAGGAAAAGTTCCCTTAATGGTTTCCAATGCCAGACTGACCTTTGTATTGTGTTTATTATCCTGTCTGTCTGGTATAGTACTTACTCTCATCTGCTATATCTTTTACAGTTGTCTGTGTCTTATGAGAAAGGTAGAGCTGCTTGCCTTTGAAATTTTTCTTTTAATGCATTTATTGATAAATGTGCCCTGTGAATAAAGTAAGGATTGAGTCGCTCAAGATTAGTCATAAATCTTTCCTGTAAAAATGCATTTTCCTATAATTAACTCTGTGGCCAAACCTCCCAAAAATACTTCAAAGGAATCTTCCATGCTTCATGTGTGATGAGAGAATGACCTTTTGGAAGCGAAAAGTTTAACCAGAACATGCTATCTATTTTTGCATTTTAGCTTATTATATGATATTTAAATAAAGACAGTGATGAAGAGGAACATGAAAGCTAAACTTTGTCATGTGCATAGATTTCAGTAAAGCATCTTGCACATCCACAAAAATATTTGATAGTTAGAGAAAAACTCACATTCTTCATTCCATCAAGAAGCTTTAAAAATGTCCTTAAATGCTGAATTAGAATGAAAAAAATCCAGCATTAAAAGATTCCTGTGGTAACACCAGTATTTATTTATACCTAATACTAGCAATTTTAATTGACGCGTCATTAATTTGTATACACATTTTATTTCATTACATGTTATTAGTATAAATAGAAATATAATGATGTGTAACAAAATAAGGGTATAATGTAATCCATTAAATGATTACACTAACAGATTAAACAGAGATGATCAATCTATCTCCATGCCCAAACACTGCATTCGTACCGTTTCTGTTCAGAGCACCGTTTCCCAGGCTGGGATCTTACCAGATTGAAATGTGGGAAGGAATTCAACAAAACCAGACCGTTAGGGTAGATGTCCATTTTTCTTGTTTCCATTCAGCCTAAAACTACTATAATGAGAACCAGAAGGGCTAACTCAGACCTTCATAACCAGGTTGAAATGAGGAGTTGAGAAAATGAGAGAAAATATGATAAAGTTATACAAGTACTTTCAAACCTCTGGAGAGGACATGGTTTGGACAAACATTTCAAGAGTGGGTGTGGGATGCTGAGATGAAATGTTTTCTGCTAACCATCTCTAATTTCATTTCCTAGCTCTCATTGTGATCCAGGAAGTCTGTTCTCCAGCATGAGTCATTTTGTCACATTCCAGATCTGAAATGAATAAAGCTAGTAACATTTATGGTATGCTGTAGTTTTCCAATATCTTGCAAATGTCTATTTTTTTTTTCATTTGTTGTCATTATCAGGAAGTAACAGCCAACAATGTAAGAATGAATGCCCATTAGCAATGTAGAGAAAAATTATAGTGCCCTTGACTCATTTTACAAGAGCTCATTCCAGTTTAAGGCTTCTTAAAATGTAATTTTAATCAGAGCAGGAGCTGCAGTGGAGATGAGCTGCCTATGTTAACAGAGCCATTTCATAAAGGTTTATGAATGAAATCTACTTTATGGGGTTCTGGCTGTATATGAGCATTAGAATATTTTGTGGGTTTTTTGGATCCAACTCAAAGGAAAGCCTGCTTCAAGAAGGCATTATAGCTGGAGCAAGAAAACTACAAACTAAGCTGGGATGACTTCTCCAAATAAATTATTTTGGAAGGATGAATTCCTGTAAGTAGAAAACTACAGGAAAAGGAAGACAAAACCAAACTCAGTCATGTATGATTAAAACCAACCTTCTCAAACATCCCATATATATACACACATATACATACATATGTATATAAAAGTGTGTATATATATACACACACATATCTATATAAAAGTGTATATATACATATACAAGTATATTCTATTTGCTTTTTTTACAGTATTAATTGTGAATAATATTATCACAATACTAGAAACAATATTAGAAAGCTTAGTGCTTTGGAGACATCAGCTCAAACAAACCCTTATATCTTTATGAAAACTCCTGCCTTAAGCCTCCCTGCAGAAAAAAAAACCCAACCAACCAAGCAAACAAAAAAACTCCACCCAAACCAAACCAAAGCAACAACAACAACAAAACCCCAAAACACATAACCACAAAAAACACAAAAAAAACCACAAAAAAAAAACCCCCAAACACATAAACAGAAAGTGGTAATTGGACAAAGTACTTAAAAAATAGCTACATATATCTACAGTTTTTCTTTATATGAAAATAAGTTCTTTTCCACAAGGGTAGTGAAACACTGGAACAGGTTGCCCAGGGAGGGAGTTGAGGCCCAGTCCCTGGAGATGTTAAAGGTGAGGCTCGACAAGGTTCTGGGCAACCTGATCTAGTTGAGGAAGTCCCTGCTTACTGCAGAGGGGTTGGACTAGATGACTTTTGGAGGTCCCTTCCAACACAGAACATTGGAGGCATGTATATGCATGCTGGCAAATATGATATAGATTGGAATATTCATATCCATCAACTGTGATAACTAATTTCCACATGTACCTAGAGCTTGATAATTGCATCAAAATAGCAGTAAATATACCTCAACTGAAGCAAAATGTCTTTATGCCTTCTAGACCTCTTATAGGCCACATTTTTGTTTCCATAACAGAAATCTGCATGATGTTATTTCTTATGCAGTCAGAATACACTTTCATTACAAGCATTCATCTGCCAGGCCTCTGTTTTTATTCTTGAGTGAATAAATTGCTGAAACTAAATGAAACCTGTTAAGAACCCAAAGCCATTGTGTAACTGGAAAATTATTTACACAAGAAAGGTAAGGTCACTTCTGCACAACAGTCAAAAATCAAACCTTTTACACAACTTGTAGGTATTTCCCAATCATACTGCATATAATTAGTTATCTCAGGTCAGAAAATATGTAGATCAACCAGCTGAGATCAAATATGACAAGTTTTGTCAGTGCTAAAGGACTAATTGATGGGTTTTGGAGAGAAACTGGCAAGTAATGCAGGATTTCTTAACAAGGACAGGTAAGGTTACATAAGACATAAAATAAGGTGAAGGTTTTGAGCTACAGTGCTTCGTGACCAGAAGAATTGCTGAAAGTAGAAAGAATGATTCACTTAGGATGAAAGTAAGTTCAGTTTGACCATTTTAGGATTGAGATTAATTCCAAATTCTATGGAATAAATTCCAGGGAGGGTATTTTGATGACGTGTCCAAATCTAATCGGAAAGGAGGAGGAGTCTGCTGCCTTGATGAGTAACAGGTGAAGCTGTTGTACCACAAGGAGATATCCACTCAAGGAAGGTGGGAGCAAAGCATGGTGTTCTACACATGTAAGTAAAAAATAAATCAAGTTATTCCTAGGAATCTTTTAAAGCTGTCTTCACACATTCTGCATTTCTACAGGTCGGGTGTGCTCTTTTTTCTCCACTGTAGTCTCTTTGGCAGTGGGTTGATTTGGGTGACATACATGTTTCACTAATTTTCAGAAGTTTGTCTTATCCCAAGGCACTACTCTACATCATTCAGATCTTGCTAGAATAGCCTAGTTCTTAATTGCATAATAGGTCTAGGAGTCAAAGCTGTCCCTGCATTAGTAAGGTTCATATCAGATATTTTTAATTATGTTTTAAAGTCTCATTTCCATGCTTTTGGCCAGACGAATACTTTTTTATCCAAGGGAGTGTGGGAGCCAAGAGAGCCTGCCAAATGACAGGAGTGCAATGTGCTTGATATACACAAAAATGGTGCTTATATTATAGAGATACAAATGGTCACAGTAAGTGCAGTGTAGCAGAGCATCTGAAGTGCCCCATTATAAACGAACAAATTTAAAGACCTGACAAATTTAGAACAAGGGAAGGTGGAATGTTTCTTGTTTAATGAGTTATTTTACTTCAGAATTCTGTTATTCTGTTAAGATCAGGACAAACTATTCTTTCTATTGACGTTTTGTACGTATTTGTGCTTGCTGTTACCAATAAATGGATTTTAATGAAGTATGTTAACTGGATTCCTTCATATATTTGTAAATGGATATAAAATGGACACCTTCCCTCAATCAATTTTGTGGAACCTTCTATAGTCAGTGAATTCAATTGGTAGAGGGTAATTGGTGCTAGTATTCCCCCAGGGAACTGCCACTGGATATTATTATTCGTGGTTGTCAATCGCACTGCCATGGATGTTGCAAATGAAAGCAAAGCTTGCAGCCGCTCTGACAATGAGGTGATTTGCCTGGTCTCCCTCCTATGGGTGCCACTCTGAATAACCTCATTATCCAGACCAACAGGGTGGGGTCTTTCCATCACTGCCAACTTCTCTAAGGTGGTCTATCTGTTCCCAGTATCTATCACAATCAGTGTGTTATTAAGATAAAGCTCTCATTCTATTTACCTTACTTCTACCAAACTGTAGATCTCTAGTCCTTAATACTTTAATTCTTCAGCTGTCCTCTGAGGTCTACTGGATAGAAAACTTCACACAAAGCAAAGCTAATAAGATGGATGAAATTCCCCCTGGGGATTTTTGTGATCTGTCAAAATTCAGCATATGCTGAAGACAGATGATAAATATAAATCTATAGAAGGGTTTGAAGAAGAAAAAATGGTCTATTTACTTAGCAAAGACAGAAATGTTAATGAATTTTGCTGCATGGAAGCATTATCTGCCATGGATGGTTAGGGCTCGGGCTTGCACAACTAAAAGTGATAAATGAGACCCAGCTACAAAATAATTGTTAGGTTATGAATGTCCCTAGAATCCTTGTATGGGTTTGACAATATTAAATCTATCTCAATTTCTTATTAAATAATGTATATACATGACAAGAAAGAGTACATGCCCCCATGAAAGTTTTGAATAAAAGCTATTCTTATTTGTTATCAGTGACAATGAACTCATTGCTTTAATGGAAGTTGTAATGAACTCTACCACGAGTGTTTAACTCAGATACAGCTTCTCTCATTCATTCTAAACCTGATTTTCTCTACATGCAGGGTATAATTTAGGTACCTTAACAATCCTTCAGTGAAAGTGCAAGCAACAAACAACTATCTGCCAATGAAAGCCACAAGTAGATTTTTATTCCTTTTTCTCCCAGATTAACAGCTACCAGTCACCAAGTGGTGTTAACAAAATAATACTAAATGTCAACTAGTATTAACCAGATATAACAGGGTAGCTGTAGAGATGTGGAAAGGCTGCATTAGTTGCTTTACCCCAATTTATATTGCAGTCACTGAATCTTCACTAGGTAGGTCTGTATAATATTGCTTGGGTTTTGAAATCATATCATAGAATCAGTCAGGGTTGGAAGGGACCACAAGGATCATCTAGTTCCAACCCCCTGCCATGGGCAGGGACACCCCACACTAGATCAGGCCGGCCAGAGCCTCATCCAGCCTGGGCTTAAACACCTCCAGGGACGGGGCCTCAACCACCTCCCTGGATAACCCATTCCAGGGCTTCACCACTCTCATGGTGAAGAACTTCCTCCTCACATCTAGCCTGAATCTCCCTACCTCCAGCTTCATTTCATTCCCACTAGTCCTATCACTACCTGATAGCCTGAGAAGTCCCTCCCTGGCCTTCTTGTAGGCCCCCTTCAGGTATCTTCTATTGCTATGGGCAGCCTGATCTAGTTGAGGATGCCTCTGCTTACTGCAGAGGGGGTGGATTATATGACATTTGGAGGTCCCTTCTAGCCTGGACCATTCTATGATTCTATTGGAACTATCCCAGTTTTTACTTACACCCCCAAATAATTACCCCATTTCCCAACACTCTCTGACATTTGTAAGGCAATGGTATTTTAGCTTTTACCTGATTTTGAAACAGAAATTTGAAATGCAGCTTTCAGCTCATGAGAGAATCTAGCCATTGCTGAAGATATTATATATTTAGTTTGATTATTATTTTTTTTTCTGGCGCAGCTTGGTCTAGTTTTAATTACTGTGCCATTTCATGTGCTCTCTTACAGGTGCTTCTTAGGCCTTAAAGAGCTGGAGAAGCCCTTATCCTTGGGATATTGGACTGGCAGGAAGCATAATGTCTGATAACACTACCTGTGAAATTCCAACTTTTAATTTTTATGTCTGTTTCACTTTTCTTGCCAGACTAGGAGAAGGATCCAAGTCAAGCCAAAAGACTGAATTACTGATAAAAGTCAATGGGAGGTGCCAGACCACCTGGATCTCTTTAGAAATATTATTTCCTGGCTCTAAGATGTAATGAGAAATTTGAAGACATGGCATGAGTAGAAAGCTTTCTAAGATGTAAATGTATATATATCATCCTGCAGGCATTGAACTGTTTTGTAGTAAATGAAAGCCCATTGGTAGAGAACTGACACTGGATTCTATTTCCTATTCAGTACCACCTTGGCAAAAGACATCCTTCTCAGAGTCTCTTCCCCACAGAGTTGACTTCTTTACAGAAATCAGTAATCCACTCACTCATCTCTCCCAGCTAATATTTAACATGAGGGGTTGCAAATACTTTCTTAGTGATAAAGGTCAGGCCTTATATCAATAGTTTTTGTACATATCTGATATCCCTAGCCTTGATCCATTGTGTAAAGAGAGAATTTGTAAATTTTTTGTTATTTCATAGCTGTGCAAGGGTTCTCTCAAGCTCCTTTAAGTGAAACCACATCCTTTTGTCAGAACTGGGACTAAGTAAATCAAAAGAAAACACAAACAGCTAGCAGCTCAGACAAGAAAAAACTCACGTCTTTCCTATGTCCTTCTCATGACATATACCATAGAATCACAGAATCATAGAATCAACCAGGTTGGAAGTGACCTCAGAGATCATCAAGCCCAACCTATTACCTAATACCTCATGACAACTAAAACATGGCTTCAAATGCCATGTCCAATCCTTTCTTGAACACCTCCAGGGATGGTGACTCCACCACCTCCCTGGGCAGCACATTCCAATGGCCAATTACTCTTTCTAGGCAGAACTTTCTCCTCACCTTGAGCCTAAACTTCCCCTGACACAGCTTGAGACTCTGCCCTCTTGTTATGTTGGTGGTTGCCTGGGAGAAGAGACCAACCCCCACCTGGCTACAACTGCCTTTCAGGTAGTTGTGAGAGCAATAAGGTCTCCCCTGAGCCTCCTTTTCTCCAGGCTAAACAATCCCAGCTCCCTCAGCCTCTCCTCACATGGCTTGTGCTCGACACCTCTCACCAGCCTCATTGCCCTTCTCTGGACATAGACATGTTTTGTTAGAAACTGTAAAACTCCTTCAACTTCACCTTTTTGTCTCCATAACCTAGAGACAATGGAAGTCAACATCTTGACTTTTTCATATTTAAAATTATTATCACGTGCTGGAAAGCAAGATTTTTCCTTTCTATGGGAAATAAAATCTGAGACTGTAAGCATTATAACTAATAGAAGTAGCAGAAAAAAAAATATATGTGCACACACACACACATATATATACATAAAGCTAAGAAAAGAGAATGCATTTTCTCTACATTTTGCCTTTGAATTTTGATACAGTTGACCCCATCTTCTAAATAAATTTGGTTTGGATCATTATCCACTTGGGAGAATACCATAAAAAAATATAACACTAGTTGCCTTACAGAAAGGAAAATATTACAAACTATAAAGCAAGCACAGTTGGGCAACCTCCTGTTGAGAGCAATTATTTGAGCATTATGAAAGGCAGAAGATTACAAACCTTGAAATGAAGGAAAGGAATGACCTTTCTTCACTAGCATAAGTCTTGCCTGAGAAATGGGTGGTAACACAGATAGATGTATCAAGCTGCAAACACCATAATTAATGAGAATGGCCCTTCTTTAGACTTCAGGGAATCAGGTACTGTTAGAGGTGTCTTGTCCTGTAGGAGATGTTAACTGAGATTGGGGCTTTGAATGAATACTTTGCTGAAGGCATCCAACATCACCTTGACAAGTACAATTCCCTCACCATACAGCCTTTCACACAACCTCTTTTATGCTTTCAATCATAGCCATCAGAGACTAGTAGTGGTGCCAAGGGGGCTATATCATATTAACTCAGAAGCTTATCATCTACTATCTCTCAACATGCATTTAAATGACTTCCTTATCTATAGCAACAAAGATTTCTATTGTGAGCTGTGGGTTTTTTTTCTTGTTTATTTTGTAAATTATTAAGGAGGACAAAAAGTAATATTATAAAATTGTAATAGACAGTGATGTTACTAATCTAGCTAAACTAGTGTTGCTACAAAACCACTATATCAAATGCCAGGCATTACTGCATATAGCACTGTCATTTTCTGTCTGTAATGTGTGCATCCATGGATTAATGAAGTATCTCAGACTGCCTCAGTAGATGTATTCCACCAGAATTAAGTAGAAATCTGAGTACTTAGGTTATTTGTGTTGCTTTTGTCTTGTTTTTTTTAAGTTCATAACCTCTACTGCACCTTAGCTTGGATAAGAACTAATTCACTTCTATTACATAAAACAAATATACACCTATGGAAACAGTCACGAGAATTCTAAATTAATAATGGAAAAACTTGATCAAGAGGAAAAAAAGTGTCTGATTCATAAATAAGCAATATTTGATATGCAACTTGCAGGCCTCACAAGGCCAGCCAGATAATCATGGAATCACAGAATTGTTTCAGTTAGAAAAGACCTCTAAGAACACTGAGCCCAACTGTCAACCTAACACCACCACAGGCCTTAAAATAGATCCTGAAGTGCCATGTCTACACATTTTGAACACCTCCAGAGATGATGATTCCACTACTTTCAATAGCTGACCACTCTTCAGTAGAGAAATGTTTTCTAATATCCAATCTAAACTTCCACCAGTGCAATTTGAGGATATTTCCTCTTATTCTATCACTTGATAATAGGAAGAAGCAAACAACACCTACCTCACTACAACCTCCTTTCAGGTCTCCTTTTCAGAATATGGTCTCCTTCAGCCTTCTCTTCTCTGACTAAACACTCCCAGTTCCCTCAAACGCTCCTCATAAGACTGGTTGTCCAGACCCTTCACCAACTTTGTAACCCTTCTCTGGACATGCTTCCTCAACTAGGTGTCCTTCTTGTAGTGAAGGGCCCAAAACTGAACACAGTGTTCAAGATGCAGTCTCACCAATAAAAGTGTTTTCCTCAAACCCTTCAGTGTCAGGGAGGAATACTGAAAGGGAGAGAAAACACATGTGATTAATACATAGCTCAGAGGATGGTGCCACTGGTGAAATTTTGGGGTTTTCAACCACAGCCTGCTTTACAAGACAGCAGGCTTGCTGCAACAGATGGGGAACACCTATCTCAAGGCAGAAAAGGATCCTGGGGCAAGAGCTGGCAGGGCTTATAGAAAGGCCCTTAAACTATACTCAAAGGGAGCAGGGATGAAACTGAACTTGCTAGAGATGAGCCTGGGAGTGGCATGATGTGTGCTGGGAATATAATGCAGCAGAGAGGATAGAGACCCCAAGGTTCTTGGAGAGTGTGGAAGACAAATTCTTGATGCAGCTGGTGAAGGACCCAACTACAGAAGGTGCCCAGCTGGGCCTGCTGCTTGTTAACAGTGAAAGACTTGATGCAAAAGTTGGGCTTAGTGATCATGAACAGAGTTGTGACTCTGCCTGATGGATTTAACTCCATTCACCTCCACCCTTTGGGCCTGCATATTCAGCCACATTTTTACCCAGAGAAGCACCCACCCACCCAAACTATGAGCATCTAGTTTCTCCAGGAGGATTCTGTGTCAAAGGCTTTGCTAAAATCCAGATAAACAACATCCACTAAGTGAGAAGATCAGTTGAAGCATGTCCTGCCCTTCATGAACCCATGCTGACTGGGCCTGATCATCTGGTTTCCCTGCACACACTGCATAATGACAATCAATATTATCTATTCCACAAGCGTTCCTGGCACCATGACTGCCAGGTCTGTGGTTCCCCAGGTCCTCCTTCTGGCCTTGTAGATGGGCATCATGGTTGCTAGTCTCCAGTCATCTGAAGCTCCTTGTTTAGCCAGGACTGCTGTAATGCCCTGGATATCCATGAGGAATTAGTTCGGGACCTGCTGAACCACTTGGACACTCACAAGTCCATGGGGCCGGATGGGATCCATCCTAGGGTGCTGAGAGAGCTGGCAGGTGAGCTGGCCAAGCCGCTCTCCATCATTTTCCTCCAGTCCTGGCTGACCGGTGAGGTCCCAGATGACTGGAAACTGGCCAATGTGGTCCCCATCCACAAGAAGGGTTGGATGGAGGAACCCGGAAACTATAGGCCGGTCAGCCTGACCTCAGTGCCAGGGAAAATGATGGAGCAGATTATCCTGGCGGCAATAACTGCACACCTGCAGGATGGCCAAGGGCTCAGGTCCAGCCAACATGGATTTAGGAAGGGCAGGTCCTGCCTCTCCAACCTGATCTCCTTCTATGATCAGGTGACCCGCCTGGTGGATGTGGGGAGGCCTGTGGATGTGGTCTACCTGGACTTCAGCAAGGCCTTTGACACCGTCCCCCACAGCAAACTGCTGGCTAGGCTGTCAGCTTGTGGCTTGGGCAGCAACACTCTGCGCTGGGTTGGGAACTGGCTGGAGGGCCGAGCCCAGAGAGTGGTGGTGAATGGTGCCACCTCCAGCTGGAGGCCAGTCACCAGTGGTGTCCCCCAGGGATCAGTGCTGGGCCCCATCCTCTTTAACATCTTCATTGATGATATGGATGAGGGAATTGAGTCCATCATCAGCAAATTTGCAGATGACACCAAGTTAGGAGCAGATGTTGGTCAGTTAGAGGGTGGAAGGGCCCTGCAGAGGGACCTCGACTGGCTGGACAGATGGGTGGAGTCCAATGGGATGGCATTCAACAAGTCCAAGTGCCGGGTGCTTGCACTTTGGCCACAACAACCCCATGCAGAGCTACAGGCTGGGGTTGGAGTGGCTGGAGAGCTGCCAAACAGAGAGGGACCTGGGGGTGCTGATCGACAGCCGCCTGAACATGAGCCAGCAATGTGCCCAGGTGGCCAAGAAGGCCAACCGCATCCTGGCCTGCATTAGGAATGGTGTGGCCAGCAAGAGCAGGGAGGTCATTGTGCCCCTGTACTCTGCATTGGTTAGGCCGCACCTTGAGTACTGTGTCCAGTTCTGGGCCCCTCAGTTTAAGAAGGACATCGAGACACTTGAACGTGTCCAGAGAAGGGCAACAAGGCTGGTGAGAGGCCTTGAGCACAAGCCCTATGAGGAGAGGCTGAGGGAGCTGGGGTTGTTTAGCCTGGAGAAGAGGAGGCTCAGGGGCAACCTCATTGCTCTCTGCAACTACCTGAAGGGTGGTTGTAGCCAGGAAGGGGTTGGCCTCTTCTCCCTAGCAACCAGCACCAGAGCAAGGGGACACAGTCTCAAGCTGCACCAGGGGAAGTTTAGGCTCGAGGTGAGGAAAAGTTCTTCACTGAGAGAGTGATTCGCTATTGGAATGGGCTGCCCAGTTGGGTGGTGGAGTCACCATCCCTGGAGGTGTTCAAGAGGGGATTTGACATGGCACTTGGTGCCATGGTCTAGTCGTGAGGTCTGTGGTGACAGGTTGGACTCGATGATCTTCAAGGTCTCTTCCAACCTTAGTGATACTGTGATACTGTAAATGATGGAAAGTGGCTTGATGAGCACTACTGCCAGTTCCTCAGTATCCTTGAATGTATGCTGTCCAGCCCCATAGATTTATGTATGTGTAATGGAATTGGATCCTAAGTAATGATCCAGTTAACCTGCTTTTTGTCATTGCCTGCAAGGATAAATGCCAAAACACGGTTGTGTCTGAATGCTCCTTGCATAGCCATCCATATCAAGTATTTCTTGTTTTATTACAAGAAATTATTTCCAGACTAGAAATGCAATATAATCCAGGCATAGATCAACATAAAGTACTTCCAAATCATAACAGAAGCTTGAAAAGATTGGAGAGATACAACTTGTTTTCTGTATGTGGGTAGTAATAGGAGCAAGAAATCAAGTAAAAGAGTTGATTTATAGGCTCTTCTTTCCCCTGAATAGTCTTGAAGAAATGGTTCTTGCACCTTGGGTAGATGCCACCATCCTCCAGGTAGATGTTACCTGGCAGTGTTGTTGAAACTACACAGTCTTCATAATTCAGTAACGAGTCACAAAATGAAAAGCGGAGTCTGCATTATGTGTATAGAATGTGTGACTGGGACAGCCAGAGGTTGTTCATATTATACAACATAAAATCAGTGTTACTATATACCACCTGTCTCAGAGATTTTTTTGACTGCTGCTGCCACCAAAGTAGAAATGTTTTGCAATTTTATGCTTTTATTTCCCATTCCCATTTTCAGTCTTTCCTAATCGCAGCCTACTTATAGCCAGTTACCTGGACGTGGAGGTTTTGGAGGTGACTTAAAGTTCTCTCTTAATACCATGAGAAAAGAAACCTTTGTTTTCTGCCAACAGATATGACACTAGTTGGTTGACTGTCTGACCAAGTGCATTACAATCTAGACTCTTTACAGTATCTTGTGTATTTCTTGGTTTTCTTCTTCTTTGGTTCCTCTCTGTAATGTTTGTAAAGAAGAATCTGGAAAGACAGTTCTGAATATTATTTTACCTATTCTTATGTTTCTTGATTTTGCTGTACAGAAGATAAGGCAGATTTATGCAAACTTTTCTGCCTATTTGTTTCTCTTAGCAATCTTTTTATTGCTGATTAGTCCGCTATCTTTTCAATCCTTTGAACTGAAAGCGAATGTCTGGAAGAGACAACATGTGCTTTTTCTGGTTCTTGGCGTGGAGACCAGCCAGAGCTGCTTTGTAATAACACCAGGATAGTCCTCTAAATCACCTACAGTAACCCAGCAATTATAAAAAGCAGCAAATCTGCAATGGTTCTAACATGCTGTTTCCAAAAATTATTTATACTGGAAAGCAGAGACCAGATGGAATCTAATGGCAGAACTGGCTACTGTAGAGCAGGGAAGCACTGAATTCCCAGCTCTGTGCTGGGTGAGCTTGATTACCCATAATCTGTTTGTGCCAGGCACAGCTAACACAGGATTAAGATGTAGGAAGATATGAGCTGAGGGAAGGGAATCACTGCACTGGAGTTGCATGTGTCTTGATGAGCAGCTGTGATGACTTAAAGTTAAGCCTGTCTGATGGACAGGTAAGTATCAAAGGCAACATTATCCTAACAGTGTTCATTATTTTCTGAGAGGCACTTGCTTGCTTTCTATTTAGTAAGGTGTCTGCTTGGATCTGAACTTCAGTGAGGAGATGAATTTCTCCTGGGTAATCATGGAGAAGATATTATAGATACAGAAGTAATATGTGTATGCTTCAGTGGGTTAAGTACTCCTGAATTTCTCTTTAAACATTAGCTAGGCTCTTTCTCCATTTTTCAACATAAGCAACAGAACAGACTTTAGGAACTGAATGGAAGGAGCACTTCCATTCAGTAAGAGAGAGACTAGGTTGATTATGATTGTAGAAATGAACCTAAATAATAGGATCCTCAAGTAGCACAAATTGAAAATGCTGTCAATGGCACTGAAACTAAGAGCTGAAATGTCAGCAAGGAAAATGAGCAAAAGAGAAAGAGGTAAGATGGGAGACAGTCTGAGAGAGCATCTGTAAAAAGCATTTCAAACCCATTAGTTGGTAAATTCACTATTTATTGGGGATGGGAGAGTATGGAAATGACTAACAAAAATTCTGAGCTCTTTGTTATGTTGGGGTTTTTTTGTTTGGTTTTTGGTTTGGTTTGGGTTTTTGGGTGGCAGGGGAGGGGGGATTACTGTATTGAATTACAGTCACAAAGCCATTATTACTTTACTCAATCTGAGTAAACCATATTCCTTTCCATGGAAACATGAGGAAAATTCTTTTCACTGTGGGGGTGATGGAACACTGGAACAGGGAAGTTGTGGAGTCTCCCTCTCTGGAGATATTCAAGACCTGCCTGGATGTGTGATCTGGTCTAGGTGCTCCTGCTTTGGCAGGGGGGTTGGACTAAATGATCTTCTGAGGTCCCTTCCAGCCCTTAACATTATTTGATTCTGTGATAAACTAGAAGACTGACAGCAGAAGTCAAGGCAGTAAAACAGGAGAGGGAAAGAAATCCTATCTAATTGCAATACTGAACCAGTCCTAAGCAAGCTACTGGTAGAGTGGAATCCCTCTAATGAAAGCTGTGTATGCATCTACCCAACTGGCCTCATTTTCCTCCCTGAGAACTCTTTGGGAGAGGACCTGTGCTTTCATTTTATGCTTGTGGAGACCCACAAATTGAGTTTCTGAACCTGAACAAGGACTTTTAGAGGACTCTGTAAAACTGAATGAAAGTTATAACTGATGATGATAGTAATGACAATAATAAGAAATAATGATCCAAGAGCAAAACACTTAAAGAAAGATCAGGTCACATTTTAAAAGTACAAAAAAAGGCTCTTTTTTAATTATTATTTTCTTTTAGACCTGACTTCTCAGAAGTCCATCATCCCTAGAGCAAAACAGTAGAGAGGAAGATCACATTAGACTGTATTACATGAGCACCTTCCCACCTTTGTCATTGTAGAAACTTCTAAGTGAAAAAAAACAACAAACAAAACCAGTGCTTAAATAACACAAGTGAAGCACTTCTCACATAAACATGGCACAGGTAAACATATATAAATTATTTCTACATTTTATTTAATAGCATTTATGAACCAGCTTTCAAGGAGTCTTGAGTGTGCTTTACTAAATAGAAACTACTGAACATAGGCCAGGGGTCTCTAATTAAACTTGGAACAGCTAAATTTACTTAAGCAGTACAACTAGATGTCCATGACCTCACTTGTGAACTGTGTAGAAAGTCTGCAATCCAGTAGCTGCAAAATAGGTAGTTTTATAACTGAAAAGCTATGTGAAATCTGATCTCTGTGAGCATTAAAAGTAATATATGTTTAGAGACAATGAAGCTGTAATCAGGTGGCACTATCTGAGGAATTAGGGTCTCTGGATTTATCTCTAGATTTTTAGAGCATAAATCCAGACAGAATCATCCCTAGGTTGTTTCAAGGACTGAGACAAAATCCGTTTTTCAAGTAAAAGCTATTGTTTGTTTTCTGTGTGTCAGTCTCTTGATCTTCTTGTTAGTAGATAAATCCTTTGGCCAGTAGCACTAGCCCATGCATCACAGAAACACATTAACAGTAAATAGTACATTCCAGCTCTTCAGTCTGAGCACTAGTGAAGACTGAGATATATGGTACATAAAGGCAGACACAAAAAATTAAGGAGAGATGGCCAATCCTTCTTATGACTGATCTTCTATAGCTCCTCTTTCATTTCTCTACTTGACCTGTGATCTCTCTTTTAAAGTTTCTATCTCTAGACCAAACAAAACCGTAATTCATAACTTGTATGAAAGTATCTTAACTGTAGTCACCTAAAAGCCCACTTACACGTCTCAAATCAGTCTAAATGGATGTTTAATTTCTAGTTGATTGACCAAAGTCCTAGATCAATTTTTAACCTGTTTAAATGCCTCACCAGGTTCACATACATTGTGTATTTACATTAGGGAAATAAGCCAATGGCAGCTTCTTCTCAAGACTGACTTTTGTTGGTTTCCAACAAATGTTGCTATTGCAATTTTGACTTTTGTCCACCATGATGCCTGGGTATTCTAATTACTCATAAACTTCAAAACCTATCATGCAGTTTCACTTCTTTTTCTTGGTAATGTTGATATCTGTTTTCATGTCCTTTCTCTACTTTCTTTTGAAGACCAGAAAGCCAATCAGACTTCACAACATGCTGTACAAATTGGCAGCAAAAAAAGAGATTTCTGATCAAAGACTAACACACTAAAGGGTAAATACAATCCTGAGTAAAGCACAAGTTAGTTCCAGCATGTCTGCTGATATGGTCACTGTGGTAGAACTGCCCTTCCAAATCATAAGTTTTCAAAAGGCTTGTGTTTGATTTTCAAACATATTTCTGAGTTTTAATTACTGCAGATATTCCTGGCATCTACTAACATTATCATTAGGGCATGGATATTTTTCTTTCATGCTGTAATCTGGCATAACTCTGAGCTATGAGCAACACATTTCACTTACTCTCCAGTTTTTGTTTTAATCATGCAGGCTTGAGCAGGGAAGACTATGAACATATTAACTCTTTTTTCTCCTCCTTTTATGTGTGAGATTTAGAATTCCTTCTGCTTTTTCTTTCTTACAACCCATTTTGTTCCCCCTTGCTGCAGAGTAACTAGAAACATAGAAATGTTCGAGCTGGAAAAGACCCTCAGGATCACCAAGTGCAAATGATAACCCTACTCTACAAAGTTCACCCCTAAACCATATGCCCAAGCACCACATCTAAATTACCTTTAAACACATCCAAGATTGTTGACTCAACCACCTCCCTGAGCAGAAAATTCCATTGCCTGATCACTCTTTCCATGAAAATTTTTTTCCTAATCTCCAGTCTAAACCTGCCCAGTTGTAGGTTGAGGCCATTCCCTCTTATTCTATCACAAATTACCTGTGAGAAGAGACCAGCACGAGCCTCTTTACAACATCCTTTCAGGTAATTGTAGAGAGCAATGAGGTCTCCCCCAAGTCTCCTCTTTTCCAAACTAAACAGCCCCAGCTCCTTCAGTCACTCCTCGTAAGATTTATTCTCCAGGCCCTTCACCAGCTTTGTTGGCTTCCTCTGCACTCCTTGAGTGAAGAGATGTAAAGGCACATTTCCATGGGCAGCACATTTTATGTGTCTGGTCTCCCAAGGCATTCTATGTTTAAAGTCTGCTTAGTAGCCCATACTGATGGTTTTCTATGTATCAGTGACAATAATATGTACTTTTTCCTCTACTTGGCTACACAGAGCTAGGAGAACGATTGCAGAACTTGAATGTCTCTCCTATGAAGAAAGATTGAGAGAACTGGGGTTGTTTAGTCTTGAGAAGAGAAGGTTGAGAGAGGAGCTATCAGCATCTATAAACATCTGAGAGTTGAGTTTCAAGGTGAAGGTTATTTATTCTTTTTGGTGGTGCCCATTGGTAAGACAAGGAACAATGGGTCTGAGCTAGAACACAGGAGGTTCCATCTCAACAAGAAGAGACACTTCTTTATGGTGAAGGTGATGGAATACTGGAAGAGGCTGCCCAGAGAGGTTGTGGAGTCTCCTCCTGTGAAGATTTTCAAAACTCACCTGGAGGCATTTGTGTGCAGCCTGCCCTACATGATCCTGCTTTGGCAGAGGGGTTGGACTCGATTGTCTCAAGAGTTCCCTTCCAACCGCTGACATCCTGTGTGATCCTCTCTGTGATCTCTGGAGGTCCCTTCCAATCCCCAACATGCTGAGATTCTGTGATATTCTCAAAAATCTATAACCTAATGTATCTGAGACATCACCAGATTTGGTAGGAGCTGGCTGATGCAATCAACTGCTAGGACAAAGCTAACAGAATTATTGTTTAAGTTTCTTTCCTTGAGAAATGCATTAACAAATACAAATGGCTGCTGCTGTCAAGTCTAGATGGCTCTGAATTTTCTTGTGTTAAAGGTAAAAATAGCCACAATGTGCACATACATGCATACAAAACAGGAATTTTGTATGCTGCCTTCCTTAGCAGACATGAAGTTATGAAGCCCAATTCTGTTCCTGTTTTTACTCCATCACCTGGACTCCAGGATTTACCACCAGTCAAAGGATTTCCATTAGTGTCCTGGTTTCATCTAGGAGAGAGTTAATGTTCTTCCTAGCAGCTGGTATATTATTGGGTTTTGTGCATTTACTATGATAGTAATATTGATAATACACTGTTCCTTTTAATTATTGCTTAGTAGTGTTTATGCTAAGTCAAGGATTTTCAGCTTCTCAACCTTTGCCAAGGAGAAGGTTACACAGGATTAGTTCCTGGTTGAGGTTAAACCATGATAATCAGTAAGCAGCGGGGGTTTGCAAGTCAGATACTGTTCCCACCTTGGGTTAATACTCAGCTAGTCTGTTTTGTTGCTAAAAAATTGATTATTCTTTTTACTCTTTGAAAACACAGTAGGTAACCTTAGATTTGAATCATTGCATTGTTTTTTGCATGGTTTTCTAAGAAAATAGAGACCACAGTGCCTGTCTGTTCTCTGATAGTAGCTTTCATAGTCCCTCTCCAGAGTGGTAGTGGTATAGAGATCATAGAATCATAGAATCAACCATGTTGGAAAAGACCTCAGATATCATCAAGTCCAACCTATTACCTAAGACCTCATGACAACTAAACCATGGCTTCAAGTGCCACATCCAATCCTTTTTTGAACCCCTCCAGGGACAGTGACTTCACCACCTCCCTGGGCAGCCCATTCCAATGGCCAATTACTCTTTCTGTGAAGAACTTTCTCCTCACCTTGAGTCTAAACTTCCACTGGAGAGCTTGAGACTGTGTTCTCTTGTTCTGGTGCTGGTTGCCTTGAATAAGAGACCAACCCCCCTGTCTACAACCTAGGTCTCCATCCATATCTTGGTGGATGCTATTAGTCAACCAGTATGAACATAAAATTGGATTTAACTCCCATGCTTACAAATTCCAGCACCCATGTTCCTACTTACCACCACCCACCCCCACCTCCACTGTGCTTCATCTTTTTGATGTAACTCAGCATGACCTGCCAGATGGATTGCTCACAAAGGGAATTGCCTCTGAGATTTTTCAAATGACAACTCTCTTTTGGTTCTGGATAGTTCTGGGCCTCTCCAGTTCACTTCTAGTATATACAAAAGACTCTTCTAAATGTGCATCTCTTCTTCATTCCTCCTCCCCCCAAATAAAGCTAAATGTAATATTTTACAGGACCCAGATTATATAAGCAAATCGAATAGTGGTGTCTTTTACTGTCAATCAGTATGGTTTCTTCTTCAAAGAATTGCCTACCCCTAAAAAAACCTAAACAACAACACAATAACACAGCCCATGAAGGTAATTTGCACTGAACTGTAGTTATCTACATTAACAATCAAGGGCTGAGAAGTGTTTGCTTACCTCTAAACTCGCTTCTTTGGAAAGAATTAAAGCATTTTTTTCCTACCAAACCTTAAGAAATGCTTTGATTTCTGCCAGAATGTCTGCCTGCAATTCCTTAGGACATGTCTGCTTTTAAAGACTCTTGCTCATTTTATCGCCCCTTTGAAAAGTCCCACTCTCCTTTAGGTTTTGTAGATGTTCTTTGATGATTGGAAAGGGATGTCTGTAGTTTCTTTTAAGTAGTCTTTCAGGCCACAGGGAATACTAAATCTGTATACTCCCTTGTATTTGGAAAGCACTTCTTTTACAGTTACTGTGCAGTTTTGGGATCAGTCTCATAGATTTTGAGGGTCTGGTTTTTTTTCTTCTTTCATATATAATTATTTATGATAGTTTATTAATGCTGCTGTCAATCACAACCTTATTGTTTACTTTAAAAAGCTTTTTCTTTTTCTTCTTTTTTTCCCCCTGAACATTCTGTTTTCAAATGTTCAAATAAGATGAATGTGAAACTGGGAGCAAGATACTAAGATAACAGCTTAAAGAAGAAAAAGACAAGAGGGAATCCTCTTGAGCATCCTAAATTTTTAATGTTTCCAGGGTTTAGTTAACGAGTATTCCCAAGCTTGTGCAATAGATCTCATTGATCTCTCAGAAAGTTCACACTTGGTTTTTTTGGGCATTTATTCTTTCTAGGAGATACACATTGTTAAATTATTGGAGGATGAGAAGGACTGCAAGCATAATTAATACTTAGGATTAAAGTCCTGCAGCTCAAGAGCACTATTTGAATTATCTCCATTTCAGGCAATAATAGCCATTTCTCTCTAACAACAAATCTAGCAAGTAAAATTTGAAGTGGACATTACTCTTAGGTAGTGCTAATAATGTCTGGCAGTCATAAATAAGGCTGAAAGCCACAACAGTCAGTTGTTCTTAAGTTCAGTAGTTCTTAAGAAGCCATTATACGATTTCCTATAATATCTGATTCACATCCATACTTTTTTTTTCCCCCTTTTGCATTATTAAACCATCATTCTCCCTAAAGCAACTCACCTTTCCAAAATAAATACTTAATGAAGGAAAATGAATACCAATTCCCAAACTACAATTACATCTCAGAGATTACAAATTCCGTGTTCAGATATTGGTTTGAAAACAGTCACTGCTTTGTTACCAGTTTCCTTGGCCCTCAAGGACCTAAACGGGCATTGTAGCACAGACTGGTTTTACCTGCATGCTTCACAATCTGTTCTATTCCCGTTTCAGCTGTTGGTTGGTCGTGCATTGGGCCTCTTGTTTCAAAAATATGCCTGGAGCACTCTCTGGAAGACACAAATATATATTATGAGGCTTCCTTTGCTTTAGGGAGTCCATTTGAAACATACACATGAATGTTTTCAGTGGAGTAAAGGATAATCGTTTTTCTTTCCTCTCATGCAGACAGAGACAAGGCCTGAAACATCCCTGGAATAACATCTAGGCTTTATTGCCATTTGCAAACCTCATATGAGGTTTCCTCAATAGGAAAAATGAGACATTTAGGATTTAATGGTCTAAGCAACCATGAGACAGCAAAACCTTAGGATAATTCTGTCCACTCAGTTGAAAATGGGCTTTTTGGCGCTAGACTATTCAATTTAGAACCCCTTTTTATTTCAGAATGAAATAAAATGCCCATAAGCATACTGCTCTTAACATCTCTATAGGTCACATACAGAAATACCCAAACACACATACATACAAAACTAATCTACAGTGTTAATATTAAGGAAAAGAAAAAAAATCATTCTTCCTGTCCAGCTTTGGAATGTCTGTGTTTCATCTGTACAACACTGTATCTTCGAACAAAACAAATAAGGAAATGAAGATTTGGGGTAGGAAGATAAAGTCAGAACTAAAGAGAAACACACAAATTATGCCTGCATAAGCTTGGCACACACATTAAAATGTGATCCATCAAAGAAGCACAGAAATAAATTATACATGTGGCTGCTATCTCTGTGAATATCCCTATTTACATGCACAAAAGAACAGTCATCTGCTAAGAAGAGTTCTTCTCATTTGTCTGAAGAGTTTGTGTATTCCAATCATGAAGAGTGAAGTATATCTTGTAAGTTTGGGGACCAACAATACATGAGCAAGTTTGACTCAGAATCTGCATGAGCCTGTCCTGCCTGAGCTCCAAGCCAAGCAGGAGCTGGGTAGCCATTTTTGCTGCAGTGTCACTTTTGAAACAGTATGTTCTGCTTCTCAAATTTTACAAGCTACAAATGTTAATCTTGACTTCAGACTTGTTTGAAGGCTATGCAACCTGACCTTCTCTCCTTTGTAAAAGACTTGGGAAACACTGTGAAGCTGAGCAGTCTAACAGCTCTTTTTTGGATTTGTCTCACTGAATCTAGTCGAAAGAGTCCAACGGAAGGCTATGAGGATGATTAAAGGACTGGGGCATGTGCCCTGTGAGGAGAGGCTGACAGTCCTGGGGCTTTTTAGTCTGGAAAAGAGAAGACTGAGGGGGATTTAATAAATGTTTATAAATACCTGAGGGCTGGGTGTCAAGAGGGAGGGAACAGGCTCTGTGCAGTTGCACCCAGTGATAGGACAAGGGGCAATGGTTATAATCTACAGCACAGGATGTTCCACCTCAACATGAGGAGGAACTTCTTCACTCTGAGGGTTGCAGAGCATTAGAACAGGCTCCCCACAGAGGTTGTGGAGTCTCCTTCTCTGGAGACTTTCAAGACTCATCTGGATGCATCCCTGTGTGACCTGCACTAGATTCTGTGGCCCCGCTTTGGCAGGGAACTTGGATTTGATGATCTCCAGAGGTCCCTTCCAGGCCCTAATATCCTGTGATCCTGTGTGATCTTATGATCCTGTGAATCTGATTTAGCAGGAGGCCGTTTTTTTTTCCAGTTTGACATGCCAAATAAAGTACATTAAGTGATAGCATCAGATTTGCCATATATCTTTGATGAATGCCTTAAGATTATGTTTGTTCTTCTAATGTCAGCATGGCAATTATTGATAGGCATTCTGGGCTCATTCATCAGATGTGTCCTCCAGTTATGCCAAAACCAACTAGCAAGCTTATAGAAGAATTTCTGGCCATTAATAAATCTGTGTATGACCTTGAGTTTAGCCAGGAAATTATTTCTTTTCTATTATTCTACTGTGCAAAGTATTCCAGATTATCTCAATTAATTATCTAGCCATCTTCTGCATTGCCTTTGCTTTCTTGTTTTATGCATCACTAGAATGTCTTATTACTAAACAATAATTTATTGCCTTTATCAATCAAAAGATTAAGTATAATCAGACTAATAATTGCTGCTAAAAGGATTTCATTAGTGACCATCTTCCAGAGTAATAGTTCCCTTCAGCAAAATCGTTGGTTTTCCACTGTGTCAACACTGTATCAAAAGCTTTGTTTTCCCCCAAAGAAGTATTCATAACCTTTTCTTGTAACTAAAGAAAAGCCTTTTCCCCATGACTTGGAAATATGTATAAGCACTGCTGGTCTTCCTAACACTGTCCAAATTTAATAAGTGTGTTTACATGCCCCATTCAGGGGCACAGGGTTGTGGTGATGGTGGTGTTGGTTAACATTTGGTTTGTAGATAAATGATACCTGTAAAAAATAAATTATTCCACCCTATCTAAGAGTGTGAGGACCAAATCCCATAGCAAAGAGGACTCTAAAAATGGTATCACTCCACTTTTAGATTTGAAGTGCCTCACAAATTTGAATCACAATGGTCAATTTGTTACCTGCACAAGCACGAATGAGGCAAGATTAAAAAAAGGCTTTTGGGGAGAAAAAAGGGGAAAAAAAAGTCAGTATTTTCCTATCTTCTTTATTAAAATATGACATGCCATAACCTGACTCTTTGTAAAAATTCACAAATCATTATTATTGCTCTTAAAGTAATCAATCCCAAGAAAGTAGCACTGAAAAAAATGAGAGACTTAGTTATAGCAGGAACAAGAGCTAATAAAGTTTCCCCTCACAGATCTGTTATTGTACTTTACCTTCAATCATGTCTCCTATTATTCCTCTTCCTGGCTTCTCTCTAGTTCAGGGAGACAAATCACCACAGATCCATGTTTGAGGCACCCTAGCAGATTTTTCTTGTTCTTCAATGAAAATTTGGAGTTTAATATTTAAAGAAAAATTACTATATTAATCTATATTGCCAGTAAGCCTTACTGGAAACCTAGCTCTCATCACTGGTGAATCTGAAACTCAGAATCCACATAGCTGATGTATGAACCTAATATTTTAACAGTTCAGGAGAGAAACCTGCCAATGGATGCCCTCCAGCCACTGACCTATATCACATGTAAATGTAATTTATTTTCTGCTGGAGCCCTTCATCTTATGGCAGCTCTTTGTTTTCCTGTGTTTTCATAAATGCAATGTTTCTTCACTTGCTACTTAATCCTGTCTTAGACTTACTTCATTGACCTCTTTTATAAGCAGATCATCCATCATTATGCAGCAGGCCCAGTCAGCATGGTTCATGAAGTGCAGGTCCTACTCAACTATCCTGACCGCACTCTACAACAAGGTGACCAGATTAGGGGATGAGGGAAAGGCTGTGGATGTTGTGTGTCTTGACTTAATCCAGCTTTTGACAGTTTCCCACAGCATCCTCCTGGTGAAATTGGCTGCTTATGGTTTGGATGGGTGGATGCTTTCCAGGTTAAGATCTAGGTAGATGTCAGGGCCCTAAGAATGGTGCCAGTGGTTAAATCCAATTGGCAACCAAGCGCTAGATGTGTTCCTCGGGACTCAGTACTGGGGCCAGTTTTCTTTAATATCTTCACCAATGATCTGGATGAGGGAATTGAGGGCACCCTCAGTAAGTTTGCAGATGACACTAAACTCTCTGGGAGTGTTGATCTGTATGAAGGTAGGAAGGCTCTGCAAAGAGATCTGGACAGGCACAAATGTCATACTGGCAGCCCCTAGGGCCTCCCTGGGCATTACTCTCACCCAGAATACAGACTTCCCAATGGTCTTCTTCCTCTCACTGTGACTTCCTTCACCACCAGGCCACAGCCCATGGAACCCCAGTCTCCAAGCTGGCCCCAAAGACTCCAGTCCTGGTAAAATTTGCCTTCTCCTGAAAACAGTACACTGTTTCTGTTACCAGTGGGTGATTTTGATCACCATGTATTTCAGCTGGCCTAATCACTTCTACAGATGAGTGAGAGCTGTACAATAGCAGCTAATCAATAGTTAGCTGTGTGAGGAAAAGGCAAATAACCAAGGGAAGTTTTGGGAAAAAAAAAAAAGACTCTAAAGGTATTTACTGCTACATAATATTGACAAAGACCCAACGGGAAGCTAAATCTGCCAATCAAACTAATTGGATTTAGCAGCAAATGATGGATTAAAGATGTATGAAAATAACTATCAGTGTGACTGAAAAATGAAATGCCAAGTAAATTTATAATAGTACTCTTATCTAGTATATCAGCCTCCTGTCTGCCTTCCCAATGGCAGAGAGCACTAATCATAAATTTTGGGCTGTCCTGACAAGACAGAAACATCAACCATGTATAGTCTGCAGGTCCTGCTTTGAATAAATGTAACTTCTGTCAGAATTTTTGGTAAAAGCTGCAAAATTGTGTATCCCTGATTTAGGTTTATAGGCAATACTTGCTCTTGTCACAGAAAGCATGTCACATTAATTATATTAAAGTGCTCTGTCAATCAAATAACCTGTTTAATAATAGCTCCGAATTTTTTGAGTTTCAGTTTTGCTGATCCTTTGACATGCTGTTGCATATTTTAATATCATTATGAAGCTAATTTTATTTAAAGAAATTAATTATACATTTTAAGGTGGCAACCATTACACATTTTTCTGTTGAGTTTCTTTTAGACATTCATTTGGGCAGCCCTAATTATTGCGCTCTCTTCATTTTCATTAACAAAATAAATTAAATGAGAGACATAATTGTTTCTTTGAAAGAAAAACTACAGTTCAACTACAGAAGGCTGGGGAGGAACTTCTCAGGATATCAGGTAGTGACAGGACTAAGGGGAATGGAATGAAGCTGGAGGTGGGGAGATTCAGGCTGGATGTGAGGAGGAAGTTCTTCACCGTGACAGTGGTGAAGCCCTGGAATGGGTTGTCCAGGGAGGTGGTTGAGGCCCCATCCCTGGAGGTGTTTAAGCCCAGGCTGGATGAGGCTCTGGCCGGCCTGATCTAGTGTGGGGTGTCCCTGCCCATGGCAGGGAGGGTTGGAACTAGATGATCCTTGTGGTCCCTTCCAACCCTGACTGATTCTATGATTCTACAATTTTTTAGGACTCAGTTCATTCTCTTTGTATAAGAGAGTAGCCCTGATTCCTTAGTAACAATTTTGGATCAGCATATGTATCACAACTCACTTTTCATGAGTTTCCAGCATAATGTTATTTCAGTGCACCTTGAGTATCAAGACTAATACAACTTTCAGTTCCTTTTTATTTTTCCATCAGCATTCCATCTGAAGAAGATTCTTGGAGCTTGATTTAATTAATCCAATACAAGCCAATAGTTCAAGCAAGAATTCTAGATATGCATTTGCTAGAATTGAATGTCCAAATTTCCATCAAGTTAAAGTTTCTTTTAATTATTTTTTTCCCCAGGACCTTCTGTATTCCATTGTAAACGAACCTTCCCAAATGGCTGGTGGAACAATGAACTGTTCTCTGAACTGTCATACCACAGAATGTTTCTGAATAAAAATGCTGTTTCTTACCAGAGAAGTCTTTAAATTGACTTTCATAGTTGTGCTAGGAACTGAACATGTTCATTTTCACTAAAGTAAATATGTTGCTTTTTAAGTGGTGTGGTGGGTTGAAATTACCACAAATGGTTAAATACTCATTAGCTCTTCAAGGTTGTTTGGGTTGTTTTGTTTGTTTAAAATACTATCACAGAATATTAGGGATTTAAAGGGACTTCCAAAGATCATTGGGTCCACCCCCTCTGCCAAAGCAGGATCACCTAATGCAGGCCACACAGGAACATGTCCAGGTTGGCTTTGAGTCTCCAGAGAAGGAGAATCCACAATCTCTCTGGGCAGCCTGTTCCATTGCTACATCACCCTCACAGTAAAGAAACTTCTGCTCATGTTGAGGTGGAACTTTTCTGTGATAAGATATTCAAGAAGATGTTGTTATTCACAGAAAACCATCAAGAATCATCTACACTATCATATGGCCAATGTCAATACTATATGGGTGCTGTTTAACAGATATCACAGAATCACAGACCCAACCAGGTTGGAAAAGACCTTTGAGATCAACAAGTCCAATCTATCATCCAACACCAAGTCCAATCTATCATCCAACACCTTTGAGATCAACAAGTCCAGTCTATCATCCAACACCAGCTAATCAACTAAACCATGGCACTAAGTGCCTCATCCAGTCTTTTTTTAAGCACTTCGGTGACTCCGAGCAGCCCATTCCAATGGCCAATCACTCTTTCTGTGAAGAGGTTTAGACCTCTTCCCTCCCTTCAGGGGAGGTTTAGACTCGAGGTGAGGAAAACGTTCTTCACTGAACGAGTCATTCGTCATTGGAATGGGCTGCCCAGGGAGGTGGTGGAGTCGCCGTCCCTGGAGGTGTTCAAGGGGATATTGGACATGGCACTTGGTGCCATGGTCTAGTTGTGAGGTCTGTTGGGACAGGTTGGACTTGATGATCCTTGGGGTCTCTTCCAACCTTGGTTATACTGTGATACTGTGATACTGTGAATTTCTTCCTAACATCCAGCCTAAACCTCCCCTGGAGCAGCTTGAGACTGTGTCCTCTTGTTCTGTTGGTGGTTGCCTGGGAGAAGAGACTTGCCCCCACCTGCATACAACCTCCCTTGAGGTAGCTGTAGAGAACAATATTAGAGATACAGAAATATATAGCATACATATAGGTGCATGCTATATATATTATACTATAGCATATATAATATGCATATTAGCATATATAGCATATTATACTATAGCATACCTCATATACATATTATGGTATGCATATAGCATGTACTGTACATAAAGTATATACTGTATATATAGTATACATATTGCATATATGTAGTATACATTCACTTGTGTGTTATTTAGAAAATAGATGTTTTGTATATGCACACCTTATATGTATTTGTTGTGGGCTGAGTTTAATCTGCTAATGCATATATTCAGTCACATGCTGTTGTCATGCCAGCTTCAAAATCAAAGTGCTGGTTGGGGCTTGAAGTTCAGATTGTAACATGAGACTACTCCTGTTCCAGCTGCTGTTTCCAGGTTCCAGTTTTGTGGTGGCTGCTGCGTGCTTGGGTGGGGAAAAACGGTTTTGCCACTGGCTTCTGCTACTGCTTCTGCAGTTTGCTGCTTTTTTCTGCAAATAGGTTAAGGTAGTCACACATTGTGTCATTTCCAATAAACTCTTTATCTCAAACTTTTTGTTTGTTACTTTCCCTCCTGTCTGTGTGGGCACAGGGAGACTTGTAAGAGCAGGCTGTGTTAACCCGGCACAGTACTGTATGCATTTATGTGCATTCTACTTGAATAATCATTTGTGTTTCCTTCTTTCTGTGTGACTAGGAAGAGATAGAAGCAACCAATCTGATTCAAACCAGCAGCCAAAATGTCAGCAGTAAGCTCATGCCTACTACTCTCAAGAGCTACCATTTGTTAAGTTTGGAATTTTGCATGCTGCTTGGCAATTGCAAAACGGCAGCACTGTAAATGATGACATTGTGAAGGTGGTCATATATTTAGTGAAAGATACTGATTATAAGGTGTACATAATATTTGAATGTTGCAATTTATTTTGTATTTATTCACCATATCACCAATTGACAGCAAATTAAATGCTAGCAGAAAAACATTTAAGACGCTGCTCTTGAATTTAGTTCTTTATGGTGCTGTATCAAATCTAATGGTACCCTGATGGCACCCGAACAGTGAGCTGTGATTGCCTGTGTCAGACTAGCAGTTCTCTTAATGGATATGAAAGCAAGAATGACAGTAATGAATGCTTCAAGAAAATAATTCTACCCTATAGGCTAAATTGTCACCAGAGTTACTGCCAGGTCAGCTGCTGCTGTGTAAGGTGTCAGGAGAGTCAAGCATCAGAAGAGGCCATAAAAGGATCAGCTATTCTTGCACTTGTCTCTGCTCTTCTACTTCTCCACATGCTCTGAAAGAATTTAAGAACATGTTCTACTTGTCTTGGAATGAGTTCATCTAAATTTTTCTTGTCATGCATCAGGCATTTTTTCCTCTACTTGGATGGTCAGATTTTGGAACTGCAATGAGATCAGAGACAGTAAACCATTGGCAAATGTGCTTTATATTTAGTGAGACAGATGGTCTCAGTTACCATATCTTGTTTCTTATGCCCTATATCCTCCACCTAGCACATTGGACACATCATATATTTATAAAGATGTTAAGTTTTATTTTGAGGGCTTTTTTTCCTAAGGGCTTTTTTTTTCTTCTTCCTTTTGTAGGAAGAAAGCCAATATGAAACAAAGGCATTTTCCCAAACAGGAGGCAGAAAATAGATCTGTGAAACAATCCAATATGCCACTGTTACTAAAGACAGTTTAAACTTCAGTTAAACCAATTTTTTCTTATTCTGTAAACACCTGGCTGTAGCAGGATTGGATCCTGGTAGGAAAATGAACATTTTCCTTTCAACATTCTGGACACTTTGAATCTCCGTAGAAGCTCTAATAGATTACAGAACAGTATCTTCACTAATGGCTTCAGAAAAGGTGTTTCCAAGCTTCATTTGTGTGTGTCTGTACTTTGCATAGCACTGTTTTTGCCAATGCATTTTGACTGAGTCTAGCCCACAGAGAATTACATTAGCATTGCATTTATTGCCATTAGATAGCACACCTTTAATATAAAAAGCTCAAAATAATAGTATCAGTGCCTGGATATGACGCTGCTCTACTCCAGTGCAAATTGAAGCCAGCTGTGATTTGCAAATGCATATGTTCTGTCATGGTTCTTCCAGGTCTAAATCATTTAGCATTGCCTCATTTAGAAAAACAAAGCATTTTGTATATTCATTTAAATACATAATTATTACTATAGAATTATAAGTTTCAAATAACAATAAGAAATGCAAGAGTAGCTTCATGAGGTAAAGTAGTTATGGAAGGAAATGTTATGCAGAAGTCATAGAGTAATAGAATGGTGTGGGTTGGAAGGGATTTCCAAATGTCGTCTAGTCCAACCTTCTCTGCAGTATATCAGGTTGCCCAGAGCCCTGTCAAACCACACCTTGAATATCTCCAGGGATAGGGCCCCAACCACCTCCCTGGGCAACCTGTTGCAGTGTTCCACCAACCTCATGGTGCAGAACTTGTTCCTAACATCCAATCTAAATCTGCTCTTTTCTGGTTTGAAGCCATTGCCTCTCATCCTGTCGTTACAGGCCTTTATAAACAATCTCTCTCCATCCTTGTAGGCCCCCTTCAAGTACTGGAAGATTGTTATTTGGTCTCCCTGGACCCTTCACTTCTTCAGGATGAACACCCCCAGCTCACTCAGCCTGTCCTTGTAGCTGTGGTGTTCCAGCCCCCATAACATTTTTCTGGCACTCTTCTGGACCCACTCCACCATTTGGAACAGACTGGCTTCTGTTTCAGCTTATGTGGACTCCACGTTCTCCTGGAGCTGACCTGAGCACTTCCCAAGTCCCACAGGCTTTCCCCAGCTTCATGTCAAGTCTCTGCACCATCCATGGACACCTTCCATCTAGTCAAGATCTCAGGACCACTGAGGAGGGGGTGCAGCAATGCACTGAACACTTGTCCCCAAGGACTGGGAGCCCTCTCAGGCTGTTTTTCTTACAGCCAGGACCATCCTACAACCTCCTTGGGTCAGCTGCTACATGCCAGCCACGGCAGGCTCCCAAAGGCAAGCAGCACTCACTAAATCATTAAGGACCTATTTAAAACAAATTCATGGAGCAATGTCCTAAAGAAACATTTCTGTCTATGACTTTGTTTTTAGCCTCATTAATTTTATTAGCTGAAAATTGATGCAATTTTTTGGCTGCTACAATGTCTTTCTATTGAATACAATGAATGTAAAACAACATAAAACCTGGGGGATATTTTTTGTGGTAATTTTTTATGACTTTTCCCTCCTTTTTCTTACATTTTTGTTTTACATCACTATGATGCACCTTACATCACCCTGATGCATCATGGGGAATAGAAAGTAAGAGATTTCTGCTTGCTAGTTTTACAGCAGAAAAAGCATACCAGCGGCATGAAAGGAATCCCTTACTGAATAAGTACTTCAGAAATCCTTAATGACAGAAACTCACACCAAATGTTCATAAAAAAAGAATTTGTAAGTCTCTATCATTACTAATATCTCCTTTTTTAAAAGTCTCTTCTGAAATCCCCTATCACTTTCCTCCTATTTATATCATTAGGGGTTGAATGCTGCTGTATTTCCCAGTGTGCCAGATGGTTGAAAAAATGAAGATACAATCACCTCTCCTCAAATTTACATAAAAAATGAATGTACAAACTGAGATCAAATTAAAATCAAAGGAAAAAAGAAATCACAATGACCTTGATGAGCAGAGAGAAAGGAGAGAGATGGTGAAAAGAAACAGTAAGTGATATAAGGGGAACTGTAAGAAGGCTCCTACTGTTTCAATTATGATAATTCAAGAATTCTTCTATTTTTATTTGTGGTGGTGTGAAATTTGCTGTTATTTGCAGACTCATAGAACAGAGTATGAGATGCAGCTATGGCCTTATTCCTGTGATAAAGCTCTTTGGATTAAAAAAAAAATAAACAAACAGTTATTTTGTATATTTTACTTGCATTTGTTACTAGGCTATGGTTCTGACTTTCATCAAATCTATTGCGATACATATTTCAGAGAACCTGCCTTCATTTTGAACTAACTGTATAGAATAATTTGGAAGGATACAAGTAACCTAACCACAGATCTGCCCTATTATAGTTTAGTAGTATTCAATATTTAATAGCTTCTGCTTTTCAGAAGTTTCCTTCAGAGGGTGAAGATGAGAGCTCAGGGAACCAAACAGAATGTATAGAAATTCCTGGCTTCAAGCCACACAGGCAGAAAAATCCACCAACTATAATTACTAGCAGTCATGACACTCAGCAACTGAGTACTCTTTGTGAGATGATCAAAATAACAACTAAAGGCCAAGTCTGAATGAGTACTTATTATTATTATATGAATACTTATTCTGTGCTATTGCATAAGCACAGAAGGTATGGCAAATTGTATACAACTTAAAGACAATATTATGAGTCTTGAAAACATACTTTGAGACCAAGCGACTGGTCTTAATTCTTTGCCTTTTATGATGATCAAACAGTAAAACCAAGGTTGGTTGTCCAAATTGAGAGAACCAAGGCTCCTTATGGATCTGACAGGTACTTAGAATCATAGAATTGTTAGGGCTGGAAGGGACCCCAAGGATCATCTAGTTCCAACACCCCCTGCCATGTGCAGAGACCCCTCACACTAGATCAGGTTGCTCAGAGCCACAGCCACATCCAGCCTGGCCTTAAAAACCTCCTCCATCTCCCTAGGCAACCTGTTGCAGTGTCTCATCACCCTCATGGTGAAGAATTTCTTCCTAACATCCAATCTGAATCTGCCCATGTCTAATTTTTTTTTTCCATTCCCCTGAGTCCTATCATTACCTAACATGCTAAAAGGTCCCTCCCCAGCTTTCTTGTAGGCCCCCTTAAGATACTAGAAGGCCACAATAAGGTCTCCTCAGAGCCTTCTCTTCTCCAGACTGAAGAGCCCCAACTCTCACTGGACTGCTAACATCTCCTTCAAAGCAAACAGCTCCCTGAAATGCTGCATTTCCCATTTGAAGCATCATTGAAAGGAAGTAGAAATGGAACATAGCAGTTACCTCATCAGTGGCTCATCAGTTTTACATTTGATTCCCAGAGAGGCCACAATGTATATTTCAGAAGAATGCCAAATGGCAAGATGGCAATGGGATCAATTATTAATGTACTTAAAGTACTGTTAAATCTGTTCTTGATTCTTTTCTGAGGCTGATTTGTGCCCACAGGCTGATGTGTTGTTTTGTTGTTATGGTGGTTTGTTGGGTTTTTTTTTCAAATTTAAGGTTATTGACTAGTAAAAGGAATTACTTGCTAGTAAAATAAATGTCCCATGCTTAGGGGTTTTATGCAGACAGAACACATAATCTATAATGTTTTGTGATAATTAATAGGCATAATATACTACAGGATTACTTTTTATTATTTCTATTAGGATTGTCTTCAGTCTCGTTAAATCTTCCTTATATTTTTTTCTTTAGAAAGCAAAAAGTAAGCAGAATAAAATGAAAATTAAGAAGCTTCAATTGCTAATGACCATAACATATACTAATAAACATCTCCAGAAACACTTCTGTCCAACCTTGAGATGCTGAGGCAAGTAATTTCCTCTGGGGACTCTACGTTAAAAGAGAAAAGGTAATGGAATTTGAGACAATGTCTGTCATGAGGATTACCAGCCTGGTAACTGTTATGAAGTGTACACCTAACTGAAAAGTAGACAATATGCCTGCAAAATAAGAATAGGAAAAATTCAAAAGGATAATAACGTATCATCTCCATTTTACTTCATTTTACAACTTTCTACTTGGCTTACACTTTAGAATTAGGTTTTTCTTGTCAGTCATTTGTGTATCAGTTACTAAACCATGAATGGTTTAGGGGAGAGTGATCAGTTAACAGCTGGACTCAAAGGATTCTTCTAACAAAAATGATTCTATGATTCTATGAAGGAGCTATAAATCTTTTGTCACCTCCCTGGTAGCAGTTTCACAATGTCCAGCTTGGGACCTAGCTCCTATTATGCACTGGGGCTTTTCCAAGGAGCTAGGACAAATGGGATGATAAATTCAGGAGAAAGGAATTTTCTGTGCATGGAAAAGAGGATAGAAACTGAGAAAGAGAACATATTCCTAAGAAGAGTCCCTGGAAGGTATGTTTTAGATGTCCAAGCAGCAGCAGGTGCATAGGTCAGAGCAGTAAATACTGATAAGAAGAAAGAGTTTTTCTCCACCTAAAGCAGCATCAAATTTCTTTCATTATTAGAAACCTGGGAACAGAAGTGTAGGGCTGGATTTGTGGATGTTGCCTGAAAGCATCTTGTGCAGTCATATCAAGACAAAGAAAATTTGTTTAACTCTTTTGTTTTGAATTTTCTCGGCATACCAAATTACTCCTCTGGTTACAGAGTTTTTAATAATCACAGGTTGAGTGGTTTAATCAATGGATATCTATCAGGCAGTAATTAATCCTGGATGTATTGTTAGCATTGCACCTGGAGAGCTTGTGAGCTATCAGGGAACATTTAGAGCCCTACTACATATGATGTTGTTATGAGAAGGAAAACTGGGACTTGTAGGTACTCAGGCTGCCATATTTTATGTTTATTATTTCCTGACAAGAGCATTTGCTGTGCTTGATCAGTATTCCAACATTATTTTTCCCCCTTTTTCAATTTGTTCTTAAAAGTGAATTTTTCTCAAGACCTAATTTAGATGAAAAGTTGCTTTGCTAGCTTTAGTTAGCCAAAAAGTAATAAAAGGATATTTTACCCAAGACAGCCACAGTTTCCTTCCCTATGATTTTCCTTACAGATTAGAATTAGTTTACTAGTCTGATGGTAATTTTAGCTAAACTGCTTGGATACAATTTTATTTATTTATTGAAATTCAATTTCATTATTGCTCAATTTATATTTTAAACAATTATTATTTTTGAAAGCATTTGAATTTTTAATTGATCTTATGTTCCTGACTTCTTTTCTTGCCCAACCTCTTCACCATGTGAAACCTTTTCTTCTGGGAGTTATTTTACAATGTGTGAGAAGACAAAAGTTTAACAAATGTCTGCTTGACATGTGAGGTCAAATGTTAAATCCTTTGCTGTCAGTGGTAAGCAGTTAGGCTCGCAAGTGAGTCAGGAGCACAGTTAAATGGGATTCCAGCCAGAGAAAGAACCACAGAATGCTAAAGACCTCCAGACATCATTGGGTCCAAGCCCCTGCCAAAAGCAGGATCACTGTGGGCAGTCCACACAGGAATGCATCCAGTTGTGTTTTGAAAGTCCCCAGAGAAGGAGACTCCACAACCTCTCTGGGCAGAGTGTTCCAGTGTTCCATCACACTCACTGTAAAGAAGTTTCTCCTCATATTGAGGTGAAATCTTCTATGTTCAAATCTCTATTTGTAAGAGAATTACTTATTTTAATTACTCAGATAGAGGAACAGGGATCAAATACTGGACCACAATGAAGAGTATCAGGTTGAGCTTCTGACTGGATAATAAGTTTTCAGAAGTGATTTATGCTTTCTCAGCTGGCTTTTGTACATTTGCCTGCCTGGAGTGATAGGTATGAGACATCTTTCATAAAAATTAAGGTAGAGGGATGTGATGTCTGCTATTTTAAGAATTTCTTAAAGGGTACTGAAATATATGCACAGATGAGGAAGTTCCCTACTCTTGAAACTTTGCAATGGCTATCTACGTGCTTAAAAAATAAAGAAACAATGTGTGCAACCGATGCTGGTACAATCAAGAACAGTGTGAAACCATGCTGAGAAACATCAACTGTCATTCATCCTTCATCATTTCCATGTATCTAGCACTGACAAAACCAAAGGCAGTAAAATGTCAAAAGAAAATCTGGATTAACAGCTGGAATACCTTTCTTCAGTTTTTCTATCAGTGTTTTAACATCAGAGGTATATCTATTTTGAGACATTCTCTATGAAACAGCAATTTTGCTCCTTGAAATGGACTTATGATCCTACCTACTCCTATATTTTCCTTTCTCCCAGTCAAACTGTTGCCCTGATTATACTCTGTTTTAAATTTCTCCATAACACTTCAGCTTCTCTTCCTCTATCTCTTACTATTAACTTTGTTTTCTCCTTATATATATATATATTCAGCAACTACCCTGTTTATTCCTGTTCTCCATCCCCTTTTCCATCATCAAATATATTGAATACATTGCCAGTTTGTTTTCCTGAATTTGCCATTTAACTTGCTATTGCAAGTCTACTTTTCACAAATCTTGTCTCCTCCTCACATAACATTATTCTCATAAAGGTCATTAATTCTTTGTTTAAGTTTTCTGTCTGTCATGAGATGAGTTGAATCTGTTGATGTGAATATTCAATGCCATGATACCACCGTGCCAGATTCAGAATGAAAGTGCTGGCTGGACAAAGTGTCACCTGGCTTGAAGTTCAGATTGTAGCATGAGAGGCTTCCTGTTCAGTTGCTGCTTCAAATTTCTGGTTTGGGGGTGTTGGTCTTTTCTGCTGTGCTGCTGCTGCATGCTTGGGTGGGGGAAACCATTTTATTACTGGCTTCTGCTGCTGCTTTTGCTAAGGCAATTCTATAGAATATGATCTCAGTGAACTCTTGATCTCAACACAGAGGGGTTTTTTTTGTTAACTTTCCCTCCCATCTGTGTGGGAGCACAGGGGCTTGTGAGGGTGGGCTGTGTTAACCCAGGACACTGTCCTTGATTATTCTTCTGCCTCATCCTTATTTTGTTGACATGAATCCTGCATTAATTTGTTCTTCTCTGGCAGATGCAATTGTAAATTAGTTGTCTTGTTTATTAGCATTTCTTCAGTTTCTATTCTCCTTGGTCACAATTGTATCTCTGGTAATTCAGATTTTATCTCCTGTCTTCGATGCAAAGAAATAATCATCAAGACACCGGTTATTCAGAGGAAACCCAGCATCTACTTTATTTTTTTCTTGCTGAAAGATTTACCTTTGTCAAAGACTTGCATATTTCAAAGATTTTTTTTAAATTTCTGATTAAAAAAAAAAAATTATGCCTTTGGATAGAGGCTGATTAACAGAGCATTTCAGCTGTTGCTGAGCAATGCTTGTACAGTGTCAAGGTCTTTTCTATTCCTCATGATGCCTCACCAGCAAATAGACAAGGAGTTGCAAAGGGATGTGACTGGGACAGCTGGCCCCACCTAACCAAGTGGGTGGGGTCAGGTATTTTATGGGTACTCCATGTGATATAGTGCCATGCTCAGACATAAAACTGGGTGGAGGAAAGTGTAGTTTCTCCAAAGTATCTGTTGCTTAGAGACTGGCATTTGTCTGCGAGTAGGAGGTGGTGAGCAATTGCCTTTGCATCACTTGGATTTTTTTGGGGGTTTTGTTTCCATTTATTCTCCTTCCTTGACATATTAAACTATCTTCACACTGTGTTTTCCTTTTTACCTTCCTGATTCTCTCCTTCATCCTGCTGTGATGGAGGAAATAAATGACTGATGGAGGCTTAGCTGCTGGCTGGGGTCAAACTACCACAGTCCCTTTTGGCACACCGAATGGGGCAGGAGGGGTTCATGGTAACAATAGATTTGATCAGAGTGTGCTAGAGTGAATTTTAATTTGCAGTACCTGTTACACTGTTACTTGGCAAGTCATTATCTGCTGTCACTGGCTGCAATGTTGACCTGTTTAGTCTTGATCCTGGCTTGTTTACTCCCTCACCTGCTCTGTGGTATGCTCCCATTCTTGCTGTAGATCAAACGTCAGGGCTTGTTAATGGCATCTGCAGCTTGCTATGCTGTTTATCACTTTGTCTTGTTTTGCCTGGGAGAGCTAAGATAAAAATGCTGGCCTTGAGCCTAATCTGTTTCTTGGACCCTGCATTGCTGTAGTCCCAGTACTCTGAGAACCATCTTGTGGACACAATTAACAATTACACCATTCTCCTCTTTTCTTGTAGGACCTCCCCTGCTCTTCTGCTGCAGATGTTTTCTACGATGTTACAAGGGCTGTTCACTTTCTTGAGCATCCCAGAATGCTCATCATGTTGTGTGTCATGAGCCTGCTTTTGGCTTCTTGTAAGGTTAATCGTTTGGCTTGGAATGGCACACATGGATGTCAGCTGAGTCAGCAGAGTCATGAGTTGCAAGTTGCTTGAACAAATTTAGGCAGGTACCTAGGACAATTTTCACCTTCAACAGTGCAAGTCTTCACATCTGAACAGGCATGCAATCCTGTTGTAGAGAAACAGCATTTGACAAAAGATTGCCTGGCCTATAATAAAAGACTTGGGGGTGCTGGTGGATGAGAAGCTCAATATGAGACACCAGTGTGCACTTCCATCCCAGAAAGCCAATCACATCACACCCCTGTGGATGGAGTCTTTTTATTTCCAAGTAAATTTTCCAGATAAAATTTATTTCTTGCCCAGGTGGCTAAGAAAACCAGTGTCATCCTGGCTTGTGACAGAAGCAGTGTGGCCAGCAGGAGCAGGGGGTTGATCATCCCCCTGTATTCAGCACTGGTGAGGACATGCCTTGAATATCGTGTTTAGTTCTGGGCCCCCCACTACAAAAACAATACTAAGGTGCTGGAGTGTGTCCAGAAAAGGGCAATGAAGACCATTAAGGGCCTGGAGCACATGAGGAGCATCTGAGAGCGCTGGAGTCAGTCTGGAAAAGAGGCTGAGGGGAGACCTCATTGCTTTCTGCAACTACCTGAAGGAGGAGCAAGGAGGGGGCAGCCTCTTCTCCTTGATGGCAAGTAACAGGACTAGAGGAATTGGTTACAAGCTGTACTAAAGGATGTTCAGGCTGGATGTTATGAAATATTTCTTCACAGACAGCGTTATCAAACATTGGAATGGTCTGGCCAGGACATTTATAGAGCCACCATCCCTGGAGGTATTTAAGCAGCATGTAGACCAGGCTCTTAGGGACACGGTTTAGTGTTGACCCTTCAGTGGTGGGTTGAGTATTGGAATGGATGATCTTTGAGGTCTCTTCCAACCAGATGTGTTCTGTGATTCTGCACAAATAGACCTGGTCAGTTATCTGGAGGAGATTTGGTGAGGTGTTACAATATTCAGAATATTATATAGTATGTGTTTCCACAAAGGTACCAGCCCAAAAGATTCCTATGGAAACTTATCAGAGGCATAAGTATCAGTCCTAAGAAAGGAAATTAATATATTTTTTTAAAGCAATGCAAAATATTTATTTATTTTTCCAAAGCAAAATATTTCAACTGAAATTCAATTAATGAGGTGCACATTTTTTTCCCCTCTCATATTCTTTCCTTTTTTCAGTAAAACCGATGTTTTTCAACGTATTTCTTAATTGTCAGAAGTGGAATTTTCCATGAGAAGATATTACTAATGTACAATTCTAAACAAATCTCTCTCCAGATTCCTGACTGCAGTAACATGGCAAATTTAAATTTTCCAGTGAATCACACTGTTCATTTCTTTAGATGAGGAAATAAGAGCTTTACACTACAATTTAAATCGTTATATTTTTATGCTTTTCAATTAAACTTTACACTCCAATGTAATTTTTCCTGTGTACACAATTATTTTATTTATTTTTTTTTAGACTATATTTAAGTTCAGGAATAGTCATATTCACTAATTAAAGCCACTTCATGCTAGATGACATTGTTGCTTATATAAGAGAATTTGGTGTCAAATGGAAAATGTCAGCAAATGCTTCGTTACGGAATTCACACCTCTGCTGCTGGGGTTAACCACACCAAAATTTTACTGAGTTCAATTAGTTTTTATGGAATGAATGTGATGCTTTTGCATCAGTTTCTGTCATTTATCCAAACTACACTAAAAGCTAATGATTAAAATTAGAGAGTGTTTCTTTCTTGTTCTCAGTTTGCCTCTAATCTGTATTTTAATTCACAGGGGTGCTTTCTGATCAGTTGCTGTGATTTTTACAATAGTAGCATCTGGGATTCTTTGATCTTACCAAATTTACTTTATTCTATATAGTACTACTTAAAGAAATAATAATAAAATAAAACCAGAAGCTGACCCTACAACCTTAAAAAAGTTATCCTGAAACTCCAATAGTAAGAATTGCTCATCGCATCCTCCTTGATATTCAGTGGTAGGGTTTTATGTAAGATCACAGGATCACAGGGTGTTAGGTGTTGGAAGGGACCTTGGAAGAATATAGAGTCCAACCCCCTGCAAGAGCAGGACCACAGAATCTAGCACAGGTCACATAGGAACACATCCAGATGGGTCTTGAAAGTCTCTAGAGGAGGAGACTCCACAACTTTACGGGGAGCCTGTCCCAGTGCTCTGTGACCCTCATAGTGAAGAAGTTTCTCCTCATGTTGAGGTGAAGCCTTCTATGTTCAAGTTTGAACCCACACTGTAGATTTCTTACCCTATCTTGTGAAGAAAGATTGCTCTGTTTTCCTCATTTTGTAAGTCATGTCCACAGGATCTTCCCAGCCCACTTTTGCAGAAACTGTAATTTGAAGAAGACTGTTCCTGTTCTCACAAGTTAAATCTCACATGGGTTTGGAAATCCCATGAAGAACCCTTTCACTTTGGAAAATCCCAGTGATGGAAAACAAGGTGGAAATATCATGCTGAAAACATGCCCATAGCAGAGCAATAACCACAGTTTAGGTGCTGACTGGGATTCTAGTGCCTCTTGAGCTCTAATGTCACTGCATTCCCAAAGCACATATGGAAGCTTTTCTCATATTATTAGCAGGGGTTTAGTCTGTAGCCACAGAGAACATTTTCACTTAGAGACATCATCTTGAATTTTATAAGCAAGATAGAGTTATTTAACATGTGCGCCATGTAGTGAGTATGAAGTTATTCATACAACTTACTCTTTCATAAGGTTCAGAAATATATTTTATACCATCATTCTTTGACAATTCCCTGTTTACTTGTTATGCATGCATAACTACTATCCAAATTGTGGTTTCATTTGCTCTGACTAAAGACTGTTACAGTTTTCTTCCTCTTCAGCAGTGCTGGACTTCACAGCTAGGAGGGAAATTAACAGCAACTACAAGATCATTTAGAACCCATGCAGAGGTCATTTCTGCCCCCCGCCCCCTAAAAAGTGTAGTAGCAGAAACATGTGGTTTTTTTCTCAATTCTCTTTCGTTATTCTGATAGCAGTTTGAAATATTTGCTCCTTTTAAACAGTTTAATCATGACTTGCTCAGCATCCTAGTGTGCAAAAACCCAAGCTGCTCCTGACTATTTTTTCCCAACACTTCCAATAAAATCAAAATGGAAAGCAATCTAGAAGCTTATGTTGTATTTTACAGGCTTAAGTTATAGTGCAATCTGAACTGAAAGAAACATTTAAAGCTCTTATAAAACAACAGCAGCAGAAATAAACAAAAAACCCCAGACAAACAACAACAAAACTCCAAACACCAACAGCAACAACAAAAACTCATCAGTGGTTAAATTCTACTATTTTTTTAAAGAAGGACAACTCTCAAAGCTTGCATGCACAACTGCAGATCCTAGTTAGACTAAAGCATAGGATATTTTAATCTGCTTTTAAATGTGTTCCCTTAAACATGGTTGCTTCAAACTGAACATAGTACTAGGACATGCCCAAGCAATTCCAGTCACATACTTGCAAAAGAATTGTGAGAATTATTAACCAACCAGATCTCCATCTATGATCAGGTGATTGCCTGGTGGATGTGGGGAAGGCTGTGGATGTAGTCTGCCTGGACTTCAGCAAGGCCTTTGATACCATCCCCTACAGCAAACCCCTGGCTGAGCTGTCAGCTGTGGCTTGTGGTGAATGGTGCCACATTCAGATAGCAGCCAGTCACTAGTGGTGAATGGTGCCACATCCAGATAGCAGCCAGTCACTAGTGGTGTCCCCCAGGGATCAGTGTTGGGCCCCATCTTGTTCAATATCTTTATCGATGATCTGGATGAGGGGATGGAGTCCATCGTCAGTAAATTTACAGATGACACCAAGCTGGGGGCAAGTGTTGACCTGTTAGAGGGTGGGAGAGCTCTGCAGAGGGACCTTGACAGGCTGGACAGATGGGCAGAATCCAAAGGCATGAGATTTAACACATCTAAGTGCTGGGTTCTACACATTTGCCACAACAATCCCATTCAAGCTAACAGGTTTGGGTCAGCGTCGCTGGAGAGCAGCCAGACAGAAAGGGACCTGGGGGTACTGGTTGACAGCCTGCTGAACATGAGCCAGGAGTATGCCCAGGTGGCAAAGAAGGCCAATGGCATCCTGGCCTGCATTAGGAATAGTGTGGCCAGCAGGAGCAGGGAAGTCATTCTGCCCCTGTACTCTGCATTGGTTAGGCCACACCTTGAGTACTGTGTCCAGTTCTGGGCCCCTCAGTTTAGGAAGGACATTGAGACACTTGAACGTGTCCAGAGAAGGGCAGCAAGGCTGGGGAGGGGTTTGGAGCACAAGCCGTATGAGGAGAGGCTGAGGGAGCTGGGGTTGTTTAGCCCAGAGAAGAGGAGGCTCAGGGAGACCTTATTGCTGTCTACAACTACCTGAAGGGAGGTTGTAGCCAGGTCAGTGTTGGTCTGTTCTTCCAGGCAAGCAGCACCAGAACAAGAGGACACAGTCTCAAGCTGTGCCAGAGGAGGTTTAGGCTGGATGTTAGGAAGAAATTCTTCACAAAAAGAGTGATTGGCCATTGGAATGTGCTGCCCAGGGAGGTGGTGGAGTCACCATCCCTGGAATTGTTTAAAAAGAGATTGGATGAGGCACTTAGTGCCACGGTTTAGTTGATTAGATGGGGTCAGGTGATAGGTTGGACTTGATGATCTCAAAGGTCTTTTCCAACCTGGTTAATTCTGTTCTATTCTATCAATAAAACTGTGGTTCCTGTTTATCACTTGCACTTAGGACACTAAGAATTGTCCTAGCAGCTAGGAGGGTGCAAAAGAAGAAAACTGGTTATGATTTCGTAGGGTAAAGGCAGCAATCTCTGAAGGCCATGAAGAATCTTGCTGCTATAAAGCAGAACTTACAAGGTTGATGAGGTTTATTCTGCCTCATTATTTCTAAAGAGCCCTTTCTAAGTTCATTCTTTTATTGAGATAGGCTTTGTGCAAACAGCAAACCAGACAGAACAGCTGAAATACTTTCTCATTTAGAGAGATATCCAAAGTAACAAATGATCATTTTGTGTAGTTCATAAAGCAGGCCAGGGCACTGAGCAAAGCCTCTTTTCTCTTGCCGGTTTACATCTGCATTATTCTTTCTAGAAACAAAATATCACCTTTTTTGTTTAAGCACACTTTTTCTGGGTGACTTCACCACCTCCCTGGGCAGCCCATTCCAATGGCCAATCACTCTTTCTGTGAAGAATTTCTTCCTAACATCCAGTCTAAACTTCCCCAGCACAGCTTGAGACTGTGTCCTCTTGTTCTGCTGCTGGTTGCTTGGGAGAAGAGACCAACCCCCAGATGTCTACAACCTTCTTTCAGGTAGTTATAGACAGCAATAAAGTCTCCCCTGAGCCTCCTCTTCTCCAGGCTAAACAACCCCAGCTCCTTCAGCCTCTCCTCATACGGCTTGTGCTTGAGACCTCTCCCCAGCCTCATTGCCCTTCTGTAGACATGTTCAAGTGTCTCAATGTCCTTCTTAAATTGAGGGGCCCAGAACTGGACACAGTACTCAAGGTGTGGCCTAACCAGTGCTCAGTACAAGGGGCAGAATGACTTCCCTGCTCCTGCTGGCCACACTGTTCCTGATACTGGCCAGGATGCCATTGGCCTTCTTTGCCACCTGGGCATACTCCTGGCTCATGTTCAGCAGGCTGTCAAACAGTACCCTTAGGTCCCTTTCTGTCTGGCTGCAATCTAGCCACTCTGTCTCCAGCCTGTTAGCTTGAATGGTATGGGCTTTACATTTGCAGAAGCCCTGTGTGAATGACACAAAAATGTCACAATGGAGTTTTGTTTGCTTCATTTTATGAGAGACAGTAAATAATCCCTGCATGTTACTGGTGTTGGGTGATAGGTTGGACTTCATGATCTCTGAGGTCTTTTCCAGCCTTATTGATTCTATGATTCTATGATACCACAAATATATACACACACACACGCACACTCAAGTGACTCCAAAATAAAATGTTATTACTACAAGGGCCTAAATTAAAAAATAAGGAAGGCTGGAGCCAATGCTACTGTAGAAATTTCATTCACACTCTCCACATGTAAACATTATATGCAGCAATCAATAGGATGCAATCATAAAGCTAAAGGTCATATCATAATGTTCAGGTAATCAGAAGGAAGCAGAATTAAAGTTTCATGGACAGTCTTCTTTCAGGCACATACAAAGAGTAATTTGTCATTAGAGTTCTCATCATTTATTTATGTTAGTAACCCAGCACACAATTTCGAGAGCTCTTTTCATTCTTTTTTTTTGTTGTTGTTTGGTTGTTGAATTGGTTGGGGTGTTTTTGGTTTCATCAAGGTAGCAAAGATTTCCTTTAACATAATACCTTTTTGGTCTAAGCCATGCCAGCTAATGAAAAAATTACAAACCACTTCCGCATTACAGTGTATGGCATACAGTATGCCAATAATGTCAGGATATTCCGCTGATAATAAGTACAGATGATAAAGATAAATGCTGCTGTTTAGATATATCCATTAGTCAGACCCTTGTATCCAATCACTAGAAGCTCCACAACATGTCTGCAATCAGTAATTCATGAGCTGCCTCGTGCTGAGCAAATATGGTTTAAGTAACAAACTTACCTCTCTTGCAAGATACATCTTGCATATGAATTTGTCTACATTCTGAGAATTTTTCTTCATCATCACCCTGTATTCAGCACTGGTGAGTCTACACCTTCAGCATTGTGTTCAGCTCTGGGCCCCTCACTTTAGGATGGACATTGAGGTGCTGGAGCACGTCCAGAGAAGGGCAATGAGGCTTGTGAAGGGTCTGGAGCACATGGCCTACAAAGAGCATCTGAGGGAGCTGAGGTTGTTCAGTCTGGAAAAGAGGAGGCTGAGGGGAGACCTCATCGCTCTCTGCAACTCCCTGAAGGGAGGTTGGAGCAAGGAGTGGACATCCTCTTCTCCTTGGTGACAAGAGACAAGACTAGAGGAAATGGTTACAAACTGCACCAGGAGAGGTTCAGGATGGATATTAGGAAATATTATTTACTGAAAGGGTTATCGAAAACTGGAATGGTCTGCCCAGGGCAGTGGTGGAGTCACCACCCCTGGGGATGTTCAAGCAGCATGTGGACCTGGCGCTTGAGGATATGGTTTAGTGTTGACCCTTTAGTGCTGGGTTGAGGGTTAGACTGGACAATCTTTGAGGTCTCTTCCAACCAGATATATATTGTGATTCTGTGATTCTTCTCCCCCTGCTGACAAAAAGATAACATTTAAATCTCCCTGCACCTTTGTTGCTCCATCCTAACTTTTTCCAAAGTGCTAGAATGGCATCTGAAACAGCCTGCTGTTTTCTTGTTCTTTAATATCAGTAGCAACAAAAATGAAATTTACCTCAAGAGCAGCAAGAACTGAAAAGTAATTACTTGCACACAAAATTAAATTAAATTAAATTTTATTTCTCATTTTAGAAGTGTAATTTCATGCTGTTTGCTGCCATTTTTACCCACTGATGAATGATTATAGATGATTTTTTTTTCACTACTCAGTTAACTACCTTTAATTTTAGATAAATGTCGATTCATTGAAAGGAGAGTTAATGAAAATCCTCTTTGGAAAGGAATAAAAGTCTAGCATGACATAGTAGTTGGTAATGCTGTGAATTTCTTTATAGTCGGTGTAGCTCATCTGTCCAAACAGACTGTAGCAGTCTGTAGTAATGCAGTTTATCTTTCACAAGACACAAACAATATATGATGGTAAAATGCACTCATTATCAATCAAGTGTGAAGAAATTAAGGCTGAGGCATTGGAAGTTTGGTTTCAGAGTCATGTCAGCAAAACAATTCAATTAGGAATGGAGCATAAATTAAGAGAGAGGAACCTAAAAGCTGAAAATTCAGTTCATGCTAAAAGCAATAGACTGATGTTTCCTGCTATACTTAAGTACCCTATTCTCCCTTGGTGCCTGCTATCATTATTGGAGCACAGATGGTGAAAACACATACTGTTCAGATTTGCTATGTTCATTCACAAGGATGTTAGTTAAGAAAATAGTGTTAGTCTAAACATTATAGATCCATTTATTCTCCTTTTCATAATTTTTTCTGCCATTTTCCAACACTAAAATAATGAAACCTGGATCTACAGCTACCAAAATGTTCCATATACTTTCTAATCATGGCTGGCTGGATTGCAGATATTGTACTCTATTAAAGAATGAGGTGATTAAAATTACAAACTTTAAAACCACATGCAATTTCCTCAATTATTCTTAATGCCCTTTCTAGAGCCATTACAGTCATTGTGTAAGTGTGTTATGATAGTGGTATTAGATGTGATCTTTACTTGATCATCTTAAATGACTCTTCACTGACAAGTCAGATTTGCTGAATTCACTGAAAACATTTGATGAGTCACTGATTTCACAGATGCTAATAGCTACGAAAGAGACTTGTGGTCCAAGTTAACAATGGGAATGCAGCATCTTTTTATTAGTAATTTTTGAGACAGATAAGTGCTGTACTAATAAATATGACAGCTTAGATTAAATGTTAGACCTTAAAAGACAACCTGGAGTAATAAAACATAACTATATCTTACTTCTATAAAAGAAACTTTATGCAAAGTAAAATAACATCCCTTAATAGCACTGGCTAAAGGTCCTGAAACCAGCTTGCACTTAGAATATCATGGACAGATTTTCTTCAGCACTTTATATAAACAGAAAGTTCTAATTCTGTTTGTCCTGGTTTAAGGCTGGACAAATCCTCTGTTGCTCCTGAAAGGGGCAAAAGAACGACACTCACACAAATGGATTGGAAAGTGATGGAAAGTTCAAATGGAAATGCTATTAGTGTTTTACAGAAACTACAAAGCACAGTGGCAAAGAATCCCGAAGCATAGAGTCCTTTATAGCACACTCAAAGGCCCCCAACACTTCCCTTCTCCCTACCTGAGAGTACACCCAAAACCCCCCAGGCCTTGCTCTTTACCGCCCACTGCTAGGATAGCCTCAGGCTGGCAAGGTCTGAGAGTGCCCCCCTTCACCTCCTGGCATTAGACATAGCTAGGCCTAAGAGGCCTTGAGATACTCCCCCACCATTACCCAATAGAGAGCATCTCCCACAGGAGCAGAGAGGGAAGGAAGAGGAAGAGAATGACTTTGCAGATGGATTTATAGGGTGCAGGATTTATGGGTAGAAATACTCTGTTTCCTGTGTCCACCTTACCGGGTTGGACACTCAGGACACTGGTGGTATAACTTATGTAGCAGTAACAGGAGGCACCCAGCCTAAACTGCCACACTATTTAAATTAATTGAAGGCACATGTATTTGAAATCCTCATTATAATAATTTTCCCCTAAGTCTGTATTTTACTAGGTAGCAGGCAAGTTTTCAAGCCCATGTTCCATTATGATAAACTTACTGCTGCATTCTCTCCCTGGTTTCTGTGTGTGTCTGCATGCACATACATATGTGTATCTTAATCAGCTTTCTTCTACCTGTTCCTCAGTGTCATCTCCTGCAAATTGATTAAGCTATTAATTGGAAAGCATTAAATTAGCATTGAATTAATTTATAGTCTTTCTATTTCTACACTAAATACTGACACATACTTTGACATGAGTTCAGCTTTTGCCTTCCCCTCCAGAATTGTCACCATTTCCTCCCCTCAAACTGAATAACAAGGTGATTGTTGGGTTATATTATCAGATGGTGCCTACTCTTCTCTTTTTGTGTTCTTATCACATGCCATCCAATCATTGAGTCCAACTCCCCTGTCTCTTTAGCATATCTCTATCAATTTTCTGACTCTAGTGTATGTTCTTGTATACCAGACAGACTATTGCCACAGCTGTCATGGTAGGGCCAAACAAGTGCCAGCACAAACCCAGACAGACCCTCATGTGTCTAGACATGGTCCCACTCTCCCTCCTTCTTCCTGCAAAAAGTCGGGGTAACTTGAGAAAAGGAACAAAGGGGACAGGACCATGCATGTCTGGTAAACAACTCTCCTGGTGTAAGGGCACGTGTACTGGCACTGCTCCTGCCTGACTGGGCCTATGTTTCTGCCTTTTATGGCCAGTCTGTCAGAACCCCTTTTCATTGAGTAACTATGTGCTGGCTTCCATTGCCCTGTTGACCCAATCGAATCTTGAACAAGATATTTATTTATATATATATATATATATCTCCTGATTTCTAGTTGCCTTGCCTTGCTTAAGCCTTGCTTTACTTCAAGCTGCTTGGACCTGTCGGGTTTGAAGTTGCCTCGAGTTGCATTTCCTCGAGTACCTGGTCCAGTGTCTGGGATAAAGCCACAAGCCCACAGACTGCAAGCTGCAAGAGAAGCCACAACCCTTGGAGCTGGAGCCAAGCCTGCTTCCCCTTGCAACTAGAATTTTGCCATGCCTCAGTTTCCCCAGGACAAAGCAAGTGCCTGTCACAAAGAAGTGTCATAAGCAGCCTGCCGTCCACTGAAGCCAGACCAGCCGTTGAAGACTGTGTGGCATTCCTGCCGGCAACCTGCTGTGCCTAGTGCTTGAGAATGCCCCAAAGCCTCAACAGCTATACACAGCAGCAGGACTCCCCACTTGGATGGAGCCAGCTGTGAGTAATTAATTGGATGCCTCTTTGGCATAACAGTTCTTGTTGAGTCTCCCCCCACTATGGTTAGGCTCCATTGCGCTCCTGGGGATTGTCTCTTTCTGATATTCCTCCCGGTTTGCACAGAATTGTTAAAATTGCTATAGTCACCTAAATGCTGTACATTCCTGCTGTAGATATATATTCTAACCATACAGCAAACCTATTTAATACATTTTGTCAAATTTTCATATTAATAAAAGGTTATCAATGTTTGTATTAATATTTGCCATATAATTTATAAATTAAGGAACTCTATTCCTTAACAACAACTTAACGATATTTTTGTCTGCTACTCGGCCCTCTCTTAATAAATGTTACATGTCTTTAGAATAGTGAGAAATTAATACAGGCCAAGTTTAGATTTTCTGTAAACCAAGCAGAGCTCTGAACATGACTTACTGTATGTGTAAATTATAGCATAGTCTAATTCATAATATAGAATATAAAATGTATACTTTAGGAAATGACATTTTGAATTGCAGGCAGAAACTATACATCAGAGGTACTGACTGCTTTCATGTTTCCCCTTTCTTAATTGAAAATGTCCACTTAGCCACTTTCATCTTTCAGACTACTTTAGATATTCTGGAAAAAAATAAAAGGCAAACACATGAGATGTAGAGAAGGCCACCTGCAGGAATAGAGAGCTATTGATTAATCATGTGAAGCAGATCAGTGAAGAATTAGCACACACTCGTGGACATTCGTTATAGTGGAAATCCTATTTACCTGGGCTATGTGGCAAACCAGCTCAGTGTTGGCAAATGTATGTAAGTAAATCTGTTTCAGAAGTCCTGACTCAGAATCACAGAATCAAGGTTGGAAAAGACCTTTGAGATCATCAAGTCCAACCTAACACCCAACACTATCTAATCAACTAAAGCATGGCACTATGTGCCTTATCCAGATCTTCCCCTACTCAAATTTGGATCTGCTGTCCATGTACTAGAACCAGAGAACTGCTTATGGCAGACCAGTGCAGCTCTCCTTCTTGGAGAACTTTCTTCTCTTTACTGTTCTTTGTAACTCATGCACTTGTGCCTATAGAGAAAGGGTTTCTGTCTCATACTCATATTGTCTCCACACAGGATAGACTGCAGGGTTCATAGTGACATGGACTGTTCCTGTTTAGCTTTAGGAGAGTTCAACTCTGCCAGCTAAACCCATTGGCTCCTCTCCAGCCCAGCAGTGTCCTGGCTTCACACAGCCTGCTCTCAGAAGCAAGCCTCCCCCCCGCCCCCACTGATGGGTGGGAAAACAACCCCAAAAAACCCTCTTTGAGCTGAAATAAAGACTTTGCAGAGATGGTAATGCTATACAACTATTTTAGCAGAAAGTATGTGGGGGATTTGTTTTTTGTTTTTTGTTTGTTTGTTTACTGAACTTAATACTGGCCTATCAAAATCATATTTGTGTTTGTCAATGAATTGTCTAATATACAAGAGTAGTGGCACATCCTGAAAATAGCCATATTAAGCACCTAGCAATAACTAAAACTCAATAATTCCTATTTTAATATTATTTTAATATCCATTCTTTCTCAACAACACTGGTTTCATGGTCTGCTCCTTTTCCACCCCACCCACCTCATTTCCCCACTTTTTCCCCTCAAATCCCAGAGCACCTGGGCTCTATTGGTGTCTCCTCCCATCCCAGGTGTGGCCACTTGGCCCTCTCCACCCACTCCCCTTTTTAATCTCCCCCAGGAAAGGCAGAAGCCCCAAGCTGAGCCCATCTGGGCTGAGGGATCCTCCTCTCATCACTGGTGAGTCCTTATGGTGCACACTGGGTGATGGTGGTGGTGACAACAAAGGCCGGGGGGCCTGGTGGCCCCCGGTTAGGTAGGGCAATGATTGATGTACTACTCCAATATCATCTACAGGTGCTGGTTGGGTCTCCTTACTGGGACTGAGCTCTTCTGTGTGGTATCTTGGCTGGTTGAGGGTCTTGCCCCTGGCTCTGGGATGGGTATGAAAATGATGGTGGTGGAGCAGGAGCTGTTTAGGCAGGGTGGAGGATGGTGTTAGAGGGAGCAGGAGCTTCTTTGGTAAGGTGAAGGGTGGGAGGGCGATGAGGGGTGGAATGGGTAGGAGCTGCTTGGGGAGGATAAAGGGTGATGGTGGGGGAAGCAGGGGGGTTAAGCTAGATAACCCTTAGAGGCCATTTCCAACTCTGGTTATTCTATGACTCTATGATGGTAGTTCCAACCCCCTTGCCTTGGGCAGGGACACTTGCCACTAGACCAAGTCAGCATCTTTAAGGGCTTCTTTTATTATTTTTTTTTTTTTAAAAAAACCTGTACATAGAAATCAAAGCGTCATATAGTAGCCATGATGAACTGATGGATTTTTTTTTTTTGATCTGAAGCCACCCTATTTTGAAAATAAGGTCTTCCCTATATTGATATAGGAAATGAAATGCTTTTGTGAAATTCAAGAGTGAATGGAAGTTATTGGCATAAAACCATTTAAAATCCCACCAGATTTGGGGAAAGGGTTTGGCTATTTCAATACTATTGCTCAGCAACAGTCTTTGTCTGAAGTGTACGTAGTAGAAACACTGAAGTAAATTCATAACTCAAGGACAAGTTGTCTTAATCTATTATATTATGTCTTTCTCCTCTCGCATCTTCACTGGGTAGAACCATAGAATCAACCAAGTTGGAAAAAAACTCAGATCAAGTCCAACCTATTGTCTAATACCTCATGCCAGCTAAACCATGGCTTCAAGTGCCACATCCAATCCCTTTTTGAACACCTCCAGGGACAGTGACTCCACCACCTCCTTGGGCAGCTTGTTCCACTAGCTATTTACTCTTTCTGTGAAGAAAATTCTCCTCACCTCAAGGCTAAACTTCCCCTGGTGCAGCTTGAGACTGTGCCCTCTTGTTCTGCCACTGGTTGCTTGCTACATTGCATGATCAGTACCTTATTTTTTTCCAGTTTCCCACATTCATCTGTAATGGTTATGTTATTCAGTTGGAAGCACGAGGAAGATGAGCTGCCAAATTATATTTGCAAATCTCCCCACATTTTACTAAGAGGGAGACTCTGGGACCATGGGAGGATTCACAGGTTTTCCTTTAGATACACCGTGCTTTGTAAATGGACTGAGGACTGATGATAACCCTGATAATAACCCTGAGGACTGGTGATTTTGATAAATAAAGGCTTTGTTCTCTATTACCTTTGGCTTGTGTTCTTCCTTTCTGTCTCATGAACAACAGCTGAGAGAAAAGGGGTCACTGAAACCCCTTAATTACAGAGCTGGAACTGCATTGCTTTCATACTCTCAAAATAGCAAATCTTATACAAAAACATTAACAGCATGAAATTACAGAATATTGGAAACAGCTAGCATGACAAACATTCTGTAAAGGTAAACCTAACTGCATTTAGATATATAGGCAAAATGTTAGACTATAGACTATTCTGTAATTAACAGGAATCTTCCCTCTCTTAATAGTTATGATGCTCCAAAATCAAACCTTTTAAAAGAATTCATCTTCTTTAAAACTGAGTTGTTCTTGCTTGCATTGTGCTCATGCTGCTCATTTTTCTTGTACCAAAACAAAACAGCTCTGAAGCATTACAAGTCTTTGCTAAATCAGACCTCAGCCATGGCAGACTTAAAAGAACTCAAGTAACAGCAGCAACAACTATAAAACCTCAAGCAAAAGTGGTTGTTTGGGGTTTTTTGCTGCATAGAATCAACCATGTTGGAAGGGACCTCAGAGATCAAGTCCAACCTCTTGTCTAATACCTCATGCCAGCTAAACCATGGCTTCAAGTGCCACATCCAGTCCTTTTTTGAACATCTCCAGGGACAGTGACTCCACCACCTCCCTGGGCAGCACATTCCACTGGCAAGTTACTCTTTCTGTGAAGAACTTTCTCCTTGTCTCAAGCCTGAACTTCCCCTGGTGCAGCTTGAGACTGTGTCCTCTTGTTCTGGTGCTGGTTGCCTGGGAGAAGAGACCAACCCCACCTGGCTGCAACCTCCTTAGGTCACAGTGTCTGAAGTTCTTATGCATTTCAGACCAACCTTGCAGTGAAAGATCACATCAAACTAATCAAAATCAGGACGGTTCCTAATGTGATGTCCCTGAACAAAAGTTGAAATCAATGTAAATTTGATATGTGGGGTTTTTTTATATACATATAGAATCACTGCACACTAGGTGAGTTGTGCTTCTAAACTCTGATGAAAGAGGGCAAGAAAATCAACCTGCCCTCTTTGAAGAGTAGAGAGCCAGAGAAGGCATAGATGTTGATGCACCTGTGATTGCATTTGAGTCATTTACATTGTAAAACAACAAGGGGACCTCCTGGATACTGTGGTAATTAATAACTGCCAAAACTGTGGTTGTAGAAGTGTAGGAGCATTAACATCAGAGCAGCATTCAAATTCTCATTTAGTTTATTATTGTCATCTCAGTTTTGACCTTTTGCTGTTTCAGCTGTCTGTCATGTTTCTCATTTAACTCTCCTAAAGAATATCAGAAACATTACAGTTGATAGCTAGTCACTGGTCGTGTCCTGCATGTATAAAATTTGCAAAAATCAGTGGTGTGTATCTGAGAGGGGAAGATTGCTATTTTCAGTCCTCAGAATTCCTGTTTCCAAACTTCCTTGCAGATTCTTAACAGAGAAGATGAGAATTTGGCACTGATAGCTCAGCCACTGTCTCACAGTCCCTAAACTCTGCATCAGTATTTCACATCTGTACAGTACAGCAACACAGCTACTTTGTGTCCTCATGTGCAGCTGACGAGGGAAAAGGTAGCTTTCAGCCACTCCTCAGTGTCTAATACGGTGTCTCTCTGTGTCCTGTGACTCAGTAGAGCTGCCATCTGATATCTCATACATGTGTGGCATGTGACTTCAGCTGCACCCTTATCATACTGGGAGAGTGCTGTCTCCATACGGTTGCAGGGTACTGCCCTGTGAATAAGCTGTGTGCGTGTTGCAGGTCCAACGTATGTATGGTATTTCATCTATTAGTATTAAACTTATATCTATGTTTCCCCAGAAGCTGCACTCCTGATTTTCATCCTCAAATTATTAAATATTATCCTAAACAGAACAAGCAAAATGTCAAAGGTGTGGAGGACACATTAGCTAACAAAAGAGCTAAAATAGCATTAACTTGATTCTGTCTGGGTTACCTTGGAGACCTTCAGCCAGCATTATATTTCTAAAGGACTGTTAAGCTTTTACTTCAAAAAAGTAATGCTAGATCTCTTGATGTGTTTAATTTTTATATTTTTTGTTGTTGTAAGAAATGCTTTATCAGACAGGAGTAATTAGGTTTAACAGAGAAGAAAGTGGATAAAACATTATAGTGGGTGATACACAGTCTGCTTTATCTCATGTGCACTCTGTGCCTCAACCAAACTGCAAACAACCTCTGCTCATGGATAATTCATGTCTGCTTACCTGGAAGGTACAATTCTACTTCAGACTAGAATCAACATGAATAAGCACTCTGGTCACAGGCAGGGAATAATCCCAGCTGTAATCCCATTGCAGAAAAATGGTCCCACACAAGAAGGAACAGGGATAGGGGGCTTTTCTGAATGAGTATTGAGAAAGGACCCTACGGAACTGGTCCAGCACCGCTCATTCAAAACCCTGAATTTGTACAATGCTTCAAAAGTACCAAGAGGACAGGATGCAGCTTCAAAATATATCATAGACTAATAAAATAATTTAGATTGGAAAAGAACTGCAAGATCATTGGGTCCAACAATTAACCTAATGCTGCCAAGTCCATTGTTAAACTATATTCCTAAGCACACATCCACACATATATTAAATTCTTCCAGGGACTGTGACTTGAACATCTCCCTGAGCAACTTCCAATGTTTAACAACTCTTTTTGTAAAAGCATTTTTCCTAGTATCCAAGGTAAACCTCCCCCTGCACAACTTCAGGTTATTTCCTCTTGTCCTATTGCTTGTTATTCGGGAGAAGAGGCCAACACCCACCTTGCTACAACCTCTTTTCAGGTAGTTGTAGAGAGCAATAAAGTTTCCCTCCAGTCTCTTTTTCTTCAGACTAAACAACCCCACTTGCTTCAGCTCCTCCTTGTAAAACTCGTGCTCTAGACCTTTCATCAGTTTCCTTGGCCTTCTTTGGACACACTCCAGCACCTCAATTTGCTTCTGGTAGTGAGAGGCTCAAAACTGGACATACCACTTGAGGTTCAGCCTCACCACTGCCAAGTACAAGGTAACAATCTATTCCCTGGTCCAACTGGCCACACTATCTCTGGTACAAGGCAGGATGCTTTGGGCCTTCTGGGCCACCTAGGTGCACTGTTGGGTCATATTCAGCCAGCTGTTGAAAAAATATGCTCAAATACCCATGCAGTAGAAGGCTATGAGGATGATTAGGGACTGGAGCACATGCCTTATGAGGAGAGATTGAGGGGCCTGGTGCTTTTTTAGTCTGGAAAAGAGATTACTGAGGGGGATTTAATAAATGTTTATAAATATCTGAGGGATGGGGGTCAGGAGGGAGGGGACAGGCTCTGCTCACTTGCTTCCTGTGATAGGACAAGGAACAGTGGATGTAAGCTGCAGCACAGGAGGTCCCACCTCAACACAAGGGGGAGCTTCTTTACTGTAAGGGTCGCAGACCACTGGAACAGGCTGCCCAGAGAGGTTGTGGAGTCTCCTTCTCTGGAGATGATTTCAAGGTCCATCTGGATGCGTTCCCCTGTGACCTGAGCTAGATTGTATGGTCCTGCTCTGGCAGGGGGCTTGGACTCAATGATCTCTTTGGGTCCCTGCCAACTCCTGACATCCTGCAAACCTGTGATTTCATAGATGGCAAGAGATGTTGTTTTAACTCCTCTTAGATGGTCCAGGGAAAATGAGACCTGGATTCCTCCCATCATTTGGTGAGTATTTTAACTTGGCTATCACAGAGTAGAGGAGATGGGAATATTAGCAATTCTTCAGGAAGTGTCATGGCTTGAAGCCTGCATGATCTAAACAGAAAATATTTTTCAATAAATGCTGCATGACTCATACACAGTGCAAAACACAGCCCACTACGAGGCAAACAGCACTGTGCTGAGGGAAAGGTGAAGGAATTTATCCTTAGATTCTCCAGAGCAACTTGTTTTGGGAACAGCAATTTAACTGAATTACATATATTTATAGAATTAGGTATTATATTATTTGGATGCTGCTTTGGTAATTAAAACCTTTATGAGCAGTTCATTGCAGAATAGTAAAGCTGTGTTAAAATCCATTAGCACAGATTTAATACATTCATGAAATGCATTTCTTTGCCTCCATTTAGCGAGAAATTATTCCGTCGGAAGACAGAATAGATTGAGCAAATTGTGAATAAAATGCAGCATAAATGAAAATAGTTATTTTAAACCAAGTCATGCAAGCTTTTATTCATGCAGCAACTACCATCTAATAAAAATTAAAAAATAGTATCTGTGCCATTCTTAACTCTTAGGGAAAAGTCCCAGCAATATGACAGATGTGAGCTAGATAAATTTACGCTCCGACAGAAGTATCTGGGAAGCTGCTATTGTGAATCTTTGTGCTACTAAAAAAGCTGTCATACTGGGAAATAAGGAATCTGCACTACAGAATTCAATGACATTTTTTTATGTAGTTCATTTCTTTCATTGCTGATTTCATGTGCATTTTATAAGTCAGCTTCTTTTTCTCTTGCTCGTGAACAGGCCAGAACAGTCAGATAAGAAAATGTTTCTGGGAGAGTGATTGCTAAAGGTAAAATATGGTGGCTGCTAACAGGAACACAGAAATACAGACCTAGAAAGGAGGAAATGCCACTGTAAAGCAGACAGTCCAGTAATTTGCATGCTGATTGTTTGCAAAATTTCCTCAAATTTTAATAAGCAGCCATAGTCTTGTTAGAATGGGTGGCAATTGTTGTATACATTGGAACCAAGGGATAAATAAAATTAAGCAATAAAAGCCAATTACAAAATTCTCTCTGTCACCCTCCTTGTTTTCCTCAGAACTCAGGATTATGTGCATAACAAGCTTGAAATTATGATGAAAAATTCCCTTGGAAATCTTTCCCAGAACCTTGCAACATCATATTTGAGGGTTTTTGGCCATATGTTACATAGCCATTAAAATGAAAATTAGTAGCTGAATGGACAAACTAATCTATCATGACAGTTTGGTATAAGATATTTGAAACCCAGTGAGGAAAGACCAACAGTATTATGAATATGTTGTTGTTATTAAGGTTAGATATGAATGATATGAAATTCAGGTGAATAAAAGAATAGTCATCTTTCTGTGTTTGTGGACATAGATACTTTGTTGGTATTTTTTTTAATAAAATTAATGAGCTATGTAATCTTATTTTTTCTTCCTAGAATACTCTGTCTCCAAATTAATTCTGAGAGACTCCATAGTTTTACCTTACATGAATTACAGCGCAGCTCTGTTTGGATGCAGGTTGCTCTGGCAGAGCTGGTGAATCAGTCACTGAACAAAATGCACAAAGTTACACCTTGAAAGCGTGGGTATGTCGGTGTGGAGATTTGCCACCTCAGGGCCAGCTGTCCTGTATCTTTGTTTCTGTGATGGCAAATGTATAATGTATTGTCTGGAAGCATTCAGGGTTCACAGCTCTTATTTACTTGTGGATCATGCTCGATTCCTTGGCAGAGTATGCAATATCCTCACTACAGCATAACCCCTGTGCCACCCCAGGATTGGAATGGAGGACCAAGAGGTAATACTGCATCCAGAGATGACTCCTCTCTTTGGACATCTGTATCTTTTGGGGATAAGTTGAATTTTTTAATGTGGGCACTGTTCTTCAATGCCAGATGCAGTAGAAGCCACTCAAGATCAGCTGGGTCTGCCCTGGCGGAGAGAGATTCACAGATTATTTTGCGCACCTCCAGGCACCCCAAACAGTGCCATGTGTGCAGCCTCCTCTGCTTCAGGTGACAGAAACTGTCCCCTGTTCCCTTATATTGATTCTTGCACTCACCATTTACAAGCAAATGCTTGTCTGACCATTAACAAATGGGTACTGACATCATTAACAGAAAGGTACTTGTCCACATTCTACATAAGAGCATTTCTCATCTACTTAGCGGCTAAAAGAGACTGAAACATCTTTTTCTTAAAAAGATCTAAAACCCCAATGTATTATTGCTGTCCCTGAAACACTGCAGTCATTAAACAAAAAGAGGATTAAAAGCCAGGAGCTCTCAGTTGTTCAGTGTTTCTTTGGTGGCTACCGGCAGATTCACATAGATAAGAACTGTTAACAAGATGAAAAACTTGGAGAAATCCCTATAAGTGGAACTATCACAGTATCACAGTATCACCTGCTGCATTAATAGACATAAGGAAATTGTTGTGCTTAGGAACATTTCATTTTAGGCTCCAGTACATAGCATAGCTACTTACTACATAGCTATTCCTGTACATAGCCATTCTCTTTCTGCTTGGCTGCTTTGGGAATGCTATAGGAGGCAGAGCACACACTGGTTTTCATCACCACTCAGAACATTTCCTTGTGTCAACTTGGACAAAGTATTTTCCATGTAATAGGTCTGCCATATATTATGCAAATCTGAATTAAATATGTTATTGGGGGTGGGGGGAACAGAAAGAAAACAAACAGCAACTGAGTTCTTCCATGTGTTATGTCCGCACTGAAGCCAATCAGTTGCATACAAAGTTAGATAGGGTTGAACAGCACCTGAACTGCTTACAGCCTCATTTTACTTCTGTGTCAAATTAATTTGTTTTCCCTTCCTCACATTAATATACTATATGTATAGTTGCTAGATGGCAAAGATTTAATTGAGTTACTTCGCTTTGCTAAAAGAGATAAACAGTAGATCTATTATTGCTTAATACAAATACGTGACACCAAAAGTAAGTTGTCCTTGACATTTGTTTAGATCTTCCATAATCATATACAATAATTATTCTAATGAATCCAGTAACTTTCAGAGAATCACAGAATGTTAGGGGTTGGAAGGGACCTCAAAAGGTCATCTAGTCCAACCCTCCTGCCGGAGCAGGATCACATACACTGGATCACACACTTTGTTTTGAGAGATTCACAAAACTTCACTTGTTGCCTAAATTACAGAAAATATGTAAATCACTTATTACTTTGGATAAAATCATACCCATTGCCAATTTGAAAGGCAGAACTGGCCCACCGAATTCTGAAAGGCATGGCAGCAGGATGCTTGAGAACAGATAGAATTAAATTTGCTGGAATAGAGATGCCAGAAGTGAAGAATGCTGTGCAGCACTGTTACTTAGAAGTCTAAGCATTTCATTATTAAAAATATGCATTATGAATCTCCTTTTGTTCTGTTGTGGTTGGTTTGTCTGTTTGGTTGTTGGTTTTTTGTGTTTTTTGTTTGTTTGGGTTTTTTTTTTTTGAATAGCACACAATCCATGAATCAATATTTGTTATTCATGAGGATTTGCTGAATACACAAGACAAACTATTCATTAGTTCTTTAAATTCAGTGTGCTTATTCTTTGATGTTAGTATTGTGTAGTTGCCCACATCGAGCTTTTTGTTTGTTTGGGATTTTTTTAATGGTTTAGTTGTCAAACATAGAAGTCATACACTTTTAGAGGCAGTCTCTGGTGGTTAAACATCAGACTAAATCTGAATTTAGAAAGATTACCTTTTAGTTTTCAGCTTGCTGCAAAGAACATTGAGGCTCCGTGGACTGATTTTTTAGGCTTTAAAAGGGAATTAAGAAGAAAAGGGTTTGCTTTGCTTTGTTTCTATCTTTAAATGTACAATTAGAAACTTGTTAAAGTTCCAAATACTTAATTTTCTTCTGCAAGGGAAGAAAAGCTATGGTTAAACATATGGAAACCTAATCTATAATTAACAGCTCTTAATACTTAATTCACAGAAATATTTGAAAAGCAGGTATTAGATTTCCTTCATATTGCATACTGAATTCTGCCTTCTTAACAGCTACACTATATTTGAACTTGTTTTAATTTTTTCAAATGATCAGGGGGCTAGAACATCTCTCCTATGAGGACAGGCTGAGGGAGCTGGGGTTGTTCAGCCTGGAGAAAAGGCGGCTCCAGGGAGACATAATAACAGCCTCCCAATACCTGAAGGGGGCCTAAAAGGAGGCTGCAGAGAGACTGTTTACAAGGGCTTGTGGTGATAGAATGAGGGGAAATGGTTTTAAATTAGAGAAGAATAGATTTAGATTGAAGGTTAGGAACAAGTTCTCTACCATGAGGGTGGTGGAACACTGGCGCAGGTTGCCCATGGAGGTAGTTAAAGCCCCATCCTTGGAGATATTCAAGGTCAGGCTCAACAAGGCTCTGAGCAACCTGATATACTGAAAGATGTTCCTGCTTACTGCAGTGGGATTGGATTAGATGAGGTTGGACTTCCCTTCCAACCCTAACCATTCTGTGATTTTCTGATTCTGTGATTTTCAAGAAATTACTTCTCGCATACCTAATATGCTTAAAGTACATTTTCAAAAGATTCTCATTCCTTGAAATGAAAATTTGCTTCTTTAGAAGACCTTACCCTTTGCATTGTGTCTGAACCTGATGCTTACCATCATTCTCCAGCATAAGTTGGTAACTTTCATTTGTTCCTTTACAAAAGAAGTCATGAAGACAATGGCAATGAAAAGTACTGTAGTAAGTCACTGCCATTGAGGGTTATGGAAAGTTTTAATTGACTATATATTTATTGCATATCGTGAACAGAAGAAAAGTGTACAAGGATCAGTAAAGCACAAAATATAGCTAATATTCCAATGGAAAATGATTATATGGCAGAGTGAATCCCAAAGTGTTAACAGTTACCCCCACTTTCTTCCAAGGCTTCATCAATAACACATTTCATAGAATCATAGAATCATAGAATCAGTCAGGGTTGGAAGGGACCACAAGGATCATCTAGTTCCAACCCCTGCCATGGGCAGGGACACCCTTACACTAGATCACGCTGGCCAGAGCCTCGTCCAGCCTGGTCTTAAACACCTCCAGGGACTGGGCCTCAACCACCTCCCTGGATAACCCATTCCAGGGCTTCACCACTCTCATGGTGAAGAACTTCTTCCTCACATCTAGCCTGAATCTCCCCATTTCCAGCTTCATTCCATTCCCCCTAGTCCTGTCACTACCTGAGATCCTGAGAAGTCCCTCCCCAGCCTTCCTGTAGGCCCCCTTCAGATACTGGAAGGCCACAATGAGGTCACCTCGGAGCCTTCTCTTCTCCAGACTGAACAGCCCCAACTCCTTCAGTCTGTCCTCATAGGAGAGGACATTTAATCAATACATCTAAAGAAAATAACTTTGACATTGGTAATAATGAACTGAAGTTTTACAGATTATCAGTCATTGGCTTTTTGCATTATTGTGTTATTGATGAGATCATGGAAGACTGACTTAACCAAGTGTTGATTTAGTAACACTTCTCTGTAAAAAAGAACAACAACAAAAAGCCACTCCTTTTGATATACCCCAGAAACCATAAAAACAGAACTTTGAATAGCTAATGAAAGAAAGCAGCTGTGTAAAAGTAAATCACTGGTCAGAATAATTTTCTGTCCCAAAAATCTAGAGACAAAGTTACTCCTTAATGAAAGATGGAACGAAAAAGACAAGATGAAGAGAAGGTATTTGGCATTGTAGTAATATGTCCCTGCTCTTTAAGACAGTTCTTAAAGGCAGAATTCAGTTAAACAGGACCTTCAAGAAGTCTGCTGCTGGCTTTTATATTCAAACTGCATGGGACTAACATTTGCCATTAAAAGATATGGAAAGAAAGCATTGAATAGAGAGAAATGTGAAGACTGTTCTGTAGCTGAGACCAGAAGCCTCTGACTATGAATGGAAAAACTTTTGTGTTCCTGTACATTCTTTTAAAATCCATGAAGCTTCAGACAGTACAAATGTAGGTGGTTTGTGCTTTTCTTCAGCCTTCAGTTCTCTCAGCTCACAAAACTTACCTGCTGTTTGTGAAGACTTACATCTCCGGTTAAAGTAAGGATTACTTCCCGCTGTTTCGTTTGGGAAAGAACTTCACTCTCTTCACATCCAGGCGAGACAAGGCCCAGTCAAACACAACAGAGTTTCCAAAGCTCACGTTTATCACTTTTTCAAAAGGTCTGAGGTACTGACATGTCTTAATTTTTTTATTTTTTTTTTCTGAATTTTTTTGAGTGCTAAATACCTAAACAAGATAACAGTATTTAAACAGTTCTAGAGCCCAGTGATAATTCCCAGCATACCACATAAAAACTTGGTGAGATGTACAAGAAGGTCCCTCCTTCTTCCTCCTGTTACCTTTTATGTTTCCAAATAAATATTTCCAGGAGGTTATTGTAAATATTTAAGTGGATGAAGTTTCATACAGCTCATATAAAATTAGAATAAGTATGATCTTTAGTTATTCCACTGCCTGTTTGGTTCTTCTATGCACAGCGGGAGGAAGTGTGAACTTCGTGTTCTGCAGTAAGAAGTACTGTAGCAGAAGCAGCTTACCAACATAGAAGTAACATGTGAGCCAATGCAGACAGTAGAGGAAACTGATCTATTAATACCCATTCTAATCTTAGAGGATACTTTAAAAATACATCTTTAACCCTTAGTCCTCTCTTCAATAGACATGACTGTTCTGCAGTTTAACTCCCAAAGGCATAGCACTGCTTTCCACTGAAATAATTGATGTACCACAGCAAAGGTAAGAAATGTTTCCGAGAAGTTGACAGTGTGTATGCTGTAAAAAGTGACAGAGATTTCATTCTTAAATGCTGTTATTAAATGTGTCATTGGGGCAGGAGAAATACAAGTACAATTGGTTCTACATCATGGTCCAAACTTTCTCTGAAGTTACACAACTTGTCACAGATGAGTTTTCCTTCCTGTTACACAGCAAACTTCTTTAATCCCTGGCTGGACTTCTTACAGTAGCCTTTTTCCCTAAAGGAAATCCTGTGTAACTGAACTTGATGTAGTTGCAAATGTGGCTGCTGCCAGTACTCCAGGAAAAAATATAGTCCCGAGGGTATGCTTCAGTAGTGTTACTCTTGTTGCTTTGAGCAACTCTTCCTCTCCCCAAGCAATATTCACTGGTGTGGTTGATGATGTTTCTTGCACTCACAGTTCCTGAGAAAAGAATAAAAGAGAACCTCTACTTATACGAGTTTTGTGTGTCTTGATTATCTGAGTTTTTCTTTTGTTTCATTTCATCTCTCCAGCATCCTGTACATCCATAATGTTTGTCCTTGCATTTTCTAGCCTCGTATTTTCTTCCAGACCATTGTGATTTCTTCCAGAGATTCCAAGATTTCCCCTGCCTTTTCAGCTATGGCATTTCTTATCTCCTTCCCTTTAGTGGGTATGTGTGCTGATTTGAAATGCACCACATGTCATTTGTCCTCAACATTTCTTGAGGTAATGCCAGAACACCAATACCATTGTAGTAGCAGCAAGTAATTTGTCTTCATGGAAAATGTTGAGAAATCAGAAGTGTAATAAGACAGAAAATGAAGAAGCTGTTATTGAAAATTCAGGCTTAGAACAGAGAGTGAATGATTAAATAAGCTGAATGTTTGGAAATCTGTTGAAAGTGTTCATGGCTGTATCAAATTATTCATGACCAGTGTGGAAAAAACCTCATGAACTTTATGTTACACATGAAAGTTTTTTCAGGCATGATTTGAAGCACTGAAAATTTCTGCACAAAGATACCTGGACCATCAGCAAACAAAGCTGTTCCACAAGATTTCAGGGTTTTGCCCATTCAAGAGAAACCTTTGAGTAAATAGAAATAATTAAAACCAACAAAACCAAATCTAACTCTTGCAGCACATGAAAGTCACTATGCCAGGTCTGCAGAATGTGGTGGAACTTTACCCTTTTGTCTTGCAGAAATTACTGTTGCTAGAGCACACTCTTTGATGAGAGTGGAGAACCATTTAAAAAGAATAAAAACTCTCTACTCTCATAAATTTTGCTGTTTGCTTTCAAAAGAAGAAAAAAAAATCAAATTACTAAAATACAGTTTGTGAAAACAAATTACATACAAGTCACATTTGCAGGGTCCTTTTTAAAGCAAATATTGATTTACTCATTAGAACCCTGTCTTGGTCCAGAGAGGGAAAGAGACTCAGTGCTTTTGAATATTCCTGCATTATGAAATTAGAAGCATAAATGAGGCCAAAGTTTCAAAAGTGAGGCTATTTATTAACAGAATACAGTGGATGGAACAGAAGAAGGGAGAGAGGGAGAAGAGGGAGAGAGAAGAGGTAAAGAATTATTTTACCACTCCCCACCCTTCCCCCCAAGATGGTTTGGATCTCTGGAGGAAGGGTGCTGCTGCTTTGGCGTGGAGGAGATGTCATCCTTGTGCTGTCTTCCACTGGAAGAGGGGAAGGAGAGTTCCCAAAGTACAAGTCCTTCTTGGAGCAGCCTCTTCAGATCCATGAGATGCAGCATGTGGAAGTTAGGACACAGAGAGAGGGTTCCTCCTGTTCTGCTGCTTCCAGGCTACATGGTGATGTCTTTTCTCCTGTGTCTGTCCTTTTCATTCCTTGTATTTTCACAGGGGTTTTTTTGGGTATGTGTCCAGGTGGTGAGTCCATTGTCCTTTTCACCGTCCTCCCTTTCTGGGGTAGCTGATGGGTAGAGACAATCTTGTCTATGCACATTCCAGAGAGTCGTTATCCAGTGGAGTCTGTTCACCAGCCCCTCCCTTGGCAGCTATTGTCTGGGCAAGGAACAAAGGTGATTTTGTCTTTGTTGATTCACATCAATAATAGAAAATGAACAGTGGACATGGATGTTCTTGCCACATGCAATATTCTTGAAATAAGGAACCTTCTTTTTTAGGATGTATTACTCCTGCCAAGCATGCAGTTAAGCAGCTGCACACAAACCTCAAATCAATGTTTATAACAAAAAGGAGGACACAGACAAAGGGAATTTAAAGTAAGCAGTCAATTAAAAGGAAGAAACAACCTTAAAGTGAAATAAAAAGCCAAAAAGATGTTAGAACTTCAAAACAAAAATCAAGCCTCCTCTTCAACATGTGTAAGTGAAAAGGATATTTGATCCTTTCCGCATCCTTGAAGTACCGGGGCTGAAAGCAATGCTTAGCACTGTAATGCTTCATAGGTTCAAAGCACTGTGTAAACATTAGCTAATGAAATCTCTTAGTATCTCTGCCAGGCAACCTCTCTTTCTCTTACATGGAAGCTAGAAAAACTGTGTTTTCTTGTCCAAGGACACACCCCAAGACACTGAAACCCATGTTTTCTATCCCATGCTAATTTCATTTATGCTAGAGCGGTTTTTAGTCTGCTTCAAGTACATATTAAGAATGCCTTAACTGTCAGCAAATTAAAGGTAGAAAACCCAAATGGTTTTATTGAAAGGATTGTGTAAAATTTAGAACTGTAATTGTAATAGTTTAGGAGGTTTTGTTCCATTAAAAATGCATTATTTTTTTCTTCCCTTCAGTACATGCAAAATCAGAAATGTAGGGTCATAAATCAAATGCATTGCTTGTATAATGTTATTATTGTGCAAATACTCTGCATGACTATCCAGAACAATGTGCTTCACCTCAGAGTCCACAGAAAACTACTGGCAGGTAAGGCACTAAATACATTAGCCTAAGTTGAGGTGATCTCATAGAGTGTGAACCCAGGTGTGAAACTAATGCTTTGAACCAAAGTTCCAAACTCTGCAAGAGAGCAGCTCAGGATACAGCACAGCTCTGCAAAGTTTCTGTGCATAGTTCAGTGAACTTGGTTTCTGCAGCAAACTTAAAGCCAGGGAAGTGGGCCTGAATAATAAGTTTGCTCTGCAGAATTTAGCTAGTGCAGTATGTTAAGGCATCGTAAATCCAGATAAAGACTACAAAAATTATTTCTCTCTTTCTTTATCCTTATTATATGAAGATTTCAGATGATCAAATACTGCTATATTGAAAAGAACTGCTGTGTTTGCTGTATTTGTCATATAGTCATATCATGAGTTATGTGCAGGCTTCATTAAGGAAATATATAGGTTTTTCTGGGCTATGTGAGTGTAGATTAATTCCTCATATGAAAGCATTGCAGTGTCGGCTTTCTCCCTTTCTCTTCTGAGCTACTTTTATGGAGGTTTTCTACATTGACAATTCAAATAATCACTTGAGATGAGTCACAAGCAGTAGTCACTGCTGTTGTTGCCACTTGATGGAGATGGACCAAAGACTGAATTGATGTGTCAGTAAAACCATGCCTTACACCCCTCAAGTAGCTTGTAAGTACTATTGTTAAGGCAGATGAGTGCATAAACACAGCATCCAACAGCAGTCAGATGGGTATGGCATAGTGTGCCTAGCACTTGCCTTGAGCTAGAAACACATCTAGACTTAGAAATTTTTACATGTATCATGGCTAACACATACAAATATTAATTAAGTGTGGCCAAAATACATGCAGTACTTGACAGCTCTGGAGAGTGTGGCAGAGTTGCAGGCTGGGTGAGGAATCAGACAACCATTTCCATCATCCTCAGGTTGGGGCAAGGGATGCAGTCTGACAAAAGCCAGCTCCACACACTGCATTGTATCTTTACAATGTTTCTGCACACACTGCATTGTATCTTTACAGTGTTTCTGCTGGCAGAAACTGGGTATGCCCCAGCTGTGGGCATGCATGTGTGCTTGTCTGTTAGGCTATGCATACAAATATGTGAAATATACACATAAAAACACATGTATTTATATCCATACACAAACATGTATTTATATTCATATATGCACATACACACACTGTAAAAGCAATAATTCTGTGCTGAAAGAAACTCTGCAGTAAACATTGGCTGAAGTACTGTGGAGCATGCTAGATTTAAAAACCCACCCTTTTAAAACTAGCAGAGGTAGAGTCTCCTGTGGGATTTCAGGAGAGAAACATCATTAAAGGCTAATAGGAAGTGGGACCTGAAGACCTTAAAGAGAAAATAAACAGGAATTTCAGTATTAAGAAGAGTCAGGAGAAGAGAAAGTAGAAATAAAAAATAAATGAAGTATTCATTCTTTTCTCAGTCTCATCTAAGCTACTGCATATGAAATGTAAGCCTGAATCCTTCCACATGAAGAATTATTGTCATCTTAGTACCTTTTTGTTATTTACTTTGTTTCATTTTCCTGTCACTTCATTGGAATCCTTGGGCTTCATTGGAATATTTCTCCAAGCTGGCCTGTTAAAAGATGTCATTGCACATATAGATAAAAGTGAGCAGTGACTTTTCCTATGAAAGCAGGGCCTTCATATTTCTGAAGCTTGTAGCTCTTTTAGACAGAGAGGAGGACATTCTAGGGAGGAAGAGAACAGGTATGCAATAGTGAACAAAATATTAAACCTTTTCATGCCATTTTTTTGTGGTTTTTCAGTAAAAATGAGGACCAAAACTGATGCTAAAACAAAATAAATCATCATCTATGCTTTCAGAGGAGTAATGCTTACTGATAGCACAGACTGTATGCTACACTACCAAACTTTCCAAGCTTTGCTCCTTACTGCAACTTCAAATTGTCCTTAAAATAAAAATGTTGTCTTGGAATGGTTTAGCATTATTAAATAGGACTTCAATTAACTTCCTGAGAGTGACTTTTTAGAGTCCTTTCAAACCTGGCCATATTTACCATCTCTTTTGGACCATGTAGCTTTCTGAACTACTGCAAGCATGCATCTCCCTGATGCTTCTGGGGAATGCAAATGACTTCTGCTAGTTACCATGGGGACATGAGCAAGGACCATAAGATGCATAGCAACAATGCTCCTATTTTTGCCATTTTTACTATCATGACAAGGAAAGAAGACTGTGACCCATACTAGAGTTTTTTATCATTTTTATCTTTTTCTCCTAACACATAATACATTTATGTTGGATCTTTAAGACAAAGCATGACATCTGATTACTATGTTTTCAGGTGCATAAAGGAGTAACAGGAAATGATTACAAAGGCTATAACAATTTTGAAATACAAACTTCCTCAACAATTTTGAGGCAGTAAAAGACACCTGAATTATGCCATCTTTTAACAAAAGGAAGAAGAAAACAAACTTTGGATGAAATCAAATATACATACACAGAGGCATGTCTGGAGAAAGAGATATCTAGTCTTTAAAAAATCCCAAGGACTATTCTATGCTAGAGTTGTATGCCTTGGGCAAACATCAATGGGATGGACTGAGGGTGATGGGCTTTATTTGGCATTCTTTTGAAGAAAGAAATAGTGCTCAGGTGCTTTTAAAAACAGGCAGCTCTTAGCCTAACATTGCAAGAAAAAACTTACCAACTGTTCTCCCTAGATTCTTTTTCTCTGTTCCTCCCCCTTTATTAAACTGAATTTCATATCTGTCAGGATCGGACTGTATAAGTAGTAATGAATTTAAGCTTTGGTAAAACTTTATTTAGCCATGGAGATAAACCATTCAGTAACAAGCCAGAAATCAATGTTGCTTAGTCACGTTCTATTTCTTCATTCTTTTATATAATTAGTATGAAAACCTTGATTTTATTAGAGATCCTTTTAATAGGTAGATCTAATTATATTCTCGAAGGAGAAAGACAATGAGAACTTGAACTCTACTACTGGCACAATTCATGCTGTCAGGCTGCACAGCTCACATGGTTCCTCTTCCACTGAATCCTTAGATGAACAAACACTCTGTCATTAGTTTATTTTGGTGCTACTCTTCAGCTGCTATTATTTTATCAAAACGTTTCATTCTCCAAGGACTACATTGCTCTTAAAGTCTTTCAGACACAATAGCAATAAATAACTAATTAAGTCAACAGGAAGACAGAGCAAGTTTTAACAGCCTACATGATGACAATGACGAATAAATACTCTGAGGTGATTTCTAGGGCAGCAGGAATTTTAGTGAAAGAGACAGACTTCTCATTGTGCTTTGAGAAGTGCACAGAAGGAAGAGCAAGCACCTGAGACACAGACTAATAATCTCCTGTGGAGCAGTGTTGGAGACATAATTCCAGTAAATCAGCCCTTAGAGCACCTTCCTCTGTTGTATATGAATTGGGCAGGGTCCCGGTACCAGCAGACAAGTAGCACAAGGCAAATACCTTAGATTCTTGGCAAAGACATGGCTTATATAAAGGATAGCAGAGGACAGTGTCAGGTGAATCTGAATTTTCTTTCCTAATAGTGTTTGGTTAACAGTTTCAGGTAACCAGATGAGCTAAGACTAATTGTATGAAGTTCAACAAAGCCAAGTGTCAGGCCCTGCACCTGGGTCACAAGCCTGTGGTAAGCTATAGACTTGGGGATGTATGGTTGGAAATAAGCAACTTGGAGAGGTACCTGGGAGTACTGGTTGATAGTCGACTGAATATGAGTTAGAAGTGTGCCCAGGTGGCCAAAAAAGTCAATGGCATCATGGCTTGCATTAGAAACACTGGCCAGCAGGAACAGAGAGGTGATCATCCCCCTGTACTCAGCACTGGTGAAGCAACACCTCGAGTATTGTGTTTGGTTCTGGGCCCCTCACTACAGGAAAGATATTGAGGTGCTGGAGCATGTCCAGAGAAGGTCAACAAGGCTTGTGAAGGGCCTGGAGCACACGGCCTATGAGGAGTGTCTGAAGGAGCTGGGGTTATTCAGTCTGGAGAAGAGGAGGCTGAAGGGAAACCTCATTGCTCTATAATGTTACCTAAAGGAAAGTTGGAGTGAGGAGGGGGCCAGCTTCTTCTCCTTGGTGACAAGCAACAGGACTAAAGGAAATGGTTTCAAGCTGCACCAGGGAAGGTTCCAGATGGATATTAGGAAATACTTCTTCACTTGAAAGGGTTATCAGACACTGGAATGGTCTGCCCAGGGAAGTGGTGGGTTCAAGAAGCATGTGGACCTGGCAGTAGGGGACATTTGGGTTTCGTGCTAACCCTTCAGTGCTGGGTTGGACTGGATGATCTTTGAGGTCTCTTCCAACCAGCTATATTCTGCGATTCTGTGAAGATACAGCAGTCATCCTGCTGGAGAATAATTTCTGAGCACTTATTAGTGCTCAACTAGAACTATAAATGTTAAGGAGATCCAGAAGCAATCACAGCTCTGTAGCTGCCTGTGCCATATTTTAGGATTAAAATAATCATCCACCACTAAGTCCCACACCACTTATCTCTGTCCTTCCCTTCTGACACTCAGCATCCATTCAAGATCTCCCATGCTAGCAAGCAGCTGATGGAAATTTTCAAAGCAAGCCAAAGAAAATAGTAGCTATGAAGCTCCCAGGAAAACTAACAGCTTTGAGCATTTCAAATACACTTTTCCAGTTAAAATGCTCTCTTTCCCCATGCTCTTGACCTCACAGCCCTTCTAAGAAGGACATTAAAGCCTGGAAGTGAAATCCAGCTGAAAAATTGCAGCTATCAAGGGAGGGGCTGCCAAATAGCAAATGAATGGAAAAATGGCCAGCAGGAGCAGGGAAGTCATTCTGTCCCTGTACTCAGGACTAGGTAGGCCACACCTAGAGTACTATGTCCAGTTTTGGGCTCCTCAATTTAAGGAGGACATTGAGATACTTGAATGTGTCCAGAGAAGGGCAATGAGGCTCGTGAGAGGTCTTGAGCACAAGCCCTATGAGGAGAGGCTGAGGGAGCTGGGGTTGTTTAGCCTGGAGAAGAGGAGGCTCAGGGAGACCTTAATGATCTGTACAACTTCCTGAAAGGCAGTTGTAGACAGGTGGGGGTTGATCTCTTCTCCCAGGCAATCAGCACCAGAACAAGAGGACACCAGGGGAAATTTAGGCTTGAGGTGAGGAGAAAGTTCTTCCCAGAAAGAGTAATTTGCCATTGGAATGTGCTGCTCAGGGAGGCGGTGGAGTTGCCATCCCTGGAGGTGTTAGACATGGCAATTGAAACCATGGTTTAGTTAGTCATGAGGTGTTAGGTATTAGGTTGGACTTGATGATCTCTGAGGTCTTTTCCAACCTGGTTGATTCTATGATTCTATGAAATTATTCTGGTATTACTGGCCACTGCAGTTTAGATGCTATCACATGAATGCAGTAAACTGCATATATGGCAGCTCTTCCACCTATTAATTTAAATAAGAGCTACATTTATCATGTCCCATAGAACATCATAAATATTCCAGGACCTAAATTTTCATTAGTACACTAGCAAGTACATTTTCAATGTGATGAACAGGGGTTTAACTGCATGACTCCCATTACTGTCACTACTTTGAAAATTTACTTCCTATGAACTTCTAGAGAGAGATTGGGGGGGGGGGGGGGGAGGGGGAAGTCTGTCATAATTTTAAGAAGACAGGGAAAAGCTTGTCATCACTTTGGCATTCTGGTATTTTAATTGGTAAAAGAATAATTTAAATCACATCTTGAAAAGTAAGTTCCATTCTAGGCACAGACACAGATGGTGACATTGCATCAAGAGTTTCTGCTGCATGTTACCAGACAACATACCTATAGGCCTTTTCCTGTCATGTAACTATAAACATTAGGCCAATTCTGTTTGTCTTCTGGGAAGAGTTTAGTGGGAGACCTTAACACTAGAAATTAGCCTGTACCTAAGTACCTACAGACCCTAAGGTCTGTAACAGAAAACCCTGGCAGTGGGATTTTTATAGGTTATTTTTACAGTGGAGTTCCCTTTTGGCTCAATATTGTTACATTACTGAAACTAGAAAAATCCATCTCATGGGAGGAAAAAAATAATTGTGGGTGGTAGAATTCTAATTAAATAAAGATTAGCATACATTTTTGGTCATGCATGAGATTACCAATATGCTTCCCCTTTCCCTGAAATGTGTTTAAAATAAACTTTATATTCATGCCATATTTTTCTATTATGCCTATAATAAAACATATTGGAGCAACAGTTGAATTAAATATGTATAGTTCTTCTCAAAGAATGCATCAGAGATTGTGGCAATTCATGCACCACTGCTAATTTTGTAGTTCAGCTGGGAAGAAGGAGGAAAACCCTAGAAGCAGCCTTGCACTGGGGTTAAAAACTTAACAGACTCAAGAGATTCCTAGTGACTATGCTAACCAATATATACTTTGCATGGGTTTCACTAGAGGAAAAAATCCAAGGTGAATGGACATTCTAAGCCTGATTTCAGCATGTGGAAATGTGTGAAACTGCAAATTCACAGCTGCTGATTCATTTGAGCATAGGTCCTTGCAGATGAAAAGAGCAATTTAAAAAGATGTAGATAGTTCTAGTAGTTTTTCTTTGCATCATTCTCTGCTGTGAAGAATGAGTGGGATTTTCTTCTCTGTGCTTGCTTTGACTCTCAGTAATGATGAGGAGCTCTTAATGATGGAGTTAGTATATGAAAAGATGCTGAAAGAAACTGATAATTGAAAAGCTTCAAGTCAACAGGCCTAACTGACAGACACTGTAGAATGCAGAATCTCAAGTTTGAGGGGACAAAGCAGCTAATAAAGTGTACAGGCTTTAATTAAAAATGCTTGCTATATCAGTAACTTGGAGGGTGGCAAATTTTATGTCTCTAATTAAAAAGGCTTTGAAAGTGATCCAAGAAGTTACAGATGAATAAACATTGCATCCATATCAGGAATTAAAACAATAAACATCTGAAAGACCAGGATGTGATAAACCCTAGCCTGCAGAGTTTTCTGAAGAGTCTTACTGAATGCTATGCTGAAAGTCAGCAAGTGTCACCAAAGTAATAGATAGCAGGCAGTTTATTCAGTCCTCTGAAAAGGTCCTGCACAGGAAATTAGTAACAAAAGTAAATATTTGTGAACTAAAGCATTACTGGGGATCAAAATTTTTTTAAGAGACAGAAGTGAAAGACTGGAATTAAACTGTCAGTTTTTGCTGTGATAAAACACAGTGTGTCTCAAAATCCCGTCCCAAGGTCGATGTTTTCCGGTAAAGTCATGGTTTGGAGTAGCAAAATAAGCAGGTTGCAGAACTTATGTAGGCTACAGAAGAACAAATAGGACAGTGAGGAAGTTCAGGGAGACCAGGCACTGAGCACATAGGGGCCATGGTTATGTTCAGTACTGCTGAAGGACAGAAAATATGCACTAGGGAAGAAGAAATTGTAGATTTCTCATAAGTTTTCAACAATTTTAAATTAACTTTCCTCCTGCTTCATGGAGGAAGGATGCAAATGCAAGGTAAATGAGTCACAGCAGACTACATATTGATAAGTGCAAGTACCTACTCAGTATTTTTCAGTAAACCATGGAGCTCATTGCTACTGCAAGTAATGAAAACTGAGAATTTATAAAGATTAAAAAGGCTCTGATTTGCATTCTACAAATTGAGAAAATAACCCTCACACAGAATTATAGGGGCTAATTTTAAGGGAGGGCAAACAAGGAAGTTGAAGGAATTTAAGCTTGTGTTGGCTTACACTTATCTTTGAAATAGTAAATATGCCTGTAGCTGTCTTTTTTATTCTTCACAGCAGTAACTGTGCAAACTGAATGATGTTTCTAGATTCAGATAATGATTTTTTATCTGATTTTTCATCAGCTTCTCTTCTGGCTCCTCAGATTCATAAGTTCAAATTATAGAGGAGGGAGTGGCAAAGCCAAAAGAGTTCAGAAAGACCTTTTATTTTTTCCCCTTTTTCACTGTCTGATTGAAGGACAATCAACATTTGCCATCACAATTGCAACCACAACTGGGAAACTGAGCAAGCAGGTAGTAGAAGGGAGATTAATTATAATTTTTTTCTCTGAAGAAATGGGAATGTCATCAAAGGTATCTGGGACTAGAATAGAGTGGATAATCATAAAATATCCTAAGGCAGGAACCATTGCCCAGTGAAAGCAGGGTTGTTTAGACATAGGATTTAAGGGGCAGTGACAGAGCAAATTATGATAGGGAAAGACTCAAGGTGTGGCATAATGTGTACTGAAAATGTTGCCAAGATAACTATAAGCAGATGTATAGAGTGGGAGAAGAGGCTGAGTCTGGGGCTGGAGAGAAATACAGCCATGAGAAAAGAGACTTTTAAATAAGAGTTTGCTCTCACTTGCGTCTCTGGCACCTTGATTTATTTAATTTTCATGTGCCTGCTTGCCACCTGAAGGCTCCTCTACCTCCCTGCGCCTTGTGTTCTGAGGTTGTGACAAGTGTAGAAGGAACTTCAATTAGAGAAAAAATGAGGTACAAAGCTGTGACTGTTTTTCTCTCTCCCATAGTGACTAGCACATTTTAGGAACCCAAACCTGAAGGAAGATGGGAGGGGGAAAGATGTTTTAAACGTCTGCAGAGAGAATCAGAACTGCCCTAGACAAGCAAAGGAAAATTTTTGTAACATTAATCTGCAGAGCAAAGAAGATTATTTTGCCCGTTTAGTTTTAAGTGCAAAATCTTTCATACACCTCCAGAGAGGCTCTTTACTGGCAGAACAGTAATATAAAGACTCTAATGTGTCAAATCAAAATGTCACTCCCATCCCCCTTACACAGATTCATTTCTCTCCTTCTCTTTGGCTGCCTCCCTCTGCATTCCCTAAGTTTAATCTGCAGTTTGACTTCAAATACAATAATTCACTTGCTCTAGACATGTGTTTAAAGGACTGCATATAATAGTAATTCAGAAGAGATTAGTGCCTTATATTGATCCCCTATTTCTTCATCTGTCTTGGCAGCATGTAGTATTTTTTAAGAAAAGGGAAAATGATTCATTTCCAAAAGGGTCCTAGTTTACTGCCTATTTGTATAACTGTTAGAACTCACATGTTCTCCTAAAAACGCTGTGGTAGAGCATGTAGAGTAAATATATGTTTAGATTTACTGGTTACAGTTGACAGCATGTGAAAAAAGCTGTGGTCTAGAATGAAAGCTTGCAGAAGTGTCTATTGATTTGAAAAGCCTTTATCTGTTAATAATAACCCTTGCTGTGCACATGTGCTTTGTGTCCCAGTTCAATAGCTACATCTTACAGGCAACAAGGATGTCTCCTATAGCCTAAAACTGTGCTGGTATTCCTTAAATGAACACTCATTTTTTTGGAATGTATACCAGCAGTAGTGAACCATGCTTTTATTTGGTAAACAGTTCTCATCTGGGCATTAGATTAACATGTTTGTTGGGGCTTTTAGTAAAGAAACAAAATGAAAATTCAAAACCAATATGAAGCTCCATGATATTCTTCAAGGTGCACAGAAAGATCTTGACTCACAGAATAAAGGACACTTGCAGATGTGTTTGGCTTAAACATGCCCCAGGAATAGATACCACAGTGTGAAAATAGGAAATACATAAACCATTAACAGAAGCACTTGCTGAAAGGGTTGCCATGATTCTGTGAAATGCTGAATATCTATAGCTCCTGTTTATTTAAACGGGAACTGATGTCCTGCAAGACCTTGCAGTGCAACTTTTCACATGAAATTGACAATGACCCTTTAGTTACATAGCATATATCTGTGCTGTCTTTACAAAAATATGTATCTCAGCCTTAGGTGAAGTAAAACACACTTAAAGGCACAAACATACATGACATCAATTTAAAAGGCTCATACTGAACCTTTCAGACCAGGAGGAACATCTTCTATTACAATAGGTTGCCCAGAGCCCTGTAGAGCCTGACCTTGAATATCTACAGGGATGGGGCCTCAACAATCTCCTGGAGAGCCTGTTCCAGTGTTCCACTAGCCTCATGGTAAAGATCTTCCTCGTAACTTCCAACCTAAACCTACTCTTCTCTAATTTCAAACTCTTGCCCCTTGTCCTGTCACTACAGGCCTTTCTAAACAGTTGTTTTCCAGCCTTCTTGTAGACTCCCTCCAGGTACTGGAGGTCATCCTGGAGTCTTTTCCAGGCAGAAAAACCCCAGTTGCAGGAGAGGTGTTCCAGCCCCCTGACCATTTTCTGGGCCCCCTCCATCAGGTCCACATCCTTCTTGTGCTGAGGGCTCCAGAGCTGGATACAGTACTCCAGGTGAAGTCTTATCAGAGCAGAGTAAAGAGGCAGAATCACCTCTCTGTGAGTTGGCCAGCAGGCCATGCTTCTTTTAATGCAGCCCAGGATGCAGTCTGCCTTCTGAGCTACAAATGTACATTGTTGGCTCATGCCCAGCTTCTCATCTACCTGAACTCCAAAGTCCTTCTCTGCAGGGCTGCTACTATGCATATAAAAGGGGTCACTACTTAATATAATCTGCTAAATCTTTTTAGAAATATAAAAGAATATCGCCTATGTGAACAACAGCAGCAACAAAAACCAACCAAACAAAACATGGCAGTTGAATAATGAAAATATTTAGATTGCTACAATATCAAGAGCCAAGTAAATTCTATGGAAAATGACAATATTCAGTCTTCATTCATTCATTCTCTCAGCCACTCCATAAATAACTTTGTTCTGTGTTCATTTAAAGTGAATTTCTGGTGTTCTATTACACCAATTGTTAATATCAGCCCTTTGCCTGTGTGTTATATGCTGAATGAATCCACCTTTCACTTAGGATATTGAGGCAATATGATTTTAGTCTATGATTTATGCATAGAGTATCTGTGCATAATACTACTAGTTCAAGAAGTATTCAGAAGAGAACATACTTTGAAATACCTTTAGGTTTGCAAATTTAAGCTGGAAGCTTGTGACATTTCCCATTGAACATGATACTTGCAGAAATAGGGAAAAAGTTTATGTATTTTTGGCTGAGACATGCTGCAACTGCATTAGGATTTTGTACCATTTTGCAGAGCATTTTTTGCACATGAAAGCTGTATTTATTTCAAAATAAATTAAACAGGAATCCCTGATTTAAGTGCAGATCTAAGGTACTACATAGCCCTAATCTCCAGAGAAGGGCAACAAAGCTGGTGAGGGGTTTGGAGCACAAGCCCTATGAGAAGCAGCTGAGGGAGCTGGGATTGTTTAGCCTGGAGAAGAGGAGGCTCAGGGGAGACCTTATTGCTGTCTACAGCTACCTGAAAGGCAGTTGTAAACAGGTGGGGGTTGGCCTCTTCTCCCAGGCAATCAGCACCAGAACAAGGTGACACAGTCTCAAGCTGTGCCAGAGGAGGTTTAGAGTGGATGTTAGGAATAATTCTTCACAGAAAGAGTGATTTGCCATTGGAATGTGCTGCCCAGGGAAGTGGTGGAGTCACCATCCCTGGAGGTGTTTAAAAAGAGCCTGGATGAGGCACTTAGTGCCATGGTTTAGTTAATTAGATGGTGTTGGGTGATAGGTTGGACTTGATGGTCTCTGATGTCTTTTCCAACCTGGTTAATTCTGTATTCTGTGTTCTTTTAACCAGTGATATGGGCACAGGACAGTATCAAAACACATACATGGTGAGGACACTTAGTTCTGCAGACCAAGCTAAATGTAGCCTGGAGAAAAATGTGCAAATTGCATGCAATACTGGGGCTCCAGCCTCAGCTGGTTTGATCTAATACCATGCTCCTACTGAGCTAACACTGTTGCTAATATAGACACAGCCATACATTTGCTTTCGGGTCATTCGTGGCTCCTCTATTAAAGCCAGAAGAATAAATCAAATGGATAAAACAGAGATCCAGGATCCAACAAAAGCCTTTGTAATTTTAGCCACTTTTTTATTTTCATTAAAACTTCACAGCAGCAAGACCAGGTCTAATTAATGAAGAAGTCTTCTCTCAGACAAGATTATTCTGAGGGATAAACCTGATTAGTTTTCATCCATTCTTTTATTCACTTCTTGTCAGTCCCATAGAGTCAATGTCAAAAAATGGATTGTTTTTACTTTCCATTGAAAAACTGAACCACAGAGATGCGAAAGCATAGGTTATCCAGACCTAGACATTTGCATTCAATGAAGTGTTTTATTTCTAAAAGAAAGAGGTGAGGCTGATTTTAGGAGACTGTTAATATGAATTTTGCTGTTGTTCTCATACTGCAAGCTTAAATGAGAACAACAAAACTGAGCAGAGAAACTTTTCAATGCAACAGTGAACCATGAACCTTTTTCTTGTATAAGCCAATTGGTAATACAAAATAAGAGAAGAATGAAGATGTCTTGAGGCAGTAAATTAGATTTTTCTGGGTGTTCCTTTTATGTACAGAACACTACCAGTGTCAGTACATGAGGCTTTTAAACATTAAAGTACTGCAACCCCCATTAACAGCATTATTGTGTATGTTTTCAAAAGAAAAATACCTGGATGATGAAAGCCTGTTTCTTTATTTCTAATATCACTTTGTGTTTGACTCGGTGAGATGATATTAACCGGAGAACTGAATTTCACAGGCGGTACTAACGACTAGCTCAGGTGTAAGATTATGTTAGTTGGTTCTGTTCACAATTTATTCAGGCTGTAATCTAGCATGACACTCCTGATTAGTTGATGAGTATTGCTGATAACCAAAAGCAAGAGTTGATAAATTTTCAGTTTTTATAGGGAAAAGTTTTGCCAACCCAATGAAATCAGTGATGCTTCAAACCTTTAATTAGAAATGATGTGGCCAGCCGGAGTGGGGAGGTCATTGTGCCCCTGTACTCTGCTTTGGTTAGGCCGCACCTTGAGTACTGCGTCCAGTTCTGGGCCCCTCAGTTTAGGAAGGACATCGAGACACTTGAACGTGTCCAGAGAAGGGCAACAAGGCTGGTGAGAGGCCTTGAGCACAAGCCCTATGAGGAGAGGCTGAGGGAGCTGGGGTTGTTTAGCCTGGAGAAGAGGAGGCTCAGGGGCGACCTCATTGCTCTCTACAACTACCTGAAAGGTGGTTGTAGTCAGGAAGGGGTTGGCCTCTTCTCCCTAGCAACCAGCACCAGAGCAAGGGGACACAGTCTCAAGCTGCACCAGGGGAAGTTTAGGCTGGAGGCGAAGAGAAAATTCTCCACCGAGAGAGCGATTCACCATTGGAATGGGCTGCCCGGGGAGGTGGTGGAGTCACCGTCCCTGGAGGTGTTCAAGAGGGGACTGGACATGGCACTTGGTGCCATGGTCTAGTCGCGGGGTCTGTGGTGACAGGTTGGACTCGATGATCTTCAAGGTCTCTTCCAACCTTAGCAATACTGTGATACTGTGCGATACTGTGAAAATATTCTGCAAATCTTGGCCATGTAAATATAACCTGCGTTTTCCCTTTGTTAGCCTCTGCTTTCCATCATAATTTTTCACTCAGCAACTTTTTCAGATCATGAAGTATATAACATCACAAATACTTTTGCTGCTTGAGCAGTATCAATGCAGATCTTATTTCCTAGTCCTTTCCACCTTGGAGGTGTCCACCTCAGCTTGTGGCAACCATCGCGTTACTCCATTGTTTTGTTGGAGAGCAGTGAAGGGGAAAGGGCCCTGGGGGTCCTGGTGGATGGAAGGATGGCCAAAAGTCAGCAACGTGCTCTTGTGGCCAGGAATGCCAATGCCTTTCTGGGGTGCATTAGAAGGGGTGTGACCAGTAGGTTGAGAAAGGTTCTCCTCCCCCTCTACTCTGAATTGGTGAGGCCACATCTAGAATATTGTGCCAAGCTCTGGGCCCCACAGTTCAAGAAACACAGTGAGCTACTTGAAAGAGTCCAGCATAGAACCACAAGGATAATTAAGGGAGTGGAACATCTCCTTTATGAGAAGAGATTGAGGGAGCTGAAGGCTCTATAGCTTGGAGAAGAGGAGACTGAGAGGTGAACTCATCAATGTTTATAAATATGTAAAGGGTGAGTCCCAAGTGGATGGAACCAGGCTCTTCTCAGTAATGCCCAATGACAGGACAAGGGGCAATGGGTGGAAGCTGAGGCATGGGAAGTTTCACATAAATATGAGGAAAAGTTTTTTCACTGTGAGGGTGACAGAGCACTGGAACAGGCTGCCCAGGGCGGTTGTGGAGTCTCCCTCTCTGGAGATATTCAGAAGTTGCCTGGATGTGTTCCTGTGTAATCTAGTGTAGGTGATCCTGCTCTGGCAGGGGGGTTGGACTGGATGATCTTTTGAGGTCACTTCCAGCTCCTGAAATTCTGTGATTCTGTGTATCAGTCCACTGTATTTCTGCAGGGGCCATCATGGCAAGACTCCTTTCCTTTCAGACATTTTACACTGCTGAGAAAGCACTTATTACTCTAAAGACCAAAATCATATAGAAATTACAGACATCTCAGAAAAAGACTAATGCTATTTTAATTGTTATTGTGCAGAAAAATAAGTGCAAAAAGTAAGACCCATGATTTATACCTCAAAGTTCCCAGAATTTGGAAGCAATTTTAGGAGTGGCTTACAAACTGCTGAAACCTAACAGGCACCCAAGTAAGCAGACTGCATAGGTGTGTTGAGAGCTGTTTAGAGAGAAATTGAGGTGTATTTCAAAATGTACAGGTGCAATAAAAATATATATTTTTATATATTTTACTACTTAATATGTTGGGCAGTGAAATCTTCAAACAGCACTGTAACTTATTTACAAAATGTATTCAAAGGTTCAGTTATTTGGTTGTGGGTTTTACACTGCAAATGTAAAGACAGTTAAATGATTTCAGCACAGATATAACATTTCCAATACAGCAATTCAAGCTGGAAATACAGGTGCTGTGATCTGTGGTTTTCCCACAAATAGGATTCCATGGCAGATTAGCTGGGGACTCACAACTTGCTCCTCTGTCTGGTATCTTGCCAGATGCAGTGGCTAGAATTCAAGCAGTCTTTGGCTCAGACAGGGCTAGGGGCCTCTCTCTTGTGTGCTCCACCACTGGGCTGCAGCCTTTTCTAGGATTCACTTCCCTAGGAGCTTTTCCCCTTTCTGCCTTGGTCCAGGTGTGAGGCCTGGGTGAAGTTGTTGGTCTGCTGGAGGAGGTTCTTCAGCTACTACTCAGGCAGCATTTGGCTCTTGTTACTGTCTGGGTGAGAACAAGGCAAGTTGTCTGACTTCTTGGCTGGTTTAAAAGCTGTCTCAAGACAATTAATGCCCTTTGGTAACACAGAACCCTGATAACTGGACCTATGAGATGAGGCATATGCAAACATGACCAGGGCACGCATAGCTCACAGCTGTGTTACAAAGCTAATCACATGTGGTACATGTTTATCTGGACCCAAGGAAGTGTCCAGGTTTGCACATTCAGGGGTGCTTACAATATTAATCACATGTGCTATACGTTTGCTTTGGCCATCTTGACCCCAGGAAATGTCCAGGTTTGCACATTCACAGGTGCTTAGAACATTGTCTGGGCTAGGGCATGTTTGAGGGTTTGAGCCTTCAGGACAACAGGTAAAGAAATTTCCTTAGCATGGGCATAATCAGATCTAAGTTATTAATATTAATCTCTCTGCTTCTCCTCAAAACTTCTGTCTCAAAAACTAGAGAAAAGCTTTATGATTTTTTCTAGATTTAGTATGAGATGGTAGTCAGTTATTTTATCATTTTTCAACATTCTATACAACGAATGCAAAGCCTATCAAGAAGCAGTGGTGTTTAATGTAAACAGTATGACACTCTGAGTCAGGAAACCTACATCCTCTTCCTTAGCTTTCTCAGTAGCTTTGACAAAATAATTTCTTTGCTTCTCTTTGTTTTGATCATTACATAAGTGCTAGTTAATATTAGTAACAGGCAGGGACAATAGCAAGATTCCTGAATTACATTTGTACAGTGGGAGGAAAAAATATTTTCCTTTCCTCAGTACAGGGAGAGAAAATAATCTGATTCAGCTTCAAGGTTCTCCACTTCAGAGAAAGAGCTGGAAAAAAATAAATCTTGCAAAGCCCTATGAAATACATCCTGTAAATTGTACTGGGTATGTTTAAGAAGTATTCAAGAGTATTAGATGTATATTTGTAGAAGGTCTTTTACATACAATTTTAACTATTTTTTTAAATGACAGCAACCTAATCACACAATTATGTGCAAGGAAATGTGTCATAGTTACTGATTAGAAAACCATAGCTGAATAATCACCACTCCATCTCAAAGTCTTCCTTGTCACTAGATGATTCCTTCTCGAAGTCCTGCCTTTCTTCCAAGTCGTTGCCTTTGCAGGCTGCAGGGGTAAGCAGTTAAAGGGTAATGCATCTCCCTTCTTTAGAATCCATTCATGTTATAGACCTCTAGGGGTGCACTGAAGCTTAATACATCTCACAGAAGCCAAACAAACATGTTGTTAGATCTGCTATCAGAATCACCTGCAAGCAGATAGCTCATCTTCTAGATCAGTCTTCTAAGGGGAGCCTCTTGGTGTTCTAGAATGTTGGGTTTTCGTTTGTTTGTTTTGATTTAAAGAAACAAATTTTCTCTACTCCTTTTAAATGACATGGGCAGAAGTTTCATACAACACACACAGTTATGTGCCTCATTCTAATTTTTATTTTTACAAATGTTGATATTTTAACAGCTAACATATCTGCCATTATGATATCAGAGTGGCTGTTACAGTAGGGGATATTCAAATGTCTGTAAGTGGTTGCCAGAATCTCTGGGCTTCCCTAACTCCTGCACTTGTGGGATAAACACAGTCAAAGCAGGTAGCTGGCACGAAAGTCACAAAACTTGGCATGCTTTATCTATCCCTCAAGTGAATGAAGGAAAAATAAAAAGGGATTGTCTCTCATCTTGCTGAACAGAATGATCTTGCAAGCTCTGCATTCTCCAGCAAACAAACAAACAAATAATAATATTAATAAAACCCCTTTCTGCATCTTCTAGCAATTCTCACTGTCATGAAGATACTCTTCTGTTATGGAAGCCACTTTGTATTCGTTCTTGTATGGGGGGAGGGGGGGGCAAAGCATATGACATTAGAGGTGATAAACTGAGGTTTTTCATTTTTAGACCAAATGAAGCTACACAGCAGTTGAAAAGAAAACAGACAAAAAAAAAAAAAAAAAAAAAAGACACAAAACCAACAGGTAGCTGAGGAAGCATCTCTAAAGCAGGAGTCATTAGGACATGACCTCAACAGCCAAGAAGAAATCCACAGGAGAGTGAACATGAAGCTCTATGACCAGAACATAAATCACAGCCATACTAGACCCTGCTTGAAACTGATGAACTATGGTCAGTGAATTCCAATTGTTTGCTTTGCTCTGAAAAAGTTGTTAATGGAGCAACACAGAAGGAGGATAAAGCCATTTGACTTTTGGAGATTTCTTTTGTGAAGCTATTTTTTTATATGCATGAATTTACTGATTGTTTTTATCTTGTTTTAAACTGAACAACCTGTGTCTCCTGTCTGAAGGAAAGCAAAATAAGACCTTGCCAACTCAAAGGCTTGTGAGAATGCCTTTATTAGGAAACTCTCTCTGGTTGTTAGGAATGCTTTTTTTAACTCCTTATTTCTGCCCATCAGCGAAGCGAAAGTTGCGCACACACACGCAAAAAAAAATCCCTCTGAAAGACTGGGAGCTGCAAAATTTTCAAAGCTGTTTAGAAACAAGAGAGAACAACAGAGTAAAGCAGTGTAAAGTTTTTCCTAAGTAACAGTCAGCAAAGAAAAGCCCATTAGTAGGGCTCCCAGGTTTCTGGTACTGCAGGAATTTTATCATTCCAGTGAGACAGCAAATATGATGACATGATAAAAATGGCTTTGTTGAAATAGTCTCTGTATGAGATAGTTTTCCACCCTGAATTCAAGAGACTTGAGAGACACTCTCTGCTGCACGCAGTAAATATGCCTGTAGACTTTCCTCAAGTTGCACCTCTAAATCATGGGCACTCCTTCTGCAGTTTTGCCAGTCTTGGTGGGCCTGCAGGATCTGCCTGTGCCCTTCAGACAATTTGGCTCCCAGCTGAGATTTACTGATGACATATAAGAGCTGAACGAAGATGCTGAAAGTGCTGGCAGAGTATTCCTTTGTGTGCAGTTGGGCTTTCTCAAGCCTGTGGGGAAGGGACTGAACACAGAGATGCCTCATGGAGTTTTTTCATAGAGTCAAGCAATAACAAAAGAAACAGTTCTGATTTTCACAGTATTAGGAAGGAAAATACAAAGCAGATGAGATTCTTTTCTGTAGGTACCTTTTTTTCAGGTAAGGTAGAGGAATGGAGAGCCTCACGGGGCACAGGATCATGGTACCAGTAGTACAGTGCAAGGACTCAATGAGCCATTTCCACTGCAAGGCTGGACATTGAGTTACTGCAGATCATGAAGCTGGCCAAGGCACACTGTCTGAATGTCAAGCCATGATCAGTGCTTCTTCACACTTGTCAGTTGAAGAATTCTCCAGCCATCTGCTTCAGCTATCTCAGTCTGAAGCGCCTGTCTGTCCTACAGGCATTACAGATATGACAACTCATTTCTGCATGTATGATTTTGCTTTGAACTATCTAGTGCAGACCCTGAGAGTAGAGGAGAAGTGACTGCAGTGTAGACATTTGCTAAATTAGATTTACTAATAGACACAATTTGCTGCCATATGTCTGTCAGGCCTCCAGCTGAAGGATCCTTCTACAGAGGCTCCTTACGGCCTACTCTTGTCAAAAGATGAGTGTATGGAATTTTTGTAAGTATTTTACCTTTACAGAGAGCACCACAACACAATAGCAATAATAAATAAAAATTCACACAGAAAATGCAATAAGGAAGCCTAAGCTTTACTTTAATCTAGTTGGTATTTAATCATTCTGCCATTACTACTACAGGAAAATAAGATTATTTTCCCACCAGGTGAGTCACTGAAAGCTCACTTCCACAATAAATCACTTTGGTAGATAATGTTCAAAGAAAGTTTAGCATTCCCCAAATTCTGATATGCATATGCCAGCTATCACTTAAATAGTATCTGGGATTTATTTTGAATACAGGCAGCCACAGACTTGTATTGGCAAGAGCAGCTGCAGAAATGCTGTAGGCTTTGACCTTCAACACTGCTGATACAAAACTGTTTTCTGTAGTATTTATTCTGAATACTGCTTGTCTTTTTAATTTGCAGCTAGCTCCAGCCATTCCTTCTGTTTTCTCACGTCAAGCATAACACATTTTCTTCATCAGTCTCTTCATATTCTTTTCTCCTGTAATCACCTCTCTTTCCATCTTTGTTTGGTGGGGTTTGTTTCTTAGGTTGGTTGTCATTTTTTTGTTTTGTTTTGTCTTGTGAATTATTTTAAACAGCTGAATACCTGTTTGGTTTTTTTCCCCTCATTTTAAAAATACAGAATTCACACTGGCATTTGCACAGTAACACTCTGTATGCTTACTGTCTTACTATCCTTGAAGCAGAGCTTTTGGGAATTTGAACTATCTCTTCTGGTTCTCTGTATTATACAGGGCCAGCATCAAGGCTTATGGTATCAAGGACAGTAATAGCATATGCTGCAGCTTTTCAGATGCCAACAAGATAACCCCAAATTTCACAAGTTTTAATTCAGTTAACTAGCTAGCAGCAGCTTTCAGTAAGGTCTTTGGCTATATGACAAAGAGGCATTTTATCCTCTGTATTGCTATATAAAATCAATTGGGTGTTTTAAAATAATTTACTGTTCCATTAACTTCCTTTATTCACCTTAACTTGTCTGGCTTTCTTACCTTCTACTTGTTAATGAAGCTGTCTTCAGTGTAAGGAGATATTCATAGTTCTCAATGTTTTGCCACAGTTTGCTTTATAAGCCTCTAAATATTTAGTACTCTAAAAGTTTATCATTTTTCTTTTTTGGTCAGATCCTAATTTTCACAAAGACAACGCACTGATTTGCCACAGTGATCACTTTGTCACATATGCTTTTCAGACTCTTTTGAAATTGTTCCTAGACCAGTGTTCTGCTTCTATGCCGTATATGTTGGGCTTTGACATTAGCCCAAGCAGAAGCTTTGGATATTTGTCTAGCACAGGTGCTTGTGGTCATGCCAGCCCTGCACCCCAGCTGTGATCTGCAGGCTTCTCTGTCAGGGACGTGTACAAATCTGAACTCCAAAGAGACATTAGAATATTGTGCAGTGACAGACAATGAGACAAAGCCTTTGCACTGTATAAGCTAAAGAATCACCTGGGAACACAGTTTTTAGACACAATAGCAGAAAATGCATCCACTGAAAGAAAGGAATAGCACTGGAGCATTGTTATTGAAGCACAAAATATTTCACTGAGCATTTTTACAGTCTCTGAAGAATTTCAGAATGCAAAATCTTTAGAACTGGCCTTAATACTCCAATACTTTGTCAAGGTTATCCACACTACACAGTGTTTTACCACATACAGAAAACTGTAGCTTGGATTGAAAAAAATCATAGCAGCCAGAATTCTGCTGAATTATGTGTGCCCATAAAAATTATTTGCAGTGGTTTTTACTGCATTTTTCTTGCATTTAAACTCTCTATCAGTTTTGAACCTCTCAGAAGTCAGGGAATGATTTAAGGCCTACTAAGTATGGAAAAGAAAAAGTCAGGATTCTGCTAAGTTCTGGATATTTAATATATTCAGTACAAAGGAAAAAAAATAGTAAATTTGGAGAAAAAATGATCGGGGGAAATTAGTCTTAGCACCAGGCAATTGACAGGGATAAATTGAACACCAGTATGTGAACATACAGCTCAGCTTCACGGAGCTTAAAAGCCTGGCATGCTACATAATTTCACAAACTGTTTCTCAGTTGACCCTTCAGGCTACAATGAAAGGCTCTTCAGTACAATTCCCTGAAAACTGGTGGGAGACTGTGCCTTCTTTAATGCTTAAGAGGCTATTGAGTAATATGTGATTCATACAGCCCTTTCTGGTACTGACTTGTGAAGAGGAATAGGTGAACTGATCATGGCCTTGCATATATTTCCCAGATGCAGAACTATCAGCTCATCCAAAGCTCCATCCACATCGACAAACACCATCCTGTTCAGAACAGGGAGTCGCACCCTGACAGGTCTCCTTCTGGGAAGACAGGCATAGCACAGAGTGCAGGCTATAAGAGAAAATAACACCAACTGTGCACAAGAGACAAGAGAAAGTGATCTAGTGAAACAGGAGGAAAAGGAGCCATGAGGGAGCCATGAGGAGACTGTTTAAGGTACATGAGGAGGGTAAGAAAGAAGCTTAAAATATGCTAAGTTCATTTTATTTTCAGCAATTCTTGCTCACAAGACACTCGAAGTAATCCAGCATTTCCTCCTGGTTCCATTTGCTTGACTCACAGCATCAAGAAGCAGCATGCATTTTGTCTGAGTTCTGGCAGCCCCATTTTATAAATAGGGAAGTCTATGCAGTGACAGCACAAGCTGCATGCGTTTCAAGTCTCATGATCAATTTTCTCAAAATAAGAAGAGTTTTTAGGCTTTCTAAGTAAAACACATAGAACTCTGCATGTGCATATGTGTCTTTTTTTCACAGATTCATAGAATCATAGAATTGTTAGGGTTGGAAGGGACCTCAAGTTCCAATGCCCCTGCCATGGGCAGGGACACCTCACACTAGAGCAGGTTGCTCAGGGCCACATCCATCCTGACCTTAAAAACCTCCAGGGATGAGGCTTCCACCCCCTCCCTGAGCAATCTGTGCCAGTGTCTCATCCCTCTCATGGTAACGAATTTCTTCCTAACTTCCAATCTGAATCGACCCACTTCTAGTTTTGCTCAATTCCCCCTAGTCCTATCACTACCTGACACCCTAAAAAGTCCCTCCCCAGCTTTCTTGTAGGCCCCCTTCAGATACTGGAAGGCCACAATAAGGTCTCCTCGGAGTCTTCTCTTTTCCACACTGAACAGCCCCAGCTCTCTCAGTCTGTCCTCACAGGAGAGGTGCTCCAGCCCTCTAATCATCCTTGTGGCCCTTCTCTAGACACATTCCAGCACATCCAGATGCTTCCTGTAATAGGGGCTTCACCGCTGGATGCAGTACTCCAGGTGGAGTCTCACCAGAGCAGAGTAGAGGGGGAGAATCACCACCCTCGACGTGCTGGCTATGTTTCTCTTGATGCAGCCCAGGATTGGCTTTCTGGGCTGCAAGTGCACACTGGTGGCTCATGTTGAGCTTCTCATTCATAGAATATCAGGTTGCAAGGGACCTCAAGGATCATCTAGTCCAAGCTTTCAGGGTTGAAGATCAGTGAAACCATGGATTGAAGCCTGAGGAGGGCAGACTGGAGATTGGAGGAAAATTCTTTAGAGTGAGAGTGGTCAGACATTGGAATAGGTTTACCGGGGAGGGTGTGGGTGACCCCCTCCCTGGAGGTGTTCAAGGCCAGGCTGGATGAGGCCTTGAGCAACCTGGTCTAGTGGAAGGTGCCCATGGTATGGGGGTTGGAACTAGACGACCTTTAATGTTCCTTCCAACCCAAATCATTCTATGAATATGAATCTATGAGATGGGCCAGCACCGTGCCAAGCTGGGCCTTGAAACTGTCTAATGTAGGGGAATCCACCACCTCCCTTGGGAGTTTATCCCAGTATTTAATCTGTAGGTGTGTATGTACACATATACACAGAAAGTAGCTTTCAAATTTATTGCACAAGCAACCTACAAGAATACTCAGCTTGCATGAACTGCAATTACTCACTGAGGGGAAAAAAAAAAAAAAAAAAAAAAGGAAAAAGGAAAAAAAAAGTAAAGTCTGAACTACTTACAGGACTATAGAGCAATTACAGGAAAAATGTTTATACCTTTGCTACCAGCCTCCCCTCAGGCCTTACTCCCTAACAGCAATTTAGAAATTTATGATGTCATTATTATTATGGTTGTTCTGCCTACATACTTCAGTAACCTACAGTGCATTATTATTGGTCTCCATAAATAAATGTCTGCCTTTTATATATGCACCCCACCACCACCTCCATGCATTGCAAATTCCATTCCAAATCATGCAAACTCATAGGTGCTTAAACTTCTGCAGCACAAAGGAGTTTAGCAGATTTACAGTGTTGTAAAAAAATAAAAGCCAGGAGCAAACCACCAATCTGTTAGAAACCAGATAGCAGAAAGCAGAAAATTCCCATGCTATTGCATATGCACAACCCTTCTGCCTAGGCACTCCCTTCCTAGCTTCATATCTGTCCTTCCTCTTTATACCACCCCAAACTGCATTTGAAAATTGCAATATAAATAATGCTGAAAACAGAATATCCTTTAAGTGATTATGGTTTGGGAACCTACAGACTTTTCTTCCCAAATGTTATCAGAGTGCAGTCCCAGCACTGAAAAGTGCAATCTCTTCCTCTTCGATAACAGCATTTGGGGCTGCAGGCTTTTGTTGGTTTACCTACCTCCAACAAATGAGCTCTTTGCTGAGAGCTGAAGTTTTACTCTTTTTTTGCTGAAGTTTTGCTCTTCTTTGAGGTCAGTAAGATGCCTGTGCTTCCTTGATTCAATGTCAAGGATGAAGGAAAACTATACCAAGCCTTTTGTGGGTGTCTGAGAATGAATTTTCACTTGCAAATCAGGCAGTGTTATGCAAGGGCAAGCCACAATCTCCTATCAATTTGCACATCTGATTCCATGAAGCATAAGTATTTTCTCTGGAGTAGGTACTCCTCCATCCACTTGTATTTCTTTATTCATAAACACAACATTTGCTTAGTTTTTAATTGTTTCTAGATTTTGTGCCTCACCTGGGGCATTTTCTTTCAATTATTGTTTTTCAGGCATCTAACATGAATTATCGTAGGAAATAGCCATAGCTAGAGAAAATGCACCATATTGGAAGCTAACCGTTGGTTTATCTGATTAAAGGCTAATGAAATTGCTAATCAGAAGTAGCTAGAAGATCACTGACAGGTGGAAGAACCAAGCAATTGGATTGGTGAAGAACAGAAAATACCAAGTTTTCACAGCAAGGAATGCTTAGGCCATCACCTCTGGTGTGAAACCCGCCAAAGAAACTCTGCCTGACAGACTAAGGCTCTTCCTTTTAAAGAGGCAGTGGTGGGACGCAGGGGAAAGAGAATTTGGGGATGGACCAGATGAGACTTTTAGGATCATATAATATCTATTGGATGTTTAGGAGAGGGAAGGCAGGGTGATAAAGGAAGGGAAACCCACCAAAGAGACTCTCTGACTGACAAAGGCAGTTCCTTTTAAAGGGGTGTAGGATTAATGGTGGGATGCAGGGGAAAGAGAATTTTGGGATGGAGCAGACAAGACTTTCAGGATCATACACTATCTATTGGATGTTTAGGGGAGGGAAGGCAGGATGATAAAAGGAAAGATCAAGGCAGATGATGGAGGAAGAAACTAAGCAGAAAGAGGAGAGAGGATATAAGGATCCAGTTACAAGTAAGCAGGCAGCTCACAGTTAATTTTTTAGCACACTATGCTTGATGATTACAGTCTTTTCTATTTCTTATCCTACTTCTAACTCAGAATTGGGTAAGTGTGGCCCCTGCTCTAAGACAAAGTAGACTGCTAAAGACATTGAAGTGAGGCAGGCCAGTGGTGGAACAATAGTGACCCTACCTCAGGGAGAGCATTCCTGGGGTGAGGTGGGGGGGAACACATAGGCCAGGGTCAGCTGTTGCAAACAGTCAACAGTGAACACGCATGTGAGCAAGTAGCAAACTTAAGGCCAGAGCAGATGGTGAGGAGGAAACAAAAGAGCTATGAAAGTGGTTTTGCTTTCTCTGAGAATGGAGATCAGGCTCAGAATTGGCTGGAGCTGAGAGCGGAGATGAAATGAGCAACTTGAGGTCTGACACAGGAAAGGGAGATCTTCTGGGTCCCACAGTTCACCACATTCAGTTACCTCAGATTCTGCCGTACTTAACCTGCTGAATGATTTTAATTGGTCATCACCAGTGAGTCAGGAACACAGGGTTGTGTGGCATCTCACTGCTCAGTCACGCTGGTTTCAGTTACTGGATGCCATCACTTTGCTTCTATTTTCCTGTTGCAACAACAAAGTTTGCTTTTATTTGCAGCAAGTCTTAGGGAGACTGTCCACACTGCCATGCCAGCAGTGCTATGTATCTTGTCCCCCAATCCTGTGACAATTCTTTTGGTCTCAAGGCACATGTGTTGAAGAGACAGACTGAAGCATGGAACAGTCAAGAGACTACCTAGTGACTGTGAATTGGCTTAAGGCAAGGCTGAGGAAGAGCAGACTCATTGGCTTGAGAAAGTAATCAAAACAGGAAGGCAAGTCTAACATTTTCTGTCTTTTATTAGCTGCATTCAAGTTCTAATAAACATCCTTGGTTTTTCTTCCGTGAAAAATAACATTTTCCAAGTAGCAATATAATCTCAGCTTCAGAAGAACAGTTTATCCAGAGGAGATTTGTTTTGCTTAAATCAAAGTGAGGTAAAGATACATCTAAACAAATTTCCTGAGATGTAAAATCAAGGTATGCTTTTTATAAACCCAACTGCACAGAGGACAAAACACACACATGCCTACCTATATGAGCATGCACACATACATATATATATATATGTGTGTGTGTGCGTGTGTGTGTGTGTGTGTGATTTAAATCTTCCTAGTCCACTAATCATAAGATTTTCACTCCAGTCAATTAACCACTTCTACTGACGTTAAAGAATTTGGGGAGAACAAATAGAATTTGCAGAGTAAAAAGGCCTACTCTTTTTGACACTGATAGTCTAAAGGGAAGGAAGCAAGTTTCAGATATGATCTTCCATCCTTGAAAATAGTCTTTTCCAATCTGATTAGGAAGCCATTAGAGTGAGTGCCTCTGTTGATTTCAATCATTACAGTGTCCTGCAGAAAGACTGCTGAACTTGGAAGAATCCAGGACTCAAAGCAATTTATAATGCTCTGGAGAACCATTGCACATCCTGGATAAGGCTATCCAATGGTCTGATTCCCATTAAGTATTAATGGGTCTGGTCAGTCACATCTAATAGAGGAAAATCTGACTATTGCCTTGCATTATATTATATATACAGCACAGTGTAACAGAAGAGCTAGCATCCTAGCAAATTCTCTGCTTTCATTTAAATTCATACAAAATGGAGGTCAAGCTGAGAAAAGGATTTCTGTAACTGTGACACTGATAGATTCATATGTGTGACTCAGACATGGGCCTATCTGCAAGTGCAAATGGCTTCTTTGCATGCCCTATCCATCTTTGTCCAAGGACACAACAGCAAGCAGTACAAGGCAGAAGTCTACTCTCTGTATTCAGTGACAACCAGGTTCTAGCTGTGGCTTTAATTTTTTGTTACTAAGTACCTAGCAGACCTTTCCATAACATCAGGACCTCATTGAACTAAATCACTATACAGTCATAAGACAAAAAATCCCAACCCAGTCTCTTTCCTCAAGAGACTGTAAGAAGTAAAATTAAAGCAGTGTCATGGTTCAGGCCCAGGAAGCAGCTAAGCACTCTATGTGGCTGCTTGCTCACTCCTTCTTGCCCCGGCTGGTGGGATGGGAATGACCATCAGGACAAAAAAAGGTAAAACTCCATGGGATGAAATAAAAAAAGTTTAACAGACCACACAGAGAGAGGGAACACCAGTAAGAACAATAATAGTAATGAAACAATACTATTAGATCAAGTGATAGATGACACAAATGCTCACCACACTGAACCTGTCACCACTTGGCTCAGCCACCGGCTCAAGCTGCAAGAACTTTTCCCAACCACCTCCCAGCCTTATATATGCCCAGCATGAAAACAGTATGGTGCCAAATATCCCACTGGCTGGTTTGGCTATCCTGGTTGTGGTTCTTCCCAGCTTCTTGTGAAAATTAACCCTATCCTAGCCAAACCCTGGACAGGAAGTGTAAATCTGCAAGCCCCTCTAGCAAAACAATATGGATAATGTTAGCCAACATAAGAAACTGTGGTCTTAGCAATCCTATTGCCTTATTGCTCTCTACAGCTTCCTGAAAGGAGGTTGTAGACAGGTGGGGGCTGGTCTCTTCTCCCAGGTAATCAGTGGCAGAACAAGAGGACAGAATCTCAAGCTGTGCCAGGGGAAGTTTAGGCTTGAGGTAAGGAGAAAGTTCTCCACAGAAAGAGGCATTAACCAGTGGAATGTGCTGCCCAGGGAGGTCGTGGAGCCACCATCCCTGAAAGTGTTCAAAAAAGGATTGGACGTGGCACTTGAAGCCATGGTTTAGTTGTCGTGAGGTGTTAGGTGTTAGGTTATAGTTTGGACTTGATGAGCTCTGAGGTCTTTTCCAACCTGGTTGATTCTATGATTCTTCTGTAGTTCTGATGATGCTGAACTGGAAATCTCTTCTCCCTCTATATTCAAACTATCAAACTCCAGGCTGGCCTATCAACAGTTTGAATACAGCAGCGATCATCAGGGACTGACATAAACATTAACATTCTTCATTACAGTGAATTTCCTCTACTAATAAGAAGCAAAGCAAAATTGGAGCAGTATTAAACTAATATATTCATAAAAGTTATTAGTCATGTAATAAGTCTGCAATCTAATCTATTCCAAAAATGATCACAGCAAAATAAACTTAATTAAAAACACCCAGGCTGACATATGTCAGGACAAAGTATGTGTTAGTAGATAACTACCACTGACTGTGAATCATATAGCAAGAAAGGAAATGAAACTTTCTGGTAACTTTAAGAGGTGTCATGCCTACTTCAGATGCTAGACTAGATGATATGAAGCTTGCAGTTTAATGAACTCAGCCAACAAACACTAATAGGCAGACGTTCACAGAAGCAATAAAAAATAATTACTTGTTTGCTTTCCATACTCTGCTGCACATCTGTGAAAGAAAGAAAAAGACAGAGAGAAAAAGTCAGCTCCATATGCCATGTGGCTACTTAAGCACTTCTTACTATGCCTTCCAGGAAGACCTGTTTTAATTTTCTAGTCAAAGCCTGATCTTGTGGATTGATTCTGAAAGAAGCCGAAAGGGATAGCCTGGCACTAGGCTGAGAGGTAAGTACCTGTAAGACAAGTTCTTTTTCTATCCCCCTGCTAAAGGGAAATGCAAATTTGATGTGTTAAGGAGACTGTTCCCTCAAAAACAAACTAGTCCTCAATTTTTCAATTACTATAAAGCAAGAAAACACATAGTAGTGGTTGGGAGGCAATTGGCAGCTGATCACTTGCATGTCCCTTGGAAGCTGTGTGGTGATCTGGTGCCTTTCAAAAAAGGCAAAGTATCATGCTGTTGTCCAAACCACACTCTGTTGTCACCCTGCTTGCTTGTTGGCCAGGATAAGTCTGATGTTGCTGAAAACTGAGTGGAAGGTGTCACACAGCCTATGTCTAAGACATACCTGGTCTCCATATCTAGAGGTCCCCAAGCCAGCTTCTCTCCACTTCCAATGTTCTGGGAATGCCTACACAATTGAAGCCTGGGGTGGTGTTGCAAATCTCAGAGTTGTAACCTGCTCTGCACAGTGCCCTGTACAGAAATAAGCTTGCCAGGTAAAAGACCCAAGGTCAAAATGCCATATACTCTGTAGCATCCTGATCTTTGGATGGCCACTGCTGACATCAGGGTGCAGCTGTAATGCAGTCTATACAGTTCTTTGAAGACACTTGTGATCCCAAGTGCCAGCTAGTGGAGCAGAAAACAGAGAATAAAATAACATCTCCTTTAATCTCATCAGTCCTGCTGAGTTTGCACTCTACCATCCTCAGGAAGAAACACAGCTAGGCTGGTTAGTATCAATAACTTAGCAGTGCTCTGCCTCTGACAGGTTCTTTAGATTCTCATGTCAAACAGACCACTAAGCCTCACTTTGTGCCCAGAGGCTTGTTTTTCAGCTCATTCCCCACGACTCTAAAAAGCTGCACAGCGAACTCATAATGAAATCATACCTTTTATGTTGATGTGGCTAAAAAGCAATTAGGACTGTACTGAGAATGTTGCATATGGAAAACTCATATTTGTTATTCTGTAGAGACTAGAATGTCAGAAGCTGTCGCCTATTTTAGGCATCAGGAAGGGTGTGAATACTGAGTTCCTAATGATAATTGGTACACAAGCACAGCACTTGATCCTACTGCTGGTATTTCATCCAGTATGAGTTTGATTTAGCAGATCTGGCGTGAGGAAGGTGGCAGGACAAAGGGAGATGGGACAGTTTCTCAGTGATACAGAAATGCTGGTGAATGGTAGCTGAAAGAACATGGCCATTTCCACCCCACCCACCCAATTTTCCCCACTTTTTCACCCCAAACGCAGAGCACCTGGGGTCTGTTGGAGTCTCCTCCCACCCCAGGTGTGGCCACTTTTCCTCCCCGCCTACTCCCCTTTTTAATCGTCCCCAGGAAAGGCAGAAGCCCTAAGCTGAGCCCATCTGGGCTGAGGGATCCTCCTCTCATCACCGGTGAGTGCCCATGGTGTGCACTGGGTGATGGTGGTGGTGACAACAAAGGCCGGGGGCCTGGTGGCCCCCGGTTAGGTAGGGCAACGATTGATGACTACTCCAATATCATCCACGGGTGCTGGCTGGGCCTCCTTACTGGGGCTGAGCTCCTCTGTGTGGCTGGAAAATGTATTGATCTGGTTTTGGGAGGAGTGATGAATAGGTGCAGGAAGGAACTTATGGTGATGAAAGTTGCCATGGGAAGGGTAAAACCTTCTGTGGATTAATTGTTCTGTGAAAATGATCCTCTAAGCTAAATCACTTGTTTTTAATACCAGAAATGCATTTTGTAGCTTAACCTGTCTACATTCAAAAGGTAAATCTCTAGGGAGATCTAATGGCAGCTTTCCAGTACCTGAAGGGAGCCTAGGAGAGGGATAGGGAGAGAGACCTTTCACAGGGGCCTGTGGTGATGGGATGGAGGGCTTAGAACTAGAGAGAAGTAGATTTAGATGGGATGTTGGGAACAGGCTCTTTGCCATGAGGGTGGGGGAACACTGGAACAGATTGCCCGGAGAGGTACTTGAGGCCACATCCCTGGAGATATTCATGGTGAGGCTCAACAAGACTCTGGGCAACCTGATCTAGTTGAGGATATCCCTGCTGGCTGCATAGGGGGTTAGACTAGATGACCTTTGAGGTCCCTTCCAACCCAAACCATTCCATGATTTAGCAATGCTGTGAAAATTCATTTTTATACAGAGGCTTATTAATAATTGTACACAGACCTTATTAAAGCAGAAGCTTGTAAAATAAGAACTTATGAATACTGTTTGTTTTTCAGACTGTGTCTGCCTTTACTATGTGAAATAAAAATAATTTTTAAAATCTACTAGCATCTCTGAGTCATCTGTAACTCTGAGTTGTCACTTTGCATAGATTCTGGACCCAGCCTTTTGCTTTCTATCATCCTTGCTTCCAAGGGTTGTACATTAGAAGATATAAGCCTTTTATTCTCAGGTATATAACAATAAAGGGAGATAAATATTTAATAATTCTGATAGACTCCTGAGACTTTATAGACAAAAAAACAAATCCTAATTTGACTTACTATGTTGTCATCTTCCATGACATTTATCCTATTAATCCCTACTAAAGATTAGAAAGTGTTTGCTTAGCAGCTAATACAGTCCACATCAAGTTCTCCTTTCTAACAACTAGAAATGCTTATTTTGACAACCTTAATTCTATTATTTGGTCTGTTTGGCCAACAAAACCTTGCTAATTTAGAGAAGCTTTGCTTCCCATCTTCCACTTTAAGCCAGTCAAAACAGGAGAGAGAAACAATTTGCAAGTTGTGGAAGCACAGTGTCATGATCTTATCTCTTCCTGAATTTATCATAAAAAAATAGGTATAATATATGTTATGATTCACATAGTGAGATTTAAGTTTAAATGAAAACTTCAGCAGATTCTAACTTCCAGCAGAGCAGAAATAATGGAAAATTTGAGTTTCTTCCTCCTGTAGTTTTTTCCTTGATCAAGTCTAAACACCATTTTTCTTGCACCCACAAATCTCTCAGATAGATGGATGATATTTAATGGCCTGCCTTGAGACGTGATTTTTAATCCTCAGAGAGAGACGAGAAAAACTTCAAATACAGGAAACCCTTAAAGTTGATTTATGGATTACAACTCTCTTCATAACCTGGATAGAGGAGGAAATACATTTTTTTGAGTTGTAAGGCATTTAAATGAGCGTAGCTTTATGACAGATTCTAAACCATGCATGAATGCGTGCAGTGAAAATGCATTTAGCAAACTAGTGCATTCTTATACTCACCCAGGCTTGCAGATCAGAGGAGGAAGCTTCAGTTGTTCTAATTCAATGATACCACATCTGTGAAAAGTTGCAGTGTAAATGCAAACAACAGATTTTTAAACATAAATAACTGAAAGAATAATGAAGTTACAATTTCTACTTAGAAGGACAAGTTGTTAGCTTCAGGTTCAAGTTATATGCACTAAAACTCACTCACTGAACTGGATTGATTAAAAAATCAGTTAAACATAAACAAAAAACTCCAGTGAAAATGTCTACATAAAATACTACTGCTGAACAAGGTCAGGTTTAAGTTCATTTGATTCTTACAGGCTGAGAAAATTTTCATTCAGTAATAGTTTTGGACAGTAAAATGATGTAGATGATTGCAGAATGGTTTTAGGTTGGAAGGGACCTTAAAGACCATCTAATTCCACTAAACCAGGTTGCTCCTCGTCCAGCCTGGCCTTGAACACCTCCAGGGATGGGGCCTCTATGACCTTCCTGGGCAACCTGTTCCAGTGTCTCACCACTCTTACTGTAGGAATTTCTTCCTAACATCCCATCTAAATCTCCTCCCCTCAAGCTTCAGACCATTCCCTGTCATCCTATCACTACAAGCACTTGTAAAAAGTGCCTTCCAGGCTTTCTTGTAAGCCCCCTTCAGGTTTTGGAAGGCTGCTATAAGGTCTCCCTGGAGCCTTCTTTTCTTGAGGCTGAATAGCCCAAATTTTCGCAACCTATACCCCTAGGGGAGGTCCTCCAGACCTTTGATCATCCTTGTGGCCCTCTCCTGAACCCGCTCCAGCAGCATCATGTCCCTCATGCTGGGGGCACCAGAACTGGATACAGTACTCCAGGTGAGGTCTCATGAGGGCAGAGTGGAGGGGAGAATCAGCCTTTTTCATCCTGCTTTTAATGCAGCCCAGGATACAGCTAGCCTTCTGGGCTGCAACTGCACTTTACCAGTTCATGTTGCATATTTCATCAAATGACACCCTCAAGTACTTCTCCTCAAGACTGCTCTTGAGCCGCTCCTCGCCCAGCCTATATTCGTGTTTGGGATTGCCCTGACCCAGGAGTGGATAGTTGGACACTTCTGTAGCACTCGGGAACATCATTTCAGGGTCACCTGGCATAAAATTGTTCTGCTGCAGTCAGATTAAAATTCTAAATGAAAGTTTATAAGATAGATCCCCCTTAGTCAAAACAAAAATGTCTTCTGTAAATCCTAGAGATTTCATACCAAATGCTATGGGTTATACACAAAAATCTGGAAACTAATATTTGACAGGTATTTGGGGTTTTTTTCCCCACCAAATGCCATTAAAAATAAAGTTATCTGGAGTAGGAAACAGCGCAGTATATAATAAGAAATCTACCACTCCTAGATAAAACAAGCAAACAAAAACTCTATTACTTTAACTAGTTAGAGGAATTTTGTAATTCTGACAGATAACCAGTAATATCAACTCAGGTTATATCTTACCATTACAGTGACAGTAGATTGGCCCTTTGAAACTAAGCACCTTGTGACACTTTATGGGGTTCTTCCAGCTCTGCCTCAGTCTGTTGTGACCCTGAATCCCCTTCTTTAGAATTTGAGGGCCACATGCCAGTTTTTCCTCTAGTTTATCTCGGTCTCAGGTGTCACAGTGCTTTGCCCAAAACTAATACTATATAAAGACCCTCTGGCCTTACATTAATATGATTTCAGTCCATGGGAGGTCAGCAGAGTGACTCTGAAGTAAATCTTTCACTTTTAAAGCAAACTTGCGAGGGTCCCAGTGCTTTTTGGTTCTATAAATCTGATCTTACTGGGTTGCAGTTTGCTGGCGCAGATAGTGTGGCAACAGCAGGGCAAAATAGACCTTGGTTCCCAAAGAAAGGATTGAAAATTTGTCTTTTTTGTTTTCTTACAGAAAAGAAGTGATAGAAGTCATATGTGTGTTTTATTTTGTTGCAGATGGCAGTAGATCAGACCCTTTAAAAAATATTCTATAATGTAGATACTTGCATTCCCTTGGGCTCCTGACTATATTTAATCCTCTGCACCCTCTAAAAATTTGACCTACTTCTAAAGATGTCATTTCTTACTTGTGGCTAGCTGCAGACTAGCTCCATATAAACTTGGTTTTATACCTTCTGGGTAGCTCAGGAACATTGATCTCCAAAGCACAGTTATGGAATGGGCTGATAACAACAGCAACATAATAAATTGTGCCACTCTGGGAATGTTCAAGGTGTTCCCTAGAAGCTTCTCTTCAAGCAATAAAAAATTCACTTACCTTATCGGGTCAGAAAGAGTCACGACACAAAATGGCTCAACTAATGATATGGTGAATAACTGTCAGGCATTTGTCTGGCATGATTAGGCTGTCTCTTGGGGCTCCTGAAAAAAAGTAGATGCCAAAGACATCTTTAATCCAGCACCTGAGGGTTATTAAGGAATGGTGTTCAATATATCCGTGCCAGGCTAAAAAGGAAGAGTGACATATGGAATCTGACTTAATCTGCTGTGCCTAAACACCATCTGGCAGTATAAAGAGGAAGGGCATGTTAAAACCAGATTACATTCTCTTGGAAAAAAAAAGAAAGAGAAGTGAAAAAGATCACTGAAGTTTAGACCAGGCATTCAAAGGCCAATATTTTCCCCATTGACTTCAAGCCAGAATGAATTTATGAGCTGTCTTAATTTATCTCAGTAAATACTTCCTGTGGTGTGTGGAGAGCTCTATCCCTCTCTGCTTTCTCAAATATCCTTTGAAACAGAATTAACTTGGCTCCTAGGTTTCTATGCAGCTCCAGAAAAAGATATTACATGCTGGCAGGGTCATCCTCCTGAAGACAGCAGGGACTGCAAGGGAGCTACAAGTTAGGGAAAGAAAGTAGAGAAGTTGGTGACTGATGTAAGGAAGACCTGTAGTCCCTGAGGATCCACAATGTTCACAAAACTCCAGTGCCCCTTACTTCAGGAATCACTCTCCTCAGTGGCAAGAACAGAGGGAAAACTTGTGCTGCATCCCTCAAAGGTTCTCCAATGGTCTCCTGTCATTAACTGCTTGCAGGAGAAAGACTTAGCTCCATGATGAATTTCAGCTATGTAAAATGCAATCTATTATGTCTTGCTGAACTAGTAGGGGGTTTGTATGTAGGAAATTGGCTGCAAGCAGTACAAGCTGCTGTGAGTTTGAAGAAATTGTCAGGGTCAAGTAGTATTGATAAGGGAATCAGCATTTGGAGAGTCCATAACACTGAAAAAGCTTTTTTTATTACTATTTTTGAAAGCTGTACTTTAAGCCTATCATATCTAAATTGTATAACCTGATTTGCTGGGTTTGAAACCTGCTTTGTACAACACATTTTCTGCATTCCAAGCAGCTCTTTGAAAGGTATAAGGAGGCAGCAACAAGCAACAGAACATGAAACTAATGAGAAAGGTTTGGAGGATACCTTTACTCCTCACAGAATCCTTAGATGAATGTTCACTGACTTTCTTTTGCCACAGACACTTGGGAAGAAGATTTTAGTCCCCTAATGTGACCGGTTTAGGCTGTGCCTTTAAGAAATGGACACTTTCTGAACACTTTGGCTGAATGTTTTGATATTTGAATGAAAACAAAGATATGCTAAACCAATTTCATTGGTAGAATGCAGCTGTAAGTTTTAGCTTAGTCTTTCAGTCTTTGCTTCTTATCCCTGTTCTGTGAGCTGGCCTGTTTCTCTCTCTGAAGCAACAGCTTGCTAAGCAGGGACGACCTTGCTAACCAGATAAGAAAACTAACTCTTGAATTCGCTTTGAGCTTAACAGAATTTTACCCTTTTAATTACCTTCCTTTCTCTCTCTAACCCTTTTGGGAAAAAAAGGGAGGCAGGGAGGGAGAAGGGGGGAACAGGCCGAACCCCCTGGCCACAGAGGGGTTGGGGAAAGGTCTCCTGTATTACATACATTGCTGTATATTTCTGTATATATTGTATATTTTTGTACATATTCATTGCATTCCATTTCTGCTTGTAAATACAGCTTTCATCTGCTTCTCCGGCTGAGTTAGCTGTGGATTCTTTTGTGTGTTGGGGGGAACCTTCCTACCCCACCACACCTAATTATTAGGATTTCTACAAAATTTGATGTTTCACAAAAGGGTAATCTCCATTTCATGGACTAAATTTCAGGATTAAAATAATAGCCCTAAGTAGGGAGATTGACTAGGACAAAACTTCCAGAAACCAGAAACAGAACAGATTCAGCACCACTTCCATACTCCTTTGTCTGAAGGAATCTCTAAAAGCTCAACTTTTCTCCAGCTTTGTTTTTTCTACATTTATCATATTATGATACAATATCATATACATTGTGTTATAGAAATATGTTACTAGAACTGCATTGTCATATGAATGTAATACATAATTATACCATAATACAATATATAATTTTATAATACATGGTTTTCATATATGTAAATGAATTTGCTGAAACTATAGTTTTAATTGTGTCTACACAAGTTTTTATTTTAAATTGAGTAGTGGTATTTGAGTATACTTTTATCAAGAGTACGATGGCTTTTGCCCTAAATATCTCTTGGTTTCCGGCTCTCAGCAAACATATTGAAGACTGAGGTCCTATATTCCACCCTTCAATGTTTTCCTCCTCTTTTTTCAACTCCTTTTCAGAGTCTGCTAAATGACTACAATCACCTGCTTCAGGTAGATGGGCAGTAGTGTGGGACAGCAGGTAGACCACAAGTTAGATATAGAAGGAAAGTCATCTGCTATAATCATGGTCTTCTCATTCTTGAGCCACTTGATGTAGGCACATGATACAGCTCCATAATGACAGTGCTTGGGTATTCAGCCCTTGGCTTCTATTGCTTTTTAAGCATACCTGAAAATAGCATATTTCATTTTACATTAAAAATAAAACATAAGGGAATGAAAAACAAACAAATGAACAAATAGTTTAGTCCAAAGACTATGGTTTTGTTTTTTTATCTCTGTGTTCTGATATGGCTGATGAACTGGAAAACTAATCAATGCTCTCTGTAGCCTTGGTTAGGTGTACACTGAGTACAGCCGAGACTGCAGTGCTCCTGAAGAAGTCTGGATTTAAAATAAAAGTTACAGGATGGAGAAATTCAGTGTTCAAGGATGCAATTCACAAACAAGACATTAACTTCTAATCAAGAGAGACACCACAATCTTAAACCTATCCAAGTAGAGAACACATTCTATTTGGGGAAAGGAATATCAGAATTTCATTATACAAATAGTCATCAAACTAAACCACAGAGCTTGTAATGTAACATAAAACATAGGTTGTAAAGAGCTATTCCACAAAGCATTTCATTTCCTTTTAATTTTCCAGACTTAAATCCAAACCATAAATTTACTTACTGTTCTGTGAACTTAAAGAGCAGTATTAAAATCTTTTGTTGTTGTTTCCAGAGGCAAACTGAAAGAAAAAGTAGAGGAGTCAAGATTTAGAAAGTCCTTGTACCTATGGGCACATTGTCATTTGCAGCTGCACACATATATAGAGAAGCTTGCTCTCAAATGACACATCACAATCAGTACGTATAGAATCATAACATCTTAGAATTGTCAGGGTTGGAAGGGACCTCAAGGATCAGCAATTTCCAACCCCTCTGCCATGAGCAGGGACACCTCACACTAGATTAGGTTGCTCAGAGCCACATCCAGCCTGGCCTTAAAAACCTCCAGGGATGGGGCTTCCCTTCCACCACCTCCCTGGGCAACCTGCTCCTGTGTCTCACCACCCTCATGGTGAAGAGCTTCTTCCCAACACCCAATCCAAATCTAGGCACTTCTAGTTTTGCTCCATTCCCCCTAGTCCTATCACTACCTGACATCCTAAAAATTCCCTCCCCAGCTTTCTTATAGGCCCCCTTCAGATATTGGAAGGCCCCAATAAGGTCACCTCAGAGCCTTCTCTTCTGCAGACTGAAGAGCCCCAACTCTCTGTCTGGAGAGGTTGTCCAGCCCTCTGATCATCCTCATGGCCCTTCCTTGGACACATTCGAGCACATCCAGATCCTTCCTGTAATAGGGGCTCCAGAAATGGACACAGCACTCCAGGTGGGGTCTCACCAGAGTGGAATAGAGAGGGCTAATCATGTCCCTCAACCTGCTGACTATGCTTCTCTTGATGCAGCCCAGGATATGATTGGCATAAAGAAAATCATATATATATATATATGTTTTTTGAATTAACCATTTTCAAAATTAAGAATTAGAAGAATATTTTCCAATTTAGCAATTATTTCTTTCCTCTTAATTTCCTTTTGAACACATCAACTAAAAATGCAGAGAAGTCTAGTTATAAATTATTTTAAACTGCAAAACTTTGTAATAGGTTAAATCCTGAGAATGGGTTAACCTTTCTGTCTCCTCCAAGCCAGAACTGAGGGAAAAGAAACACACACACACACAATAAAATAAAAATCCAGGTTGAGACAAAGAGAGTGGGATAAGAGTTTAATGTAAATGAGACAATATAAATGCACAGTGACCTTAGTCTATTTGCAGGAAAAGCACACCAGAAAGAAGAATCAAGCAACCTAAATAACTAAGCCAAAGAGCTACTGCCCCTTCCTCCTGTGCTGCTGCCACCTCAGTGGAAGAGAGCCAACACCCAAACCCCTGGAATCCAAAAGCAGCAACCAGAACAGGAAGCCTCCCATGTTACAATCTGAACTTCAAGCCCCATAAACAGTCTGCTTCAGACAGCACTTTGTTTTGAAGCTGGCACGAGGCAGGATGGCTTTGAATAATACCAGTCAATATTCAATTTAACCTGTGACAACCTACTAGTATGTGGCTATGTCACAGGACAAATAAGAAATGGATTCTGATGAAATTACCTCTCTGTTCTACTTTGCTGAAGAAAATAGGCAAAGATGCATGATGAAAAGCTGAGTAACACATTCAGAAGCCTAACTCATTAGAGTCTACTGTATATCCCCTTTTATCAAATTCTTAAAGTTTTTCATGCATATACATGATCACTTATTTTTTTCTGTAAAAACACTCCAAATACATCATTTTAGGTTTTTGAGATTTTGAGAATGAGGATTATGAGACTCATAGCATGCTGCACAAAAACTCCTTGAAATGTCCCATATTTAACCTTCCTTTTAAGTGAAACAGGCTGGTAAAGTATCACAGTATCACAGTATCACAGTATAACCAAGGTTGGAAGAGACCCCAAGGATCATCAAGTCCAACCCGTCCCAACAGACCTCACAACTAGACCATGGCACCAAGTGCCATGTCCAGTCTCCTCTTGAACACCTCCAGGGACAGCGACTCTACCACCTCCCCGGGCAGCCCATTCCAATGACGAATGACTCGCTCAGTGAAGAACTTCCTCCTCACCTCGAGTCTAAACCTCCCTGGCACAACTTGAGACTGTGTCCCCTTGTTCTGGTGCTGGTTGCCTGGGAGAAGAGACCAACCCCCTCCTGTCCACAACCACCCTTCAGGTAGTTGTAGAGGGCAATGAGGTCACCCCTGGTCCTTCTCTTCTCTAGGCTAAACAACCCCAGCTCCCTCAGCCTCTCCTCATAGGGCTTGTGCTCAAGGCCTCTCACCAGCCTTGTTGCCCTCCTCTGGACACGTTCAAGTGTCTCGATGTCCTTCTTAAACTGAGGGGCCCAGAACTGGACACAGTACTCAAGGTGTGGCCTAACCAATGCAGAGTACAGGGGCACAATGACCTCCTTGCTCCTGCTGGCCACACTATTCTTAATACAGGCCAGGATGCCATTGGCCCTCTTGGCCACCTGGGCACACTGCTGGCTCATGTTTAGGCGGGTGTTGATCAGCACCCCAGGTCCCTCTCTGTTTGGCAGCTCTCCAGCCACTCTGACCCCAGCCTGTAGCTCTGCATGGGGTTGCTGTGGCCAAAGTGCAGCACCCGGCACTTGGACTTGTTGAATGTCATCCCATTGGACTCCGCCCATCTGTCCAGTCGGTCGAGGTCCCTCTGCAGAGCCTTTCTACCCTCTAACTGACTAACATCTATTCCCAACTTGGTGTCATCTGCAAACTTGCTGATGACTGACTCAATTCCCTCATCCATATCATCAATGAAGATGTTAAAGAGGATGGGGCCCAGCACTGATCCCTGGGGGACACCACTGGTGACTGGCCGCCAGCTGGATGTGGCACCATTCACCACCACTCTCTGGGCTCGGCCCTCCAGCCAGTTCCTAACCCAGCGCAGAGTGTTACTGTCCAAACCATGAGCTGACAACTTAGCCAGCAGTTTGCTGTGGGGGACGGTGTCAAAGGCCTTGGTGAAGTCCAGGTAGACCACATCCACAGGCCTCCCCACATCCACCAGACGGGTCACCTGATCATAGAAGGAGATCAGGTTGGAGAGGCAGGACCTGCCCTTCCTAAATCCATGTTGGCTGGACCTGAGCCCTTGGCCATCCTGCAGGTGTGCAGTTATTGCCGCCAGGATAATCTGTTCCATCACTTTCCCTGGCACTGAGGTCAGGCTGACTAATACTAGTAATACTAGTAATACATATACAAGATGCTAATGTCTGTAGCTTCTCTTTATTGTCTGAAACTTTATTTACTCAGGTTTAAGACAGGAGAAACATGGAATTTCATAGGTTGTGAAGAATTTCAGTGTAATGAGATTGGATTACTCTCATGGTTTAAGATTCCAAAGCCAAAGCTATATCCCACTGGGCAGAATTGTAGATTACCCTTCTCCCCTGCTCCTACTCTCTCCATAGGGAAATGATAGGCAGGGGAAGGTAAAAGATGTAAACAAAAAGACTTGACTTGAATTGTACTTTTAACCAGAAAAGAAAAGTTATTAAGGCAAAAGGGATATACTGAGATACCATGGAAAGGGAATAGATACAGAAATATATGCAAAACCACAATCAGCAATGGAGTATTCCCCACCACATCGTAAAACAGCTCCCAGCCAGCAGCAAAGTGAAAGCAAGAGAGAGTTCCTCAGAAGCTCCTACTCCTTAGATAGAAGATAGGCAGGAAGGGGAAGAGAATAACACAATCTGATGCTACCCTCTGAGTGGGGTTTTCCACCCACCAGAATCAAGCCTCACTTGCGGGTCCAGCAGTTAGCCCCTAACCTACAACAGTTACCAGCACTGCCACAATCCTTTGAACGTTCTGAAGTAGTGAGAGGAGCTGTACATGAGGTGAACACTTTGCCTCCTTATAATTTGTTCCCCTTTAATTCTAAAAAGTGTTTCTGAAAGACCTGCTGTCCCTGACCACATGTACAATTTGTACTAAGCCTGATACAAAGATCAGCATCGGTGGATGTGTCTAAACACACCTTGCTCTCAAAATAATTGAAAGTCTTGTTTTTACTGTTTAGTTCTTGGCTGCAAAAGGAAAAAAATAGCCCCTGCCCACTATAGTTATGTTCCTTTTTATTTTTTCCCTTCAGAAAATGTCAAAATGTCCCTGCATGGCCTTGTATGTGGAAGTACATGACAGGCTTAAGAAACAGCTTGCGATGAGCTGCCTAACTCCTACTTAAGAGGGGAAGAAATCAATAGAAAAACAAGTGACAATTTCTGGATACACTAGAAAGAAGCTTCTCGGTTTAGAGCTCTTTGCTGTCATGTTGACTTTAAACCTTTTTTTTTTTCCATACATGAAATGGAGTGTTAATGCCAGAAAGACATCTTGGAGTCTTCTTCCCATTTACTATTTAATCTAACCTGCTGAAAATTCGGCCTCACCCTTAAGAGCTGCAGCAAATTCAGTCTGGATTGTGTGCTAATGGGAAAAAAATTATCACTGAGCAGGAACAGAATAAGAGCAGTTTCTGCATGGTTTTCTCAGAATGACTCTAAAGCTCTTATCTGAGATTTCTTTGCAAATTCACTATATGAAAGACAAGAAACATGGCAGGAAAATTGTTGGCATAATACTTGTTCACATACAAAAATTGTGTTTTTCACCAAAGAACAAAATTCCTGATGGTTCTGTGTGACTTCAAAATGCAGGAGGTCATAGTTCACAATTCTGAATCAAATGTCAGAATATTTAAAAGCAATCTTTTTCTTTTCATAGAATCATAGAATCAATAAGGTTGGAAAAGACCTCAAAGATCATCAAGTCCAACCTGTCACCCAAGACCTCATGACTACTAGACCATGGCACCAAGTGCCACGTCCAATCCCCTCTTGAACACCTCCAGGGAAGGCAATCATACTGAAACAGTGGATTATGGACTAACAGCTATAAAGGAACTGCCTCACTCTTTTAAGATTAAAATATTACACTTCATAGTCCAGAACACATCTTAGGTATTTTTGTTTGGTTGGTTTTGAGTTTGGGTTTGGGTTTTTTTGTGTTAACATTTTTAACATTACATATATTTCTATTTCTGAATGAACTATTGCCAAACAAGAATACACAGAGAAGGTTGAACTGTGACATGCAAACATATCAAACAAGGGCACTTTACATTAGAGCAAGGGTTACCACTTTATTCAACTGTGTCAGTGCAAAGGACTGGCTTATACATTGGTTCAAGAAAATGCAATTTTCTCCCAACCATCATCTAGGATGCCTTGCTGAAACTGCTGAAAAGCAGAACGTTCTTCATAGTGGATGGAATTTAAGTCCCCTGGGAGGCAATGGGACTCGTCTTGCTCACTACATGCTTGTTTGGCTTCCATTTTCCTAGGTTTACTATTCAGAGGCATCAGTATATTTACTAATTTCTAGCAATATTATGAAAACATACATGGCAAACTGAAGCATTCAATTTCTTGCTTTTCTCTTCCTAAGGCAAAGCAAAGTGGCTGGTCCTTTGACCTCAGTATTGTGAAGTGCTGTAAACATATCCACTTACTCAGTATTTTCTTATCTGTGCATTTGAAATAAGCTCAAAGCATGAAATAAAATGCTATAAATACAATATATCTGTTATATCACAAATTTCATACCATTCAAAGGAAAAGCTGTAGGGGAAAGGCCACTGAACTTTCTTTAGATGATGACAGAAATAAATGTCTGCCTCTAATTTACCAGCTAGAATGGGTCTGGAGTCACTATGTTCACAAGAAGATGAGATCCATATACAAAGTGCAGGAAAATAAAAACCACCCTAGAAGTTCTAACCTTAGCAGACTTCAAACAGGCAGAAAGAGAAGTCAATTGATACCAAAATAGAATAAAGTTCTTTGAACAGAAAATGCCTTTGATATATGCCAGTGGGGGTATATTCTTCCTTTAAACATAAAATTAATCAATTAATTAATGGCATACTATACTTATTCTAACAGCATATTTTTTAAAAATCAGGAAGACATAGAACAGTGGTATGGAGACATAAATGTTAAGGACTCATGACATGGGGTTCTTAGACCCCAGAACACCTCTGCTACAAGGACTGACTGATGGTAATGGGGTTGTTTAGCCTGGAGAAGAGAAAGCTCCAGGGAGCCCTTAGAGCAGCCTTCCAATACCTGAAGGGGGCTTACAAGAAGGCTGCAGAGAGAATGTTTTCAAAGGCCTGTAGTGATAGGATGAGGGGTAATGGTTTTAAATTACAGAAGAGTATATTTAGATTGGATGTTAGGAGGTTCTTTGCCACAAGGGTAGTGGAAATCTGGAGCAGGTTGCCCAGGGAGGTAGTTGGGGCCCCACCATTGGAAATATCCAAGGTGAGGCTCAACAAGCCTCTGTGCAACCTGATCTAATGGAGAATGTCCCTGCTCCCTGAAGGGGGTTGGACTGGTACCTTCCAAACCAGGCCAATATATGTTTCTATGATTCTTCCCAATCTTCACTATTTCAGCACTCAGTTTGAGTCTTTCTTATAAAACCTGTCAAGAATCTAACATGCAGCCTGCCTGCTTCCAGGCTACATAGGCACATACAACAGTGTGGTATTGAAAGCAGTTTAGCTCCACTAGGACACACTGTGGACACTGGTAGTTTTACAAAGAGCAGCACTCTGAGCATCTGGAGATGTGTCATGCATGCTTTTACCTTGTAGGACGGATCTATGTGTACATGGAGTTCCTTGTCCAGTAGTCAGTACCCAGAACATGGCAAAGAAAGGTAACTGCTAATTTGTGAACTACTGATCAATGTCATGGAGTTTATGTAATGTTTTCTACTCTTCTTAAATTTATGTCATTGAGTTCCATGAAGATATTTTAGATAACATGTTAATTTCCTAATCAAAATACTGGAACCCGAATGCTAAATTCTCCCATTAATTCTACTTGTTGTTTTTTCCCCCATGCATTAAACTTGCAGCAGTGTTAGTTTTGGCTTAAGCTACTCTGCAGTGCCACATGTTACATGTCCCTTGAGCTCCTTGTGTGTTTTTTCAAGATCTCAGTGTTCCAGATAATTTAGCTGGGGCTGTTTCCTGTGCACTGGTTTCAGATTAAGGAAATTAAGAGAGCAACAGTTAGAAAGGTGCATTTCTGATTTAATTTGCTCTCTGGAATGACAGAGCTATTCAATCAATTTCTGAGCATTACTATGATTCTGGAAGACTGCCAGCCAGGGAAGCATAACTTACTTTGTAACCGTGTTTGAAACAAACGAAACAGAATTGGGAAGCTATTTGAACTATTGTAACAGCAAAGAACTGAAGGCTTGCAAAAACAAGGTGGTTTCAATAGGTATTGACTTTCAATTAAAGAGGAAGTCATGATTTTATAAATCTTTGCAAGGTATTTGAAGAGGTGGACAAAGATGGAACAGAGCATTTATTTTTTCTGGAAAACAGGGCTATGAACAAGATAAGGAAGAAAGCAAAAGAAGAATTTTCACAACTGGAGACTAAATAACTAAGTATAAAGGAATACAAGTTTAAAAGATTGTTATTACAGCACATTTGGCAAATTAAATAGTAGCAGAGGTGGTTGATAATGAGGATGAAGCTACTTTCTTTGATTCTTAATATCCATAAATCCATTTTGTACATCTTCTGGAACGGAGTTTGAATGAATATGTATTAGATATTTGCTTCCTGTCATTGATTATCTTCTCTCTTTTATACAGCAGAATAACAGTAATGAAATTGGAGAACCATATTAGTGGGTCACCGAGTGCCTCAAAAGTAGGAATGCTACAGTATGCCCTGATGTTGCACTCCTGCTTCACATTAGGTTGAAGTTTGAACAACACACAGACTGATTGTTAGAGTTTTATCTAACATCAGATAACATCATCCACTGTTGAAATAAAATGAGGTCAGTTTTCCCTTAAATTCTCACTGAGGAGATTCAAAAATCATAGCACACATTTTAATCTTTGATGGAGGCATTATGACTTAAACTCAAAACCAAGAAGAGCAGTACTATTTCTGGCATTTGAAAAGGGTTGCATTTTATAAACTAATGAAATTAACTCATGCATCTCCTGAGACAAAATGTGCAGAGATTTGAATGACAGAAACCTTAAATCTCCACGAATTGTAAACATAAGTCTATCAAGAATCTCTATGTCAAGGAAGGAGAAAAGGGGGAAGAGAAACCTGATCTAATCACTCCAATAAAAATATCAGGAATAGCCTTCAGGTTTATGACACCAATTAGCAAGATATATCTTAGCTATCACGAAATGTAGGGCTAAAGTAAGAATTGCAAGAATTCAAGCTGAGAGCTGAGACCTTACAAAGAAATAAAAGAAACAAAAATTGACAGTAAAAAATGGGACTTCTAAGAAAAGAACCAGCAGGAGTGATCTAAGAGGTCTCAAAAATAAAAATAATACTCTTTTTTTCATCATGAATGAAGACATAAAGGTAAGATGCATGATGAGAATAGAAGTATGAAATGACCGGGCTAGAAAGGAAGGAAAAGCACAAGAAACTTGAGAGAAACCTGAAAGAGACAGCGAAGACAATGCTAAGTCTGGTAATAAAATTTGGAAGCACCAGGAAAAGGCATGCTCTGATTTTTAAGAGAAATGTTTCAGTTATAAAATAGAATTTTTCAGTGTCAACAACAGTTATATCAAATAAAAGGTGTAACCTGATTAAACAATCTCCCTCCAGGCTTATGAAAACTGATTGTTGTAAATGCCTCTTTGCATAACTAGGGTTTTCTTCCCTATCTTTGATCTAGGGTGTTTCTCAGAACACAAACCAGGCTTTGATCCTGAAGCTGGGTGCTCTATGAATGTTTTTGATGATGGTGATTTCCAGTGTCAGTTCACTGATGTCTAGTAAAGTGCACCTTGGCATTTCTGCATGTGTCTCTCTGAAGGTACATATAATAATCCCATCATTCTCTTTGGACTGCAATTTCATTAGGCTTGTCAAACCTGAATTCATTTGAGACCTCATGCTTTAGTAAGATCTGGTAGAAATTATTCAGCAATGCTGTTTCTAGGAGGTAGAAGATAGAGTGATAGAAAATTCAGAAACAGTAGATTCACATCTTTAAGAAACAAAGTTATAAAGAACAGACAGAAATTAGTGCAAGTGTGCAATGAACCTTAAAATCTGAATTACCTGACACTACAGTGTTTTCTCCATCTAAATGAGGATGAAAGGGAAGTACTTAATATTGTTCTCTCTGTGGTGCAATTTGTAGTATGTTGTACAGATATTTTTCCAAAGTTCTAGATGCGTTTTGTGTCTGCTTGTGGTATAAGCATGTACTCTTGTGAGAGAAGAGTGGGAGATACTGAAGAAATACAGCTTGAGGGAAAAAAAGAAGTGTAAAAATGGAGAAAAAACCCTTGCTGACTAATATTAACAAGTTGTGCAGAAGCTCAATACTGCCAGACACCACACAATGGTTAAAAATAACAGAAAGCTACAGTTATCTAAGCACAAGTTGACTTGAAGAACACATTCTAAAAACAACCCAGAAAAGTCATAGTGATATTTTCTTTCTTCTTTGCAAACTTGGAGTAGATTTTCAATGGTTCTATTCAGGCTGTGAAAGCAAAGTATGGCAGGGAGTCATAGTAGCATGTCCTCTCCCCAACAGCTTAACTAATGCTTCTTCTAGTGTGTAAAGTTCTAAGCCTTCTGTTCCTTTCATAATGAGAAGATTTTTACTTGGAATCCAATGCAATACAAAACAGAGGTAAAAGAAGAGCAGGAGAGAGGAAGGCAGGTGGGAAAGCAGGGAGGAAGGAAGAAGGGAGGGAGGGAGAAAATCTTTACTTCAATGGTGGCAGAGCACTGAAACAGGCTGCCCAGAAAGGTTGTGGTGTCTTCTTCTCTGAAGACTTTCAAAACAAACTTCAATGTGTTCTCGTACAAGCTGCTCTAGGCAAACTTGCTTTAGCAAAGGGGTTGGACTAGATGATCCCCAGAGGTCCCTCCCAATCCTTACCATTTTTCTATTCTATGATCAGGAACACTGAAAATCATAGAATAGAATCATAGAATTATTGAGGCTGAAAAAGACCTTTAATGCCATCAAGACCAACCACAGCCCAACCACCATGATCACTAAACTATACCCTGAAGCTCCACATCTACAGGCTTCTTGAATACCTCCAGGGACGGTGACTCCACCACCTCCCTGGGCAGCCTGTTCTAATGCCCACCAGTTTTTCAGTACATAATTTTTTCCTAATATCCAATCTAAACCTCTGAAGACCATTTCCTCTTGTCCTACTGCTAGTTACTTGGGAGAAGAAGCCAACACTGCGCTCACTACAACCTCCTTTCAGGTAGTTGGTTGCCTCAGAAATCTGAAGGATATTTTCCTGGATTTAATGTTTCTGACATAGAAATTGCTTATTCTTTCTGTCTGATTTGAAACTTCTAATGAATGTGAAAAGCAGAGGGCAGAGTTATGCCACAGGGCCGTTCCCAAGCAAGCAGCAACTTCTTATGTAACTGAGCTCAAGTTAACTCACTAAGAAAGTCTCCAAAATTCCTATCAGAACTACACACAAGATATAAAAATAATCTTGAGGAAACAAAATTACAAATCAGGCCTATACCATTGTAAGTTTTCATGGCTTTTAAAAGGTAATACCAACACCACCACACAAAACAATTTGGATGCCTCCCTTGCTATGCCTGGTGTTCTCAGAAGCTGTAAAATCACTTTTTTCATGAGCAGCTCTTGACATTGATTTTACTGTAAAAAAGAGTTAAAAGACAAAGACAGATATCTCCTGCTGTCTCAGATTACAAAAGTCTTTTGGAGATATTTGGAAGTAAGTAATGGAGAGAGCAGAACTTCTGTTTTCACTCTTGAGAAGTGTGATACTTAGCCATCACTTAAGGAAAAAAAAAAGAATATCCAAATACTACTTGATCTAGGAAATTTACACCACAGCAGTTATGGTAGTGGGGCAGGTTTGTTCTCTTTCAATACATTAAAATATTCTCTCAGTCATATTTATTCACAGTCTTCTATGCCTTGAAAGGCATAGAAGTCTTCTATGCCTTGTGAAAACAGAGGAGAGGTGTTAATGAAAAAAATACAACAAACCCAAAAACATTTGGCTCTGCCTTGTCACAGAGACAACTTTTTGAACATTTGTTCTGTACTTCAAATATTTAAGTCTAAAATTCCTTTCTGTCCACTCTTTGTTCTATTCCAACTTTTGTCATACAGCGATTCTTAAACTTTGTTCAAGGGCTTTATTGACAATATGTCAGGTTTCCAAGTTTGCACCTAAATTAAATGCAACAAAGCAGATTGTCTCTGCTCTAATACAGAAAGACTGTTCACTTTGCATTTATAAGGAAAGCAGTTGCCTGCTGAAACCATTTGAGATCTACATAAACATGTGCTTAAATTTCTCTCTGTAACAGAAAAAACACACTTAATCATGTAATTCCCTTTACCTGTAATGGGATTTATTTATATGTTAATTCCTTATGATTAAATACTTCCCTCCACCTTGCAGCTTTGTTCAATCAGTGCAATAAGACCTTACAATCATGAGGTACAAACCCACCCTAATGAATAACAGCACATGAGATTTGCAGAACACATTCTACAGCTACATTCACTTTGTAGCAGGAATGGGTGCTATCCTTTGCATGTGTAATACATTGCCTTAAATTGGAGAGCTCTTGTAAGCCTGCATCTATGGCTCTGCTGAAATGTCCTATTGTTTTCTTCAATAAAAGCTAAGTGTGCAAAGAGATGGTAAAATCATCCCAAAATGAAGCTACAACAGAGACAAGGTGTCCACACATCAAGAAAGATCACAGGATACTCCCTGATCCGTACTTGTAATGTGGTTGCAATTGCCTTCACTGCTCTCAGGGTTTTGGGTTTTTTTCCTGTTCAGTATTCTTACTTCTACTCCATTTTCATCTTCCATCAACACTACTTTGAATCCAAGGAACACCACTGCACACTGCACACACAATTAGAATCAAAAGACAAAATTCTCAGGAATGCTTAAGAACACAGAACTTTTGAACATATTACACTGAATTCCAGTAACTGGAAACAAAATCTTTGAACATCTATTCCAAAGAGATTTTTGAAGACCAATACAAAGTTTACAAATAATTCTTTCTCAAAAGCTCACTTTCATCTTATTTTCCCAGTGGTTACTGAAAACAGAACACTCTACAGCTCTAAAATAATTGCAAAAGAAAATAAAGGTATTCCTAAGGTTCTTCATGCTAATCATACAGATAGCAAAACTGTTTTTCAGAGATGAACATAACTCATAATCTACAGACTGCAGACTACATAATCTAGCACTAAGTAATTCTTTGAAAGAGTTATCAGCCTCCCTTTACTACTTCAAAACTTGGTTAGGCTATTTTTAAGACCCAACTTCACTCCATTAGTTTGGACTATTTACAACTACATTTTGAAACCTACTTCTGCAGTTTTTAGGTGCATATATCCTTCTTGTGTGCTTGCTTTTTGTTATGCTTTCACAGCATCTATGATCTGTAATCACTAATTAGATCACTGTCCTTGTGCATTCAGAGGCACATTTGTAGGCCATATATGCAGGGAAAGATGAAGGATAAAGACAACTTTACCTAGTTGGCTCTTCAGACAGGGCTTATAAGAAAAAATGTAATCAAGAGTGGCTCCCAATTGGAAGCTTACTGGTTCTAAGAGCATCATTAGACATTAGCATTCCTCAGGGAGCTCTGTGATGTGTGCCCACCAGATGAGTTTATGCTCTTTCTGCAGCCTTGATGTTCAGGGAAGGTTGAAGAAAGCTTTCTAGAGAATCATAAAGGCTCAGAGCAAGGTCTGGTTTTGAGTGTTGTGACCTTCCCTGAATTTCTGAGAGTGAAAACGGAATGCTTCTAACAACCTCTCTCATATCAGCCTCAGTTAGGCCACCACACATAGAAGCAAGTTGGTGAGCTAAAAGAGTTTGACATAGAGTTCCTACACGCTCTTGGACAAGTCACTTAAATATTTACTCAAAATGTAGTTTCCTGTGTGTACAATGGAGTAGTTCCCTGCCTTTAATATGGATAAATATTAAGAATTTCAATGCACTCAGTGATCATGGAAGCCATTAGCTATCTAAATAGGCAACTCTGCATTGATCTATGGTCGGCCTGTTAAAAAGAAAATCTCATAAACATAATCAGCAAAAGATCTTTTCTCCCATTTTAGGAATACTTTTGTAATTATGAGGCTGAACCTGACAGAAAGTAATTATGTTTCCAAGGAAGGTTTGTCCTTAACTCTTAGACTAATTTATTCCTAAAAATATAACTGTTTTTATCCCTTTTAAAATAAACTGCTATAAATACTACTATAGATGTTTATATTATCCACAAAGGAATCCAATCCATGTTATGATTCACATGGAAACTTTTTGGAGCATTCATATGCTTTCCCATTGTCCTATTTTATTCATCCTATCATCAAATTATCAAAGGCTTTTAGGTATTGTGATGTGACTTTTTTTTCCCCCCTGCCTTGAATATATGGTTGCTCTTTTCTGAAACTATATCACTTTCTTTGCCAAGCTGAATTGACCAGAGCTGGACACAACTGATGAATGCATTATTATTTTTCCTTTCTCCAGGAACAAAAATATCATACTATACAACTTGTGCTCTGATGGTTTCAGACTTAAACAAGGACAAAACCTAAATTCATCCTTCAAGCCTGTTAAAACCACACATACACAGACAAAAAGTGACATTAAGAATTATATTTCTCACCAGTCTTTTTAAGTGTATCCTAATTTAAGGAAACCCAAATTATTCCATGTAACATTTGTCCCTAGAAACACCATATCTAACATCTGAAAGAATGAAATGTAAATAAATTGTGTCTGACTACGTAACATCATTAACATATCTCACCTCACTATAATACCCTCCCAACAACTCACAGTCCCTTCAAGATAGTTCCCTCCTATGCCTTTCTCACCATTAAATAATTCTTGCACATGGAGTGCATTAAGCTTCTGAAAGCCCAAAGGACAAAGGAACAAAACCATTTCTGTTTCTCCTTATTCCACTTTCCCCCAAGGGCAATGGCATAAATTAGTACAGCTACACAAGAGTCCACAATCACCAAAGCAATACAAATTGCTCAACTGCCCTTCTCAGACCAACTCACCAGAGCGGCAACGCAGCAGGTGCACTGTGACAGGATTTATAACAGGACAGTTACAGCAAGGATGGTAAGACAAGTTTAGTTAATTAACTAAACATAGCACCAATTCCAGAGGGCACTGCCTCAAATTTACTTGTCAGGAAAATCTTTAGATCCTGGGATATCAGCTTTCTCTAATCCCTATTAGGTTCTTTTCACAGTACATCAGTTTCACACTACCTGCAACACCACCAGAAAGCAATTTTTGAATCCTAGTTTGCAGTGTAAAAGTTCTACACTACAAGGATCATCTGCTTCCAGCTTACTTTATATATTGCTTCCAAATGTTCACATTGGATACTCTAATAATGAGGAGTCCAGCAAAGGATCTTATCTCCAGATGAATGCAAATTTTAGGAGTGTCAAGTAGAAGTCTTGCTTATGCCTGTCAGAGACATCAGTACTTTTTTGTGTCTGTTGGAATTCTTCTCCCATTCTTTTCATTTTCCAAGTTAAATTTCAGGTTTACCACAGTTGTTACGGGAATTAATTTAACAACAGATGAAGCAAAAATTCTTGTTCCTGGGAAGAGACAAACTTTTACCTCATGCTTAGAGCTATTTTCCCCTATATAAGAAGGCCTGGCACTCTGAAAACATTTATTCAGAATTTTCATTGCAAGGATTGTTGTCCTCTTGCCTTCAATTTAACTTTAGTTTTGAAGGAAACAATGTGAAGAACAGTGAAATACAAGAAGTGAAGCTCAGTTAAGAAAGTACATTTCCATCTTAATTATTTATGTGTCTTACAAGCTTATGGAATTTTATTGAAGCTTCAAGGCTGCTTTCAACCACTTAAGTTAGAAACCATTACATGTCTAAACAGTCTGGCTTTGCTCCAAAGTACTTAGAGACAAAGAGATTGATGCCAAATGACTTCAACTGGTTTTCAGACTGGACTTTGCTGTATTATCATGTGAAATCAGTTTGCTTCAAATGCCAAAGTTAACCAAGGTATACATCATTTGGATTCTTCAAAAAGGGTGTAACAGCTTGGGATTTTATTTGATTTTAGGAACTCTTAAGCCTAGTTAAAGTTAGAATGTAAGAGTGTGCAGGTAACATGACAATTGTACCTTGGCAGCAGCTCTAAGAGAGAAACAATTTCTGGAAACAGCTAAGAACTTTCCTAGAGCCATAGCCAAACCTAGTTTTCCCAATGGGGAAAAAATCCAAACCAACCAACCAAACGAAAAACCAAACAAAAAACCAACAACAAAACACCAAAAAAAACCCCAACAAAAACTCATTTGATTTGAAATATAGCTGCAAGAACTCTTGGGAAATCAAGATGCGTAGAGTTAATTGTCTGCTTATACAGTGAAACAGGTTAGGTACCTTCACATATAATGCTGGGTTATTATTACAACAATGATTACAATTTCTTAAACCATTGCCATGCTTATGGAAAAATTTTGTGATCATGCTCTGTTTCTTAGAAGGAGAAATTACTCTCTTCAACATCAGCCAGAAGTTTCCCAAAGTAAACATATGTGTACGTAGAAAGACTAAAATGAAGACGCTCTCTAAAATCCATAATGTAATAGAAAAGTGGAACAAAGTGGAAATTCTATAGGATCAACCCTTTCTTGTCTTTTTCCTACTTCTAAAAAAACCAAAAATATTTCAGCTTTATTATAACATATGAGAATGGAGCACCATTTGGTATTAATCAAGCTAATTTTTCACTGTCACAGGCAGTAAGGACATATTAGTTACATTTACTGAACTAACAAGACCTGTCTGCAACACTGACATATAATTCTGCAATTAAGTAATTTTCTCTTTAAACAACTCTTATCAGGAACAGAGCTGTGTCCACAAAAGCATTAGATATATCAGACATAAAATAAACTGCATGTTACAAACCTCCGCAGGCTCTGTGGATTCCTGAACTCAGACATGACAATGTGCTACAAAGTCTTAATGCAGAAAACAGCATTAGATGGAACAGTGAAGATCTCATCACTAACACTGTAAATGTTTGCTAGAGTTACATTATGAAATCGTATTCCAACATTCTCTGGGTTCCTAAAATCCGTGGATGAGCCACAGGCTCTACTGCTACATTTTCAATCCTATCAGAAGAGATCCTTGTGGTGGTTCTAGGCTATGCCTTTAAAATTTAGTTACAGATTTTGAACAGAAAAGTAGACAAATATAAATGAATCACTATTGGGTGTAAAATGGAAAACTAAAGATTATTCTAAACAAATTCATTGGCTAAATATCTAGTATGAAATAAACTGTCTCATGGCAATTCTCTCTTCCTTTCTCATCTCTGCTGTTTGATTTGCTTGGGAGAGATTAACCTGCTTGTCAGCTGACCTTGGCTGAATTGTTTAGTTAAGTCTAACCCACTGCTTTCTCTCTGCTCCTCTTTCTCTCTTGTGGGACAGGGGGAGGAGAGGCAGTGGAACAGGCAGTCTCTGACCAGGGGGTGTTTCATGTTGTTAGCTAATTGTAAATCAGTATAATATTGTAAATACTGTATGCTTTGTACATATTCATTGCATTCCATCATAGGGTGTAGTTGTTGCTTGTAAATACAGCTTCATTTGCTTCTAACTGATTTGGTCTGGCAAAGTTAATGCTGGGGGAAACTTTGACCCACCACACTCCTCCGGTGGGTCTACAACTCTTCCATACTGTCATAAATGCATTTTACATCATGTGAGGTCAATAAATCTATGCATAACAGATAACTGCAACAATTTCCATCTCTGAACTCTTATGCAATGGTCTGTTTTCAAAGTTGTGAAAGGAAGGCAAGCTGCCCTATGATGCACTCCAGGCCAGGTCCCAGGAAGGCCATTGACCTTGGCAAAATGAGGTAGCATTTTCTTACAGGGGTTCCAGCAGGCACACCAAAGAACAAGAGAGTAGAGAAATTACCTAAATATTGTGATAAACACATAAGCAAATATAATCAGGAAAAGGCAAGGTCACAAGCTCCCAGGCTGAGCTCCAATGAGCCACAGACACACTCATCCCTTGCTGTTTCCTACTTCCCAGGGAGAGTATCAGCCCTGATGAGTCTTCCTACTAATATGTTCTTCCACACAGACTGATTTTAGTTTGGTTTGCATACTGTCCCATGTGATGTCCAGAAAACCCTCAAACAAAAATTCACTTTATGCTGTGACTGACCTCCACTTATGCCTTGACACAGAAGAGCCACTGTCTCTTGCAAGAAACTATTTCCCACACAAGAATCTATTACCCCTATTACAAGAAAGACATGGGCATGCTGGAGCACATCCAGGCAAGAGCCATTGAGGATGATCAGAGGGATGGAGCACCTCTCCTATGAGAACAGGCTGAGAGAGTTGGGGTTGTTCAGTTTGTAGAAAAGAAGTTTCCAAGGAAACCTTATTGCAGTCTTCCAATATCTGAAGGGGGCCTACAAGAAAGCTGGTGAGGGACTTTTTAGGGTGTCAGGTAGTGACAGGACTAGAGAGAATGGATCCAGTCTAGAGGAGGGGAGATTTAGATTAGATGTTAGGAAGAAGTTCTTCACCATAAAAGTGCTGAGACACTAACACAGGTTGCCCAAGGAGGTGGTAGAAGCCCCATCCATGGGTGTTTTTAAGGCCAGGCTGGATGTGGCTCTGAGCAACCTGATCTAGTGGAGGATGCCCCCCCCATGCAGGGGGATTGGAACTAGCTGATTCTTGGGGTCCCCTCCAACCCTAACAATTCTGTGATTCTGTAATCTCTGAAAGAAATAATATTAAGTCCTCTACACTAGTGGTTTCTCATTCTACTGAAATAGAATAAACTAGAATAAACCCAAAGCAAATAAATAAATACAGTAACAAGGGACTTCTCCTCAGGAGAATGTGGAAATTGTAGAAGTTTACGCCACATAGAATGAAAATGATAAATGAGTTGAGGCTTTTTGGATTAGATTCATGAACAAAGCAGGACAGATCATGGAATTTACAGTAATTATATTTCTCTTGAGGACTTCAGATACGTGCACATCTTTTACATTTAGAAATGCTAAAAAAAAATAATAAATCAAATGGAAAATAAATTTTACAGCAGTTCTGAACCACAGTATCACACTGGCCAAAAGAAGAAAGAGAATGCACTTTCCTTACTAAGCTCTCAGGTTTTATTCTGTCTGTGTTTCCAAGAAAGAAAGGGATCATTTCAGCTTATGAGAGTTAAATGCAGGCAAAGATAAACTCTTAAGTGTCAAATGCAGGATATGAAATTTCTTTACAAATAGCCTTTTTTTTTTTTCCCCTCAAAGTGTAAGATAGCAATAACAGGTGCAGGCATCTAACATACAAAGAAGAGAAACTGGGAAAGCTCATAGAACGGCTTAGGTTGGAAGGGACCTTAGAGATCATCTACTCCAGCCTTGCTGCTATAGGGACATCTCTCAACTAGACATGGTTGCTAAAGGCCTCATCCAGCCTAGCCTTGAACAGCTCCAAGGAGGGGGCATCCACAACCTCTCAGTGCAACCTATTCCAAAGTCTCACCACCCTCATACTTCTTCCTAAGATCCAGTCTAAACCTACTCTCCCTCAGCTTAAAACCATTCCCCACTTGTCATATTGCTATACATCCTTATGAAAAGTCACTCTTCAGCTTTCCTGTAGCTTCCCTTCAGCTACTGGAAAAGAGCTATAAGGGCCCTCCGAGTCTTCTCTTCTCCAGGGTGAACAACCTCAGCTCTTTCAGCCTGTCCTCCTAGTTGAGGTACTCCAGCTCCTGGATCACCTTTATGGCTCTCCTCTGGACTCACTATTACTGCATGTATTTATAGAAAATCTGATTTGCCTAGAGTTGCCAAGAACTGTAACTCTAATGCCATACCCTTGAGTATTTGCTCACTGATTCTGATGCCTGTGAAATATAGAAACTTGATGTTCATTTTTTTAAGAAAAAGTTATTGAATAATAAAAAAAAAAATTACTAGCTGTCACCTTCCATCCACCCCCTCACCCCTCAAATCTGCCTTCCTTACGTTGAAGAATAAGTTTGTTTTGGAAAAGAACAAAACTAAAGAAGCTGTCTTTGGCAATCCTGGGAGTTCAATTAATTTCAATTATATGTCTGACAGACCCCCACCAAGAAAGGAAAGCAAACTGAAACTCTAATTCATTAGCAATGTGAGTTAGCAGTGTTGACAATATCCAGTGGGATGGCTTTGTCTTAGCTGACCTGATTTGGCTGTGAGATATTTTAGCTGGCTTTGTGCTTTTGTGGCATATTTGTATTTCAATAAAGCCTTATTAACAGAGACTCAGCCAAGATTCTCCAGTCTCTGTTATGCATTCATGTGCTCATCAGCATTTTCTCTGCCAAATTACAAAACAGCAGAATAAGAAAGTCACAATTTCCTGTTTTATTATCATGTTGTCATATTTTTCATTCTAAAGATCACTTTAAAGGGTGGACATATTAATTATTTTTAAAGTTCAAATTAAGTGATCAAAATTTTACATGTATTTCAACTTCCCTTAACAAAACAACAGAAGATGCTTTTGTCCACGGTCCCAGAGGTTTTATTTATTCTTCTGCATCACTAGAGCAGCTCCTCAGTATGTATATGCATCAACAACCTATAAAACTGCTGTTAATCACATTGAATAGCACAACTACCCATTGCTTTGCTAATTCAGAGCACACTATTGCAAATGCACTTGTGTCTAAGACCTGACCAGCATCATGACACTGCCATATTTCTAAATTGCTCTCCCATTTGCCTTAAAGATGTCCATTCCTGACACAGCTCCTCAAAGCCTGACAAACTCCTGCTAAGGGCTAAAAGGTTAGATTTAAACAAACTGACAGCATACCTACTACCTTAGTGCAGATGTAGTTTATTTTACTTCTCACTACAAAGAGCTCAGGTTAGGTCCTGCAAGGAATTTGTCAGTGTGAACAGGAGCTGCAGTAAAGCCAGATCTGGTATTTCCTGGAAACTACTTGGGCATAAAATAACCCTGACCAGACAAGCCAGGGATATATGACATTAAAGAGTAAAAGCAGCATGCTCTTTCTTGCAACTTGAACAATCCCTTTCCTTCAGGTATTCAGTCCTCACACATTCTGAATACTAACTGAAGCAGAGAAATCTGTACATAAAGGGAGCAGGCACAGATTTTGTTGAACCTCATTTCCTAGAAATTAAAATACTGGGTTTGACCTTCCTGTCTGGCTCAGGAGAGGGAGATATCAGTCAAGGTACTACAACATGGAATTGATCTTTCTGTTCTACCTGGGAAATAGTCTTCTAGCTAAGCTTCATGCAGTGAAACAGTCAGCCCAGACTTCTAGCCTATTTCTGTGTATGTTATCAACAGTGTGATATATTTTTTGTATAGACATATTCTGCATTTTTTCATAGTATTTTCTATGGAATGTAACCAGTTTTTCCCATGTGGCTCAGATAGTCTTTTAGACTCAGCAGATAACCTCTGTTCTCAGATATATTATGCTCATTTTATGTGCATGTGCATATATAGAACCACAAGCATACATATTTATCTTAATAAATAATCCATCAAGCAGTCTTGCTAGAGAACTGGAATTCCTTTACCTGTAACAATACATGCTTTACTATAAGCCAACTGTTCAGAAACTGTTCTGTGTGTGAATTGACTGAGGAGTAATTTCTTATTCAACACCTACAGCAATCATTCCTTCTCAGTTTCAAAATAGCTTTTTCAGTACTGTGTTTTGACACCTTCTTCAAAATTTCTATTCAGCACAGTGACAGCTCAAATACTGTGTGCAATGAAAGGTGGAGATACACCATTTGCAGGGCCTGACATATAGAACCAAAGAGTAGTGATTATGTATGTTTATATGAGACTTTTTTTCCAAGCTCACTCCACATGGTTTTGACACTACCTACTGAATTCTTTAATGATCAACAAGCTATTGTTTTGGTTTGGCTGGTTTGGTGGGGGTTTTGTGGGGTTTTGTTTGGGGTTTTTTTTGTTTGGTTTGTTGGGGTTTTGGTTGGTTGGTTTTTGTAGGTTTTTTGGGGAGGGTTGTTTTTGGGGTTATTTTTTGGCTTGGCATCACAGTATATGAATCTAAGTGCCAAGACAACTCTTTCTCGTCTAGGTGGTCTTGGGTCTCTCAGGGATTCCTACTCTTTTGTGGGTTCGTTTCAAACAATTATGTGTGGCAGGTAAAGGGAAATCAAGAGTTTATTGGTATAACCACAAAGGGAGTCCTCCAAAAGCTAGAGAGAATCCCAAGGGGACAGGCAATATGTCCCAGCATACTGTAAATTGTTATTCTATTCCATTTCCTGGTACTCCTCTATTTAAGGAAATGTACAGCAAATATTCATCTCCACTGAATGGTTAACCATGTCATCCTGGCACTGGGTTTAAGTGCTCAAGTCACTTGATTACCAAATAGAACAGTATTACAAGTACATAATTCTCTTTCTTCATTGGGCAATTGTAGTTTAAATAACAAAAGAGGACTGAAGCCCACACTGAATTTGATAAGAATGTTCTAAAGCCTTCAGATTATGGGTGTGATATTCTTATTGCTTTCATAGTGATCCTGCTTTGGCATGGGGGTAGGACTAAATGATCTCTGGAGGTCCCTTCCAACCCCTAACATTCTATGATTCTATGATCTCTTCTCTTCTCTCCCCTCCTTGGGAAGAGCACATGTCTTATCTCATGGTTTGTGGGGGAGATTGCCTTCTGGCTGGCAGAGAATCTCTAGCTATGCAGTTAAGTCTGTAGAATCCTGCAGCAGACCTGTTTTAGTGGGGGAGGGGGAGGAGGGGGGAGCGCTAAGAGAGATGGAGGTTTCTGGAAAGCTCTGGAAGGTTTTGGGCTGGTAGGCTCAGGTGACTGAGCCTAGGCTGTGAATGCATTCCTTCTACCTGAATACCTGTTGTATATATTTGTAAATAGAATTTCCATCTAAACATCCAATCAGTGTGGAGCATTTATATTTTTACTCTTTGGGGAAGGGGTAAAATATCTTTTCTGTCCTTTTGCCCTGGGCAGCTAGTGGCTCAAAACTAAGGCAGTATGATATTTGTTTCTGGAGAAGGACATGAGAGTGTTTGTCCCTCAGAGAAGCATTCTCAAGCATTTCTTCCCTGCACCTGTGAGCAGACAATTCTGCAAGCCTTTGCTAGTCTGCACCCATGCAGGAAGGAGATGCCTCTTAGAGAACACAATAGCATTAACCTGTCCTTTTCCTTCATAAAAATTCACCCTGATCTTGGAACTGGAGTCAAACTTCATGTGGCATTCTGTGTACACTTAGAGTTCACCGCTGAAGCAAATAAAGAAGAACCAAACCAGGGGAATGTATGTGGTCTGCTACATCTCATACCCGCAGCAGGCTAGCCTAGCAGTGAGATCCTTTCATTAACTTTGAAGAACAAATAACATAAAGAAATCATTTAGCAGTAAAGGAATTTAAACAGAAGCTCTGGCTTTATAACTTCCTATCTCCATTTCCACTGCAGACAGTTGCACTATGCATTTGCTTTTATAAAAGAATTCTGACTCATTCTAAAATTAGTTTCTTCATAATTAATATAAAGAAAGTAAAAGGTTCTTTACCCTCTGATGTCAAGACACATGCCTATTTCCAGCTTGAGTTCATTGAAAGGTTATAGGCCCATTGCTCTTTGTAGAGCATTGTCCTTCATCTTGACTATGTTGTCTTATTTCTGGTGATTCTCAAGACCCCACTCTGAATTGTTCTGCCTTGTAAAATGAAGGTGAATTATTTTGGTCTTATCCCATGACAGGGTTTCAGTGATTATGGTTATAGCTGTAGCCTTTCTCTGAACCTATTCCTGACTTTTCAGAAGATTCTAGACTAGTTCTCACCATGCTTCCCTATACTTTACCTATAATAAAAACATTCCCACTTTAGCTGCATTTGTCATTTCCATTGCACAGAAAATCTTCACATTCCTCTTGTCATCTGGTAGTTCAGTGCAGTCCTTTCCTTTGTTACTTACAGAGAATGAGTTACCAGATTACAAGAATAACTTCTGGTACTTTTCTCCATGTATTTGACCTTGCATTTTGTGCTTCTCACTCTGACGCATGTCCATGAGGTGTTCAGGGATGGGAATGAATGCTGCTAATAAAATTCAGAGAGCTTCACTCACTGAAGGGAAGACAAGGTGGTATGTGGCAGATGTCTAACTGCACTGGAATTTGAATCGAAACTTTGGCCACAAAAACTCCATGCAGTGCTATAGGCTGGGGACAGAGTGGTTGGAGAGCAGCCAGTCAGAAAGGGACCTGGGGGTGGTGGTTGACAGCCTGCTGAACACAAGCCAGCAGTGTGCCCAGGTGGCCAAGTAGGCCAATGGCATCCTGGCCTGTATCAGGAATAGTGTGGCCAGCAGGACAAGGGAGGTTATTCTTCCCCTGTACTCAGCACTGGTTAGGCTACATCTTGAGTACTGTATCCTACTTCCAAACCAACTCCAGATAATTTTTTGGTAGATTTACCTCCAGTCTCTTTGGGGGCGAGGGAGGCATTCTTGGGTTGTTTTCTTGCTACCATCTGAGCTCTTAAACCCCAGTTAAGGCTCAAACCACTACACCCCTTCAATTAAAAGCTTGGTTGTCAGTCACAATTTTCTTCCTAAGGTTGCTCTGAGATTGAAGTGACATACATCACTAAAGATAGAGCAGTGCAAACAATGGCTTCTGTTGCAATTGTAAAATGAAGCAAAATCTTCTGAAATGTATAGAAAGTTTTGCTTAATTGACTCCTTTTATTCTTTTTTCTTTTTGAGGAGGAGGTGTTTTTTTTTACACTTTGAAATTAAAATCTGAAGAACTGTTCAAAACACATCAAAAGAACATTTTTTTCAGGCTGTTTGGGTAGAATGGGGTTCAGATCCTTGTGCTGTAGGGCACAACACAAGCTGAAAAGTCCATCAGAATTGCTTAAAAGTCTTTTGCATGTAACAAATCCATCTCAAAACCACTGAATTCCCCAGAAGGATTTAGAAAAGTACCAGGAATACTAAATAGGTGAAGATCCTTGTCCATGTATTGCTATCTCCTTGCTTTGCTTGTGGCTTCCCTGACTAAGTTTTGTTAGAAAGATTTCTCATTACAGGCTCAGTCTTCGCATCAAACACAGACTTAGCTGACCTTTGGCATCACAACAGAGCTCACATATCTCTCTCACAGCCTGCTTTTCAGCTTCTATCATTACTCTGCAGTCTGCATCAGACAGACCCCACAGCTGCAGTCTTACTGGGATTTTCTTCTCTTCCTCTCTCTTTCCTTTGAGTTTGACCCAGGGTTTTTGCCAGAACAGCTAGTGTTTGACTTGTTGCAGATTTACATCTTCTTAGGCTTCTATCCACAGGCAAGTAATAACCTTAAATTATTTTGGAAATTCACTAAACAGAGGTGTTTTTCTTTTTAGGTTCCTGCAGCCTATCAGTCTGAACTCTGAAAACCCTTTGCTTTCATGGTTTCAACCATCGCTCTCAACTCTTTACCCTGTACTGAGCCTCTTCTGCTGATTTGTATAAGCAGAACTGTTGAAAAAAATTAAAAATAATCATGCTTCATCTACAAAATTAACATAATTTAATGGAAATATGTTTAAAAACACATTTTTAAAGAAAATACTCCAAATATGAAAACTTACCTTTTACATGTAAGAGTAAAGAAATCATTGCTAAAAGACTGATGTGTACAATTAAATCTATAGTTCCTGGTATATACCAGATAAAAACCACGCAACAGAAACCACTGTAACTTAATTTACTCTCTTTAACTGAATTATCTACTTCATTTCTTGTAGCCATACAAAAATGCTAATGTTTATCTCTCTTTCAATTTTTTTTATAAAGCTCCTTGTCAGTTTCTAAACTGGATTTATATGACTATTTATGTCACCATATGTATCTCAGTCATGTCATGCCTGAGTTCTCAAAACTCGACTATCCTTGCAGAGCACTGAATGTGAGGATTTGTTTTACTTAATTTTACAGTGCTTTGTTAACTGCTTGAGTGTTGCCAAATGAAGCTGCTAAACCCTCACAGAAATCATTCAAATCCGTAATACTATCAACATTCAAAAGGAAGCTGACAAATATGATTTTCTCCACAGAACAGCAGTATTAGAATAGGCAATGTAGACTTGAGCATGCAAGATAAAGCGGGGCTTGGATTGTTGTTTGGGTTTTTTTGCTGTGCTTTCACCAGAGTGACTCTTTCACTAGCTCAGCTAGCACAGCTAGCCCTCAATGTAGTATTTCCACTACCCATCAATATGCCCTAGTGGCCAAGAAGGCCAGTGGTATCCCGAAATGTGTTAGAAGGGGACTGTTTAGTAGGTCAAGAGAGGTTCTCCTACCCCTCTACTCTGCCTTGGTGAGGCCACATCTAGAATATTATGTCCCATTCTGGGCCCCTCAGTTCAAGAAGGACCTCAGGGAACTGCTTGAAAGAGTCTGGTGCAGAGCCACAAAGATGAAGGGAGTGGAACATCTCCCTTAGGAGGAAAGGCTGAGGGAGCTGGGACTCTTTAGCTTGGAAAAAAGAGACTGAGAAGTGACCTCATTAATATTTACAAATATGTAACTGGTAAGTCCCAAAAGGATGGAGCCAGGCTCTTCTCAGTAATGCCTAAAGACAGGACAAGAGGTAATGGGTGCAAGATGGAGCATAGAAGGTTCTATGTGAACATAAGCAAAAAGATTGTCACTGTGAGGGTAACAAAACACTGGAACAGGCTGCCCAGAGAGGTTGTGGAGTCTCCTTCTCTAGAGATATTCAAAACCTGCCTGGACATGCTCCTGTGTGACCTACTCTAGGTGATCCTGCCAAAGCAGGAGGTTGGACTAGATGATCTTTCAAAGTCCCTCCAAACCCCTAATGTTTTGTAATTCTGTGATTCTTCGATTCTTCTTACTCAGACTCACAGTTATTGGACATTTTCAGACATCTAGATCTCCAGAATTCGTTCTTTCAGTAGACATATCTGAAGTACTGGAGTCCCACAGAGACAGCAACTAGCAGCCACTGTCACCAACACCTAAATCCACAGTTTTGTTTTATACTGCCCAGCTGTCTTGTCTATTTGTGCCTGGTGGTTACTGCCTTAGGGGTTACTAGCACCGCAGTAGGAGGCAGAAGGTCCTTGGCCCACCTGCTCATGTGCAGATGTGCAGCACTGCAACCTGCACAGTGTGAATGTGGACAATTTACTGTTTGCTAAGAAACTCTGGCACTACTTAGAGTCTCTTCTGGGTAATTTTCAGTAGCCAGGTGCTGTAGTCAGCATCCACTGTGAAGCCCAACATATGTGTCAGCACCACAGGACATCTATGCAATTCCAGTTTCCTGTTTTTTGACTCAGTGAATTATTGTTGCCTGTTCATGGCAAGCTCACCTCTTAAGACAGTATCTTTTCACACTGTTTGTGTTCTTTAAAGGCTTGTTTTGAAAGAGAATTTGCTCTATGATGCCAAGAAGTAAAGGTAACAGAGAGAAGGTAGTAGTTGCCTGAAGTACAGAAAAGGATTCCTCATCATCAGTAAGACTTTCACCCAGAGGGTGAGTGTTGGTAAATTCATGTTTTGTAGACGGGTAGACAGAATTAAGCCCAAATCTAGTGCCTCCAGTGGTAAAAGAAACTGTTATGGGAAAGCAAAGGCCCTAGAATGATTTGGCTGCCTGAAGCTAAAATTAGATGGTGTCAGTGTCTGCTAAAGATTATATCTAGGATTTATGTAAAGCCTTGAAGACCAAAATCCTGTTCAGACTATAATCTAATAAAACCAATGCACATGGCAATGGAAGACATTACTTGAATGCTTGGAAAATAATACTTGAATGAAGTATTCCTTCTGTTAATGCTGCATTTCAGAGACATTGCTCTCTGAGCTAGAGCAGCAGCTGTTGACAACGTCTTACCATAATTTTACAAATACTTCTCTCCATTATAGAAGGAGCTAAAAGTATGACAAAATCCCCAAAACCCTCAAAATCAAAAGTATAGCTGTTTGTCTCACACAAAAAAATTTGTTCTGCTGGCACTTGATGTTCTACTGTGGCCAGAAATGAGCTGAAAAGCAGTCGGTTGATTAGGAGCTTACGATTATCCTACCTGTTACAGGTGACATTCTGATTATTCTTGGGATCAGGTTTGACTTTTTTCTTTAATCCCAGGCTGTAAGTATATATTTCAGAGTCACTAACAACAAATCCTCCAGAAACTCTATGTGGCAACCATATAAAGGAGAGACCAGATTTGGAAGCCTGCCTCCCAAAGTGGTTTAATTCTTTAATTTTAAATTAGTTTAGTGTTTATATCTTCAAAACAAAGTTGCAGTATTATTAATCATTCCTCACAAGAATGTGACTCCTCAGTATGAAGAGAGACCTGAGGGGCAATATTAAGCATAACCAATGAAATAATGTCTGTAGGCAGAAAGGTAGGCAACTCCTATATAAACTGCAGCTGGACCCTGAATATTGAATATTAAAAGATGGACCAGTGTGATATCTAAGGTAATGGACAGCCTGTGCAGTACATGTTTCTAAGCAGCTGGTAATTAGTATTCAGAGGTCTCCAAAGGACCCTGTAAACAGACAAGGACACACTTTCAAGAAGATAAAAGTCAACAAATTCAGAAGTCCCTAATCCCAAGATACTTCTGATACTGCATGCATTCAATTCTGTATTTGCACAGCAAGTGTAAAAAGCTTGCTGTTGAAACACAAATTTCAAACATATGTCTACACATTATACTAAGGCTGCTTGGGCAGTGTTATCCTGATGAGACTTTGGTTTGACTTTAGTATCAAGAGGAGTAATTCAATTTGCAGTCAGAATGACCTGGAACTCTATTCTGCTCCCTGGCCTGCAGCCAGGTCGCACTGGGTTGTGAACCCATAAACTAAGAAGAGTCAGCACAGATCAGAATTGGAGAAAATGAGTATTCAGTGATTTAGAAGCAATGCTCCTCATTTCAAATCAGCAATGCCTCAAGATGGCACCGAGGGCTCTGTTCCACGATAAAGACATCATTCAAACTGAGCATAAACCTGATGGGTTGACAATTTCTATTTATTAAAGATCTAGGCTACTTTTCAGTGTCCTAGGCTTACACTTCTACTCAGTTCTCCAAGCTGACCTCTGCATGTTCCTGGTACACAGACTAATGAGCTTTGAAAGCCTAGTATCACATCCTACTCCTAACATATCTTATGCACTTTTGCTGCTATACAGAATGTAGCACTCAGTGGTAGGGGCAGTCACCTCTTCTTTACTGTTGGAGATGTCCCTACTCACTTCAGGGGGCATAGAAAAAATGACCTTTGAGGGTTCTTTCTAACACGCTGCATCCTAAGATTCTATGACATATGTTAAAGCACACAAAAGTTTTGAGTGTTGGTGCAGTCAGGAATAATCTTAGGAGCTGTCACCAAAAAATCCTTATTATAAGTAAAACTCAATATTTTTGCCTTGACAGAGTGAGTGGCCATTTCCACATATTTATATTTCTCAGGACCTTTTAGAATGAGTGGCATAACTGTGTCATGAAACTGGATTATCTGGAAACCATATTAACTATATCCACCAAGAAACTGGGAATTATGATAAAGAAGGAGAAGGAAAGTAAGTAGCCAGCTGCTTTCTGACATCCACATATTTTTTTAGAAACAACAGAGGCAAAAGACAGATGACAGAAAAAGGAGAGAGGAGGGAACACAGTGAAGGAATACAACCGGTGAAATGTCAAAAGAAGACTGAGATGAGACATGATATCGCTAAGCACTCAAAGATTATTTTTCTTTATTGTCAGATTTTACTCTTAAACAAATAGTAGATTTTTTTTTAATTTATTTTTTTAAACTGCTTGGCACAGCATTTCAGGCCAAAAAATCTATTTCAAAGAAATACTGGTGGGCAAAACCATCTAGCTAATGAGATCTTTGTACAGTATCACTAAAGAACCAGAGGGCTGCTTTTGCAAAGTTTGAGACTATCACTTACTGAGACCTGCAAAAGCCATAACTGGGTGTTGCAGTAACTTCAGTGAGGATGCTATAATTTAAATTTGGTCTATAAAAGGGAAGGGGAAGAATAGGCCTCATAAATTTCCATCTGTGCCATCTGCAATGAATACTAATCCTTTTAAAAGCTGCAATGGAGTAACTGCTTGGGGTAATTCTTTGCCTGTACAATTAGTGTATTTCATCAGTTACTAAACTTAACGTCAAGATGTGGGGACAGTTACACTAGATAACCTCCAGAGGTCCCTTCCAACCCCACTATTCTGTGATTTTGATATGAAGTTGCAAATATCAAAGCACAGATAAACAGTTTTATGCTGCAACTGACTTGAGATGGCAAGGGAGAAAGAGGGACAATGATAGAGATTTCATGTTAGTTTCCATGATGCTTGGTTCTCCAATGGCAGCAGAACAAGTTGCAAGTGATCTGGCCCAGGAAGGTCAGCACCAACCTATGTGCACCAAAGAATTTAATCTTGTTCTGTTTGGCTTTTCTTGCAGCTGAGCTGGATGTGTTTAGCCAACTGAAAGATATATGACCTAAATAGGGATGATTGTTATACCAATATCTCTACCTACACCTCACTCCATGAGTAGTTCTGTGAAATAACTGAAGCAGAGCTTGGACTGTTAAAGAAATAGAATAAGGGTATCCTAATCTCTCTATCCCTTAATACTTTGCTTTTAATTAGTTCAGATGATCCATATTACAGACACGCATCTCAGAGTTTGTATTTCACATCTTCTGGTGACTTTGGAACCTACATGACTAAGGGATATTTTTACTTCCTAAACTCACCATTAAAATTCAGGTCACATATTCTATCTTATGATTTTGTGCAATAGAATTATTGCCTGCAGATGTTAATTCCTAAAGAGATTGTGGTTCTCTTTGCTCCAGCGTTGTTCAGAACAGGTGGTTATTGATCGTTGTGTGGCTAAACTATACTCACTGTCACTCACGAAGGATAAAAGCCTCAAACCAATGGGAAATCTGACAAAGGTAAATGCTAGGAAAGTAGTTTAATTTTAAGATAGAGATATCTTCAGATCTTGGGGAGAAAAAAAACCAACACAACACATATCACAAGGTAAAATATGAAGAAAAAGCAAATATTTTAATATTAAGATAATTACAAGCTACGTTGCAGGATAAAAAATTGCAGGAATAGACACACTGAGGATGTGTGAGAAGCCTGATAACTTTGAGGGTATTTAAGATAGGACTAACAGGGGAAAAAAGGTAGCATTGTCATTGAAGTATCAGATCTATCCTAGGAAAGAAAAGCATAAGACAATAGAAATATTTTTCATTCAAAGGTATTGTGTAGAAATACACACCAGACATTGATAAAAATAAATAAATGGATGAATATCATATGCAATCAAAATGCCAGCTAAGTGCATAGGTATTTGAAAGAAAGTGTTCTCTATACAAAGTATAAAGTACTGATCTCTCTCCAAAAACATTCTGGGTGGTTACTGACCTTTTCTAGTTCACTTTTTCCTTAAATTATCTGTTATTTGCCTCATTCTTCTTCAGACAGAAATCCTCAGTTATGCAGGAAAAACAAGAGAAAAATTGTTCACCCAAGCATTTCTTCCTGGGTCAGATATTGTACTGTTTTCATTACACTAAAAACATGAGAGAAACAGAAGATGTATTTCCTACTTTTCTTCTTTTTAATTGTTGTTGTTGTTTTTTGTTGTTGATGGGCTGGTTGTCTTTTGTTGTTGTTTGCTTGTTATGTGGAGTTTTTCTGTTGCTGTGTTTGGTTGGTTGGTTGGTTGTTTTGCTGTTTGCTTTTTACGTGGAATTTTTCTGTTGGTTTGGTTTGGTTTGGTTTTTGTTTGGTGGTGGTTTGGTTTTGGTGGGTTTTTTATTTGGCTCATTTGGTTTGAAGTTTTTTGGTTTTGAACCATGGTTCCTTTACAATGGTGCAAGCATCCAAGCAAGCCTGATGTTTGCTCCCACGTTCCCCTATTTTCACACCTTGGTCTCCATCACCTCCTTCCTAATAAGCACTACCTTTTTTATAAAGGAATTGACCAAATCCTGTTCACAGTCAGCAAAAACCTTCTATGCCTACAGCTCACCTGGAGACATTTTGATATTGGAATAAACATCTACAAATTATCAAGTGTAACACCAATTGTCCTTGTGCAGCTATACCACAAGAGAGACAGGCACACTGAGACCGAAACTAAGGTGGCTGTTGGTGCCACTCACAGCCATGCTTTCCAAGGAGTTGGATTTAATTGGGGGTATGGATCCTTTCTGCCTCTAATGTTGTAGTGTTTGGTCATAGGCTGGACTTGATTATCTCAGAGGTCTTTTCCAGCCTTAAAAATTCTGTGATTCTGAGATTCTGTGATTTGTGTGCTTGCTCTTCCTTTGCCTATTGCTGCCTATAGTGGCATAAGAGACTTTGGCTGCAACGTTTTCCCAAGGTCACCCTTGCGTCTTACATGAAATAAAATCTCATGACAGAACCTCTATCTGTCATATCCCTACCTGTAACATAGGCCTGAAATCTTGTGAGTTTATTTGCTTCTCTTCAGTTTTTAAGGACACTACCAGTTGGGAATGTTCAGTGGTCCATTTAAAAAGCTGCCATGCTGATCCTTTACCCAAGCAATATCTCTTTGCCTGTCAGCATTTTCTAACACTCAAAGAAAAGGAGACTGCCTCTTTGAGTATTTCCTAAACTGATATAGCTACTGAAAATGAAGACATTCACCACATCTTGACTATATTGACTCTCAATTTCAGAGATTTTTCTTGTATTGCAGGTGCTTTACTGTTGTGGTGGTTGACGTTTCCCCCCAGCATTAACTTTACCAGACCAGCCCAGTTGGAAGCAAATGAAAGCTGTATTTAGAGGCAAAACTATAATCTACAATAGAATGCAATGAATATGTACAAACATGCAATATTTACAATATTTACAGATGTTTACAATTAATGAACAGCACAAGAAACCCCCTGATCAAAGACAGGGGAAGCTAGTAGCTTCTCCTTCCCTGCTTCCCCAGACCCCCTATACAAAAGAAGGGAGAAAGGAGCAGAGGAATGTTAATACCAAAACAAGGCAGCCAAGGTCAAGCAAGTTAGTATCTCTCTAGAGTGAAGAAGTGAGAAGAGAAGCAGGAATTGTTTTGGTACAACCAATCTTGTCTCCAATGGGATTGTTTAGAATTATCTTTATTTTCCTTTTTATACCCAGGAGTGATGTATTTATATTTTACTACTTTTTCTGTTCAAGATCTGTGAAAAATTTTTAAAGGCATAGACTAAAACTACCACAACTGTCTCCAGTTAGCAGCAGTTCCAGAGGATGAACAGAGTGGGTGCATGCCACTAGACAGGATAAATTAGAGAAAAGGTAATGTTCAGGAGTAGAACAGCCACATTTCCTGGCACCCTGTAGCAATAAGGTTCCCAAAATATCATAGTGGGATGTTCAGCTGCAGAAACCACTAAGTTTGGTTTGCTTTGCTTTAGTAAAACTGAGCAAACAGATCACACTGGGACAGAGAATATTCCAAATTTCATTAGAGCAACTGTCAGAATGTTTAGGAATATGATTATGATGATGATGATGATAATAATAATTATTATTATTTTATTATTATTATTTCTAAGTTAATTACAAGAATAATTAAAAGCAAGTAGCTCAAATAAGAGATTGGCTAGCAGGGAGATCTGAAAATCAACTTCTTTTGGAGACAGCAAATTAACTGAAACAGATACTCATTTTATTGTCAAAGCATACTGTGATAAAGACAGTACACATCTGCCTTTCATAAGATACCTCATGAGATTCCCAAAGAATATGGCTTTTGATTGAATTTATACAGCTTCCTAGCTTCCCACATGCGAAGAACAAAACCCATTTTTCCTTGGACTAATATTGATAAAAGTTACAGCTATTTGAAAGAATCCTACTGCTGAAAAGAGTTTGGACAAGGCCATTTTTGCTATTACGGGCAAAGCACAATTCTTTTCTGTTTGGCTTTTGAAATCACTTTGTAAAGCTCAAAAATGATCTGTTTGATGGATATACATCTAAATGTTAATCCTGTGAAAGAGATCCACAAATTCTGCACTTTTTGTTCAGGAGTAAATTGCCTTCTCACCCAGTATTTCTCATAATCTGAAGTTGCAAAGGGTGATTAAAGTCTCTCCTGCTGATTTATGCACATACATAGCTATCAATAACAGCACCACTGATTGCTTTCATCTGTCTAAATTTGCTTTTACCTTTCTGAATATATTCAAAGAGTAGCCTTTAAAAGCTGCTACGGGATTCTTTTAGACTTTCACATACATACCTAGTTTTGTGTGAGTCTAAGTATGCAACTACATTAATTTGCTTTAGATTTCAGTCATGAGTATCCCAGGCAACACTCATTAAGTACCCCAGGCAATTAACACCACTGTTCAAAGTTTGATCTTGCTCATAGTGAAGGTAGTAAGAGCTGTTTGCTAAGTGCCCAGATGGGTTTTGAACATCTCCAATGGTGAAGACTCCACAAATTCTCAGGGCATCCAATGTTTGACCATCCTCTTAGGAAAGTTTTTTTTCTTAAGTTCAGGCAGAATATCCTGTATTTTACTTTGTACCCATCGCTCTTTGTGCTCTTACTGAGATCTGCTGAGAACAGCCTGTCTTTGTCTCAGCTCTCTCAAACTCCTTTCATATCAGAGGTGCTCCAAAGCCTTGATCATCTTTGTGTCACTTTGAGGGACCTGTTTTAATATTTCCATTATTCCCTCATCTCAGGGAGCCTAGAACTAGACCTGGCACTCCAGAGGTGACTCAGCATGGTTGAGTAGAGGGAAAGAATCACCTTTTTGAAGCTGCCTAATACACCCCAAGATGCTGCTTGCCTTCTTTGCTGCAAGGTCATACTGCTGACTTATGTCCAATTAGGTGTCCATCAGGACTGTCAGGGTGTTTTCTGCAGTTACTTTCCAGCTGTTCAGTCCTCCACCTGTAGTGGGTGCATGGAGTTAGTTCTTTCCAGGTGCAGGACTTGGCACTTCCTTTTATTGGTCTTCACAAGGATCCTGTTAGTCCGTTTCTCCAGCCTGCCAAGGTCTCCTCTGAATGGCAGCACACCTGTGTGGTGCATCAACCTCTCCTCCCAGTTTTGTATCACCTGCAAAACTTGCTGTGAGGTACATTCTGTCCCTTCTTCTAGGTCAGTACTGCAGAGGTATCTTAGAATCATAGAATCATAGAATCAGTCAGGGTTGGAAGGGACCACAAGGATCATCTAGTTCCAACCCCTGCCATGGGCAGGGACACCCTACACTAGATCACGCTGGCCAGAGCCTCGTCCAGCCTGGTCTTAAACACCTCCAGGGACTGGGCCTCAACCACCTCCCTGGACAACCCATTCCAGGGCTTCACCACTCTCATGGTAAAGAACTTCTTCCTCACATCCAGCCTGAATCTCCCCATTTCCAGCTTCATTCCATTCCCCCTAGTCCTATCACTACCTGAGATCCTGAGAAGTCCCTCCCCAGCCTTCCTGTAGGCCCCCTTCAGATACTGGAAAGCCACAATGAGGTCACCTCGGAGCCTTCTCTTCTCCAGACTGAACAGCCCCAACTCCTTCAGTCTGTCCTCATAGGAGAGGTGCTCCAGCCCTCTGATCATCCTCGTGGCCCTTCTCTGGACACGCTCCAGCACGTCCACATCTCTCCTGTAATATGGGCTCCAGAACTGGACGCAGTACTCCAGGTGGGGTCTCACCAGAGCTGAGTAGAGGGGGAGAAGCACCTCCCTTGACCTGCTGGTCACACTTCTCCTGATGCAGCCCAGGATCTGATTGGCTTTCCGGGCTGCAAGCGCACATTGAGAGCTCATGTCGAGCTTCTCGTCCACCAGCACCCCCAAGTCTCTCTCCTCGGGGCTGCTCTCCAGCCAGTCACTGCCCAGCCTGTATTTGTGCCTGGGATTGCCTCGACCCAGATGCAGGACCCTGCACTTGGTCTTGTTGAAGCTCATGAGGTTGGCTTGTGCCCACCTCTCCAGCCTGTCCAGGTCCCTCTGGATGGCATCCCTTCCCTCCAGGGTGTCCACTGCACCACACAGCTTGGTGTCATCAGCAAACTTGCTGAGGGTGCACTCGATGCCACTGTCCATGTCACCCACAAAGATGTTGAACAAGACAGGTCCCAGGACTGATCCCTGAGGGACTCCGCTTGTCACTGGCCTCCACTGGGACATGGACCCGTTGACAGCCACTCTTTGGGTGCGGCCATCAAGCCAATTCTTTATCCATCTAGTGGTCCATCCATCAAACCCATGTGTCGCCAGCTTGGAGACCAGGAGGTGGTGCGGGACAGTGTCGAAGGCTTTGCTCAAGTCCAGGTAAACGACATCAGTTGCTCGCCCCTCATCTATTAATGCTGTCACCTGATCATAGAAGGCCACCAGGTTTGTCAGGCAGGATTTGCCCTTGGCAAAGCCATGCTGACTATTCCCAATCACCTCTTCACTATTCTTCTGAGTCATTAGTGCCTCCAGGAGGATCTGCTCCATGATCTTTCCGGGCACAGAGGTGAGACTGACTGGCCTGTAGTTCCCCGGTTCCTCCTTCTTGCCCTTTTTGAAAATGGGAGTAATGTTTCCCCTTTTCCAGTCTGTGGGGACTTCCCCAGTCTGCCATGACTTCTGGAATATAATAGAGAGGGGCTTGGCAACCTCATCTGCCAGTTCTCTCAGCACCCGTGGGTGTATCCCGTCGGGTCCCATGGACTTGAACACTTTCAGGTTCTTCAGGTGATCACGAACCTGAGCTTCACTTATGATGGGCAGTTCTTCCTCCCCGTCCCTGGCATCGTCTGCCATGACACCAGGAGTGTGGCTGGAGGCCCTTGCAGTGAAGACTGAGGTAAAGAAGTGATTGAGTACCTCAGCCTTTTCCACATCACTTGTGACCAATTCACCACTTTCCTTTCTGAGGGGGCCCACACCTTCCCTAGTCTTCTTCTTGCCATTAATATACCTATAGAAATTCTTAGTGTTCCCTTTAACCCCCCTGGCTAGATTCAGTTCAAACTCTGCTTTGGCTTTCCTAACCAGGCCTCTTGCTGCTCGGGCAGCTTCCTTATATACCCCCTGTTCTATCTGTCCTTCCTTCCACTTCCTGTAGAGTTTCTTTTTACGTGATAGTGTGTCCAGCAGCTCCTTGTTCATCCAGGCAGGCCTCCTAGCATTCCTTCCTGCTTTTCTCCTTATAGGTATACATAGCTCCTGGACACAGAGGAGGTGGTCCTTGAATACTGACCTTGATCTTGGTCTTGGTCAGGTGGCCTGTTCTGTGCTACCTTTTATGAACCACATTCACAGAATCCAAATCCTGGATGCAAATATAATCACAGACTATCCTCCTACTCCCGAGAAATTATTTCTTGCATAAGGTACAAAAACTTCTCCAACTACTCTGTGTTTGAGTTTGAAAATTAAACTAAGATTTGACAATTGTGTTTGTACAAAATCTTTCTAAATGGTTCACTATATTCCCAGAAATATAAAATCATAGAATCATAGAATCAACTAGGGTGGAAAAGACTTCAGGATTCATCAAGTCCAGCCTATTGCTTAATACCTAACACCTCATGACTAACTAAACCATGGCTCCAAGTGCCGCATCCAATCCTTTTTGAACACTTCCAGGGATGCGGACTCCACCACCTCCCTGGGCAGCACATTCCAATGGCCAATTACTCTTTCTGGCAAGAACTTTCTCCACACCTCAAGCCTAAACTTCCCCCAGTGCAGCTTGAGACTGTGTCCTTTTGTTCTGGTGCTGGTTGCCTGGGAGAAGAGACCAGCCCCCACGTGGCTACAACCTAATGTCTGGATTGCGGGGGAAATTTCCAATTTGAGGCCCTGATGACAGGTATTTAGCATCATAGGAAAGTTTTTAATTAAGCTAATGGATTTTTAGTTGTGTTGAGCATCTCCTGTCCCCTGTGAAGGCTGGAAAGATTAAGACCAGGCTACTTATTAAGGTACAGAAATATGAAGATAAATGTCAGTCTTAAGAATGTTTCATAATTTTAAATAGAGCTCTGATTAATAGTAAAATGATGTGATGTTCCTATGTTTAGCCTGCTTTAGCTGAAGGCTGCCAAAAACAGCAGTAGAAAGAGGATGAATTTCCTATGCTGTACATCTCAATGAGACATGAGCTTCAAAGATAGTGTAGGCAACTCAGAACCTAATACAATTAATCAGTTTATGTTCCCTCTGACTGTGTACAAAGAAATAAAGATGTTTTCCTCCCCTCCTTCATTAATGCTACATTTACAGCTCTATCTCTGAAATACACAAAAAGGAAAAAGCAAAATTAGTATATAGAGCTCACCTATGTCACAAATATTGCATATTTTATATTTTTATGTGACATTTTTCTGTGCAGTGAGAGAAAGATGTTTCTATTTAACTTCTAATTTCCTGTCTATCACCTTTGTACCCTTAATATAGCTTGATGAATAGCTAACTAAATAGTAATGAAAAGTAAAACTTCTGATTTCCCCCATGATATTTTTTCTGAGCAAACAGTAGTGTGCTTTATCTTATCTGAGCATTTGTCTCCAACCCTAAGTGAAGAAAATGATTTCATAGTGGTTTGGGCTTTTTCCCCCTAGTTCCTGTATTCATGAGACAGTTTTATAGAAGCATTAGGCCACCGGTGTCTTTTTTACCATTCTTAAAATCATTGTTATTCAATCATTATTACTATTGTTACTATTATTTGCATATAAGGGAACACACAAATTTCTACTGGTTTAAAAGTGGCTGTGAGCAATATTAAGAGAAAAGTATTCAATCTGGTATGAATTAGTACGCAACTTCCTTCACATGACACTCATTCTCATCAGGACTTTTTTTTTTTTTTAATTAGAGAAGAGATTGCAAATTTAAACAAATTGAAACACCTCATGACTAACTAAACCATGGTTCCAAGTGCCACACCCAATCCTTTTTTGAACATCTCCAGGGATAGTAACTCCACCACCTCCCTAGGCAGCACATTCCAATGGCCAATTACTCTTTCTGTGAAGAACTAAGACCTAAGAACTAAGACTAACTAAACTTCCCCTGGCACATCTTAAGACTTTGTCCTCTCGTTCTGGTGCTGATTGCCTGGGAGAAGAGACCAACCCCCACCTGTCTCCAACCTCCCTTCAGGTAGTTGTAGACAGCAATAAGGTCTCCTCTGAGCCTCCTCTTCTCCAGGCTAAGCAACCCCAGCTCCCTCAGCCTCTCCTCATAGGGCTTGTGTTTCAGGCCCCTCACAAAGGATAACAAAGCTTGTGAAGGGTATAGAGGACAGGTCTTATGAGCAGCATCTGAGAGAACTTGGTACTCCATATAGACTGGGGGAGGCGGGGAAACAATAACAACAAAATCAAACCAAATCAAAAAACCACAAAACCAAACAAAACCCACCACAACACTTAGATCAATGTTTTCAAAGCCAATGTGTTGGCCTGCAACTTCTGTAATTCTGTGAAGAAATTAGTCAGTGTGATATGAACTGGAAAGGTCACGTAACATGCTAGAAAAAGAATGTTTAAAAATTTATATTTCCTGCAATTTATATGGTTCTCCAATTGAGAAATTTTTGGTCTTGAAAATTAATTTCCACATTAATAAGTAATTACAAAGATTAATAAGCTTGCAACAAATCACAGAAATGTCTTGCTGGTGATATTCAGCTTTGAGGACCTATTCACACGTTGTCAATGTTTTCATTTATGCAAGTGTGATTGCAGGAAATTATGAAAGAGCAATTTTAATAATTTCTTGGTGACTGTCAAAACTTCAAATCCAAACCCAAGTCTAGCATACAGAAAGGATCTTTTTCAGAAGCTAATGGAAGAGAACTCAAGTGTAACAGGCTGAATTTGGTCCAGAGGCCAGCTCATTAACTCCATGTAGAAGCAGCCCTTCTTACCAGGTGAAGGAGAGCTATGTATGATATTTATGTCTTTAGGGGACAGTGATAATCACCTCTAGTAGATTTACTCCTAACTTTCTCCACTTTTAACATTTTTTTCCAAGTATCATCTAATCACGGAATCATAGAGCCATAGAATGTCCTAGTTTTGAAGGGACCTCCAAAGGTCATCTAGTCCAACCCCCATGCAGTGAGCAGGGACATATTCCATCAGATCAGGTTGCCCTGTCAAGCCTGACCTTTAATATCTCCAAGGATGTGGCCTCAACTACCACCCTGGGCAACCTGTTCCAGTGTTCCACTACCCTCAATGTAAAGAACTTGTTCCTAACATCCAACTTAAATCTACTCTTTTCTAATTTGAAACCATTGTCTCTCTTACACGCCTTTTTAAACAGTCCCTTTCCAGCATCCTTGTAGGCCTTCTTCAAGTACTGGAAGGCTACTATTAGGTTCTCCTGGAGTCTTCTCTTCCCCAGGCTAAACAACCCCAGCTCCCTCAACTGGTCATCAAAAGAGAGGTGTTCCAGCCCCCTGATCATTTTTGTGTCCCTCCTCTAGACCCACTCCATTAGGTCCATGTCCTTCTCAACGCAGTACTCCAGGTGAGGTCTTAGCAGAGCAAAGTAAAGTGGCAGAATCACCCCTCTTGATATGCTGATCACACTTCCTTTTGATGCAGCCTATCATGCAATTTGCCTTCTGGGCTGCAAGCACACATTGCTGGCTCATGTCCAGCTTCTCATCCACATCCACCCATCCATCCATCCATTCTCACCCATTACAACCATGCACATGCACATGCGAATTTGTATTCTATACCCACCTCCAAGCTGAAGTCTTGAAATACATTCAAAATCATTTCAGTAAACACACTGCTAGATAATTTATAGATTATATCTTTCAAAAAGAACAACATTTTTTTCTTTAGGTATGCGTTGTGCAGTGCGCTGCGTTCCCAGTTAGGGAATTATTATCATGCTCTTTACAGCCTTGTTTAATTTTCATGGGATTATTTTTTTGCATAATGTTTCCTACTGTTAATTTCCTAAGACCAGAATCAGATATTAAAGACAAATTCATAAAATCCAGAATACACAAAGTGCACTTTAATTCGCAGCACTGACATCACTGTAGATCACTTTCTTTTAATGAAGAGTGATGCTCCTTGAGGATATTGCAACAAAGATTAGCTGGAACTGGTTATGTTCTCTGCAGCAAGAGCTTCAAAGCTGAGATTCTTTCAAACTGATGAAACAGAGAGAAAAGGAAACTACAAAGGATATGAAATCTTGTTATCAGCAGAAGAAGGAATAAACTTTGTAGAAACTCATTTTAAATTATTTTGTGGCATTTCTTAGGGATCTTGATTTTGGTTTGTTCTGTTGCTTTGCTCATCTATTTGCAAGTGCTCAATCCAATTAGGACCATAAATTCATGGATTAATATTCCTTAATATTCTAGAGCAAGCATATTAACATCTTAATCACTTTCTTAGAGCAGAACCACTCAGCTCATGCCCCTGTTAAAGATGTGGATTAAGAAAACATTCCCATATGCAGGGAGATTAGTTTAGTTTAGGATTTTGTCATAAATAGCATCAGTTTCTTTTTAATGAAAATCATGCTCAGTCTCTCATATGTTCACATATTAAATGAACTTATTTTCTAGGATGTTTGAATAAAAAATGAAGTTCATTTATTTTTAACTGCAGTTCTGTCTGCCTTTCTCCTCTACCATACTGCAAAAAAACAAACAATAAACCAACAAAATAAATTTCAAGTGCTTTTCCCAACCAACTTCTCGGTTCCTTCTTTGTTGCATTTGGGGGATCCACAAAAGAACAATCTCATCCACAGAAGTTCATCAAGACATGAGTGGTGAGGGATGCAACCACTGATTCTGTGGGACTCTTCACTGTCTCTCCTTCCAGTTATACCAGCCACTTGGCACCCTGGTGCATTTCTGAGTGGCATTAAGAGCAGTGAAGTGAGCCTCTCAGCATTCTCTGGCAAGCACAGTGCAGAGAAGTGCCATTAATCACTTAGCTGCCCAAGATATTTTGCCTATGTCTAGAGAAGCTCCACATTACTTGAGGATAGTCATGGAATTAAGTGCTGCTTGTCCTGACCCAAGTCGAAATGAATAATCTCATTACATGCAAACTAATCTGAAGCATTAGAGATTCCTCCATGCCTTCCTTTTAATCTCTATATTTGAAAACATGTCATAGTTTCAAAAACATTAAAGCCTGCCAAGAAAAAGAAATGGCAGGGGATTAAGCATTCCTCTGCAAAACCCACAGAACAAAGTCATGTGTCCAACACATTCATTCACATTCACAGGCACGACTGAAAACACAGGGAAATCATCTCCTCAGTGAACTGTCTCCAAACAATTATATCCACAGACAACCATTCTAACTGATGAGTGCAGCATTTGGCCCTCCATGCAGTCCTGTACAAGCCATCTGCATTCTTTTTCTAATTAATAAAATACGTATTGATTAGCTCCTAGGTTTTCATGTGTCATATGACTAATCATAATTTAATATTTAATGTTGGTATAGAAAAATATATTAATATATTTTAATCAAGGTTGAATAAAGTGATTAATTATGAGTTGAGTAGGCTTAAGTGTCACTGAATTGTGTTGATTCTGTTACTGGCCCCACTGCTAAAGCGTTGGCATTTTTAGCACGGCACTAAGGATTTCTTAGTGATAGCCCATAGCACTTTTCACCCACTCATCCTACATCCTTCTGTCTTCTCCAGCTGAGATGCAATACTTTTCATGCATTAAATCTGAAGGTCACTGATGGGTTTAACACATTGATCACTGCATAATTTCATTCACTAACCGTTTCTGTTGTGGGAAAACTGGCTCAAAGCCTCTACGAAGCCTGATGGCTAACTCCAGCATTTCACAGTACTTCCTGATGTCTCTACAAATCTTAGACTCAGTTTGTCAAACTGCTAGATTGCCAACTGCAATTTGAAATAGAGGCCATTTTTAGCTCTTCAACCCAAATAAGCATGAGCATTCTTCATGCTCAGAAACTCTGAGCCAAGTGGAAAAAAATTATTGTTAAAATCATTGTTATAATTTTTTGGGGGAATCACTTTAAAAACAATAAATTGAATAAATAAATAAACGCTGTCAGTTGGCCAGGCTGCTATTGGGTGTTTATAACCACGTTATCAGGCCTCTCAAGCTAAATTGTCTCAATGAAAGGGCTTAGAAAAATCATCTCTCCTTTCTGTGCTGCTGTGGATAATAATAGTATTTATCTCTCCTTGAGAAGTATTCGAGAATCTACTTAAGTATAAATAACCTGACATTCAAAGGCTCTATAGATGTGTAAAACATTGATATATTATTAAGCAATACTTACTACTTAACTATGGAAGGCATAGATTAACTTCTCAAGGGGTGAAATTTAGACAATATATGTCATGAAAATGTCTGATATGTTTGCCAGCTCAACCAGAAACTGATCAAACTTACAGCATACTTGGGTGAAACACTGATACTACTTCATGTTAAATAAAGACAACTGCAGGCATTATCAGCTGAGATAAAATAATCACAACCTGAGAAGACAGAATAGTCAACCTGGCTAAGTAATTAGTTTCTTTTTTAATATTACTACTGTTATTAATGCTGAGCAAGTGTTCAGATGGCCACAGCAGTGAGCAGTAGCAGCATTTAAGATGGCTTGGGTTATTTGTTTTTTGCACTTCATTCAGTTTAAAAGACCCATAAAATTCTAGTGGTGCAGGGAAATGACCAGTTTTCTGATTTATCATTCAGCATCATATCATCAGGTGATCCTGCTCTGGCAGGGAGGTTGGACTAGATCATCTGAGGTCCCTTCCAGCCCCTGAAATTCTGTGATTCTGTGATCAACAAAATCAGTCTGTTCTGCTACCAGGATGCATTTAGAAATTACTGCATTTTCATTCATTTATTTATTTTGTTTTTAATGAATTGCTTTGGCAAGAGTACTAAATAACTAGACTAGTTAGTTAGTTTTGTATTGAGCTTAGTTTCGTATTAAAAAATAAAAAAATCACTTTGCAGTTTTAAAAGTCAAGTTAAGCTTCTTGCAGATTAATGGAAAATAAAGCCATGCAAGCACTGGTTTCAAAACACACTATGGAGCTTAGCTGGCATCTAACCAATGTGCTGATCCAAGAAAAGGACTTCAGCTTTCCACGTGAGCACTCAGCACCTAAATCCACAAGTATTCTTCACAGAAATACCCACTTAAACTTTGGGCATCCCTGACAAACCAAAGCAGCATCATCTCTTCTTATCTTCTGCTTCCTCTTAGCAAGCACCTGGCAGAGTTGAGGACCTGGGTGGTGATCTCGGCAGTGATTTGGTGCTGATGTAGCAGCCAGAGGGTCGCATTGCTTCTGCAGCTGCAGCGAGAAAGCTATGTGGAGGCTGTGGCTCAAAAAGGTATCTTAGGTTTAAATTGCTTCCCACTTGGTTTTCCAAAGTTGACACATTTCCAGGGCTATAATACCAAAACTAATGGTTCATTCATTATTAACATAATGTTTCTGATAGTTTCTTTGTTGGGTTTGATACCAGTTAGGAGGGGAGAGGAGAAGGAAGCAGAAGGAACAAGTATTTGCCAAACATTTTGCTCTTGCTGTAATTGATGGCACACTCCCTCTAGCTCAAGAAGGAGACTGATGAGATTAACCATAAACTGAGGTGATGTGTAATCAGAAACAGAAAGACAGGTGAAAATACAATCCCAAGTACAGATGCCAGTTTGATCTTTTTCCCCTGCATCACTTCTCTGCTTGAACATGTGGGGACATTGTGTAAGATTAGCAGTTTCTGGCAGTTTCTGCAAAGTATTTGCCAAGGGTCAGACTTCTGACCTCTGTTGGGGTGAACTGATGCTGCAGATGAGTGAATAGTATTTTTATATACATTGAATAGTATTTTAATAAGTGTTTCAATAGATATTACTTCTTGTCATGAGACACTTTTGATTCTTTATGAAGGTGAGCTACCAAAGAGAGAGAGAGGGGTAAGGCAGCAAGACTATAGACATCTAGAAGATCAAAAAGAGGAAGAAAGGAAATGAAGGTTAGAGGGAGACTAGAGAATAAAAGTAGAAGTTGAATCATCGCTGCCAGGAAGAACATGAGCTACCGAATTCTTGTCAGGAATTCTCAGGCAGTTAGCTTTTACACAAGTTAAAGTTAGGGTCTGACATAACTGTTGCACGTAGTGGTTAGGTGATTTCTTAAAATTTTGGGCAATATCTACATCTCCTTTAGTGATATTTGAATGCTGGCAATATTTCAAGAGTTGGACCTCCTACAAGAACATAACTGCCTCCTCTAGGGTTTTCTAGCACTCAAAAAATTAGGAAACAGTTAAAAGTTTTCCTTTCAGCTCCTAACAGACATGAGGAATAAGAAGGCAGTTTGCCAGAGACATGAAGATACCTGAAGATGGAGTCTCTCATCACACTTTGGGCTAAGCACCAGGAAGGAGATGTTGGACATGCTGAGGGGAAAAAAAAAAAAAGGCAGAGGAACTATTGGCTATAACAAAGAGAAAAAATACATTCAAAGCCTCACACCAGGAGGAAAACTATGAATGTTTTCCAAATCCTCAATAGCATTCTACCCATCCCACTTAGCTGTTTCAAATTTAAAATATTTGGGATAAAAAGTAAGGGGTTTGTAATTTCCATCATTTGTTTTTTAAACATACACAGGAAAATCTAGATCATCCTCTGAGTGACATATTCCCAGGTAAGGCCAGATGAACCAGAAACCTAGTCAGAACTGGAGCCTCTTCTCCAGACTTTCTCTGTTAAAAGCAGCATTTTAAAACAAAACAAATGAACACCAAGCAATATGAAGCTGCCCAAGGCAGTTAATTAGTTATATTTTTTAAAATGCACTACTTTTCATCCCCACACATAAAACCAGCCATTACTGATGATATCCTGTACTGAGATCTCTAAGAGGGTACCATGTGCAACAAACTGATTTGCTTTCAGTCATATAAAGCCTACTTTAGTTACTTTAGTTCAGCTTAGTTACTTCATGTTAGGACAGAAGACTTGTGTAAAATCTTATCACAGCAGGCATGTGCTTTTCCTGAGATAGATTTCAGTTGTTTTATCTCTACCTCATCTTAAACAGTATTTGCATAGCATTTAAATTAACCTATGCTCACTTCAGCTTTACCTCTACTATTATGGATAATTTGCTATGATCAAAAATGAGGTTTCCATTCCAATTTTTGCAAAATAGCGTTGTTTGCATTTGGACTTTAGCTACCTTGTGAGCCTAACAGGAGGCTTTCACCACAGAGATGGCTGCTGTGATTACATTTGATCAGCCATAAAAGGGATTTCTTCAAGGAAAAGAAATGCCTTTGTAGTCTTTTAGGCAATGTCAGGATTTTTGTTTGTTTGTTTTGTTTTGTTAATCTGAGCCTTTGCCAATCACTAACAGCATGATCCAAATCTCATTTCAAGGCAATGGAAAGTCTTCCATCGAGTTTGATGGCCTTTGGATCAGTCCCCAAGTGCATTTAGACTTAATGAGATGTTAACGTGAATTTTATGCTGCCTGTGTATATGAGTCGCTTTACCAAGCTTTTTTTTTTTTTTTTTTTTTTTTTATCTTTTCTTCCCACTAATGCAAAAAGGGTGGAGAATTTAGGCTACTCTCGCAGTCTAAACGTCCTCCCTTTTCGCCTCGTCATTGCTGTGAAGTTTAGGATTGAGAGGCACGATCCCAGCCTAGGCAGTACGGAGCCCCGACGCCAGCCCGCAGGGTGCGCGGGACACGCGCTGTCCTTGTTTCTTGCGCCCCCTAGTGGCAGAGACGCGGGGGCAGAGCGCTGTAGAGGTCAGAGCGCTGCAGGGCGCAGAGCGCTGCAGGGCGCAGGCACGACCCTCCCTGGGGCCGGGACGGGCTAGAGTCTGTCCGGCCGCCTTTGTGCCAGAGGCGGGTTCCGGCGGCTTCACCGGTGAGGAAGGAGGAAGCCAGGCTCTTGAGTCCGTAGTGGCGTGGGCAGGGCGGGGCTGGGGCTGAGCCCACGTCTCGCTGCCGAAGTGAGTTTTCTTGTTCGGTGCGAAAAGGGAATAGCGCTTGTTTCGCCGCTCTCCGCCGCTGTCAGACGAGTTTGACTTCCCCGAGGACACAGCGACCTTGCGCGACTCACACTGGCACAAAAATTAACCCATTGCTTTCAGTGGCCCTAACTGCAGGGGCTGATAGATATGCACGAGCTTGCAGGGTTGAATACCCACTGGACGAGTATCTCACATAAATATACGTAGAAATTCTCAGAAGATAAAATGACCTATTGTGGAAAAGTCTCACTCTAAGAAGGAAAAAAAAATAATGTGTATCAGAACAGTGACATTGATGACCCAGTCAGGTATGCTCACAGGGCATGGAAAACTTGACAATCAGCACAAAGTCTATGACAAGAAGTGATTTTGACTTGTGCAAGCAATTCTAATACTTATCAGAAGCTGTTATCACACCTTAAATATAATCTTGTGTAAGTATTCTAAAACACGAACAGAACTTAATGGCAACAATTTCATGGCCTTAGGCAGAAAGCAAGTTTTCTCTGGAGCACACTGTTCTGCATCTTTAAAAATCTCAGCAAGGCTCTCACCCCAAACTGAACTACTAGTGAAGCCATGGCTCCAGGTAGGCTGGAGAAGCACTGGCTGACATGACACATCCTCCCTGTGACAGCTGTCCCACCAAGATGGTGGGAAGTAGGCTTCAGGCTATGTGAGTTATTCTGGTTGTTCAGAGTCTAAAAGCTTTTTTTGAGCTACCTTGGATGTGGCACTGTGATGAGGCTCCAGGGTCTGAGATGACTTGGCAGCTTGCTTGACAGGGCTGACATAGTATGGTGACCTGCACATGAAAGCCAAGGTTTACTTTGGGAACTGAAGCACAGAGTTCTGCATCTGGCCAAGTTAAGAGGGGTATATCCAGCTATGTGACAATATGAATGCATGCAGACAGGACTGCAGAACAAAGGCTCTGTGTGTGCATAAAGGCACGTAGAAGAGGATTTGCCTTGGATTCATAGCCAAACCACATGACATGCTTTGGCAGGAGAGGTATCAAGTTCTGGTCTAGGCACCTGACACTGCTAGGGTGGAAGTGGCTGAAAAGTTTCACAGTTTATGAGGTTCCCCAAGGACTAATGGAGAAAAATAAATGTTACCAGGAGAAATCACTTACAACAACCATTAGTTATTTTTTGTCCATTCCTTCAATGTCAGTTTCTGCAGTAAAGGCCAATTATTTGACAAGCTGCTGAGTATAGATTCCCATCGTGTTGATTGATAATTGAGGTATTTGTAAGCCAGTCTCAGTTGTGTAAAAGGTTTGGCATGCCTGACTTAAATACAATCTTTCCTCAAACAAGTATCCTGGGAGGCCATTAGAAGTCTCTTCCCAAAAAGCCTGAAGAGAGATGCACTATCTCTATCTTCCTTTAAATGTCATCAAACTAAGTCTGTTTATTGCGCATTTCAGATTCAGCACAACTGCTTCGGCACAACAGTTTCAACCTGATGTATTTTAGGAGTGATGATCTCTTACACTGCTTGAAAATATGCTGTTCTTCAGGGAACAGAAAGAAAACATACACCCTGCTTTAAAACTCAAACCAGAAAAACTTGCATTTACCAGAGAAGTACTATAATATGCCTTTTGGCCAAGGATTTTCTGATCTAGCTGAAGTCTGAGTAGCCTTCAACATTAACCACTTGCAGAACATACTGGAGTATGGCTGTGGGTAGCTGTAGTAAATTTTAGATCAGAAATCACATCCTCAGATAGATAATTCCTGTGATTGGCCAGTCCTGACAACTCTGTCAAATCAAACATTCATCCCACGCTGTACTAGTGTGTCCAACCCCTGGGTTATGCATCCTATCAGCAATATAGGAGCAGCAATAGTGCATCAATTGAGCTGTAGTGGAAGACATCTTTCAGTGACACTCATGAGTTAATCACCCCAGCTGTTAGGTACAGTTTGTTTATTTCACCAATTCCCCCTTGTGCTCCCCTTTTCAGTCTGACCAAAATAAGAATGGAAATTGGGGTTGACAGACCAAAATTTTGCATCCAGGGGAAGATTAGATCCTAGACATGTAGAACAAGAAGACATTGCATTTTCTGTCATAGCTGAGCTCAATGGGGGTATTTGCAAGGTTGAAGGTTTAAGCGTGGCAAGTGGATGCAGAGTAGCAATTGCCGCAAACAAAGATGATGTTTTGAAGAAAAGGTGTGTTCAACTTCTGGAAAAGAAATTTACCTCTCAGCAGGGACTGGCAACTCTGATCTTATTTACATTTCTCGCAGCAGCAGTACACATCTCATTCTCAGCCCTAACTCTTCCTGCCAGCTGAAGCTGTGCTATGCAGGTAGGTAGTAAATAATGTAAGATTGTGCAGCTTGTCAGGAGGCCTTTTCCTTCTCTCTGTACTGAAAATTCCTTTTCAAAAAGCAACAGTTAAGGTGTCAGCAGAGTGGGATTGCAAATCTGATACTAGGTACACTTTTGGACAGTTACATCTTTTAGGCATTTTCCATGAATAGACGCCAATCATTTCACTTCCACACTGCTAGGACACTTTCTTGGGTTAGTGACTTTTTAGGTGGGGATCAGAGAAAGAACAGAAAGGTGAAAACAGATATCCTTTGGTAGATTCATGTAAAGTGCGACAAAAGCAAAGGGTGTAAGACAACTGCATTTTACTCCTAGGCTTTGAAGTAAAGTGCTTTTCAACCTTATTTAATGAATTTCCACTCTCAAAGCAAAATTCCTGAACATAAACACTTACTTGCTGTAAATATTTAAACTTCTGCTCTGTGAAAATACAGAAGAGACATATTAACAAACACAGCTTTGTGTCTCATTATGACTTCTATACATAATGAAAATGTTAAAAGCACCACAGGTTTTTTTTAAAACAATACTAGCAGTTAGAGTATAATGGTGCACCCTTGAAGAGGAGGTTATTTTACAAATGTTCAGCATTCAGGCATTCATACTAATGCTTGTCATTAAAAACCAAAAACCTCTACTGCTATAAATTTGCACTAATGCAGCCCTTCTTAGAGGGCTGGAGGATGCTGCCTTCATATTATGTGGTTCATTGTATTGTCACTGTTTTTCTCCATTCCTTTATTCATATAGCTTTATTAATAAAAATATTTGTCTGTTAAGTAGAAATGAGGAAATGGCCAGATTAAAAAACTATAAGCCTTTGGTGATCACATCTACAGTCAGTGCCTCTGTGCAGCTACCTCTGCGTGAGAGATTTCGGCTCACATCCTGCAGGCACTAATAAGGCCTGGAACTTCAAGCGTAGTAATAAGGGAGGAGTGCTCAGGTTTTGAAGAGCCTTATGGCTCTGTTATACCTGTCAACCACTGCTCCTGAGGGAAGAAGTTACAGCCCTGCTGTGCAGTGGGAAATGACTAACTCTATTCCATAGGTCAGAGGCTGTGCATATCAGCAGGGCAACACTGCTCCCAGTCACCAGCCTGACACAATGCCACCACCCACACTGGACAAATCCACACGATCCTGTTCCACACAGCTCCCTCTCAGTGGCATGGGGCTTTGAAGTAGAAACAACAAATGTCAAAAAGCTCCTGATAAAAACCTGAACCCGAGCAACAAAATATCTGCTTTTGGTTTTGATTAATGGAACAAACAGCAGTATAGCAAGATGCTAACACAGGAGATGGAACTGTGGCTTCTGCTAAAAGGGTAATGTGGTTGTTCCTTAACCCTAGCTAAAAAGGCTACAAGGATGAGGACAAGGAAGAGAAACATCTTTCAAAAACCTCAAAAAACAGAAAGAGAAACCCTGAAATCCTTGAAGTCAGAGGTGATTATAATCTGGGGTGTCCCCCCCATCAAAATGCAGTCAGTACTCCCAGTGAGGTCTCCCCAGAGCAGAGGAGCAGAATCGTTTCTCTTGACCTGCTGGCCACGTTTCTTTTGATACAGCCCTGGATGCAATTGGCCATCTGGGCTGCAAGTGTGCATTGTTGGCTCATGCCCAGTTTTTCATCCACCATTACTCCCAAGTCGTTTTCTGAAGGGCTGCTTTCTATCACATCATACCCCAGCCTGTATTGTCACGACCCAGGTGCAGGACCTTGCACTCGGCCTTTTTGAACCTCATGAGGATCACCTGGGCCTACTTCCCCATATTGTCCAGGTCCCTCTAGATGACATCCTGTCCTTGTGGCATATCAACAGCACCACTCAGCTTGGTGTCATCAACGAACTTGATGAGGATTCACTTGATTCCACTGTCTGTATCATTGATAAAGATATTAAACAGTCCTTGTCCAGTAAGGACCCCTGAGGGGCATCTCTTGTCACCCATCTCCATCTGGACATCAAGCCATGTTATCTTGCATCCTGAATAATTTAGCATGATATTTACAGAGCAAAAAGATTCAGCAAAATAGTACCTCATCTTCCAACAACACAATCCCTTTTATGCTGGTTTTGCTGAAATAGAAAGTATGCATTTGTTTCATGTTAAATATTGTCCTCAAATGTGTAAAATAACACAGATTATTTCCTTGAAAGGGACCACAAAATCCATAATTTCCATAGTGAAAACAAAACAATCAAGTATAGCCTGTTTCTCCCCTATGTTTTTCACAAGAAATGTTCATCTACAACTCTGTGCAGAAAATGATAGTGGAGAAAACGTATTTTTTTAATGTCTGGTAACTACAGAGAAAATGTGAATTTCAATGAAAGTAAACATTGCCTTATGTCTTTAGTTATATAATGCTAGGTTTTGAAAAGAAAGAAATAAGTGTTTTAAAAATAAATTCACCTTGTGCAACTCCTACTAAGTAATGTCACCATTATACCTAGGCCATGAGGGGATCACATTTTCTAAGTCATTCCTTGAAGCAGCCAACCAAACCACACAAAGCCATACAAACCCCATACCTTTCTACTTATTTTAGTTTAGCAGTATGTGAGAGCTGTTCTAACTGCAGGTGTTCCCCCAACTTTTTCCTTTCTATTATCATTTATCACCTGGTAGATAAAACTCTTTATTTCTGAGCTTGATAAGCTGCAGGTTCAACATCAAGTAGCCTGCTGGTCAACATAGTGAACTTTGACAAGCTGGACAGCAATATTACATTAACTAAGGAGTGTTAGTTTGGTTTTCTCTAACCCATGGGCAATCATTATAAATCTAAATGAAGACATTTCATGAACTGTAAGAACCACAACATTGGTTAATAGGGATTTTTGGGGGGCTAGGTTTGTTGTTTGGTTTGGGATTTTTTTCCCAGACTATTAATCAAAACTTGTCTTTTGTCTCCAACACATTTTTATTTTGTTTGGAGATTAGAGGTGGTGGGGTCAACATTCCTGGAGGTGTTTAAGAAAAGATTGGATGAGGCACTTAGTGCCGTGGTTTAGTTGATTAAATAGGTGGGTGAACGGGTGGGCTTGATGATCTTGGAGGTCTTTTCCAACCTGGTTGATTCTGTGATTGCAAGTATAGTAACTCAATGCTTATACTTCTGAAACTTGAAGAGAACCTGTGCTTTGCTTCATTTGTTTTGCAAATAGATGCTAAATATGCTAGAGGCTTATATTTCAAATCACCTAGAGTTTGCTCCACTCTCTGCTGCAATCCCTTCCTCTGTCTAACCATGATGCTGGTGGCAGTGCTGAGTGCGTTCTTATGACATAATGATCTGAGTTTTTTAGTTTGCTGTCAAAACAAATTAAACACGGATGGGAAAAGAATCAGTGGTAGAACTGTCTTGTAGTTACTTCTATGGGGTTTTTTGGGGTAATATTTCAAGAAGTTTTGAAAATAATAGTGAAAATGAGAAATTACCCAATATATCTCACTGTGGAGAAGAGAAGGCTCCAAGGTGACCTAATTGTGGCCTTCCAGTATCTGAATGGGGCCTACAGGAAGGCTGGGGAGGGACTTCTCAGGATCTCAGGTAGTGAGAAAGGTGGTTGTGGACAGGAAGGGGTTGGCCTCTTCTTCCTATTAACCTGCACCAGAACAAGGGGACACAGTCTCAAGCTGCGCCAGGGGAAGTTTAGGGTCGAGGTGAGGAGAAAGTTCTTCACTGAGAGAGTGATTCGCCACTGGAATTGGCTCCCGGGGAGGTGGTGGAGTCGCCGTCCCTGGAGGTGTTCAAGAGGGGACTGGATATGGCAGTTGGTGCCATGGTCTAGTCGTGAGGTCTGTGGTTACAGGTTAGACTCGATGATCTTCGAGGTCTCTTCCAACCTTGGTCATACTGTGATACTGTGATACTGTGATAGTACTAGGGGGAATGGAATGAAGCTGGAGGTAGGGAGATTCAGGCTGGACGTGAGGAGGAAGTTCTTCCCCGTGAGAGTGGTGAAGCCCTGGAATGGGTTATCCAGGGGGTGGTTGAGGCCCCATCCCTGGAGGTGTTTAAGCCCAGGCTGGATGAGGCTTTGGCCAGCCTGATCTAGTGCAGGGTGTCCCTGCCCATGGCAGGGGGGTTGGAACTAGATGATCCTTGTGGTCCCTTCCAACCCTGACTGATACTATGATACTATGAAGGGCCCTCATTCAGCTCCTCTGAGACTGATTCCTTATTCCTTGTGATCCTGCCGGCCAGCATGTGTATTCCCATTTGCAGCTGTCCACGGCGCACACGCTGAAAAGTAATTACACTTAGCTGAAAACAACCACCCGTAATCTTACCTGTGTATTTAATTCGATGTTTCAGTCTTCTTCTGATGTTTCCAGAGATTTAACTACAAACAGTGTTGAAAACAGAAAATATGGCAGATTTAGTCACTGATTTTTTTTTTTTTTTTGAAAGTCAAATAATGCAAGGTTAAATTAAAAAAAAAAAAAAAAAAAAAAAAGATGAAGGTTCATCAGAAAGAAAAAGAAAGCATGCTTGTTCAAAAAGTATGGACAGCTTCCTCTTGACCAAGTCTTCTGGCTACTGTGTACACATTTCCTGAAAAGGTTATGATTTCTCTGAGGCCTTGTTGCTTTGTTGGGTTTCTGTTTGTTTGTTTTGTGGTTTGGTTTGGGGTTTTGTTTGTTTGTTTTAGTTGTTTGATGGTTGGTTTTGGTGGTTGTTGGGGTTTTTTTTGTTATTCATTTTGGGCTTTTTCTCCCAAGCAGCAGAACACTCGGGAAACTCCATCTAACACAGAGTGCAACCACAGTCTCCTAGGCAGCACTGCTACTGAGAGCACATTAAGCTCATCCTTTGCTCTGTACAATCGCTTTCCATAAAATACAAAATCAAATTCAGCACTTACCTGCAGCACTTAGATACCCAAGGCTATATCAAAAGTGGTGAGAAAAAAGCATGTGGGAGCTTCCATATCCTCATAAGATCCTGCCTCCACACTGGAACAAGAGCAGGGCACACAGAAAGCATTACCTATTATTCTGTCTAGGTCTCCATAGGATGGAAACCTGTGTAAATGGAGTAAAAAGCAGTTGCTTGATATGAGACTTATAGCAAGACAAGGGATGTAAGTGTATGCAGACACAGTTCTTCAGTCTCCTCCAGGTAGTTAGAAGTAGCTATACATAGATGTTAATGTGCAGCATTAATTTTGCAAAAGATCACACAGTGAGGTAAAAAAGCAGTGATCTGAACTAAATAATGAGATGCCCACTTTTTTTCAGTACCATTTTTCAGTTGATTAGATTTGAATTATGAAAAACCATAAATGAAGAAAATTTGATTGTTAGAATTCATTTTCCAAATGAAAAGCTCCAAGAATAGGTACAGAGCCACAGCCACACCGAGTGCTGGACACTGTCACTTGAGGCTCACCCAAAAACTGTATCACGACCTGGGTACTTTTTGCAGTTTATATCCATTGCCCCTTGTCCAAGCCTGAGATCCGTGTAGTCAGGTAAGACAGGTAACGTTAAAATACAAAAGCCAACATTTAGAAGAGTAGAAGTCAATTATTAAAATACCAGTTCACAGATTAGTGCAGGGTTTTGCGTGGCAAGATACCCTTAGATTATTTCAGCTCTAAATTCTGTTTGCAGGCAAGAATATAAAACAGCATTGAGGACAGAAATGCTGGTGAGAGTGAACGATTGCTTTCCATAACAATTTACTCAGTGAAAAACATTTCCTAGGTAGCTATAGCATAATTAGATTGAATAACAGAAATAGGCAGATATTTTAATGCACAGCCCGTAAGGGAGTAGATAATATTATTCAGCAAAGTTTGGTTATTATCTTGTCTTCGCTAGATATTTGCTTTGACATATTTTAACAAGCACTACGACCTAGAGGTTTTTTGCTATTAAATTATATTTTTATCAAAAGTATTGAGTTAAACATTCCTTGTTTTCAGAAAAAGAAAAAACAAAAGGGATTGAAAATTGTGGGGTTTGTCATGAAATTAAATTGTTTACAACAAGTTTCGAGGACTTAATATATCACCAAGAAAATGGAGTATGCTGCGAGAGTGCTGTTAACTGTTGAAGTATTTCCATTAATACAATATTTTGATAAATAGTTATGTCTGAAAATATAGAAAATTTTATGAGTCTAGGATAGGGAAGCTGAAAAACATTTTTGTGAGAGTGTTGGTTAAGTAGAAGCGAGAAGGATCCGCTAAAGAAAATTCAGAACCTTTTCCAGGAGGAGCAACCATCTGCATCTGCTGTGGTTCAGTGAGCAGATGGATTGCTCTCTTGCTCCAAAAGGGGCAAAAAGAATAATGCTCACACAAATGGATTGGATAGCAATGGAAAGGTTAAATGAAAAGTCTATTCACAAACTACAATTCTACAATTACATAGCAGTGAGCATAGCAAAGCATGTGAAATACCAAGAAATCCATAGCAAGCCAAGGTTTCACACACAACTCCCTTTATACCAGGCCAACCAACCCAGGCATCCATGCCCCCTCCCTACCAAGACCTCTGTGCCCTGCATACTACAAAGGCATCATGACACAGCATGAAATTCAGCCTGGCCACTCCAGGGCGCAATTAAGCTGCTCCATGCTTAACTGGCACCACTGCCAAGGCCGACTAAGCCTATCTTCCCAACAGGGAGATAGGAACCTGCCTGTCCTTCCCATGAGGAGGGAGAGAAGGGAGAAGGAAAAAGAATAACTTTAAGCCAGTTTTTTAAGGATGCAGGATTTATGGGAAGAAATACAAACATTAAACCTTCTGGTACGCCTCCTGTATGCTCTGTACCTTCTGGAGGTCTGCTCTTTGTGGTACTTAAAGGCACCCACAAACCACCCAAACCCAAGCAAATCCATATGCCCAGCTAATCCCTGGGTTGTCATCTGTGAGCTCTTTGTAAAATACATGAAATAATAATAGCAGCATCAGAATATATCAGTGCTGAATGTATCAGTGTTTATCCAAAGCAGGTGCTGGGCTGACCTCTGCTCAATGAAATCTGTTTGATGGTTGGATTGCTCCTCTTGACTTATTTGAAATGGCCATGAGGGAGAAAAATGTCGGTGGTGCATTCCTAAACTTCAGGAAAAGAGCTACCTACACACCTCCTTGGGAGGATGCAACTGTGGCAATGTTAGCTTAGAGCATGTCTCAGACTTCTGCAAATAGTGAAGATAAAAGAAAAAGAATGTGAGAAAAATGGGGTTATAACACCATTTCCCAAATATTACGCTAGTGCTTGCCATTTCAGGCAGGATTCAAGAAGAGAATATGGGATATCATGCTGTCTTATAGACTTACTTCTCAATTTGAAATCAGTGATGGATGGATAAAAAAGGTCAGTGAAGGAGGAAAGAAGAGGAAGGGGGAAAAATGTCTCCAAATCTCTAGTAAAAAACTATAAGGATACTACCAAAGTGCTGCTGCTCAGTGTAACATCAGGCAATACTGGTAAGAAAAAGAACATCAGAAAATAACAGATAAGCTAGGGTGAGGAAAAAGCATGCCAAGAAAACAGTCAGTAGATTAAGAAAGTAACAGAGAGTATTATAAAGGGCAATGGAAGAAAAAGAGTGGATCAGATTGACCTTTTGAGTTTAATGTAGCTTTGAGTGAATAGCAGTGTGAGGGTCTGGAGTGGTGTACACAGCAGGCTTTGGGGCATTTCTAGGCTATCTATAGTTAGACACAGCAATTTAATGTGGCATTCAAGAATAACCATTTGAGGCAAAAGTATCACTCTATATGCCAGTAACATTATCACAGGTCAGTGAACAATAGACAGCTGACTAGAAGTTTTCTATTCTTAACATAAAGGAAGCATTTTATTCTGACTGCTTCTCTATTATTTGCCTTAGATATAAGAAACATATCTGGTAATTGTAATTCATTAATTTTTACCTCTTAAGTATACACATCATCAAAGTTAAATAAATATAAGCATTATGCCGTATACTTCTACTTTACCTCAAAAAGGACCTTTCTGCGGAAGCGAGGGAAAGCATGCATCAAAAAAAAAAAAAAAAAAAGAATGGAAAGTACAGGCTATCAACTGCTCTGATGGTTTGTGACTCAAAAAAAATAATAATAGAGGTTCTCTTTTTTTAAAAAAGTGATAAATAAGAGGTAGCAGAAGAATGACTGTGAGCTGTACTGAGAAGTCACTCACTTGTTGCATGGGATCAATATGGAAATTATGTTAAGAGGAAGCTGAAAGCATCACAGAACCTGTTTGAAGACATGCACAACTACAGAAGAGGTCTTTGTTTTCCATACACACTGCTCTATGATTTTCACAGATAGTGTTTGCTTCTTAAAGCTCCAGAGCCAAAGGTAAAAATAATGCCGTACAGGAGTAATGCTTCAAGAGAATTTTTAATAGGCTAGTTTTAAATTCACTGTGAGCTTTCAGCTGTTACCAGTACATTCCTATAATTGCTCTAATGCTCATATAGAATTAACCTTTCTAAAACAGACCTAGAAAGTATTAGGCCACTTCTGACAAGTGCAGTTCTAGGTCTGGGCATGGATTTTCAGGAGTTTAGTAAGAAATCTGACTTCAAACCTTAGAGTAATTTAATTTCTGATGCCCTTTCCTTGCCTTCCCACTGTCTTACTGCAAAGCAGCTGTCCCATACCCATTGTTCTTTTTCTTTTGATGTAAAACTTGTTTGAAAAAAATGTTCTGTTGCCTTAATCTCTTGCAAATAGATAGATGAAGAGTGTGGGTTACGCTGAGTTATGAGTGAGATTGATTAATAGTAATTAAAATAAATACAAAACAGAGAAAGGGAAGAGGAACCAAACCAAATATGACCAAATATGATACAAGAACAGTTTTGTTGCAGCTTCTAATTTCTAACTTCTTTACAGCAGAAAACTCTTCTTATTCTTTCATTCTTTTAGCATTGTCCATGTTAGCATATTGTTTGCACTAAGAATTAATGCACAATGCAGTGTTTATTCATTAATTTTTGTCTTAAATCCATTAATAATGTTTGTACTACTGCATCAGCAGTAGTAGCATAACAAAGACTCCCCAAGATTCCGATAATAACAACCTGATAAATCTGGAAAACAGATCTATAGGTGAGAAAAGACTAACCAGTGGAAGTCAGAAGAATGGATCACAGGTCAGCAACATATGAGCGTGAAATGGCTTATTGAAGGCAATACCCTCAGCCAGACACATTCAAATAGCTGTCAGTCTCAGGTTTCTGCATCACTTTCTTCACTATATTACTGAACTAGGACTGAAGAATTTAGTAGCATAAAAGAAGAGCTCTTTTATGGGCACAGAAATGTGACTTCCAATGAAGAAGCTGGAAGCTATTTTTTGAGAGCTTGTCTTATTTCCCACTATTTCTCTTCTAAGGGAAGCTTGGTTTTCTTAGTGACAGTACGGAATGGAAGAGATGCCACCATAAAGAGCAGAGCTATGCAGAGTGAAGTTTTGTTAAGTCTCCAAAATGTTTGTTGGCCTCTTCCTTCATGGTACTGCAGATAAAACGTGGGGAGCATGTATGTCTGTTGAAGGAGCCTCTGAGCCTCTGAAATCTTTATGTGCTTGGGACTGCCTGTTCAACAGCTAAGGTTTTTTTAAAAAAATAGTGTTCATTAGTTCAGTGTGAGGGAATGTTATTTTTATGAATCTTACTGATTTGGCAGGCTTCTTCATTATATTTTTATCTAGAAATCTCTAGTCTACATCTGTTGAAGTCTGAGATCATTTGGAGGTGGAGAGAGCATTCCAAAGAGCCCTGCAAAGCCAGAGCCCTTTTCTCCCCATTCCTCTCTTCTAATGTTGATGAGTCCCCTGAAAAAAAGCAAGTAATATTTTCACCTCAGGAAGGTTCAGAACATGCTTTTGATAGGTGAGGCCAGAAACAGGTACTTTCGTAAGCTCCCAAGCTTCAACCATTTGGCATTTAAGACTCACAGAGCATTACCATTCCCTAGCACTGTTTCCAAAGTTCAGTCTCTAGAAATCAAGTTTCACATAGGACAGACCTTTGGGAATACAAGCAACTATTCTGTAAGTTGGACTTTCTGTTAATAATGGAAGGTAGTTCATTCTCTTTTTCATACATAGACAGAGATATGAGTGATTTTGTTAAATAAAAACAACATCTAGATTTTGGAAAACATAGGTGATTAATTGTCAAGATTGTTACTGAACATGGACTAAATTCTGTACCCATTTAATAAGCTGTGAGAAAGCTGTTCTGTGAATCTCAGTTTCTGGCCATACTCCCAGAAGGTATTACAGCAGATGGGGACTGTTCTACCTTGCATCTCTAATGGAGTGTTTATTCCTTTCCAATAAGTTGGTCTGTCAGAGCACAGCTTACCTTCATAATGTCAAGGAGTAAGAATTATTTGAAGGTAGTTATGCTAGAAATAATTTTGACTTTCACACTGAGTTTATATTAAAAAAAAAAAAAGAGCTCTTCTTTCTTTCATCTTTCTGCCTTTGATTGTGCCATCATAGAATTGATGTAGTGGTATTACAAAAGGCACAAACATGGTATAGATGACAAATGCCTAACTCAACTAATAAACATCCTAGCTCACTAAAACTTAAGGCATATTCATTACTTCAAGCATGTTGAACAATTTAATTACTAGGTTTTTTTAAGTACACTGCATATTATGATCATTTTCATACCTTTCCCCCTGCCCAACACTCTCCTTGAACAGTTAAGTCTGTTGTGCCTGAGGCAGCTTAGGATCCAAGTTGGGGGGGGGGGGGGGGAACCAAACCTCACATATAATAATTCCAGCCTTTTAAGTTCTACTCTCTGCTAAGGTCTTAAGAAGATTTATAGAAAGACTACAAGTTGTTCCCAGTTCAGGTCCTTGGCAGCATATTTTAATTTTTAAGCTGCTCATTTATTTGGTTTATCAGCTGGGCTGGGAGTGGGGGGAAAGCGACTCACTTCTTAAACTCCTGCTTCTGCCCTTCTCTGTCAGAATTAAACCTAACTCTGCAGTCTTCCCCAGAGTCATTTGCTTCATTTCTTGACGAAACTTAGCCTTGCATTCTCTCTTGCTAATCCCCTGTCTTTCTTCTTTCACATATCCCTAATGCTCTTAGGAACCCTTCTCAACCTCACAAATCTTGCTAACAGGCAGAAGTAGCCCATAGTGAGGGCCCTGTTTTCATATTCATCCTTATCACCAAAGGTGACAAACTCTCAAGCTAGCACTGAGCTGACAGAGCTATTAAGAATTTTTGACTGGAATTTTCACTTGCAGAAAGTTTGTTTAAAATGTGGAACATTTTAAGACACAAACTAGAAGACAGTCATAAAAGGATAATGTTTTGAGCCACAGTTTTACATTTGCAATGCTTCTAACAATAAGATTTCAGTAGTTTGTTCCAAACTGATATGTTGGCAAGATGTTTATCAATCAAGTTTGGGGGCTGCTGGGGCTTTAAAATATACTTCCTTTCTTCACTTTCTCATCTTTTCTGTCATTCTCAGCTTGACATGAAATTCTCTCTAAAGAGAGAATTAAGGAGAAAAGAAGGCTGAGAGGGAGCCTTATCAATGTCTCCAAATATCTGAAGGGTGAATGACAGGAGGATGGAGACAGTCTCTATTCAGTGATACCTAGTGATAGGATGAGGGCCAGTAGATATAAACTCAGTCTGAGGAAATTCCACCCCAGTCTGAGAAAAATCGTTTTTACTGTGAGGGTGACAGAGCACTGGGACAGGCTGCCCAGAGAGGCTATGGAGTCTCCTCTAGTGAGCTTCAAAACTGGCCTGGACACGTTCCTGTGTGACCTACCCTAAGAGGTCCTGCTTTGCACAAGGGCTGGACTCGATGATCTCTGGAGGTCCCCTCTAACCCCTAGCATTCTATAATTCCATAACCTCGCATAGAAATGTGTGCTGTCCCATAAATAAGCCTTACTCTTGTTACTGTATGGCATTCTGATTTTTAGGAATTAATACCATGCCCAAAATAGTGCAAAGACCCACTGTCATGATTCATAAAGCACTTCAACAGACTGAGGTTAAAGGAGTTACCAGAGGGTGCTTTTCTCTTGGTTTTAGCAGGCATAACTTTTCCTTATCTCTTGGCATAAAAAACCTCTGTGATGCCACTATTTCTCTCCTGGAACTTTCATTCAAAGCACATTGGAAAAATCACCAGCCTGAGTTTTTGTTTGTTTGTTGCTATTTTAAACCTGGACCTTTTTTTCTGTCTCATTGTCCAGTGCTGCCCAAGAAAGAGTGGAAGTGCCTCAGGCATGGATACCAGACTTTGCATATTGACTTGGCTGATAAAGTGCTCCTAAATGCTTTCACAGAGGCTAAAAACTGAATTGGTCTTGTAGCCAGGGCAGGAAAACTGTAGATGAAAATATTATTTTGCAATATAGAATCATAGAATCATTAAGGTTGGAATAGACCTTCAAGATCATCAAGTCCAACCATAATCTGTTTCTATAGATATAGTTTATCATGAAAGGAGCAAAGAGCTTTTTGATATATGGGTAACCTCCTCTACAGCATGATGCTGTGGGTTTCAGCATTCAGTCTCAGAAGCCAATAAATTCAACTGCAAAACCAATGCTTTCATTTTTAAGCTAGTTACTTCTTTTGGAAGAATCAACAAAACCCAGCTATGAGTCAGGACCCAAAATATACAATGTTCTGGATTCAGATGGGGGTGTGATGTAGTGCTTTAGTGTCAGGTTTACCTCGTTTCTCTTATTGGAGTTCTGATTCAGAATTTTTTTTGGTTTACCTTGGTATTTATTCTTCTGTAGTCTGTCAGACTCTGTTCACTTACAGCCACTTTTTCATGCAATATCCTCAGGTTAAGTGCTGGGTTTTTGGGTTTTTTTTTTGCAGAGTGTCATGCAGTTTGGTAGTTTGTCAGTTCTTGAAAGATAATTGTTCAATTGTCTGTTAACTGAGAGAGATTTTCTAACATACTAGACCTACTGGATAGTGCGTTGTCAATGTACTTTGAAAGTAGTGCTCCTTCTTCTCTTTTTGTGTTAGCCCCTTCTCAGCAGGCTGACTTTGTATTCACTTGAATTTGATTCTGTCTAGAAACTCTTTCCAAAGGAAAATGATATCTGACAAAGCATTTCCATGGAACTGAGATAAGTGCAGATGTGACAGCTACCGTGCTGTCAGAGGCTAAATGCAACTCACAGGCTAAATGCAACAATTTCTGCCACATTTATTCATGTGCAAAGTTGCATATGCAGGACAGTTGCAGAATTATGTCCCTTGTGAAGGGCACACACAGGTGAGTACCTGACACTGTCACTTTAAGTGATTAAAAAAATCTCACCCCATGTGTTTGATAATCTATTGCTTGCTCAGGATATTGGAGTGCCATGAGATACCATGCAGTCTGTCAGCCTTTAGGGCTGCATAAGCAGACTCCAAGAAGCATTAAACTTTTTCAACTCCAAGTACCTGGCAATTAAAAAAACCAACCTCCACAACTTATGCCTTTGCTTAATGCATATATGTTTTCCTGTCCTGGGTTAAACCACACCAGCAGATTGACCTGTCTGTCTCCCTCAACACAGAAGTGAGGAAAACAAAAAAAAACCCTCCAGGTTGAGACAAAAAGAATGAGATAAGAATAGAGGGTTTTGAACAATTTGGATAATCATAATACAAATGCACAATGACCTTAGCCTATCTGCAGAAAAAGCACAGCAGAGAGCAGAATCAAGCAGAAGCAAACAAGATAAAAACCCAAGGCAAGGAGCTACTTCCCCATCCTGCCTGTGCTGCTGCCGCCTCAGCAGAAGACAGCCAGCACCCAAAACCCCAGAACCCAAAAGCAGCAACCAGAACTCCCATGTTACAATCTGAACTTCAAGCCCCACAATACTCTGCTCCAGGTGGCACTTTCGTTTGGAAGCTGGCATGAGGCAGGATGTTTTTTGAATAACGGCAGTAGATTAAAACTCAACCTGTGATGTTTCCCCTTTCCTCATAAAAATTACATTTGCCATTCTCTTTGAAGGAACATTTATATGCTGCTTTCCCCCGCTGCAGAAAGCTTGCTTCTCCCTGCCAGAATACTGCTTTCCTGTTTTGTTGAGGTTTTTTTGATGAGCATTTTCTGAAGAGTCCCATAATTTTCTGGTATCATGTCATGTACTCCATCACTCTCCTTAAAGCTACCAGGTAATTCAGAAGCATCCTTATTAAGATAAAAAAAAGCAATATTAGAAAGAACCTTTCTCAGGTCATTTGAACAGAAGCATTAAAGCCCTGCTACTGCTGGCTGCCTGAAAACTGTATGATACAATCAATACCACTAAAAATCAAAAACTTGTTCTGAAGCACCAGCATATACTGTCAAAGCAATGTGCTTTTAGTAGCCTGAAACCTAAAAAGAAAAATAAAAAATCTATTGATTTTTGCAAGTTTATCAGACCAAACCCTTGTATCAGCATATGTGCAATAAACATCAATACACGGCTATCAAAGCCATAGGATGTTTTAATGATGCTTATAGGCCCAGCTGGGTAGTTGACTCTCATTTGCATTTATCTCATTTGTTTAGAAAAATGAGAGGTACTGCTTCAGCTCCAAGCCTGACTGAACAGAATTATCCCATACCTATTGTATGGGGTGTAAGCAGTAACATCCTAGAGCAGCATTCACAACCACTACTATACATTTACAAGGGCTTGTAGTGAAGGCTTTGAGCTGGGAGAGATTTAGACTGGAGATGAGGAAGAAATGCTTTCCAGTAAGGGTGGTGAGACACTGGAAGAGGTTGCCCAGGCAGGTTGTGGCTAGAAATGTTCAAAGCCAGGTTGGATGAGGCCTTGAGCAACCTGGTCCAGTGGAAGCTGTTCCTGCCCATGGCAGGGGGTTTGAACTAGATCATCTTTAAGGTCCCTTCCAACCCAAACCATTCTATGATTCTATGTTATAGATAGAGGAAAATGAAGTAAATTGGATGGGTTAAGATGGCAGTGGTTTGTAAGTTTCACATGCAAGATTCTGTTACATCCCAAAACTGAAATATATCAAGCTTTCTTATACACTGTGCTACTGCTACACATCTGGATATATCTGTAAGGTTATAACTTTTTTCATGTGTTTAATACGTAGCTCAAGGGACTTTCATATTGATTCCACTTTAAATATACCAACGTGCATCTCAGAAACCTAAGTATTCAAACTGTGACATACTGGAGAGCCAAGATCCACACATGATGGAACCACAAGAGAGGTAAATTACAGAAACAGTGGCTGTTGAAGTCTCTGAAGGTTCTGTTTGGTTAATATCAACATAGCAGATGATCCATAACAACTTGTCTTTTATCAATAGCAACATCCTTCACTTTTACCTCTAGAAAAAGAATTATGTTGGCTTAGCATTACCAAATCCATGGAGAAGGGCTGCTTATAAGGTTTTCTGGAAGAGTGATGTTGGATGTCTAGTCTCTCACATACCCATCCATGTTAGACACCTTGGTGGAAGAACTCTTTTTCCCCTGATATTTTGCACTGCAGCAAGGCTCTAACAAACCTAACTCATCAGCCAGTTGGTGTTTTTTCACCTTAATTTACTCCAAGGGAATTTTTTTAATCTTAACAGGACAACCCTGTCCCACTGCCCAGAGTTGGCCTGAGACACTGGGTCATGGCACATGAAGAGGACAAGGAATGTCTTTTTTGAACTGTGAATGTTTCTTCAGCTGATGAACACTTCACTTCTCTGTCTGCAGACTGATGCAGTGGTAAGTAGTGAGGACTGGTGGTGAGTGCATTGCCCTTCAGCATGCTTTGGGAGAGGATCATCACTCAGGTGCACTCACTAAGATCGCTCTGAAACTGATGCCAAGCCCTGTGTGGTCAGACTTAATGAGTCATTTAGAGTATCTGAACAGGCAGAACATGGCCCCATCTTATTACAATTTGGCTGAGAATAGCCTCTGATGCAAGGTAATTAATTTTCAGATATATGTGGCTGCACTACCTGACAGCTTTCTCCTGTTCTGAAATGGCTTGGCTTAGAGGGACAAATGCCACTTGATAAGGTTGCAAATAGTTGTTTATAGAATCATATATTTGTTTTGATTAGTAAGATAATCAAGTCCAACAATTATGGAACCCTAACAAATATAGGGATAAGCCATGTCCCTTAGCACCACATTTGGGTGTCTTTTACACGTCTCCAGGGATGGGCATTCAACCACCTCTCTGGACAGCCTATTCCAGTGTTCCACTTCAGTGAAGAAGTTTCTCGTAATATCCAACCTAAACCTCCACTCATGCAACTTGAGGCCATTTCCTCTCCTATCACTTGTTACTAGGGAGAAGAGACCGGCATTAGCCTCACTAACAACCTGCTTTTGGGCAGTTATAGAGGCCATTGAGGTCTCCTCTCAGCCTCAGGACTAAACAACCCCAGCTGCCTTAACTGCTCCTCATGGCACTTATTCTCCAGACCACTCACCAGCTATGCTGTCCTTCTTTGTACATGCTTCAACAGCTCAATGTCTTTCTTGTAGTGAGCAGTCCAAAACCATGCATAAGTACCCAAGGTGTGATTTCATCAGTGCTGAGTACAGGGGTACCATCGCTTCCCTGATTCTGCATGTCACACTATTCCTGATATGGGCCAGGATGCTCTTGGCTTTATTGGCCACCTAGGTACACTGCTGACTTCTGTTCAGCTGGCTGTTGATCAGCACCTCCAGGACTTTCTCTAGTGGGCAGCTTTCCAGTGACTCTCCCTAAAGCCTTCAGCGTTGCATGGGGTTGTTGTGACCCAAGTGGAGGATCCAGCACCTGGCCTTGTTAAGCCTCATACAATAGGCCTTGACTATCAATTGAGCCTGTCCAGATGGAGCCTTCCTACCCTTAAGCAGATCAACACTCTCAGCTTAGTGTCATCTGGAACTTACTGAGGGTGCACTCAATCCCCTCATGCAGATCACTGATAAAGATATTCAAGAGAACTGGCCCCAGTACTGAGTCCTGGGGAACACCATTAGTGACCGACTCCATTCACCACCATTCTTTGGGCCCAGTCATTTGGCCAACTTTTTACCTAGTGAATTGTCCACCCATCCAAGCCATAAGCAGCCAGTTTCTCCAGGAGGATAAGATGTGGAAGACAGCGTCAAAGGCTGTACTAAAGTCCTGGTAAGCAACATCCCCAGCCTTTCTCTCATTTGCTAAGCATGTCACCTTGTTGTAGGAGATCAGATTTGTAATGTAGGTCCTCTCTTCAGGAATCCATGCTGACTGGGCCTGATCACCTGGTTGTCCAGTACATGATGCATAATGGCAATCAGGATGCCCTGCTCCATGACCTTCCTTGGCACTGAGGTGAGACTGAGAGGTCTGTAGTTCATCAGGTCCTCTTTCTAGCCTTTCTTGTAGATGAGCATCATATTTGCTAATGTCCAGTCAACTGGGACCTTCTTGATTAGCTTGAACTGCCAGTAAATGGTGGAAAGCTGCTTGGTAAACACTTCTGCCACATACACCTCAGTACCCTTGGGGGTATGCCATCCAGCTCCATAGACTTATATATGTCTAAATGGTTCAGCAGGGCACTGACCATCTCTTCTTGGATTATAGAGGTTTCATTTTGATCCCTGCCTTCCAGCTCAGGGGCTGGATAGCCAGCAAACAACTGGACTTACTGCTAAAGACTGAAGCAAAGAAGGTATTGAGCACCTCAGCTTTTTCCTCATGACCACACTGTTCCCTCCTGTATCTAATAAAGAACAGTCCTCCTTTTGTGGGAAATACATTTATGGAAGTATTTATTGTCTTTAACAGCTGCAGCCAGATTAATTTCTAGTCTGGCTTTGGCCAACTAGAGCTGGGTAGCAATTTCTACAGAAACACTAACTCTTTCATCTGATTTTCTTGGCATGCTTTTGATAAGAAAGAGTTGATCGAATGTCTGCCATAGTAGTCATTTGTCATGCAGACAGACCTGATAGTACAAACAAGTTGTTCTTTGACAACAGAATTCTGAGAATATGAGATCAGTGACACTACCTTCAATTACAGATTTTGGAGTTGTTGTGATTTCTTCAGTGCTTGCACTCATCTCTAGCATAAAATACTAAATTTTTTATATTTAATTTTTAAAGGAAGATCTAATTGAAGAAAACCCCTACATCCAAGTCAGAAACTATCAGTATTGATTTACCTCTTTATCTAGTCTTCTTAATTTCAAATAGGAATTAACTTTTTCATCTTTGGAGGCAAAAATGAAAGTCAATTTACTGCCTGAATAAATTTAGAAGGTTTAATCTTTAATGATCCTTCAAATCATGATGTATGCCAAGATTTTGTGACAAGGTAAACTAGCATTTTGTCAAGAGAAAACCCTGTCTACAAAGCTACACCTAAAGCACATGATTCATATTACCTTGCCTTTTTTTTTTTTTTTTTTAGAGGAATATAGTCCCAGAATCACAGAAACATTCAGGTTGGAAAACGCCCTCAGCATCACCAAGTCCAACCGGGTTCATCCCTAAACCATAGCCCCAAGAACCACATCCAAATGACCTTTAAACACATTCAGGGTTGGTGACTCAACCACCTCCCTGGGCAGCACATTCCAATGCCTGACCAGTCTTGCTGTGAAAAAAATTTTCCTAAAGACCAGTCTAACCCTACACAGTTATAGCTTGAGGCCGTTCCCTCTTGTTCTATCACTAATTACCTGTTAGAAGAGACCAGCACCTGCCTCTCCACAATGTTCTTTCAGGTAGTTGTAGAGAGCAATGAAGTCTCCCTTCAGCCTCCTCTTTTCCAAACTAGACAGCTGAGGCTACTTCAGTCGCTCTTCATAAGATTTATTCTCCAGGCCCTTCCCCAGCTTCATTGTCCTCCTCTGCACCGGCTTCAACACCTCCACATCTCTCCTGTATTGAGGTGCCCAAAACTGAACACAATACTCGAGTGTGGCCTCATCAGAGCTGAGTACAAGGGGACAATCACCTCTCTACTCCTGTTGGACACAGCATTTCTAATACAGGCCAGGCTGCCATTGGCATTCTTGGCCACCTGGGCACACTGCTTGCTCATATTCAGTTGCTTTATAAAGTACCATGAAAATGTCCTGCAGTTGACAGCCTTGTGGACAAAACCACAACCTTACTACTAGGCTGAATTCGTTGGTCACTATTTTCAACTACTTCTACCTAAGTGAAGGAACAGCTAAAAGCTGTTTCTTATCATTTTGATGAAAACAAGAACACCAGAAACCCACCAGTTAATTGGACTTCTTGGAGTTATTTTATTTGTCTGTGTAATTTAAGGTACTTCCCAGGAGCCTGTTAAAAACTGCCAGGGCAGGCCTTTGACTTCGTTGTGACTAGCCATCAGCCAACCAAGCACAGAATCAGAAACAGCATTGATGAAGACATGAAGAAGCCCAGGAAAGAACAGTCAATCTCAAGAAAACTTTCAACCAAAATGTTGTTCATTTATTTATTTTATTGTACTGGGGAAAAATAGACTTCTGGGTTTGCTTCTTCTTCCTGCCTTTTTTCCCCCTGCTTCTAACTTCTACAGCATGGTAGCATAAGGTGGTCTGTATTCCCTGTAACAGATAGGAAGACTGTATTAAAGTGGCCCCTTATCAGTTGATCAGCCTAATGGAAATTGCACAAGAACTGAATTTTAGCTAACGTTTTGGATCAGAAGAGGTAGAGCTAGATGTAATCACAGCCTGTAAGCTTGCTGTAGCTCAGAGACAGATGGCCACAAGGTATAGTCTAGAGTAACGACATGCTGTTTTCCTCCTCCTAATTAACTGAGAGGAGAAAGGTATGCATTCAGCATCAAATTATTTCTGCAACAGTTTTTATTTTTGTTTGGAGATAAATTATAGAAATTTCACAGCTCCTGTTAAAGTCCAAAGACCTATGTTTAAAAAAATATAAACGTGTTTTTCAGCAACTCTGAACCAGTAGTTCCAGGCACCAACGTTTCAAAGGCTTTTATGTCTTCAGATCTCTTGGAGCTTTAATGAATGGATGCAGGGCAGGGAGCCTAAGAAATAGCTAATTTGGGAATCTCTGAGCTTCAGACCTGGGCCAGGGAGAAAAGGGAGTTTCACAAGCATTGCTGTGGAAATTAAAAGCACCTTAGTGACAGATGAACTTAGGGAAATCTTGAGTACCACCACAGCCTCTCAGGCTGTGGTCATTAAGTGGGACTGGGTTGCACTAGAGGGTATTAATGTCATCTTCTATCATCTTAGCTCAGATTCTAATTTGGAAGTCCAAAGGCCAAATGATCATTAAGAGTGTCTTACATGAAGATGCTACAGTGAAGTCTGCCTGGGGTATCTTTTAACATTTGAACACCAAATGCTCACTGAGATAGCTCAAAGCAGTGTATAATTTGTCCCTAGACAAGTGATTTTTAATACTGAGGAAACACATAGGGATTCCCCATCTTACCTTTCAAGCTTGGTTCCTAACTACCGCACCCATGCATTGATTTAAACTTCCAGCCTTAAGTAATTGCCAATACAAGAAGATGAATTTCCTTTCACTGTCTTTATTTATTTATGAAATGGCATTTGAAATCTTTATTTCCTTTCTGTTCCTTTCCTAAAGGCACAGTAGTTTGATGGGAGACTAGTAGATGCAAAACCAGCTGCAACAAATATGACTGTTAGCTGCAGCTGAAGTACTCTTCTCATAATCAGTACACACAGAATGACTTATTCTTTAGCCCTTTAATATATTCTTCTCTTCATTCCCTACCTGCATCACCTTCCTGGTTGTAACAGGCAAATACAGCAAAATTCACTCAGTGAGGTGATTATATTACCAGTTTACTAAAGCTTATCAGGCAGCCTGGGTTACACACATGCATATAGAATCACAGAATGTATCTGGTTGGAAGAGACCTCAAAGATCATCCAGCCCAACTCTCGACACAGCACTGAAGGGTCAACATTAAATCATGTTCCTAAGTACCAGGTCAACACACTGATTGAACCCCAGGGATGGTGACTCCACCACCTCCCTGGGCAGGCCGTTCCAATGCTTGACAACCATTTCAGTGAAGAAATATTTCCTAATATACAGCCTAAGCCTCCCCTGGTGCTGCTTAGAACCATGTCCTCTAGTCCTGTTGCTTGTCATCAAGGAGAAGAGGCTGGCACCCCTCCCTCCAGCCTTCCTTGAGGTAGTTGTAGAGAGTGATAATGTTTCTCCTCAGCCTCCTCTTCTCCAGACTGAACAACTGCAGCTCCCTCAGATGGTCTTTTTGGGTCATGTATTCCAGGCCTTTCACAAGTCTCATTTCCCTTCTCGGGACATGCTCCAGAACCTCGATGTCCTTCCTGTACTGAAGGGCCCAGAACTGAGCACAACACATGAGGTGTGGCCTCATCAGTGCTGAGTACAGAGGGGTGATCACATCTCTGATCCTGCTGTTTATAATACAAGCCAGGATGCCGTTGGCTTTCTTGGCCACCTGGGCACACTGCTGATTCATGTTCATTCAACTCACACACAATACACCCAGGTCCCTCTCCAAGCTGCAGCTTTCCAACCACATGTCCCCAGTCCATAACTTACTATGGGGATGTTGTGACCCAGGTGCAGGACCTGGCACTTGGCCACATGCAGAACTCTTTAAGCAAAGTATCATACAAGTCTGCTTGAAATCTATTTTGGAAGGCAAATCTGGTTTTGTACTCCTTTCTTGACTTTTTATTTTTTTGGCTCAAAAAACAGGACTGATTGCAGTGCAGCAAAGAGTGTTGAGTAATGTAGCAAATCATTTCATACAGCTTTATTCAACCTGTGAATTTCTGTAGAAAAGGTTCATTCCTTTGCATTGTTCAAGATTTTGTTTAAATTCTGCTTTACCACTGGGTGGTGCTCTCGGCATACGGTAGAGAGCCGATCCCTGAAGCTGCTAATCTCCTTGGAAAGCAAAAATCCTTTCACATGAGTGCCTATGATAGCAATGAGGTTATAAAGGAAACTGAGTCAGAATTGTATTACTCTCCTTACAGCAGCACAGAAGGTTGGAGAGGGAAAGTTTCATCGGATCAGTCTGGAAATCCACTAGGAAAATACACTAGGAAGGTGTTATTTTGCAGATAAATATTCCCTTGTCCTACCCTTCAAAAATTCATTTTTTTCTACTTAGACATGAGAAGATCAGGAACATTGTCATCATCTAAAGCTTTCCCAGCGTGCTTCAAAAGTCACTGGACACCACTGCTGCACTTTACATTACTCCCTGGTGCATGCAGCACATTGATTTATATGTTCTGTAGAGCTGAACAACCTACTCTCTGACTCTTTGTAATTTTTAGGGAATTGGGCTTTTTTTTTGTGAGGGGGCGGGAACATGTAAACTGGTAACAAGATTTTGCCTTTTACAAATCATAGACTTCAGAAATATGAAAAGCAGAGTTAGGAAGGCAACAGAAGTTCTGCTGTGCAAAGGATTTTTTTCCAAATTATTTTTGCTCCAGTAGCTAGAAAACCTATCCACATTTAAAATTATTTGAAGAGTTCACCCACAGCTTTTCAAAAGCTAATATAGAATCATTTAAGGTTGACTGAATCACTTCACTTCCAAGAAAACAAAATATACACTGAGTTTTAACTGACACTCTGCAAACCAAGGTGAAAGAAGGGTGTTTTTGACCAAAATACTTTCATGATTATTGCCTTTAAGAGTGAGGCAGAACACAATGTTTCAACAGTGTCAGGAAAAATACTGAAGTCATAGAAGAATGGATTTACCTTACTCTTATTAGTATATGTGTCAGGTGAGCTGTCAGATGAGGAAGTTCAAAACATTGAGAAATAAAGTTTTGCATACTTTTTGGTCAAAAATCTTTATTCTTTTAATGTTTCCTTTTGTATTTATGCTGAGAATAGCCTACTCTGAATTTAGATGGAATAGGACACGCAGCTGCAGCATAGGCACTGTTCAGTGCCTGTTTTGAGAGGGATGGACTAGGATGGTAAGCTCCAGTCTAGCTCTTCATTTGTCTTTCATTTTTTGTCAAGTCCTGCTCATCTGTGACCATGCAAGAGTAATATTGCAAAATCAATCTTTCTTACAGCTTTGAAATACCTTCTTCGCTGGTGAACTTATATTTGCACCTCAGCTATAGTAACACACATTGTGCAATACTTCTGAGACCCAGGATGACTGTTTGCACATATGAAACATCTGTCTTGAATCAATACAGCTAACGATAAATCTTTGTTGACATCAGGTAACAAATTAAATGCAACTGAAGGTTTTAAACAAGTTTCTGTGTACATTTAATGACAGGAACGTGACAACTTTCTTTCTGTCCAATGTCTTTATCATAGTTTCTAGTGGTACTGTATCAAGGCCTATTTTTAAAAGCTGCCGTTTAATTTCAGCCTGGCGACATAATGGTGTTTGTAGAACATCCCTCAGGGCTGCTGAACCAGCAGAGGCAAAACCTGATGTGTAAGATATGTATGCTTAAATCTGAGGGTAAGTAATAAACATGAAAGCTTCATGTCCTGGAAAATAATCGCTGGGAACACAGCACAAATTGCAAGCTAGAAACACTGTCTTTTGGGCTATTGGCCCCAAACAGGCATCAATCAGTAAGAAGGAGTACAATGTATTAAAGTGTTTATTACTTGAAGTTTACATTTACTTTGAAGAATATATTTACACTCTGTTTCACAGTTATTGTTGTTGTGTGTTGTTTGATGTTTGCTTTTTTTTTTTCCTGTTGGTCTCCCCCTCTGTGATTTAATGTAGCAGGCTCAGTTACAGTGGGGGGGGGGGGAGGAAATCCCCACTGTATTTCCCCATTTAGTCTTTTTTGTTATAGCACTTTTCAGAGAAATCATGCATATGGGATGCAAAATCACAGGATGTCAGGGGTTGGAAGGCACCCAAAGAGATCATTGAGTCCAACCCCCTGCCAGAGCAGGACGATAGAATCTAGCTCAGGTCACAGAGGAACCCATCCAGATGGACCTTGAAAGTCTCCAGAGAAGGAGACTCCACAACCTCTCTGGGCAGCCTGTTCCAGTGTTCTGTGACCCTTACAGTAAAGAAGTTCCCCCTTGTGTTGAGGTGGAACCTCCTGTGCTGCAGCTTACGTCCATTGCTCTTTGTCCTATCACACGGAGCAAGTGAGCAGAGCCTGTCCCCTCCCTCCTGACCCCCAGTCCTCAGGTATTTATAAACATTTATTAAATCCCCTCTCAGTCTTTTCTTCTCCAGACTAAAAAACCCAGGTACCTCAGTTTCTCCTCATAGGGCAGTGCTCCAGTCCCCTAATCATCCTCGTTGCTGTCCACTGGACCGTCTCCAGCAGATTCCTGTCCCTCTTAAACAGGGGAATGCAAACTGAATGCATTACTCAAGATGAGGTCTCACCAGGGGAGAGTAGAGGGGGAGGAGAACCTCCCTCGATCTGCTGGACACACTCTTCTTAATACACCTCAGGATCCCATTGGCCTTCTTGGCCACCAGGATGCTTTGAAGTAGCAAAAAAGTCCTTAAAAACATGAGCAGAAAAATCATAGAAGGTTACAGTGATTCATGGTCCTTGTCCTAGCTATCACAAAGTTTCTTCCTTCACAGTGCTGCAGACAATCTGCTTGTGTATGCTGCAGGCCCCAGGTGCACAGCATGCACATGCTTTGAGCACTCTCTGGGGAGTGTTGGCACTGCCCAAGTTGCCTTCATGAATCAGAATATGTCTGACACACACACAAAAAGTTATTTTAATGGTCAGACATTTCTTACATCAATTCATCTGACTAGTAGCTATCTTCTCATTTTCTTTCCTTACTCTCCTTGTCAGTATCATCCTTCCATATCTGAAGCTTTCCTATCCAAGACTCAGTCTGAGCACCTCTGTGTTCTTTGGTAACTTTCCATTCCCCCTGCTGATAAAAGTTAATTAATACTGGTCTCTTTTTTTTCCTGTCCCTGGATTTTTAATTGTTTGGGGTTGGACAACTAACACCACTTACAAACAAGTCAGTTACTTCTATTCACAGAATCTATATCCATGCATGTCCTTTCCTAATGCTTGGCTCTGACACGAGTCTATCAGTTTGTTGTTCTTCACAAGAACTATTTTATCAAAAAGAGAGTTGAGAAAAAAAATTCTCTGCTGAACAGCTCTAGACCAGTCAACCAGTAGAAAATAAAGGCAACAGCACATGTATTACAGGAAGAAGAAAGAGACCACAAGCAACCTGAATAAGCATCTGTGTTACTTTTTTTGTGTTCACTAGACCATACTGACAAATGCTGTTCCATGACTAAGGCTGAATTAATTTCCAGGGCAAACTATTGCCACTAAGATGGGCAGAAACACAGATTGCCTGACAACTGCAAATGCTCTCCTAACAGATGCAACATAGAAAGCAAAGTTCTCTTTTGTAACTAGAAAAATTAACTTAATTGAATAGAAGCTAGTAAGATAATTGTAGTGCTTTCCACATTCTCAGCAACAAAAGCCCAGGAGAGTACAAATGTGTACATTGGGTCTTGCTGACAACATCAGCCATGTCCTTTGCAGCCCTGTTTCACACTGGGGTGTTTTCTTCCCCAATGTTTTCTTCCATAGTGCTGCTGCACTAAGTCTAATACAACCTCCCCTTCTGTTCCTCACTTTGCCTGATTCATTCTCTGCCACCTCCACATACATTTTATGTGAGGTATTGTCCTACATCTGTCATGCATCCCAATGCACAAAGAGTACTAATATTTCTGTTTTCAAAGTAGAAGTTCACACTATTTAATCCCTGTACCTAGACTTTTTCAATGAGGACAGCATGAGACCATTTTCCTTGCAATCAACTCACTCACTTCAGTTAACTTCACAAACTGTTACTTGGTTATTTGACTTGCTGAATCTCCAAAACATACTGTTTTATTTGAGTGTGAAGCTTTCTGGAGTGTCATAATAATTATGCTCTTAGTATGTCCAATTAGTCACTGAAGATCTATCTACATGGATGTTTGAAGAGATTTTCAGTGGGCCTGAAGGAAAAGGGTTAGCCAGCTTCCCTCAGTCTGCAGCTCCTTGAAGAAACTAATTACCATTATCTGTAACCTCAGTCAAAAGCCAGTAATGAGCTCTCCCATTTATGTTTGTACTGGGTTTTGTGAACCACAAAAGTCAAGGTTTCACTCTCAATACCAAACCTTGAGACTCTTCACATTGAAAAATGATCCCCAAAGAGGGTAAAGGAGAGGGAGGTTCTCTCTCAGTGTAACAGGCAAACACAGGAGAAACACAGAAGATAGCCTAACAGGCAAATACTGATATTACCAAAGCAAAGTGACACTTTTTCTTAAGGGGGAGATAATGTTTCTTATTTTAAAAAAGAAATGCATTTGAAGCTGAAAGTTAAATCCATCTATAAAAGCTCCACCATGGAGAGGCAGTCTATAATAAATGCCAAAAGGTAAAGTCCCTTGCGTGACTAACAAGTAAATCACCTAAAAAGAAGGATATTTCCAGTTATTTTCATTCTCAATAAAAGTAAATTATGCAGCATAGAATCACAGAATTGTTAGGGTTGGAAGGCACCTCAAGGATCATCTAGTTCCAACCCCTGCCATGGGCAGGGACACCTCACACTAGAGCAGGTTGCTCGGAGACACATCCAGCCTGGCCTTAAAAACCTCCAGGGATGAGGCTTCTACCACCTCCCTGGGTAACCTGTTCCAGTGCCTCACCACCCTCATGGGGAAGAACTTCTTCCTAACATCCAATCTGAATCCACCCATTTCTAATTTTGTTCCATTTCCCCTATGCCTATCATTACCTGACATCCTAAAAAGTCCCTCACCAGATTTCTTGTAGGCCCCCTTAAGTCACATCACCTTTTATAAATATTTGTATCTATTGTCTATTTCACATGTTGTATATAAATTAGGCCATAGCCTGACTTGAGGGAAATTTCAATGAAAGTAGATAACAGCAAGATGCTCACTATTGAAGACATCGATAAACTAACCCCCGGGATGCCTTAAGCATCCTGCTGCCTCAGCTTATTCTCCAGGATATTCAAGAGTCACATTACCAGTCCCTTGAGAAACTGCATGCAACAAAAGAGGAGAAGAAGGAATGAGGTCTTCCAGTTGCAGGTGGTAAGCAAGGAGGTCCTCCGGCATGTAGTGAGATGCTGAGGCATGAGCTGGAAATAACCTGCCACAGGTAGCATGGACAGCACACCTCTCCAGTCTTTTCTGCTGATCATTATGCCAAGAATGGCACAGAAAGTGAGAAGGAGACCATGTTGTCATTTGATGAGAATTTGCAAAAAAACCAAACATAGAGCAATGGCTGCCAAAACATGGAAAATTGTGCATGTGCAACAACAAAGAATCTGTGAGATTCTTGTGGCAAAGAGGACGTGAAGAAATATAACAAAAAAAACAAGCAAAAAATGTAAAGGAGACCACGTTGCCACTTGATGAGAATTTACCTAAAAACACCCCATAGAACAATATCTGCCTAAACATGGGAAATTGTGCATGTGCAACACAAAGAATCTTTGAGATTCTTGTGACAAAGAGGATGTGAAGAAATATGACACAAGCCAAAAATGCTGCTTGATTTTGTCTGAGAAATTTGTGATTAGTTCTACCTGCTGCAAGACTAGAACTCTACACTGAGCTACTCTTTACACCTGTAGTATATCTACTGATACACCTATGAGGAGCCTCGTGATCTTGTCAGCAGATGCAGATCAAAAATAGAGCAGTGCTGTCTTCAAATCCCAGCCACTTACCGACTGGAAGCAGAAGTTGCCAAAGCAGAAGAGGCGCGGTCTGCAGTGTCTGGGTGATTGAATGCCTTCACAGAGCTGTGAGAAAACGGCTGAGTTTTCACACTTTTTTGACCTTAGTGAAACCACCACACTGTGGTGAAAGACAGCCTCATATCTTCCTAGACCAATGATCAAATTAGCTTTATTTGCTCAAAGGAATGTATTTACATACCAGTGTGAAATGCTGAACAACAGCTGAACTAACACATGCAAAGTTTGGCAGCTGAAGGGTAAATAATTCATTAGCAAAGATGAATGGAAAAAAATTTTACTTTGTTATTGTTGTTGTCAAATAATGCCAACTGGTCATGACTGTACTGTTTATGAAATTGGAGCTTTTCCTTTACTCATTCAATTTGTGTGTGTGTGTGTAATTCTTTTAAATGAGAAAATTGGGGAGACACAACCAAAAGAACTTCTTCCTATAAAAAGGAGAGAAAATCCATTTCCAAATTATTTCCAATGGCAGCTAGCAAAAAGCTGATATTTTGGTTCTGTCATGAAATATTCTTTTTAAGTACCAATAAACTAAAAGTAATTTAAATCTATGGTAAACAGACCATGAAAAGAGTTTTATTCTTTGATTTTTTGCATACTTAATCTAACAAAAGCCAGGAGATATGTAATATAGAGCTTTAATTTATTTGGTTTTTTAATCTAGCCTTCAGATACAGACAGAGGCAATTTTCTTCTTGTCAAAGTGCAGCTGGCCATGAATTTAGTGCAACTTGAAAGAAATAAGGGAAATCTTTGCAAGAGATTATAACGTTAGCAGAAATGTCTCTTCTCTGTGAGAACACAACTTGTGTGAACCTTTGCCATAGACAGCATGTAAAGGTGATTGGTTTTTAAGGGCGGTACAGGCACAGCACCCAAACCAGCAGTGATCAGGATCCTCCACTGACTTCCTAGAAAGGAACACTGGAGCAGGTTTAAGGTGTAGACTCCACTTGATAAGATGCACTTCTCTCTGTACAACTACCTGAAGGGAGGATGGAGCAAGGAGGTGGGCAGCCGCTTCTCCTTGATGACAAGTGACAGGACCAGAGGAAGTGGTTACAAGCTGCACCAGGGAAGGATCAGGCTGGATATTTGGAAATACTTCTTCACTGAAAGGATTATGAAACACTGGAATTGTCTGCCCAGGGCAGTGGTGGAGTCACCATCCCTGGAGATGTTCAATATGTGTGTGGACCTGGCACTTTGGGACACGGTTTAGTGTTGACCCTTCAGTGCTGGGTTGAGTGTTGGACTAGATGAACTTTGAGGTCTCTTGCAAACAGACATATTTTGTGATTCTGTGATACTGAAAAGAATCTATTCAGTGCAGAAACAAGCTGTATTGTCAGAACCATAAGATCACTGGAATCCCATTTATTGCAATAGCTGCAAATACCCTCAATGTGAAGTGTGCCAGTTTAATTTTAAGATATTCAGAACACATTTGTGGCATTTTGAAAGTGTTAATATGTTAAACCTCACACTATGCAAGGAAAAGAAATCCTTACTTAGCTAAACCTCCCAGAAAAATGTCTAGTAGATGTGAATGGTGTATTTGAGGCAATGTTACAGGTAGCATAAAAGTACATTAAAGTTTTTGCTTGAAAGGGAGCTCTGATAACTGTTCTTTCTTCTTCAAATAAAAACTGAACAACATTAAAAAAAGAGAGCAGTTGTAATTTTCCAATAACAGAATCATTAAAACAAGTGGATCTTTGGATAATTATGGTACCTATTATATCACCAGCATTCAGAAGCATGAGTTCCCAGGGTAGGATCAATAATTAATTTTTGTGACAATGGTCTAAAAATAACCTTCTGTTCTGCTGTTTTGTTGAGCTGACACTTTCTAGTGAAATATCATTCTTTCAGAGTTTTCAATTGGTGTTCTGAAATAGCTCTGTCTGACCCTGTAGCTGTTGGCTTAAAAAGCAAAGCATGCAGCACTGAGGTATTGTTCAATTCTTTCCTGGGAAGCAGCTGCTGAGTTTTCCCTCTTAATAATGCTGTAGCCTGTGTGAGAGAAGTTAAAGGATTTGATAGTGCTCCCTTTAGCATAACTCGTACACCATCCCTCTTTTGAGGTGGAGGTCTACATTCTTTAAAAGGCTGTAATATCCATGTAAGACAAGTAGAGTCACTGTGGGAAGACATGAAGGCACTCTATCCACAAGACACTTCACAGCACTTCACTTCAGGCGCTGCCTGTACCCAAGTGCCTAGAGTTCCAAGTAACAGAGGAACGAACTTTTCAGAGTTGGCTCAGAGTCAGACCCTAACTCAAGCACTTGCCCTCTTTTGCTCTCCACTTACTGCAGTGGGAATCAAGGAAAACAAGGCTTGTTAGGTACCTAGATTTGGATTGCATGAATGCTAGCACTGTAAAAACACAGTGAAGGGGCAATTATTCTTTCCAAATGACCCTGAAGGTCCATAATAAAACATTAGGGCCACCTTGTAAAACTCCAGGTTTTGTTACTGTCAAGTTGTTCAGGATTATTTTTTAGGATGGTATGTGAGAGAGGCTAAAAAGGCGGGGGGATTACATGTTTCTTCTGCATTATAAGCGATCTTGCCCAGTCTTCCCTTGGATAGGAACAGAATGGTATTTTCACCCTTTCAAAACAGGCCCTCCACTTCTTTCTTCCTTCTCCTGATGGCTAACTCTTGTCAGTATGTTGTCTCATAATAAATGCCTGAATTTTTCCTTACCACTAAATAGAGTTCCATCCTTGAGTATTTCGGGGTCCAAGTTTGTGATAGGATGCTCAGCACAGTGAAAGATACTTACACAGGAAAACATGCTTACATAGGAATACCATGCCTGCATAGTCGGGGGTAAATTGCAGAGGGTTTGGGATGCTAGTCAGACTGAACAAAATGAGTAAGACAAATCAACTTGGAGCTCCCTCTTGGTCTCTTTTGACTTCGCAGCAGTTTCTCAGTTCTATTCAAACACCAGATTTTCAAGGCAAGTTAAACAAGAAGTGCTTGTCATACTGCCTGTACTATTGTCTCACAAGTCACAGCCTTGGATTTTCCTTTCCTTGAATGGAATTATAATTTAGGTGAAATTTACTCTTGTGCTTACTTTAATAAGGCTTCTTTTAAATGTCAATTCATCCAGAGGGATATCAATGCTGAAAACTGTTTCAAGTGGGGAATCACCGAATGATAGGGACTAGAAGGCACCTCAAAAGATCATCTAGCCTGAGCCCTCTGCCAGAGCAGGATCACCTATACCTGATCACACAGGAATTCATCCAGGTGGGTTTTGCATATCTCCAGAGAGGGACACTCCAGAACCCCCCTGGGCAACCTGTTCCAAATCCTGTTTCCCAGGCTCAGAGTTCTCTCAGCATAGCCAAATCCAATATGGTGCTATAGATACTTTGGTAATGCTGTTCAGTAGTTAGAGCTTATTAGCCTCACCCCTTTGCACCCACCTGACAGCCATTTTATTGTCACAAGCTGAATTTGTTCAGTAATTATTTTAACTTTGGAATTCAGCTGTATGTTAGGCTGCTTAAACAGTTATGATACACTTCTTCAGGTGGCAAGGCCTGAAATATATATGGATGGCAATTCAAGTGTTCCTGTACAACAAAGAAGTTTTTTTTCATGAAGTGATAGCTATTTTCTTCAGTTTTATGTATCAGGTGTATTTATATTTTCAAATTTATATATGTACATGAAGTTTGATGTGGTTTTTTTGTTGTTATTGTTGTAGTTGTTTTTCTTTTCTTGCTTGATTTTGTATAGGTTTTTGTTGTCGTTTGTTTGTTGGTTTTTACAGTAAATAAAACTACAGACGAGTCTTTGCTCATGGGTTACTCGTGGTTTTCGGTGGGCTCCGATTTGGAACGGGAGCTGCAACCCTGAGCTGCCTGGCATGCCCCGCAGCTGTTTCTCAACCTTGAGCTCTCTCAGTAAAAATGATCTGATGCTTTCTACATGAAAGAGGTCTTGCATGCAATAGTGCTACTTGGCCACTGGATGGTGTTCTCAACCCACAATTGACATTTCCACAGCTTCCCCAGGGCTCATGCATAGACTGCGCAGGGCTGGGTGACGATGTGCATCTGACAGCGCAGAGGGAAGGAGCAGAATTAAGTTCTGCCGCCACATAAAACCCGTTCAGGAAGAGTGCTGCTCGCCTTAAATTGGTCAAAATAGGGGTCATGTATTGCTGTTCACACTAACCACACAGCAGTGAATGGGGTGGTATCACTGAAAGGATGTATAGGATGTTACCTATGTTTAGCCTGCACCTGAGGCTGGCTATAGCAGTTGCTCTATTACTTCATGAACCTTCTCTGCAGACAAAGGAAATCAGGAGAAGGAGAGAAGACCCGTGGGTTGCAATGCAAATGCATTTAATGAAACAGCCAAACTAATACCAATGCCAATATACATTATAGAAAGTTACGTGCAGCCCAGCAAGCATATGATCATCACAGTAAACAGGAAAGCAGTCCTGAGGAGCAGAAGGAAGAGCCTAAGCAAGAGCAGGAACCCCACACTCCTCTCTTCAGCAAACTTCTTCCTTTACAATGAGCATGAAAATTATGGTACGGGATATACCTGTGAGCCAGCTCAGAAAGCTACCCTGGCTGACACAAAACTGCTAGCAGTCTGCACTATGGTTGTGTCCCAAATCCAGGAGACATGTATCACTTAAACATAAGGAAAAACTTCTTTACTTTGAGGGTGACAGAGTACTGGAACAGGCTGCCCAGAGAGCTTTTGGAGTCTCCTTCTCTGGAGAATCAAAACCCATCTGGATGCATTCCTGTGCAACTTGATCTAGACATACCTGCTTTATCGGGAGGGGTGGACTAGCTGATTTCTGGAGGTGCTTTCCAACCCCTACCATCCTGTGGTTCTATTCACAGTCCAAAGCAGTATCTCATACCTGCTGATATTTAGGAAGATAATGTGAGGTCTCAACAAGCAGAAGAACAACTAATAGCTCAGAAGCAAAGGATGTTGTAATTCTGTTCCTTCACATTTTTTTCTTTTGTAAATATATATTTCATTTTAGATGTTTATATAGTTCATAAAACTATAACACCCAAGACCTATATGGCTCTTATTGTGTCTCTAGATGTAGGGAGATCCTAAGTGGATCCAGAGACACAATAAGAGCCATATTTGTATTTTACAGTTGCTGAACAGACACATAAAGAGAGTCTTTTGGTAAAGGTCACAGAGATGTTCATAATAGAAAAGCAAATATTTTCAACCTGCCAGGCACCAGCCTTATGTTCACGCCACTGAAACCTTAATTCTTAATGGTTCTCTATGTATTCATCTCCCACACTAAGATAAGTCCTCTTTGCCCCTGCTTTTGAATCCCTGTTCTCTGTTTATTAAAAATAAGTTACAGCTCCAGTTTGACCATGTAATGCTTGATGTGGAATAAATCAAAGCTTCCAATTGTGCAAAGATGCTGCTCAATACACTGTGCAGGCTGAAGCTTGTGAGGGAGGAATAAACACATGAGGGAGCTGCATGGCTCATGATGTCTTTAATAGGAGCAAAGAGAAAGGCAACATAACCACTTCTGCTCTGATGCACATTTTAACTGTGGCCCTTCTATTTCTCCTACTGGAGAAGTTTATTTTAGTTATTTCTGGATGAGGCTTAGGGATCTGTGATTCCTCATCATCCCAATCAATTTTTTTTAATGTGGTCATTCTCCAACCTCAGTCTCCTCTCATTTCTTCTTGTATAACCTTGCCCGTTTCCCTGTTTGGCAGATTTAACACTACCTGATAGGATGCCACACACTCATTTGCTTTTATATTGCTAAAATAGAACTTCTGCCTCTTGCCCACTCTGAATATTCTTCCTTTCTCAAGCTTTAAACTTCTGTAAATGTGGCTAGTCAATTCCCATTGTACCTGCATTTACATTCTAATAGTTAGGACAAAGGAGAAAAAATAAGCGAATTATGCTCATAGAACAGCAAAATGTCTTCAATCTTTCAAACATTCATCCAAATCTAAAGGTTTATCTTACAGTTAAAAGGTTCACTGATATGATGGTTGCTCCCTCCGTGGAGGTGTTTAAGGCCAGATTGGGTGAGGCCTTGGACAACCACATCTGGTTGAGAGGTGTCCCTGCCCATGGCAGGGAGGTTGGAGTAGATGATGTCCAAGGTCCCTTCCAAACTAAGCCATTCTATGATTTTATGATTCTAAATTTAGAAAAACAAATAGCAAAGTTTCATTTCACTAAACTAGAAATAAATGTGCATTATAAAAAACTTACCTCTTTCAAAACTTCAGCCAAATGGAAGATGGCTGGGTATGAGCTTTTTAGCCTGCTCTCTTCATGGAGTTAATTTCACCTGGTAGCTTCTCAGCAACTTCTGTTTTCCCATTCTGCATCCTTAAAATTCACTATCCACTCACCACCATTGCTGTCTTCCCTTTCTGTCTCTCCTATCAAGAGTCAAGGGTAATGACTGCTGTTGGAGAGCCGAGATCCAGTGGTAAAGAAGAGAAGGTAGCCAGTGTTTACTTTAAAAGGAAAGAAAACAAACTAAAAAAAACTTCAGCTTCCAAATATAGCTTCACTTATATCTTCCAATAGTTTGGTTTCAACAACCAAAAGCATATTTGCTATTGAGAAAACACCACAATTTCAGTTCATGGAAATAGACTGCCCAAGAGATGAGGGCAGCCTGGACATCCACAACCAAAGCACAGCAGAGCTGCCAGTGCACCATGTTTCCCGAGGAGAAAGAGGGACTAGGCCTTCTCAACCAAGGAAAATACTTGGTAGCTGAACTGCAGTTAGTCAACAGTGCTGATGAACAGCATCTCTTTACTAAGTGAACCCTCAAAACAATGGGCAGTCATCAACCACAGTTAGGCTCTCCCCCTCCAAGCTCCTGAATATCGTGGAAATACAGTTGTGGTCAGACCCATTGCTTTCAGCAGTGGTTAGTATAATCCCTAAAAATATAACTCCTTCCACAACCTTTCTTGGTTCCCTCAGGAAGAAAGCTAGATTTTTCTGGTCTGTTTAAATTTGTCTTAGCAGGCTCAGCCAGAATCTCACTTTGCCTTGAAACTTATTTCTGATATTCAAATTGAAGTTCTGAAGAGCTACTGTGTAGCAGCATCTTGTACTAATCTTGTCTCAGCATGGTCACCCATTAGTAACTTAGCATTAGTTGAACAACTTCCCTTTAGCCTGAACTTGCTTTCTTGCCTATCATATATTCATTACACAGTTTATCTGCTAATCCCCAGTATGTCCAAGCTGGTTATAATTATCTACATTGCCAAAGTCTGATACAGTGCAAAGACTTTGAAACAGCCACTGCTGGGTCATACATAGTATGAAATTACACAAAACCTACTTCTGGTTAATCCAATTCTAATTAATCTATTTACAAGGAGTTCTTTAACTCTTCTCCCACCCCAAAGTGCTGCATAGTATTGATACCAGAATAACAGCCTGGTAGTTGGTCAGACTTATTTCCCCCTTTCTTAAGGGTACCTACACTACATTTGCTGTTTTCCAGCAGTGCAGTACCTCTCTGACTCAGATATATTGAAAGCCCTCTTGACAGTTTTGTATGCCATCTCCTTCGGGTTGCTGTGGTAGAGGGTACCTGTTACATCCCTAATAAATGCAGTGTGTGAGCCTCCAAATTGTGCTTCTTCCTCAGGCTGTTCATTCCCATTTCCATACTCTCCTTTGAGGTAGCCATCCTGCCTTATCAAAATATCCTCTTACTGAAAACCAAGACAATATTTTTGCTAAATTACAGGAAATAGTCACTGGGTTCAAATCAGAGACTGTCCTTACTGAGTACAACATTTTCCGTCTTCACTCTTAAGTTACAATGCTCCAGGCCTCTTGTGACTTCTTTTCCTTGGCAATAGAAAGGTAGAAATGTCTTTGTAAAAGGGAATAGTCGATTTCTGAAGGTTTTGAGTAGTGCTGCCTGTTTATAAACATCAATAAATGCTCATACACTATTCACTGAAAAGTAGATCAAATGGCTTATTGAGCTGCACAGAAACTCTGCCATGACTTGTGTCAGTGCATCAGGTACTGTGCTCAGCAGAGCAGAATTTGACATCTGAAAGGCTGCATTTTTAGTGGCAGTGTGTTTGAAATAGTTCAATTACAAGCAGTGCTTTCCGAGAATACAGCAGCTTAGTGTAATGATTTCATCTGTTTCCTTGGGGGAATTATGTGATGAATCCACACAGAGCATCTGACTGCATTTACCACCTGCAGGTGTTTTGAAAGTCTCTTCTTGGTTTTAAGAACTTTAGAGCTTCACGTATTCAGTGGGTCTGTTTATGGATTTTAGAAAGGGTATTAAGTTGTTACTCATGTTTGGGTATGACTGTACCAGATCTATCGGTGTATTGATTGGCATATCACTTTTGTACAGAGTTTATTATGGAGCCCTACCAATAGAGAAATATATTTCTGCTGGGGATATAATATAAGAGAATGTCGAGTTTCTAAATGAGTCCAAACCTACTTTTTACAGAGAGTCTGTGGAAGAAGCCGTATGGCAATAAACCTCTCTGCAGAATATTTTGGGCTTTCTAAGGATTCCGTAACACATTTCAGAAGGGCTTTATTTGTACTTGTGCTCACATTTAAGTGAAGGGAAAAAAATCTTTCCTTGGTACTACAAGATACATTTCCATCTGTTACCATGCACTCAAACCGTTATATATTACATAGTCGAGAAGTAGAGCCCCATTCCAGCATTTCACATTAAGCATTCCCTCCATTTTAAGATCGATGACTTAACTTGTTTACTTAGGAAACCTCTGCTTAGTTGGAGAACAAAGAATACAAACGTGAAACTCATGAATTTATTTTAATAATCATTAAGATGTCTTGTGTGCCTACAAGCTAAGACAAATACTAAAGCCACCGATTAAATCTCTGCAAGTGCTGTAGTAATAAGCATATTTTGCAGACTTCTGCACAGCCTGTAAAATTAGCTGAACAGGTCTTCATCTGGAAAAACAAGCAAACAAGTACACTTCTGAACACTAGCCTCCTCCTGACTTTTTACAGACCATATCCCTGTGTTTGGGCAGAAAGTGCAACCACAAAGCAGCACAGAAACATCTAGACAAACAGTCTAAGCATTACAGAACCTTTCCAGATAAGTCTGCCAATATGTTTCAGAGCCCTCTCAGGAACTTCAAGTACTGCAATCTTCCAGAGGCAGAATGGGTCTCTCATAAGGATGACATCTAAGCTAGATGCGCTTTCAAAAGAAATGTTTATAAACTAGTATTATGAAATACTGCAGGGGAAGAATTGTGATAAGCAGTCTATATCCCTCAAGCTGTTCCTTGTAAGAGAAATAGCACTAAAAATAGCTGTGACTATGGTTTACTCTGCTACTAAACACTGAATACAGTTCTTGTTTTACTAGATTCTGCTAGTACGAATTCTCAATTTGGCAACTAAGCTTTATTTCATTTTCCCAAGAGCAGTTTTGACAAGAATATTTCTACTCACCAGACTTTCAAAGTGTAACTCATGTGGAGGAGTGTACTTCACAAAAAACTACAGTTCTTAAAAGCCCCTTTTAATTATGCTTTTTAAATGGATTACCTTGTGTAGAATATTTTCATTAGTTATTGCATTACATGTTCAAGATGTTTAAGTGTTTCAATTCACTTTCTTCTCATTTGGGAGTCTGGCAAAGAATGGAAATAAGACAAGTGAGCTTATGTGTCTCTTATGTTCCCTAAGGTTAGGGAATACTAATCCCCCTTCCTTTCTTATATTTTTATGAATGCTAAACAGCCAAGCTGACTTTCCTATGGATAGAAAAGCAGCAGCATAAGGTCAACAGTCATTGACTAATGAGTCGGAAGCTTGGGTTATGGCAAGGGTTCACAACTACTTGCGCTACGTGGCTTGAGAGTATACTTAAAATGAGTAGCCCCAGTCTCAGCAGACTAACTAATTTTGGGAGAGAGGAATAAAATACACTAATTGCACTTCCCCTCTCAAATAGTTTTCAGTAACATACAGACCTTTAATCATGATCTGTAAGAACTACAGGACCATAAACCACTTGCTGCTTACCAAGCTGTGTCAAGCTATGTTTATTTTATTTTCATATATTTCCCAAGAGGTGCTACAGCGTGTCATTATCTCCTTCCATAGCAGTAGCCAATTTGTCCACTGCTAATTCCAGTTGCTACAGTCCAGTAGCCATGACCATATAAGCTAAGTCATTCCAGAATGAAGTTAACTATTAAAATACAGCTTATGTTAAGGCACAAAGATGCTATAAAGATCACAAAAAAAACCCCCTCTCCTTATCAACCTTCTTACTTTATACTGTGTGATGCTCATGATATGGGATACACCTGTGAACCAACTCAAGTCAGCTATTGTGGCTGACTCAGAACTGTGTATGGCCTGTGATTCTGTCCTGGCAAACCAGGACAACAGGGTAATAGCATAAACAGGCAGTAAAATATATGAAGAGTAAAAGATAATGGGAAGTTGTGTTCCTTTTTTGTTGTCTTCTTGTGGTGGCCCTGGTCTAAGATAAGAAGAGGGAACTCTAACATGAGGTGACACCAGCCTTCACAATAAGGGTCCTTTCAGGAAAACATTTTCAGGTCCTTGCTAAACTTTAACACATTTTGAACAGAAAACCCTCCTGTAATGCACACAATGCTTTGTTTAATCTATCTCAGATGACAGGTGAGAGAAACATCCTTACATCACAGTCCACATTTCTTAACAGTTGAAGAAGAATAATGTGTGTTCAACAAAACTTAAGGTCAAATATTTATCTAAGGATTAGGAGAAAATGAAAGTTTACAGAGCAAAACACTTTCACCTCAGTTTAACAGTACATTTTGAATACTCTCACCAGTTAGAACCCATCAGAGAGTGAAAGACTTAGGTTACACACCTTGACATCTCTTTGATATCCTCATTTTAGCCACTCTTTTATTCACTCTGAAACATTTAAATATCTTTGTGATTAAAAGCTAAATTACAAATGTAAATGCCCCTGTAGTTCTCCAAAATCAAATGGTTTACAGCTTAATCTGCAATTGCTGTTCTTCTTATACTAAATTTGCTTGATGAATATCATATATAGGCTATTGCAAACATTATCAATGACTTGCCTAAGCTTTTCCCTCTCTATATATACTCTTTTATTGATACCAACATGTCCTTGAGAACATGAAACATGATTCCAGCTACATGCATGTTTTGTGAAGCTTAATACCTTCACTACCTTATCAGTTTTATGAAATAGCCACACAGGACAATGCACAATTCACAGAATCACAGAATCAACCAGGTTGGAAGAGACCTCCAAGATCACCAAGTCCAACTGATTACCTAATCCCAACTAGACCATGGCATCAAGTGCCTCATCCAGTCTCTTCTTAAACCCCTCCAGAGATGTTGACCCCACTACTGCCCTGGGCAGCCCATTCCAACAGCCAATCACTCTTTCTGTGAAGAATTCCTTCCTACCATCCAGCCTAAACCTTCCCTGGTGCAGCTTGAGACTGTGTCTTGTTCTGGTGCTGGTTGCCTGGGAGAAGAGACCAACCCCCACCTGGCTACAACCTCCCTTCAGGTAGAGAGCAATAAGGTCTCCCCTGAGCCTCCTATTCTCCCAGCTAAACAACCCCAGCTCCCTCAACTTTTCCTCACAGGGCTTGTGTTCACTTTGTGACAGCTTTTTCTCCATCCCCTTTTCCAAACAGGCACTATAATTTCTAGGGGCCTCTTTTCAGTGATCTATTCTGAGCTGTTTGTTACTTACACACTTTCCCCACCCCCGGATTGTTTGGTGTGAAGACTTCTTCGGTGTCCTCCTGAACTGTTTGACTGACGTGACATTGTTTTCCTTTAGATCATGCAAAACAGATAGAAGATGTGATATATTGCAACACCAGGGGGAATAAATTGAATTTCATTCCTTCCACCCCCTATTTCTTCCTGTAATCTTATCACAGCCAGCCATCATAGTAAAATTTTGTTTCATGGGGAATTAAACATGAGCTATTTTACACGAAGAATAATCTAAGCTGAATAATTTGCAAGCATTACCTTCAGTATGGATTGGATGAGTTTCTTCAACAGTTCAAGTAATCATATGGAACTATTATTTTAAGTGTCTACTTGATTAAAATTGTTGTTTCACATACATCTAAAGCTATTATAGTCAAACCAGCTAGAGGTCCAAGAAGCTCTAGAATAATTTCACTTGGTAGAGATAAGCCTGACCAGTTAAGGAGTGATCTGAATGAAGCTTTCTCAGAAATTTTCAAAAAGAAACCATAGTTGGGGTTTGTTTTGGGCTTGGGTTGTTGTTCTTCTTGTGTTTTGGCTTTGTTTTTATTTAAGTTAGATAATTTCTGAAATTATTTTCACAGTAGTCACCATTTAATATCTGTAGATACACTGCATGACAGTAGGTGCCTCACAAAAAAGGTGCCTCACTTGCTTAAAGAATACCAATACACACAAGTGGAACACAAAAAAAGTGGTTACTGCAGTTCATGTATTTATAAGGTTGTGTAGCCTAAGAAATCATCTTGTATCTTTTATCACTGAAACTGATTTCTAATAGTATTGGGAAAGAAGGATCATATATGGTTGTGAATCAACACCTCAGAATGGAAAGCATTCTGCCACTTTTTCCTCAGATTCTTGCTTCAGAGCTTACAAGTCACCTTAAAGGGTCCTCATGGTCTTTGTAATGGAGTAAAACCAGACTGCAACCTACTGAAAAACATGGAGTACCAGATGCTCCCATTCAGCTGGTTACCTCCTGCATTTTAACCAACTTCAAAAGATGCTGACTACAAAAATGTCAACCTTTAAGCTGTAAAAGAATTATTTTATTATATGTCAGTTTCAGTACCATCATGGTTCTAACACATCTTAGTAGAATTTCATATGACAGGTTTACAGAGCTCAGTAGCATTAAAGACAATGTGGAAAGTTAGGGAAGGTAAGAGCAAAACAATTGAGTGACTTGAGTTGTGAATTGTAGGCACAGACACTACACAGCCATCTTCTAATTCCACATCTCTTTTGTCACCATTAGAGAGCACTGAGCTGGGTGATTCACTGAATAAAACTAAAAATCCTCTGAGCCTGGCTATTTCCCTGTCTTATGGAGGTGATCTCCCACTGCATCCATTGCCTTTATAAAGATGCTAATTATGTCTTTATCGTGCTCTCTCTTTCTCCTTTTTAACTACATCCTCATAATATCTATAAAATGTTGCATCTTTGAAACCTGTACCATCAGGTGAAACATATGGCAAATTTGTCAAGGGTTGCAAACTGAGGAAGAAAAGGAAGAGGACCAGAAACCAACAGTGTAAGAGTCTGACTCTGATATCCTTTAAAAAAAAAAGACTAAAATTTTCTGGAGATAGATTAAAACCAGAAATAAAGATAAATCAATTTATCCAGTAGTGCTTAATATCAGTAAAAGGATGATTCTATGATAGTGATGAAAGATCATCATCCATGCTGAAGCTACTTAAGATTCTCTTTCATACTGAACCTTCTTTGAGCAATGTACAACAAGTGCATTTCAGGGTTTTTTTAACCCTGACATGTATTAGCATCTTATAGAATCATAGAACTACTCAGGATGGAAAAGACCTTTAAGATCAAGTCCAACCAGAAAAGAGAAACAAAAGGAAAATTAGCTGTGAATTTCTGTTTCTTCCTCTTCTCCAGAGAGTTCAGTTAACATTTAACACATATCCACCCACCCTACTCCTTTCCCCAACCCCCCCCCCCCCCCAAAAACCAACCAAAAAACCTTACCCCAAAGAAAATATATGACCTAAGGCATGGTACAGCAAGCTTCCATAGAGAGTTTTTCCATGCTCATACTCAATGCAGCACTTCTCCTCCTGTATTTTCTGGCTGCATTTTAGCTTTTCTTTTTTAAGATGTAGCTATATAGAGGAAAAACTCCTTTGAAAATTCTCTCATTTGTATGCTTTGGCAAGTGACAGAAGTGGCTGAAGTCAAAGAATATAAGACAATCTCCAAGTCAGCTTTACAGAGAATGTTGCTAATAACCTAGCAATTATTACACTGAAAATAAATAGGAAGCCTGGGGTCACATTTTGGAGGTCTTAGTTTAAGCAAAGTCCTTACATAGTTGTCTTCTGGGTTATGGGGAGGAAATCAAAGGCACTTTTACATGAGTGAAATGAGCTCATTGTAGGGACAGAGCTTAAAATCACTATTAACCCAGTTACGGTCAAATTAAGTTCACATCACTATTCTGACCACTCAAAAGTTTCCACATGCCTAACAGTAAATCAGTGTAATAAGAATTTTAACTTGTGGCACTGTTAAAATGAAAAGAAGCATTGCAAGGTCAGTTCTGTAAGTACTACTATACCAGAAGAAGTTTAGGCTCAAGGTGAAGAGAAAGCTCTTCACAGAAAGAGTAATTGGCCATTGGAATGTGCTGCCCAGGGAGGTGGTGGAGTCACTGTCCCTGGAGGTGTTCAAAAGGGATTGGACATGGCACTTGAAACCATGGTTTAGTTGTCATGAGGTTTTAGGTATTAAGTAATAGGTTGGACTTGGTGATCTCTGAGATCTTTTCCAACCTAGCTGATTCTATGATTCTATACCCCTCAACATCCTTTTTATACTAAGTGGCCCAAAAATGAACACAGTATTCAAGGTGTGCCCTCACCAGTGCCAAGTACAGGGGGACAATCCCTTTCCTGGTCCTGCTGACTACACTATATACTCTTATTGAATGGATACACAGATTGTATTTAGTAAGTATTTATAACAGGTAATTAGGGCCTCCTAAACAGTAATATTTAACTATTAGTCACAAGTCACAATTCCAGGAAAGAGAGAAAAAAAAAAAATAATATATATGTGTAAAGGTAATTGTATAATAATTTTAAATGTGAAAAACATTTGGTGTACATATTATAGGAAATTTTTAATAAATAAATGTTATGTTTATTCAGAAAAGGAATGAACAATAATCATTTCCCCCAGTACCTTCTTTTCTACATTCAAAAGATTCTGCTGCTGCATGCATAGCAGGGCACCATTATTGTGCCTCAGGAAACATGAAAATGGGTCCGCAGGTTACATCTTTGAACTTGTCATTTAAGGTTCAAATTTCACACGAAGCAGACCTTCAACAGAGACAGATATTTAAGAGGATTTCTTTCCTAATAAGAGGCTGAGTGCCGACAGAGAAAGAGTTTTACTTTTTAAGAGGTTTAAAGAGAAAAGATGAAAGAGAGTTTGTAGAACTACATGAAATAATAAGAGAGCCTGGACAATTGTATGTGCTTGCTAAATCCAGATTATGGTATCATCACTAGTAGCCATGTTCAGGAAGTCTAATTTCCTGCCAGGTCTCTCTGGGAGACAGCAGTTCCAGTGCTTATTACTAGCTGTCTGCAGGTCTTCACAGACTCCTAGCCAACAGCAGGTAGCATGCCAAAGGCATTAGACAACCTGAAGATGTCACAAGGTGTTATGTTAAGTTTGCATGCGGTAAAGGTGCTTTTAAAATAAATAAATTAATGAATAAAACCACTTTAATCAGTCTGTAGCCTTCTGTTCTTCAGCAACTTCAAGAAAAGCTTGACAGCATAATAAGACAACTCGCTGTTGTCTTCCAGAGTTTGCACACAGCCTGAAGCAATAGCTCAGATAAGCTGTGACACATCCCAGCACTCTTTGCTCTAAAACATCTGCTTCTCTGAGAAGAATACTTTGTCAGGGGTTGTAAATAAAATTTATTCAATTTAGAGTCTCAGGCTTAGGGAAAATACTTGGTATCATAATTGTGCCTGCAGTGACAGAAATAAAAGTAGACAGTACCTGAGTTAGTGAAGCTGGGGGAAAAAATAGAGAGCATACAAAAGGTTGCAGATGGCTCTGCTGTCACAAACGACAAGCTCAGTCTGCTTACTGGAAAAGCGCTGTTCTAACAAGGGTGCAAAGAGTCAGGCTTATAATGAACTACCCAAGTTATCTCAGAATAGGCCTTTTAAAGGAGAAAGAAAATAGAATTGATTACTTGCCCTTTTTTTCTTTTCCTTTTTTTTTTTTTTTTTCCCCTCTCCTGTGCACATTTTATGCTGTAAATGCACCTGTGAAATAACAAACCTCTTCGGAAGTAAAGTCAGAGCATACGTGCTTGCAACCCATCAGTATCCTTTTGTTCTGCAAACCAATGCAAAACAGCTTTAGGCCTAAACAGGCCTCCTCTCAGAACTCAGAAGCAAATTAGAAGTCTCTGCTCAGTCTCATTTTGCAGACTGCTAAATAAGGCAAGCAGAACCAAACTTTCAGGTCTCTCCTCTTTATACTCGAGTGGCTATCAAGTAGTAGTTTACCTTGATGTTGCAATATGAGCCATAAGAGTAAGAATCACAGTATCACAGTATCACTAAGGTTGGAAGAGACCTCAAAGATCATCGAGTCCAACCTGTCACCACAGACCCCATGACTAGACCATGGCACCAAGTGCCACGTCCAATCCCCTCTTGAACACCTCCAGGGACAGTGACTCCACCACCTCCCTGGGCAGCACATTCCAATGGCGAATCACTCTCTCAGTGAAGAACTTTCTCCTCACCTCGAGCCTAAACTTCCCCTGGCACAGCTTGAGGCTGTGTCCCCTTGTTCTGGTGCTGGTTGCTAGAGAGAAGAGGCCAACCCCTTCCTGTCTACAACCACCCTTCAGGCAGTTGTAGAGAGCAATGAGGTCGCCCCTGAGCCTCCTCTTCTCCAGGCTAAACAACCCCAGCTCCCTCAACGTAAACACTATAGGAAGAACCAAGCACAGTTTTGATGAGGAAGCAGGAGGAGCTGAATAAAGTTGATCTTCAGGAAGCTCTATCTGTGCTGTCACCTCTAGTAGCCTCCACACCATTGCAGAGAGAGATCTCCAGACAGATACAAGAGCAGGGCAAGAGAGCCCCAGTAGACATCTCCTTATTTGGTCTTGCAACATATTTCTCTTATTGCTTCAGCAAGAGGACTTATTTTGTTTCATTCTCTGGACCTCTTTTAAGCAGACACTGCTGCTTTTTGCCAGACTGCTGAACTATAAAACAATTCTGCAAGATCCACAAATAGGGCCTGGAATGAGATCTTCCAGCTTATTTTTATTTGATGGGGCTTAAATACTGAGCACAGTATTTAGAAATCAAAGGCTAATGCTAACTCTTTTTACTACCTCTTTTAGTGCCATATGTGGTATTTCTGTAGTGAAACAGCATTTTTGTCCTGAAAATAGGAACTTAAGGTGAACAGGCTTCAAAACAGATGAAATTTGTGTTTGTATAGGAACACTGCTAACATAACCATGATGTCTGTTGAGATTCTGGTTTATTTTCCCTCCTTTTATTTTCCCAGCGCTGACAACAGAAGTGAAATGGGTAAAAAAATATTTTCTCTGTCTTACAAAAGGAACAAATATTAACTGGCCATAAATTAAGCTGTGTACATTGCTTTCCAAATATATTTAATCTTGTTAAAATCTGCATGTTCTAAAAAAAAAAAAAAAACCCAGCCCACCTCTGCAGAGCTACTTAACCTTTCAAATAACTATTTTAAAGGTAGAAGAGTCTGTGCAAGCTGTTCCTTTTCTGTATTCTTCTTAATGATTTTTCAGTTTTTAATGTAGTGAAAGATCACTACCTTAAAACATAAACACCCCTCCACCTCAGTCCAAGAAACCCTCAGAAAAAATCCCCTATGCTCCAGCTTTTACATGCTACAATTTTTCCATTTAGGTAGAATGATAAAGCACTTTGCCGTAGAATAAACAAGATGCTACTGTTTTATAAGGTCATAAATTTGTTCTGGGCTTACAAGTTTTCCAACTTAAACAATAACATAAAAGAACATGATCCAGAGCCCAGCAGCTGCTGTTGACAGGAGCAGTCATGAGACAGCACCCAAGTATGCTGCCAAGGGTTCCTTACAAGTTATATGAGGAGAGAAGAGAGACCTCTCCCATATGTGCATACATTTTTGATTTGTTTTGCCTTTTTTTAAACTGTTGTGGTTTCACAGGTCACCTTTAACTCCTGTGAAAAACAAGATGAGTAACATTGCTCTGGTAGTTTGCCCAAGCATAAATCTGCTGCTTTGTTTTTCACGGAATTGGAGAGTGAGATATATTGCATTTAAAAAGTGAATGAATCGAGAATATTGGAGGAGGTGGAAAAAGAAAAGGCTTGTTTAGCTCTAAAATGTATTGTGAAAAGGTCAGGAATATATCAGCCTCCTGCTTCATTAATAGTTCACGTTGACAATAACCTCAATGGACCACTCTCTCTTTAACGTGAAAGATGTAAAGGTAAAGCTGTCTCAGGGAATCTTGATTCTCCTTAAAGGAAAGCCTGCATTGGTGCATTAATCTATCTCATTAGAAACAAAAGGGTCATTGCTGAGGTCACTGTTGTGTACAAAAAGGGAAAATTGAGAAGCGGGGTGTGGAAGGCAGGAATCTCCCTTCTGACTTTGTTTTACAAAGCACTCAGAGACAGCTGTAGTGTCACAGCTAAATTTGGTATGAATCACAGAACCAGAGAAATTGAGTTTGAACCTATAGCTGAAAAGATTGACAGACAGGAATTAATCTCATTAGTTAAACCAGAGTCTCCTAGTTTGATTGTATTACTTGCCAGCCTACTTGCAGAAATTTTGAATTGAGTTCTTTGGGAGGGCAATGGCATCCTACATATTTCATACACCAAACAGCATCACCCAATGTGCAGTACAAATATTCTCACTCAGTTCTACTGTTTACAAAGTACTTGATGATTCCAGTTCCATTTCTTTGGTAACTTTGCTATACAGTTAACTGCAGTTAAAGTTTAGTTCAGAGTTCATCAGAGCTGGTCTTAGTGTCCCTGAAAGCGGTCTGTAGTCTCTATTCCATAGAGTATTTGACTGAAGTATGAAGAATCCATATTTGGAGATTATGAGATAAAAGACAGATTGTGGGGCTTTGTCTTGGTTTGGTTTGTTTGGATGTTTTTGGTTGTGGATGTTGCTTGGTTTTTTTACATTTTTTTTGGTTTGGTTTTATGACTGGGTGATAAAGCTTTGCAAAAGCATAACAAATTTTCATTAGGAGCATGCACTAGTGCACTTTCATTAGTGTCAATGAAAACATCAGCAAATTAACCAGTTACTTACAACCTGATTCTAAAATCTTGATAAATCCTGATGTTTTTCTTCTCTTTCCCCACTCTCATCCTCCTTCCTCCTTCCCCCTCCCCCAAATTACCATAGGTCAGAATAACTGTTGTATAACTTGAACAAACATTAATACATTTTTATTGCAACTACAATACTTAATTTGAAGATATTAAAATAGTCTCATGCTATGAACACATATGAAGTCAGTAATTTCATTTTATATCATATCTCTGAGAAAAAGCTTTAATATGTGTGTATATATATTTAATATGGCAAATGTTATGCTTGAGAAGGGACTTCCATAGACTGCATCTACACAAGACTTTCAGGCATCTAGAAGGGTAAAGGGTTTTAAGGGTAAATTCAGTGGAACAGTACAGCTTCAGCAGCATCTGGAGAACTCCAGTGAAAAAAATGCACCCTGGAAATCTTTTGAATAGTTTGAATAAAGCTAAAGAGATGCAGTGCAGGGATTTTGACACCATTCTGTATGAACTCATACATTAAGAGTATTGTGTTAACCAGATCAGCATCACAGGATGTTAGGGGTTGGAAGAGACTTGAGCAGATCATTGAGTCCAACCCCCTGCCAGAGCAGGACCATTGCATGTAGTGGATGCTTCAAAGACGATGCAGTGTTAGAATGCTTATACCTTTGGGTGCTCTTTCTCAGGTACTCCTGGTGCCCTTTGTGTTTAAGGCAGAACTGAGAAACTGAAGCTATAGGAATCTTGTGGAGCCTTCTCACAGTAGCAAGAGCTGAACAGGTAATCTACCAATAATAGCCCACAACGGTATTTGTCTGTATATGCAATACGTTTTATCCACCCTCCAAATTATGATCATAAACATAATTATAAACTACTATACAAAAATAGCAATAGCTTTAGTTGCATGGAGAATACTTAGTCCTGGTGATTTTATGTCTGTTTTATCAGTTTTATTAATGAGTCTATTTATAGCCTATATGAATCTTGGCGATCTTTGTGGTCTCTTCCAACCTTGGTGATTCTGTGATTCTGTGAATAGCAAACATTGATAATAATATAGGTTAATTGGATCCTGCTTTCATCCAAATAACCTTTGCAAAAGATTAAAGTTAACCCTCTCTATACATAAACTTTCAAGTGTCAGAATTATTCAGTTAGGTCAGAGAAATGAGTAATCCAGATACTGAATTTCTTCAAAGGATATAACATTTTTTAGCAATTTAAACTGAGACTGATGAATAAACTAGGAAATGTTGGGGGAGAATGAACTTCTTACTCAAAGAATAAATGACAGCAAGTTGGAATTATCTGCTGGATGTCTGCATGACTTTAAATAAAAATATTTTAAATTAAAACTGTAATGAAATTCTTGTGAGATCTTATATGAATTTAAGAGCACATGCAATCTGACCACAAAAAGATAGAAGGGAGAGCTCTGGATGGCTTTCTTGCACTGATAGCATCTCATAACATTTAGCTTCCTATCTGCACACAACCTCTCCCCCCCCCACCCCCGACATTTTCCTACTTTACCCTTTCATATCTTTTGCTCTGAACTTTGCCTAGTATAGCAGCTGTGTGCTCATAAATAATTGCTAGGGAGAAAAGAGCAAAATAATCTGAGTCTTCATGCCATTAATCTATTTGTTCTCTAGAAGTTAGATTGGTATGGAGAAGTGGGGTGGAAAATCATTTAAAAAAATAATAAATCAGTGTTATACACACCTGGACTTCATGAAGGAAGAGGAATGCAGCATGCAGCTGACTAGACTCAAGATGAAATGATGATGCCAAACAACTGCAGAAGCCGTGAGTGGGATGATGTGAGGCATCAGTAAGAGCTGATCAAGTTACGGAAGACATAGAAACAGCCAGCACCAGTCCAAAACAAAACTGTAAACTTATCCTTAAAACATAACTGTGCTGGATGCTGTCCTCTCTACCCAGAAAAAATGTGTAGAACTATGCTAATGGTAAGCATTTATGTGTTTGTGTCATCCAAGATAGATTCTTAATGTCAGGATTTTATCCTAAATTATACCAAGTGGAAGAGCTACAGAATCCCTCAAAACAGTCAACATTATGATAATTGCTGGCAGACATGCATTTAAAAATAAATAAATAGATAAGTAAATATCTCTTCCTCTAATGCAATGGAAGATACACCCCAGAACTTTGCCTGGTTCTTAAGAGGGCCTTTGAAACACACACTGGCTCAGAAGGGCTTTGGAAAGTCTAGCAAAACACCTGCATTTATTACCATAAACCTAAAATAACAGAGTGTGAATTGTAAATCTGAACTTCAGATTCTGTTCTCAGTCTGGGGGCTCTCACAAAATATAACATAAACAATCAAGTTTTTATCCACATACCTAGATGGAGAAAAATTCAGTAACAAGGTTGTGACTCAGCAGCCTCCAAAGTCTTGCTGCTTGCTGAAACTTGTAGACACATTGTTTCATTCTGCAATAAATGACAAGTAAAAAGCATATTATTTTATTTTACTAATTAATACATATTTTGATTAGTGAAATAAAACCACAGCAAAATAAACTATATTCACACTATTAGCTGAATAGAATCAAAGAATATTTTGTGTAGTAAGTTACCTTTGAATGTCATCTAGTTCAATTCCCCTGCAGTGAGCAGGGATATCTTTAACTAGATCAGGTTGGTCAGGGCCTCATCCAGCCTGGCTCTGAATGCTTCCAGGGATGGGGCATCCACCACCTCTCTGGGCATCCTGTTCCCATGTTTCATCACCCCCATTATGAAAAATTTCTTCCTTGGAGCACAAGCCCTGTGAGGAGAGGCTGAGGGAGCTGGGGTTGTTTAGCTTGCAGAAGAGGCAGCTCAGAGGAGACCTTATTGCCATCTACTGCTACCTGAATGGAGGTTGTAGCCAGGTGGGGGCTGGTCTCCTCTCCCAGGCAACCAGCACCAGAACAAGAGGACATAGTCTCAAGCTGTGCCAGGGGAAGTTTAGGCTGGATGTTAGGAAGAAATTCTTCACAGAAAGAGTGATTTGCCATTGGAATGGGCTGCCTAGGGAGGTGGTGGAGTCACCGTCACTGGAAGTGCTTAAAAAGAGACTGGATGAAGCACTTGGTGCCATGGTTTAGTTCATTAGATGGTGTTGGGTGATAGTTTGGACTTGATGATCTCTGAGGTATTTTCCAACCTGGTTAATTCTGTAGATCTACTGAATTTTCATTTAAAGCAATAACCCCCTGTCCTACTGCAAGAGACCCTGCTAATAAGATTGTCCTCATCTTTCTTATAGGTCTCTTTCAAATACTGAAAGGCCTCAGTATGGTCTCTCTGTAGCCTTTTTTTTTTCTTTGCAGACTGAGCCACTCCAAATCTCTCATCCTTTCTTAGTGGGAGAAAGGCTCTTTCTCCAGACCCCTGCTCATTTTTGTGGCCCTCCTTGGAATCTGCTTAAGCAGATCTATCTCTTCCTTGTGCAAAGTACTCCAGAGCTGGACACAGTAATCTAGAAGGGATTGTCACCAGAGCAGAGGGGAAAAATCACTTCCCTCAACCTGCTGGCCATGCTTCTTTTGATGCAGCCCAGGATACATTTGACCTCCTGGGCTCTAAGTGCACATTGATGACTCATGTCCCGAAGTCCTTCTCTGCAGGGCTGCTCTCAATCCCATCATCTCTCAGCCTGTACTGATACCAGGGATTGCCCTGATTCAGGTTCAGGACTTTGCATTTGGCCTTGCTAAAGTTCATGTTGGCCCGCAAGAGGATTGTTCATTTGATGAGCACATATCAACATAGGAGTCAGGAAGCAAATGTTAATTTCACTTCATATGCTCATCTGAGCCCTCTACACATTTTTATGGAGTGTTAAAGGACTGTAAAAGACAAGGTTATACATTCCCCTTAATGCAGTTTGAAGATGACCCATTTCTGGGATAACGAAATTCAGGTCTATTTTGTTGTAAGGTTTTTTAATCCATAGCTACACCTTGGGACACAGTACCCAGTGCTTTGTCACTGCCTTCATCTCTTGCTTCCCTTGGTGTTCCAGCTAAATTCCCAGGAGCAAAGCTGGGGTTCTTTCCTGGTTCTTTGGTAAAACCTGTTTTTCTGGCTCCACAGAAGCATCTATGGATTTTATATTTTTTCTTCATACATTATTTAGAGTTATTTGTCAGAAAGACAGGATCAGGCACACCCTCTTTATTTCCCTTTTGTTATGCTTTCAATTTCTTTGCTGCAATTCTCGTGTCCAGGGCAACAACTGCCTAGGCAAAGACTTGGAACAGGCAACTATTGGGGATAATAAAGTGTTAAAGCAGAAGTGAAACAACACCACCACACCTACACACAAAACACCAGAAGTCTCTCTCAAAATGAATAGGAGCAAGTATCTGTCCTGACTAATTAGGAAATTTGTTGTGTAATGCTGAGGAAAAGAGGAGTGAATTTGTTTCCCAGAAGGAGGATCTATTTGAAGCCCTTTTCCTTGACCCTTTAAGTATCACATTATGGAGAGAATAAGGCTTGCCATATCTTGCAATTTAATTAGGTATGTGTTGAAGGAAAACCAATTATTTAGTAGACCCTTGATCTGCAGTTCTTTCTCACATGAACACATAACTGCAACACAGGTACCTAATTACATCTTATCAACTGTTCAATCTGTGTCCAAAACAGAGGGGGGTGTATGTAGCTCCTTCAATGCTGTTACTCTCTATTCTTCTTTGTAATTCTTCTGTAAACTTTGGAGTGTAGAAATGCTAAATAAAGCAGTTCACTACAGCAGGCCAGAGTATAATATTGCACTTTCCTGTTTAATTTTAATCTCTGTTCGCTCCCAGACATCTTCAGTGACACTGTACCCACTTTCGACATTGGTTCTTGATATTTTGCTCAAATAGCCAAGAAGGAATACTGCTCCTCTGAGCCAAAATGTATTAACAAGTCTTCCTACATAACATTTTTACTGTCAGTCACTGGAAAACTGGCAGAATAATTGGAGCTGGGATTGACAGGCCAGAGATAGATTTTTGCAGTGAAAGAAGTCAAGTGCTACAAACAGTAAGTAATCTTTTCCCAGGCTTTAGTTTTACACTGTGAGAAATATGCAAGATGATTTCTTCCAACTATAGTAGTTTAAAGCCTTCCAGAAATGAATCATAATGTCTGTAACAGGCATACACATACTGTAATTTAACTGGTCTTTTGTACAATGAATCTCTGGTGTGAAATTTCCTTTGTTAATGATCAGCATAAACTATGGTTCTTAATGCAATTATAAATCCAAGGCATAGAGTCTATAGGCAACAGAGTAACAAGATGATATCATTAAACTTCTCATTTCATTTATTCATACCTATAGGGGATAAAAGGAGCCATTACTACAAGCATCCTACTTTTCCTATAAGCAAAAGCATACATTGAATTACATACTTTAGGATCTGCATTCCCCTGGGTAAGTCAATAAACTCTCCCAGCACAGGCAGTTTCTCTTTCAAATGGGTTTTTATTTTGAATAACATTTAAGGAAAATAAGGCATCCCAAGTAGGGAAAGAATCTTCCTTGATGCCAGAAGCAAGCAAGACCCTCAACCCCTTTGGAGAGGCTCTTCTTTTGGAAGAAAGAGCCAACACAACACCTGAAGGCTTCATAAACAGGACCCTTGCCCTGCCATGGGTCACATTTACCAAGGCCTGGGAGCTGGCTCCATCACCTAGAGTTTTCCAGAAAAGCTTGAGTAGCTGCTTTCAACAGCTTTCAGACTTGCATGACTTCCCTACCTCAGCTGAGTCAATAACCGGATGGAAAGGTGCTGAATCTTTCCCATCGGTAGATGCACTAGGTCTGGGTGGCTCTAGGCTGATAAAAGGCCATGGAAGATAGAGCAGAAGCATGAGCTGTTGATTGTCACATAATGCTATTTTCAATAGCACAGTCTACCAGAAGGGTAAGCAGGCTTTCTTTAAATGATTTCAGCAATTCACTTTTTAGGAAAGCAGTCCCTTTAAGTTGCACCACAGAGTTTTATCCCTGGAAGAAGTATGTCTCAAACCCAGGTAGTGTGTTCCCTGTCCATCCTCTCCTACAAGGAAACCACTGCAAGTCCTGAAGCAGAAGTTTCCATATATGTCAAGCACCTCCAGGACAGCCAGGCTCATGAGAAAGACCAGTTCAGCATGTGACGGGCTGTGTTGACATATGCAGGTGCTTTTGAAACTAAAAGGAACATCCTGGGTGAAAATGGACTGTTCTCCCCGGTAAGCCACTCCCTATACCATGTCAAGGCTATATTGGAAAAAATAAATACTATACTCCCAAAATATTTTGCCAGCTGCTACAGACTGAAGAATGTTTGACAGTCCCTCGATCCTATGTAACAGAAACTAGTTCTGTGTCAGATCCCTATGCTGCTGTTACTTCATAAAAAAAGATCACCTCAAGGAAAAAAGACAGAGAAGGACAAAACATATACCTGCAGAAGGGAAATTCTCCTGAAGTTCTCTGTGAGTTTTGGACATTGTGTCAAGCATGTTGTACTTCAGGTTTTTAAAATTCACAGATTAATTATTCTCACCCTGCACAGAATAAGATAGGGGAATTTTCTTTGGTGAAACTTTAGTTCTAGGCCTATAAAAAGGAGGCATCTTCCACCCCTGAACCCTTTCAGGAACATTCCTGGTTTCCAGAGATTTCAGAGCTACAATTCATTCTATCAAATTTAATCATCTATTATTCTAAAATATGTGTCTTTTCTTTCTATAACAAATAGTGAATTCAGTTTATGTAATAGAATATTCTGTGGGTGAAAAAGTAACATAATGAGCTTTAGAACACAATAAGTATAGGTGTATAGAGTACATAGCAGATTTTCTTTATTTGTTTCTAGCCAAATACCTTAATGCAGTTCTCAACCAACACAGTAGCAACAAAATATTCTCATGATGTCAACATTCAGGGAGTAAAAAATATTGTGAGAGTTGCACTTCAACTTTTTTTCCATTATTTTTATTTAATCTTCATAATCTTACCTTTGTGTTTGCTAAGAGGACAACCGACTTGCTCAGCAGCTAGTATCTTACACCTACAGGAGTTCTTCTGCAGTCCCTTTAATAAGATTTACCTGAAAATGAGGGTAGCCTCCTCTAACAGAAGTGGGATTTTAAAGGGTTTTCTTCAGAGACTGAGCAGTGGGAGCATTGGATTAAGAGCTCTTTAATACATAACAATTAGAAGAAAAATGTTATTAAAGAGGAGCTAGTAGCTGGATGGCTTTGTTCTCCTCTATCAGTATTCTTCTCCCAAAGTAAAATTTTCATACATGAAAGAACCTGGTCTTAATTAATCTTAAAGATTAATCTTAAAGATCTGTTTTTTCACTGTCAGAACACGGGAATTTTCTTCCTATTTTGCATCTGTTTTAGCTAAATCTTAAGACCAGCTGGACTGAGAAATCCAGTCACTGCTCTCAATGGAGCAGTCCTTATTGCTATACTACTTAGATGAAAAAGATCTGTGTTGCCTGTTTAACTTTGTTTTTTTTAGTTTTCACAGAGGACAGCATTGGACATGGAAGAGCACATTACTCTTTCTGTGGTGCGTTGTGACAGGTTGAGGACTACGTCATTGTGGTGGGTTGAAACTACCCCCAAAATAAAATTGCCAGACCAGCTCAGTTGGACAGCAAATGAAGCTGTATTTACAAGCACTAAAATCTAGAAATATGAAATGCAATGGATATGTAGAAAATATACAATATTTACATATATTTACAATTTATAAACAACACAAGAATCCCCCTGGACAAAATCAGGAGGTTACCAACAGCTTCCCCCTCTTGACTCCCTTCCCCCCACCCTGTACAATGGAAAAGAGAAAAGAGGGGAAAAGCAGAGAGCAGCTTGTTAGTACTTAGCCACAACAAGAACACAGCCAAGGTCAGCAAGCCAGCAGAAGCAACCAGCTGGTATCTGCTAGAGCAAAGAAGTCAAAAAGAGAAATAGTTTATACAACTAACTTTATGTTAGTTATCAGGTCAATGGGATTATTATACCTTATCATTATTTTTCTTTTCAATCCAGTGGTAATTTATTTACATTCTACCACTTTCTGCTCAATCTGTGGAAAATTCCCTAGCCATCAGCCTAAAACTGCCACAGTCCTAACCACAGAGATGATTCCCCCAGAGTACCAGAGGGTACAAGGAGCTGAACAGTCCAGCCTAGCAGACGGACACAGGAAATTATGTAATTGCATTCCCATAATGCCTGCATCTCCCATTTATAAGGAAGCAGCACAAGCTGTCCTTCCCCTTATCCCTCTCTGCTTTCTTCTCAGCACACCAAATTTATTGGGGAGTTGAGGCTCCCGGCCTTGAGTGGCCTGGAGCTGGCAAGCTGAATTTTCAGATGCATCATTCGGGTTTGGTATGGCAGGGTAGAGAGGCATGCAGGGGCAGGGGGTGAAGGGGTGGCATTTGAGGCCTGGGGTTTTGGCCTCGTTCAAAGGGATGTTGTAGAAAGCTTTGGCCTCATGAGCTTTTTGAGTAGTGTGGCCAGGTGGACTACGGATTTTGTGTATTTTACATGCTTTTGCACTGTTGTATATAGTTATGAATAGTACTTCCATTTAAACTTCTAATTCTTTCCAATCCACTGTGGAGCATTTTTCTTCACTCCTTTGGGAAGGGGTGAAGAGCATCTCTCTCACTCCTTAAACCCAAGACATGAATGTTTTTCTTCTCTCTCCCTAAATTCAACATTTTCAAATCAGAAACTCTGAGCAAAGTCAGAAAGATCATCAGAATACTTTTATCCAACTAAATGTTAGGTATTTCTGCCACTCTAATTGTTTAATCTTTGTAAAATCTCCAGTGATGCATAATCCATCTCCATCTCAGACAACGAATTCCATTTATCCTCACCCTTATAGTCAGCACCCTTATAGTCAGCACATCCAATCTATCTCTCCTTTGCTACAAATTAAGTTTGTTCTTTCCTGTTTTATCCTTTGGAAAAAGTCTATTGCCTTTGAACTTGCAGCAATCAGAGGCATATATAATTGAAGAATGGTATTACAACTTTTCTCTGTGCATTGTCCTCTAAATTAAACAACTTCAGGCTTTCTGACTTCTTTTTATTCTCTTTTTTTTATTCCCTAGACATCTGATACACTTCTGTTGTCTGCTAAAGTTTCTTTAAAAGGTCACAAGTAACCTGAACACAATAATCTAGCTGCAGTCTTATTAAAATGGAAATACTCTGAGCTTTACACACTCTTTGGACAGGATAAGATGAGGTTTTTTTGGAAGAAACATGACACTGTTGATTACTAGTAGTCTGTGATCCACCTTATTCATTCTAACTCTTCTTTTTGTTTGGATGTCTTGCACTTTGTACATGCTCTTAATTAATTGTGTTTTATTGTTTTCAGAGTCTATCCAGATCATGAATAGACCTCAGGTATGGGAAAACTGGCTTGAAAGTGAATATATGAGATAATCATCAGGTGGTTAAGAGAAAGGTTATTGCAAAGTGTCGTGTTAGAAATCTCATCATAGTCAAGCTTCCCAAAATAGAATATTTGATTAAATATCATCTTTCTGACCTCTGTGTACAGGCAAGAAGGTAATACTGGTGCTGCAAAGGAGCAGGGATTGACTTTAGTACAGTACTGTGTTCGACCAAGGGAATAATGCTGTAACAGTTAACTGTCAACATGTGAGTTTTCCTATTCAAAACATTAATCTGGCTGCCCATATATCAATTTACTACCAAAAAAAGGGGATTTTACCCCAGTACCATGTCAATAAATCTGTTGTACAAGACTGTTGATTCAAATTGCACTGCAGTGAGGGAAAAGAGACAGGAAAGCCATCTTCCACTAAGAGAGCTGTGGATGGCAGTATATATTTTAGTGCCATAAACTAGATAGCTTTGCTCATTAACATACTTTAAAAGGTTTCCTTCTTAAGTTGAGGCATTTAGATGCCATACCTATCAGAGTCATGCAACTCTTTTTGGACAATGTTACTCCTTCATTTTCCACCTCTCAGCAGCTACGCATCATAGAATCATAGAACTGTTAGGGTTGGAAAGGACCTCAAGGATCATCTAGTTCCAACCTCCCTGCCATAGATGTCCCATAGGCAGGGACACCTCACACTACATCAGGTTGCTCAGAGCCACATCCAGCCTGTCCTGAAACACCTCTAGGGATGAGGTTTTACCACCCCTCTGGGCAACCTGTTCCAGTGTCACACCACATGGGGAGGAACGTCTTCCCAACATTCAATCTGAATCTACCCATTTATATTTTTGTTCCAGTCCCCCTAGTCCTATCACTACCTGACACCCTAAAAGTCCCTCCCCAGCTTTCTTGTAGGCTCCCTTAAGATGCTGGAAGGCCAAAATAAGGTATTCTTGGAGCCTTCTCTTCTCTAGTAGCTTCTTGTGCCAAGGGCGCAATTGCTTCCTGACTTAACTTCTGATAATATTTTCTTCTCTCTAACTGAAATGTGCCTTGGAGTTTATTCCCTGTGTTTAGTGATGCTATATGGAAACCCCTGTATGTGTGAATGACCCTCATGAGAATAAACAGAGCAAGTGGACCACAATGATTTCTGGATTTACACTACCAAAGAATAAGCTGCTTAATGTTTACAGCACTGAATGATTGATGCTTCCCAAATCTGTTTTAATACCCTCCTTGAAACATCTTTCCTTTATTTAGTTCTTTGGTTTATTTTATTTCAGCAGTTAGCTGCATACAATCTGCTGCCTTTCACTGGTATTTGATAAAATAAATATAGAGCTATTAAAATACATGTCATTTAAAATGAATTGCATTCTTCATAAGGAATGCTTTGGCCCTGTGCTTTGACATAAAATGAGATGAGGTGACTAAAAGTCAGTATCCCAGACAGAAGCAAGCAGCATTCAAGCTATGGCATGTCAAAGAGAATTATTCTAATACCTATGTCTATTGACTCAGATACTAAGTTCCTGCAGATAAAGTTTCATGGTATAGTGGAGCACCAGAATATCACAAGACAGTGTTGGGATTGAAGCACATTTGAAAATAGAGTGCACAGCCAATGCTAGGGAGCTTATACAATAAAGACAGTATATATAGCCTAGTCTTGAGCCTCTGGGGTTTTGGCATGTGATATGACGAATTGAGTAGTTTCAGTGAACATTTCCATGGGTGGGAACTGGGGATGCAAAACATCCAACAGAATTAGAATCATGCCATCACAAGGTTATTTGTCCCAGAACTCAGGAATTATTTGAGGAACACTTTCATTGAAACCCATATAGTTTCTCAAAAAAAACCCAACCCAAAACCAACCAACCAACCAACCAGAACAAAAACAACAGCAACAGCAATTTACATTAACCCATGTTTTTTCTTGTTTGTTTTATAACATTTTCTCAAAGAAATTTCAACCAATGCCTCTTTTTTTTATCTGTTTGTTTGTTTGTTTGTTTGTTTGTTTTATTCTAGGGAAAAAAAGTGACCTCCTGTCCTAAACTTATTTTTGATGTTTTAACCAAAAGCTGCTGACTTTACTAAAAATTAGATAGGAAAATCTTATATAAAGTAACTAATGGGGAATCAAGTCATATAGCCTGTGGCACTATGCACATTATTAATGAGTCCTTGCTGGTTACTCATTTTTCACGTTAGCAGTCATCATTTAGCAACACTACTGCTGTGTAAGCCATAGCAAAATTATTAATAATCTCCCTACCTAAAGACTAAGCACCACACCCCATTAATGCATTAGAAGGAAATAAAAGACCAAAAAACCCCATCTTGATAGATAGCCCTTTAATGGCCAATATACCCACTGAGTAGTGAAGTGACCTCCTAAACCCGGAATTGTTCTAAGACAACCAGGAATAAGCAACTACAGAGAGATTTTTGTCAATTGGAAGGTCTGTAATAATCATTTAAAAACAAAGAAAGACCATTTATTTGTTTCGTTTGAAGTGATGTAGAAGGAAGCAGGAGAATCCTTGAGACAGAAAATAATCAGTGTGAATAGTGCACACGGAAGCTTTACGCCAATGCTTTCAATTGAAGAAATGTGATTAGCATTTTGCTCCCTAATTGGCAGTTTTAGGCCACAGGCCTAGTCTAGCATGAAGAAAATCAGTGAACGAAAAATGGCAATCGTGAAGCAAAAATTAAAGAAAGGCGATTTGGAAAGGGAACTTTTGCCACAAGAAGCAAAGAAGATTAAATCCAATACTTCATTTAATGTCACCATTAATCTATCATTGCACTGGGTCAATATGTGCAGAAGCAAATGGAGACAAAGAGGACACTGCGGGTAATGGGGCTTACGTGCATTTACTTCACTTCGAAAGTTTGACTAGGTAAAGATTAAACAGGCAGAAAATGATTACTCCTGCCCTTTGCAGTGCCCTGGAGCACTTGGGGTCCTCCCTAAATGACTGAGTAATCACAGATTATGACATTAGGCTCAGAAGCACAACCCTTGGAAAAGCAATGCCCTTGTACAGGCAATGCCTCTTGCCAATAGTTTTCAGGTTCTAGTAGAGCTAAGGATGTGGAGCAGCCCTCCAGATAATATATTAGGCCCTGCCAAGAAACTGAAATAGTGTATTGTGGTAGTTTTAGGCTATGCTCTCAGTTCATATTCTGACTTACCTCCTTGAAAGTCCTCATTTTCCATCTGTAGATAGATATGGATATGTACATATGTAGGCATGTGTGGATATATGTGTGCATTTATATACATATGAGCATCCCTATTTAGCAATAAATTAAACAAAGCACAGCCACAAATTCAGCTTCAGGCATATTTTTAGACCACAATGACTTAAGCATGTCTGTAAAAGCAATTTCTAGAACTGGGTCATACTACCTTAGGCTGTAAATGTCACTGAGTAGTTTACAGTGTTATTTTTAGCAATTTTAGTAATTATTTATACTAAAACTAATCTGTTCCTACATCTTTTAAGCAGCATACTCTAAGACTGTTGGCACCTGAAAATTCAAGCCTTTCATTTGGCATTTGATCACAGGTCAAAACCACTACACAAGAGTTAGCCTTTACATACATTTACATGACTTACATGTAACTAGGTATAGAGAAAGAAAAGGATTTTCTGTAAGTTATTGCAAGTAAAGGTAAGGTCATTGTGGGGAAATAATGGTAGTAAGCAGCCTGTGACAGAGAAACATCAGTAATTTTTAATGGCTTATTGCTTGAATTTTTTAGCATTTGCAAATATTAGTGTGAATGTGGCCTTGGAAATCTTGAGCCAGTCTTGGACATTACAGAGTCAAGATTAAGTTCTTCAATGAAATAAAAATTGTTCTTTCTAAAAGAAGACTCCATATGGCATTCTCACCAGAAAGATAATATAGTGGAAAAATCCTGGGATTTTTTAGTTAAATTGGAGAGGTAACAGTTATACAGAAACATGCATATCAAATAATCACAGAATCTCCATGATTGGAAAAGACCTCCAAGATCATCAAGTCCAACCATTATCTCACTCTACAAGGGCCACCTCTACCCTATATCCTTGAGTACCATATCTAGACAGTTTTTAAATACTTTCACTTCCGTGGGAATCTTCTTCCACTCTTTGATAACCCCTTCAGTATAGAAGGTTTTTTTCCTAATGTCTAACCTAAACTTCCCAATGTGCAACGATGCCGTTTCCCCTTTTCCTATCAGTTGAGACTTGTGAGAAGAGATGAACACTCACCTCTCCTTACAGGTAGTTGTAGAGAGCAGTAAGTTCTCCCTTCAGCCTCCTTTTCTCCAGACTAAACAACCCCAGCTCCCTCAGCTACTTCTCATAAGACTTATTCTCAAAACCATTCAGCATCTTCATTAGCTTTCTCTGGAACTGCTCCAGCACCTTATTGTCTCTCTTATACTGAGGTGCCCAAAACTGAATGAAGGTGTGGTGTCACCAGGGCCAACTACAGCGGGACGGTCTTCCTCTAGTCCTGCTTGTCACACAATTTCTGATGCAGGCACACTTTTGGCTTATTTTCAGCCAGCTGTTGATCAACATACCCAGGTCCCTTTGTGCCAAGCAGGACTCAGCTCTTGGCCTTGTTGAAGCCTCTGTCCATTGATCCTGCCTGTCCTACCCTCCAGCAGATCAGCACTCCCACCTAACTTGGCATCATCTTCAAACTTACTCAGGGAGCTCCCAGTCACCCCATATTTTTCCATTCAAGCCACAGGTTCTTTAAACCTGATGTTGTCTTATTTAGTCAAAGGCAGCAATTTCCACTTCTGCTGAAATTATGTTGAATTTAAATTGCAACAGCTTACCACTTACTTATGGAAAACTTAGTGACATAACAATAGATTCAGTTATTTTCTTCATCTTGCTCTTGCCTCTTTTAATGTACTTTACTGCGTTTGCAGTGCACTTTCAAAATGCACTTGCATTTTCAATGAAAATGGTAACAGATTGTGGTATAAAAGCCCACATTTTAAATCCTTTTTTTTGAAATGTGAACCCTGATAATGTTCATTTCAGAGCTGTGGTTCTCAGACCTCTCCCTGCATCAGCATGAAGTAGATAAACTGAAAACAAGAGGATTACCCTATTACAAAATTAATCTAAAAGAAGTAATAATTAGTCTGTGACTAGTGGTAAGAGATAAATAGATCCAAATCAAGTATTTTCTTTGTGTATTCATGAAGTAATAAATAATATTAAGATTATTAGGAAAAAAAGCCAACACCAAACAAAAAAAAACCCACACAAAATCAAAACCCAACAACAACAAAACACAAAAAAACCAAAACCAAACAAGACAAAGCAAACAAACAAACAAAAAAAGAAAACCAAAACCAAAGACCACTGCATCTTGCAAGCACATTTTGCTCTTTGTTGTTCTACCTTCCATGTATCTGTCCTCCTTGCGTTGTCTGGTCCACCAATACTTCTGCACCTGCATCTTTCTAACCTGCCAATTCCACTTCCATGGAGTTGTTAGGGGAAGGGCATAGCTATTCTGTACTTCAAATCTCATAAGAGATCAGAGTGGCTTAATCATGAAGGAAGAAAGACACATGCTGAAAAACACCAGAAATACTTAGGAAAGTACATATGGTATATGAATGCTAAAATGACATATGTGATAAACTGGGAATATGGAATACATTTATTTCTAGAGCACTGGCTCTATTAACACAGATATTAAACTTACAAGATGGATTCTCTAAACAAGCTACAGCAACACTACCACAAAATCACATTACAGATTACAGATTACAATTACAGGTGTGTGCAGAGATAAAAGAATCATAGAATCAACCAGGTTGGAAAAGACCTCTGAGATCATCAAGTCCAACCTATTACCTAACACCTCATGACAACTAAACCATGGTTTCAAGTGCCATATCCAATCCCTTTTTGAACACCTCCAGGGACAGTGCCACCACCTCCCTGGGCAGCCCATTCCAATGGCCAATTACTCTTTCTCACCACCAGCCTAAACTTCCCCTAGAACAGCTTGAGACTGTGTCCTTTTGTTCTGGTGCTGGTTGCCTGGAAGAAGAGACCAACCTGCACCTAGCTACAACCTCCTTCCAGGTAGTTGTAGATGGTAATGAGGTCTTCCCTGAGCCTCCTTTTCTCCAGGCTAAACAACCCCAGCTCCCTCAACCTCTCCTCATAGGGCTCATGCTCCAGACCTCTCACCAGCCTTGTTGCCCTTCTCTGGACACTTTCAAGTGTCTCAACATCCTTCTTTAACTGAGGAGCCCACAAAACTTTAATAACTTGGTCTGATGGAAGAGGTTGTCATTTGTTTATTTGTTTGTTTGCTTCTTTTCAGGATTGCCTCCTACATGAGAGGCATAATTTTAAATGCTTTTATCAGGCCTTCTGAATTAATAGAAATGTGTGCTAGCTAACATAATTAATACATTTTCACTTATTTGCCTTGTTATTTATTCTTGGTTATGGTGGCAAACCAGAGATTTTATTTGTTGCACTGAAATTTTAGAGCATTATTAAATCATCATGTATGTCACACAAGTTGTTTGCAGCCTCCAGTATATATATATTTAAAAAATTCATGTTTCCTGAGTCTTGAAATGATGTCTTTGGCATTTTCTCCCTCTGAAGGAATCTGGTAACTATTCCTGCAAGCATATCACTATAATGCTAGAAGTAAGTGGTAGCGTGTGTCAAAGAACTCTATAGTACATTCATTTCACTTTTCCTCCTCACCCTGTCCCAGTGCTCCTTTTCCTCCCCTATATGTTTCTCTATGATTTCCTCAATTCCAAGACTCCCATGCAAACCTACAATAAGCCACATTTACAGTAAAATAATTTTCCTATGGAAGGAAAAATGCAATCCATTTCCTCCTTTCTCAGTCCATAGGAGTAATTGACTAAGAAGCACCTTATGTCAGCAAGAGTGCTTTCAACACTCTCCTTTTTAATTTCTTATCTCCTTGATGTAGTTAAATTGCCTTGTTACTGCATTTCAGCCCACATTTGTTCCACATTTGCTGTTTTGGTTTTAGCTAATCATTGCTTCTCCCTCCTATGGGCAAAATCCTAGTATGTCTACTTTTATACATGTTTTCAGTTAAGGACTATGCAAAAATGAGATAGACCATAGGTTCTGGACATAACATTGGTGCAGGATTTAGGGAGTCCAGATGGAATGGAGAAAGCATATTGATGCTATACAAAATAATACTAGAAACCCCACAGATTTTGTAATAGCTAATATTATTACTGATGGCATTAAGCTCCCCTTAGAAAACAAAATATTTTCAGGGTCGTGCCATGTCTCTATAACCTCTGTTTAGGCCAACAAAAATGAAATATGTCAGGCTTGTGTTGGAGGACAAAGAGTGTAATTCATGTTTTCAGAGGATAGATAATTTTCCTTGAATTATAGAGCATGAAGGTCCTGTTACACAATGTCATAGAATCTCAGAAAGATAGAATGGCTTCGATTGGAAGGGACCTCAGAGATCATCTACTCCAACCTTGCTGCCATGGGAAGGCATGCCTTGCATCTAGACTTGGCTGCTTAAGGCTTCATCCAACCTGCCCTAGAACACCCCCAGGGAGGAGACATCCACAACCTCCCTGGGCAGCCTATTCCAGAGTCTCACCACACTACTAGTGAAGAATTTCTTCCTAAGAGTCAGTCTAAACCTACTCTCCCTTAGCTTAAAACCATTTCCTCGTGTTCTATTGCTAGACACCCTTATGAGAATTCCCTCTCCATCATTCCTATAGGATCCCTTCAGGTATTGGAAGGCAGTTATAGGGTAGTCTTCTCTTTGGAGTCTTCTCTTTAGGCTAATCAACCTCCACTCCTTCACTCTATCCTCATAGCAGAGGTGTTCCAGCCCTTGGACCATCTTTGTGGCCCTCCTCTGGACTCACTCCAACAGCTCTGTGTCCTTTTGATGGGGACACCAGAACTGGATGCAGTATTTGAAGTGGAGGGGTGGTCTCACAAGAGCAGAGTAAAGGGTCAGAATCAACTCTTTTGACCTACTGGCCACACTCCTCTTGATCCAGCCTAGGAAGACAAAATATAGGAAACCTCCTACAATTCATGTGCATACTGATGACAGAACAATCATCATGTTGATACTAATGATGGAAAAAAAACCAAACAACTGAAGTTCAAACAATAGCCAGTAATTTCTATAAGAACAATAAAATCTAAAGAATTTACAAAAAGTGTTATGTGTGATCTATTAGGAAAAAAAAAAAGTAGTCTATTTATGGAAATTCAAAAATAAATTATGAATTGATAAAATTTACAGCATAAAATCTTCATCCTTAAATTTTACTACAGGGAAATTGAAAGAGACATTGCCACTGAACTCTTAAGGGAAGTAGGTGGGGTGGAGAGACAGAAAAAGACAAAGAGAAAAGGAGTGTGAATAAGGGAAGGAAAGATATACGAAGGCATTTATGAAACCTAAAGTCAATTAAAAAGGGGGTGGGGGTGGGAAGGGGCTGTCAACCTGTGGATTTTTTCTGGACATTTTAGAAAGGGTGAGACTGCACAGCTTTTGGAAGTGAGAATCTGATTCACTTTTGCAGTTCTCCAAGGAAACTTCTGATACTATGATCTTCCTACGTTCGAAGGACAGCTGTTATTGTAAAGAGAAGCTCTCTACATTTAGTATAAGCAGACATATCTTGTGTAGATCTGAGAAGGAAATTTTTTACATAACCAGCATCTGATTGTATTGCAGGACCAAAAGGGCTTTCTATAGCATTGCACTGTTAATAAAATAATACTTTTTCTATTAGAGTAGTGCCTATTTCCTTTTGTCTTCTAGCTAGTCAACAAACTTTCTCATCTGTCAATTTTGAGTCCCATAGATTCCCTAGAGGTGGTGAATGAGGTCCCACCAGTGTCATTTTCCACCAGCGTCAGTTTACCTCTTCTTCATTGCTTGGTACATCCACTTTCCTCCAGATGTTTGAATTGTCTTAATTAATGATGGTCTGTTTGGGAGCTGTATGATTTTCTTTTTCAAGAGCTGCTGCTGTTACTCAGGACAGGCTTCATACTGATTTAAAAAATATTGTTTCTTTCTTTACTTTTTGGCATAAGAAACATCCCTGCTCAACTAAGGACTGTAATGTCCTGGACATAGGCATTATGATTTATACAGATAGAGATAGGGTAGACAAAGTGTTACTGAGCAGTGAGCTGTTGTGCTGAGATGATAAGCCCTCGGTCCAGCCAGCTGTACAGCTTCAGACATTTGTTCTCCAAGAAATGAACTGGCTACTGGGCAGCACTACCTCCCTGACACTCTTCATGCTATTGAACTAGTAGAGGGTGAATAAAAGTACTGGATTAGCAGAAGTTTTAAAAGTGAAATGAGAATAGCCTTTATAGTGGTCACATTATTTTGAGCTGAAATGTAAGGTTTTTATTGTGGCCCAGCAGACCCATCAAGCCACCTGGAAGTCAGTCACCTTCCCCAAGAATTCCTACAGAAACTGAAATTGAAAAACAGGTTAACCAAATATTAATAACACACACTTTGGAGCTAACACTAAAAGGCAATTATGACAGATGCTTCCATGGCTTATGCAATGAAATGGTTGACAAGAAGTAGCTATTGTAGCCAAGCCAAGACTCTTCTCAGAAGGTCAAACCTACCCTTCCAAGGAGTAAGAATGAAATTAATTCAATATTCCTTGAATACTGAAGATCTTTAGAACCCAAACTGGGATTCTAATACATAGACACGTGTATTTCCCTACATATACTTTCCAAATGGGAACGAGAATACTATGAGGCAGTGTTCTCAAAAGAGTTTTTGTTTGTTGTTTTTGGTTTTGTTTTTGTTTTTCCCCAAGACTAGAGCTAGTAGTGCTAGAAATCTCTTGTGAAAAATCTGTTTCTGAAAGCTTTCCAGTATATTCCTCCAGATTCAAATTACTTGGATGGTCTTCACACAGTCGTCTAAGCTTTCAGTTGATTATCCAAAGCAAGCAGAAATCATGGAAATTTTGAAGTTGTCCATTGCTGCTTGCATAATGCAAGCGCACATGGTTAATTCTGGCTCCATTTTGCATCACTCTGGTCAATTCCCACATGAAATTTTATTCTTGCCATTGTTTAGGAACACTTAATCTGATTTGACAATGTTCGGTCTGCTTCTCAAGTCCTTGAATGATTTATTCTGATTTGCTACAGTAGTGTGTCCCCTGCCTTTAGATTAAGACATCAACATGGAACGTGACCTACATACTTCCTCTTCCTCTTGCATTTCCAGATCTGGTTTTCCATAGATTATCTGAGAGTACTATCCATTTTAAATAGAGCAAATACTATAGACTTTGCCCCTGGCTGTTAGAAGGAACATTTGGGGTTTAGTGCGCTGTAATGGTTGCTTGTTTCACCTTACTCCAGTTACTTATACACAGAAAAATTAGATGTAATTCAGCATTCTAATAATTTTTTCAGTAATGTTTTCATTTGGATTTAGCAGAGAAAAGAGTGTTCAGCAAAAATATCTGTCATATTAGAAATGTTTATTTTGATGGTCGAGATACTAAGGATTGTTTTCATCATCAGTTTTCTGCTTTGAAAACTTTAAAGCTCATCATGTCCAGTTTATTGAAAGTCTAAACCAGAGATTTGGTTTCATCCAAGTTCAGTGAAATTACTGTCTTACAAAACAAGCATTTCTTTCTGATGTTAATCTTGATAGACATAAATCCTTAATGCCAGAAGTCCAGCTGGTACAATATGATGTATATCCTTCAACTTTTACAATAAATATATAACTGAAGCACTACAGTCTCAGAACATGTTTGTAGTACAGCGGAGTTCAGAATTTAATCTGTTAGTGCATGGCTACAGAACTTAGTATTTTTTTACACGGTGTAGTTACCTGGGAGCTCATGTTCTCAACTGAGAGCTGCACTTGGTGCCATGGTTTAGTTGGTTAGATGGTGTTGGGTGATAGGTTGGACTTCGTGATCTCTGAGGTCTTTCCCAACCTGGTTAATTCTGCATTCTGTATTCTGCGCTGCATAGTTTTGCAGAAACTTTACAAAGAGAAAAATAGGTATGAATTAACAAATATATTGTCACCTCGAGATTATGTTTTCATCCCTAAAATGTACCCTGAAGGAGTGCCAAGAGGCAACCAATTCACATGACTAGCACAAATGTACCGGGCACACCATGGGGTTGTGGAATATTTCTCAGTATTCATATTGGTACCAATACAAAAGTGCACAGCCCTGGAAACTGTGGCTTGAACTTCATTGTCACAGCACTTTTCAGAGACCCTTTCCCCCCATTTTACAATTTCATGCTCATTGCTATGGTATCCAAGTGCTTATGAGCGTAATTATCACAGAATGACATTTAGCATCATGTTCAGGAGTATTTCACTGAGATTGTCAAATGGTATTTTCCATCTCTATCTTGCTCCATGTGCCCCTTACATCTGCAGAAATTGATATCAATCTGTTATGTGCTGGCTTAACATTTTTTTTTCTCCCTGAATAGTATTATTTGAGCTGTTCTGTTTGCACTAATTAGTTTTCTGCACTCTTTTAGTTTGGCAGATTGTGAAGATGAGGCCAAAATGGAGAATTTTCTCCCCTGTTTTGTTTTTCGGTTGGTTCTTTTTTTGTGTGCTTTGGCTTTGTTGTTTATTTGTTATTTCTTTGTTTGCTTGTTTTCTAATGCTTAGTACTTTATATCTAAAATTACTTGATGGTCTACACAGAAAATAATATAATTCTTTAATAGCTGCTTTATCAGCTGTATTCAAATACACTGTATCTTCAATATCTTCCATATACATCATCAAACCAGTTAACAGATAAATTATTTGTTAGAGGGTCTAGCCCATTTCTGCTGGGACACTGAAGGAATCTAATCAAGTATTTATAAGTCCTGTTAGGATTACTGGTATGGTTTGCAAAACCACATACTAAATTCCCTTCTGTCTGCTGTTTATCATTTTCATTAAACAAAGGCTCGAATTATTTGTTGTGAATTATTTTACTTCACTGGTAAAACAGAAACAATTTCCAATTTTCCCTTGCTTTTTTAGTTTTCCTGTAGTGCTACTTACAGGGATGGGATTGATCAGTTCTCTGATAGCAGCTTACTTTAGAGCAATTTCAGTGCGCCTGGAAGGATAACTTCCTTTCCCCTCTTTGATGACACTGATCAGCATTGTGCATTATATTCACTAAGCCTTTAAAACCTATTGTTTACAACTAGGTCTCTTTCTGCCTTCTAGTTTGGAAAGTAAAATTCCCATAGGAAAGAAAATTTTTAATGCTTCCTCTTTTTTTTTCCCTGGTTCTTTTGCTTCTTTAGAAGTAATTGTAATAAGAGAAAAACTGAATCTGTGACTTCCATAGAGCTTTTCAGAACGTTGTAGATTCTACTTATTCAAGCACTATCATTGTCAGTAAGTTGAGAAGAAAGGTTAAGGTGAAAAAAGCATCTGCTATAGGATGATTAAACCCCTCATGAAATAGATGACGTCACAAGTGGAATGAAAATACAACTTGCAATGTTGCGTCTGTATAGCTACTGAATGAACATGTAGCACCAATATGAAGTTCTTTTTAAAAGCATTTATGGAAGCCAGTGCAATCACTGCTGATTCTCTGAAACTGCCCGTAGCATTTAGCTTACTGAGATATAGAAAGAGACAATGCATTTATTCGGCGTTGTTAGATTCTAACTCTCCAAGGCTCTGTATGTTTTCAAATATGCCATAATGCATCTGCTCCATGTCTTGCAGAGAAGCAGTGGTCCATGACAAGCAGTTTAAACAATGATTTTTGTCTAGCTGACATTTCATAGTCATCTGTATGACCAAAGGACAGTTCTGATCTTCTCTGACCTCTCAAACAATAACTGTCATTTTTTCAATCTCACAAGTAGCATGTGGTATTCCTTCTCAGACTGCTTAACCTCTGATCAGAGAACCCACAAACAACTCTATGGTTGCTTTTTTGGGGACATAGATACACAGAATGGCTTTGGTTGGAAGGCACCTCAATGATCACCTAGTTCCAACCCCTTGCTATGGACAAGTTTGCCCTATGTGTTCTTGTGAGAGGTCTATCCTTGCCATACACCACCCATGACAAGAAGGAAAAGAATGAAATCTTTTCAGTCTGCTACTCAGAGAAGGGAAAAATGGTGCAAACATGTGTTAACTCTGGAATTTAGTCCAGTAAGTGAAATTTCAGTTTGAACTGAATTACATCTCATGAATATTCATGGACTGGAAAGAATGAAGAAAGTGAAAGGTTAACAAGAAGACACTGCCTCTAAGAAAAGCAGTGTATGGAAAGTCAGCTTCATGATGGTCCAGCTTTGTTAAATTACTTTCCAGAGTTTAGATTCACTGTTATTTTCCCAGAGTTCAAATTCCACTATTTTCAGACCCTAGAGCTACAACAGGTAGCTTTCCTTACAACCAAGAATGTCCACAGGAACCAGAAGACAAGGAAGCAGAGAACTCTTCTTCTGACCAAAGGGAAATGTATGAGAGAAAATAAATTACTTGCATAATAGGAATTTGTATAGACTTGCTAGAAACCATCATATTGACCATAAGTTATCTTTGTTTTCTCCCTGACCTATGATTGCCATCATTATCTAATTATCAGAGATATTTTTAAGTTAGTTATTAGATATTTAAGTTCTTATTTAAGAGGTTAGCACTTAAAGCAATTGCATCAATAACATCAATGACATTCTTCTGCAAGCTTACTAATGAAGCACTGCATAATAGTATGAAGAGCTTTTCACCACTAGATCATCATTAACTGGATTTGATCAAATACAGAATGACAGAAAACATTGCCATCCAATTAACAGAGCATAGTGGCCCATATATAATGAGCTGGTTTCAATCCAGATCCTGTTCACAAGATAAGAAACAATCAATTAATGGAGGAGTAATTGGCACCTGGCTTGCTGGTCTTGATAATCTTTAGGACAGAGTCTTTATTTCAGTTGTAAGCACCTTAGGGGAGGCATTGTATATTACTGTGTTTGAAAGATTCCATCTTCCTTCTGGGTGTAATATCTGTCATAAATCTGAAACAACTTACTGTGCTGTACTTAGAAGAATAATAGAAGGTTAACAACTGTCAGTCTACTGCCTTTGAAGAAGCATATGAAATTGTGGTGTTATCCCTTAATCGTTAAAAATTCACACTTAGTACAAGGGTTCATCTTTTGGATCATGCAAATTCTGAGTTTGGCCAAAACAATTTGACTTGTCTACTGTTACCATGAAAGAAAATCTTTTGGAAGCAAAGAATCATAGAATGGTTTGGGTTGGAAGGCACCTCCAAAGGTCACCCAGTCCAACCCCTCTGGAGTAAGCAGGGGCATCCTCAACTAAACTGGATTGCTGAGAGTCCAGTCAAACCTCACCTTGAGTATCTCCAGGGATGTGGCTTCAACCACCTCCCTGGGCAACTTGTTTCAGTGTTCCACCAACCTCATGGTAAAGATCTTGTTCCTAACATCCTATCTAAATCTACTGTTCTCTAATTTGAGACCATTGCCCCTCATCCTATCACTACAGGCATTTGTAAACAGTCTCTCTCCATCCTTCTTATGTAGCTCCCTAGGTACTGGAAGGTTGTGATTAGGTCTCCCCAGAGCCTTCTCTAACAGTGTTTCTGTAACAGAGTATAAAGAAGGAAGTAAAGCCTTAGAGATTTGCCAACCTTTTTGGACTTGAGGGAAGTAATGCAAAACTTTTCACAGGCTCTTGCCTTTCTGTATCTGCAATAACATTGCAGGGAGGCATGTGGATATATCTATGGGGCAAACAAAATCCCTGCTTCACAGCAACTGGTACCAATGTGCATGAGCCAAAAAAATATACATGACCAAGTGATGCATTTTAAATTACTAAAATAAATAGGTATGAGAAACTAAAAGAAATTAACCCACTGCATGCAGAGAAATTTTCTCAGATAACATTTGTTTTAATATATACAGCACTATACCTTATTAACTACATCATCTGAGATAAACTAGTTTTGCTGGGCAAAAGAAGGAACTATAAGCCTAAATATGCTAAGCATTGCTTGATAAATACAAAGATATTTTTCTCTAACTGGAAGGTCTTATGAAATAAAGGCACATCTGATAAATATTAGCATGTGGTCTTATGAAATAAAGGCACATGTGATAAATATCAGCATGTGGTTGTGGTTTTATGGCTTGCACACTGAGCTAGAAAAGGAGGGGACTAATCTTACCCTAGGGACTGTAGAATTTGACAGCACTGACTGAGGGAGAAGGGGGGAGGGGGAAGAAAAAAGAGGGAATTAGAAAAGGGAGTGGCTGAATAACAATGAGTTGGAGGAAAGGAACAACCATATCAAAATCAATTTACCACTGCAGAAGTCTAATTTTAGAGAGTATGTAACTACCAGGTAAAGGAGGAAAGTGAAAGCTGTGGTGAGATAAGTGGTTCAGGGCTACCTATTGCAAACACAGGCTGAAAGGGGTTGGAGGGAGGAGCGATTAGCTTTGCTGGCAGGCACAGTAGCCAGAACTTCAGGTTTCTCCAAACTCTTTTTCTTTTGAAATCTATCTTTTGCTGATACTTCCAGTAATTAAGGTCATCACACTAGGGCAAATTTGACAAATAGCATGTGTATTTGTTTTTACTCCTTATCAAACAAGACCTAGAATTTTTACTCAGCTGCAGGAACAATTTTTCTTGCCTCTCTGAAAACCCAGCAGACCAGATAATCTTCACAAGATTTCCAACATTTATATGCTGTCAGATATATCAGCAGAAAATTTTTCCAAAGACTCCATTGCAGTACCATAGACTTAACTTTAGAAAGAAGGAAGTGTAAATATGAGATGGAGGATGTGATTGCAAGCAAACATGATATTTAAGGGCTTGTTAATTTAAACACAATGCCAGAACGCATGATTTGGAACTGGCTTGCCACTGCCTGGCCTAAAATATGAGTACAGAAAACTCATGTCTGTCTAAAAAATACTTATTAGATACACCTTGAGTGACATCTGTGTCCACAATGCTAATTCTAATAAAACTGTCTTTCTTTTAGTTACATTAATGTTTGCCCTTAGAAGAGACAGGAAAGGAAGATGGCACAAGAAAACAAATGGAATTTTAGTCATGGAAAGTAGCATAAGACAGTTTCAGTTTCTCTTAACATAACAGAAATCCAATTTTAGGGTAGGAGACTCTTGACCTCAGCAGGTGGAGCATCTTCAATTCATTAAAGCCACTGGCATTTTGTGAGGACGATTCCCTTACCTCTTTCAAGTCATCTTTTCTCCTGACATCTCCATGAACAGCAGTTCGTTCACAGCTCAGCAGCCCCAAGTAAAGCATGACTGGTTCTTCAGAAGACCATGGGGAATAAGGGTCAGCCTAAGCACTTCAGAAAGGAATATCTTTTGTAAAGAAAATTGCATCAAATGATTTTGTTGGCAGTATTCATATTAAAAGCCAGTGAAACACAAATGGCTTTTAAATAAGGACAGGCCATTGCTCCAGACTACAGATTCAACTAGATTCATATTCACTGTTTCAGGTTCAAACAGCAATTTTTCTAAGCACATGGAGAATCTCCAAAAGACATCTCTTAGCAGGACATGCAGGCTATATTTTTATAGTTAGCTCTACAAAGGAAAACACAGCTGCTGTGAGGAGGAACAGATTTTGCAGCCACAGAAGTACTTTCTCTATTTTTAATGAAAAAAGAAAGGAGGATGTAGGACAGTAGCTTTTTGTTAAATGCATCTCCTATTTTTTTGTGTTTTGTTTTGTCCCATGAGCAACAGAAAAATATAAGCATTACTATAGTCTCACTTGTATTCACTATTCAGGTATCCTACTTGTTCAATGCATTAGGAGTGTTTTTTTCTCACTGTCTGGAAGTCACAGACCCTAAAGGAGTTTTAGTCCATTACCTAGGATCCTGGGTAATAGATAATGACATCAAATATAATTTAAGCTGCTATTGCTAATGCAGCAGAGTATTTCAATAAGCAAGATTGTGGTAGGGTGAGAAAGTTCCCACACACACACACACACACAAAGATTCCACAGCTAACTCAGCTGGAGAAAAAGCAAATGAAACAAGCTATATTTACAAGCAGAAATGGAATGCAACGAATATGTACAAAAATATACAATATTTACAATATATATAGAAATATACAGCAATGAACGTAATACAGAAGACCTTTCCCCCTCCTTCAGCCAGGGGGATTCCCCCTGTACCCCCCCTTCTCCCTCCCTACCTCCCCTTTTTCCCCAAAAAGGGTTAGAGAGAGTGAAAGGCAATGAAGGAGAAAAATTCTGTTAGCTCAAAGCGAATGCAAGAGTTAGTTTTCTTATCTGGTTAGCTTGTTGTTTCAAGGTCACTCCTGCCCAGCAAAGCTGTTGCTTCAGAGAGAGAGAAACTGACCAGCCCACAGGACAGAGAAGAACAGACTGACCACAAACAGACTGACCACAAACAGACTGAACCCAAAACTTAAAGGTGCATTCTACCTATCTAGCAATGAAATTAGTTTAGAATATCTTTGTTATCAATATATTCAGCCAGAGTGTTCAGAAAGTGTGCATTTCTTAAAGGCACAGCCTAAACCGGTCACAAAGATGTTCTGGTTAAAGAATAGTGGTGGGAAAGCTGAAACTTTTACTCTGAAACATTTGTAAATAAGATTCTTGTGAGGGAGAAGAGATTAAAAGTGGCATATTAGTATTTGTTACTGAAGATGAATCTTCACTAGATTGAAGTTATAAGGAAATTACAAAGGAGAGATAAAAAGACTTTTACTAGAATGCTTATAACTAGTTGGAGATGATGATAATTTGAGCAGCACTGGAAGAAGCCCAAAGATTCTTGGGCTGATGAATTGTTGTTCTTATCTCTGCTTGTTATTTTTCTTATGCAATTTCCCCTTTTTTAAAGAAATCCATCCCAGTTCCCTCAGATCTCTTTCTTAACACTGTAGATTGACGTTTTTTGCTTTGGGTATTGCTCTGCTGAAGGCCTGACCCTGTCATACTCTGGATTTAGCCCTGCTTCTTATCCTGTGTTTTCCGTAGCATTCTTTCCTTTCTTTATTCCCTCTTCTTACTTTGGAATTTTCATCTGGGATTCTTTGGTCTCTAAAGAAAAGTTTGGATGTACCACAAAATAGTGGATGGATTCAGAGCAGTCAAAAAGTTGGAGAGCTGATATAACAAAATTTTGGCCAGCAATACTCATTGCTGTAGTTTTGCATTACCTGCACAGACCTCAACGCGCCATTAGAATCTGTAGGAGGTATTTGACAAGCAAGAGTACTCAGACAGCTATTCCCTACTCTCTTTCCTGTTCCTCTAAAAGTGGCTTAAATAGATTTCTCAGCACAGCACTGGTCTCAGACACCCACTCACCATTTATCTTCCCAAGCCATTAATCACAATCATGTGCAATTTAAAGCTGTTCCTGGTCTTTTTCCCTGAAATGAAAGAGTCACTCTTGTCATGAATATTATTGCTCATGAATCACAGTGATTTCCAGCCACGCCATCAATTATAAACACAGCTAATTGGAGTGCCAATACAGCTGCCTGTCTTCACAGAGAGGTTCCTGCCATGAATTTTACTGGCCATGTATCACTGTATCCTCAAACAAGACTCCCCTTCACTCCCCTCCACTGACCTGAAGCCAAAGCACTAGTGTTGGCTTCCTGAAGTTATCAGGCTATGCAACATCATAAATCCACATCTAATCAGTTCCCCAAGGAAGATGCTGTCTCTTTCTACACCCATACTGCTTGCAAGTCTTTCTAATGGCTGTCACATTAGACTGGCATCATCAGGGAAACTGGCAAAGAGCTTTCTCTGTGGCTCTGCAGGTCTCATGCCAAGTCAATATTCCTCACACTTTTCCAGGGAAGAGACAGGGATGTGACTGTCTAAAATAGGGCTCTCTTTTCCCTTCTCAGACACACAGAAAGTTCTGCTTCAAAGCTATTTGTGAGGACTTCTGGGATGTATGCTGCTGCACAAATGATAAGTAGCAGCCAAAATCTATCGCTTTTGTTTATGAGCAATAGAATTCATGGGAAATGGATCTTAACACTGGACTATGAGCAAGGAAGAGTGAGACAGAATTTAAATTATGCCTAGAAAAAGAACAAGAAAATTTATTGCTCTGCTGCCTCTAACTTTAAGAACAAACACTGTGAGAGAACAGAATTCAGTAATTCTTCTGGATGTTGTGCAAGACAAAACCCCAGATAGGAATGAAGACCAAATCTGTTTCCTCCTTTGATGGCATAGTATCGTTCTGCAAGAGATGGAGGAAATGCACACTGATGTGAATGCATTCATCAACTCTTACAGCATCCACTTCTCTCCTACAAAAACACATCAGTCACAACATGTGGTAGTTTTAGGCTATGCCTTTAAAATTTTTTTTTTTACAGATCTTGAACAGAAAGTAGTAAAATGTAAATATATCACTATTGGGTGTAAGAAGGAAAATAATGATGGTTCCAAACAATCCCATTGAAAAGATAAGGGGTTTAAACTAGTTGTACCAAAACAATCTTCTCCTCTCTTCTCGCTTGTTTGGGTGGGGAGATGCTAACTGGCTTTACTGACCTTGGCTGCATTACTTTCATTGTGACTGGTATTAACTTCTCTGCTCTGTCTCTTGTCCCTTTTATGTACGGGGGTAAGGGGGGCAGGGAGGGAGAAGCTATTAGCTTCCCCTGGTCAAAGACCAGGGCAGGTGCTCATTCTGTTCATTAATTGTAAATACTTGTAAATATTGTGAATCCTGTATATTTTGCACATATTCATTGCATTTCGTTGTAGATTGTAGTTTTGCTTATAAATACAGCTTTCATTTGCTTCCACCTGAGCTGAGGGAATTGTCAACCCACCGCACAGCACAACAAATTCTGCTTTCACCGAATTGCCTTGACACACAGTCATTCTGTTACTCTCACAACCAAGACTACCAGGTAGTGCCACTTCTTAGCCAGTTCAGTGCCTCTGGTAGCTTCTGTCACCTCCACCGATTTAATCTGTGACCTTCAGCCAAATTTCAACTATCCTTCCGTCTATTTCAGCTGCCATTGATTGCTCCAGCCACAAGAACTAGCTATCACTGTCTCTATAAACCACCAAACTACAACCTTTACTCATGACCTCTGGTTTTCACTGACAGGGACTTTTTCTCATGGCTTCCTGATATGACTATTGATTCCTTCAACTATTGATTCCTTCAACTACTCCAAGTATCTTAATCATTTCTTCAACAGCTTGGAGAGCTATACTTGGACCTCTATATCTATATATAGATATAGACTATATCTATATATCTATATCTATATCTATATCTAGTCCTCATGGGTATCAACAGAAGTACAAGACACCATCACTATATCTTTCATGGTAGTACTCATGGTCTGCACTGTGAGACAGCATGACTCATGAACTTTGGAAGCCAGGTGATGGTAACTGAGAGCTGCTTTGAGATGAATTTGCCTTAGAGCCATCCTGCTAGGGACTCCCACTGGGGTAGACAACAATAATCACAGACTTCCCCAACTAAGTTGGTCTATATAGGTAGCAGGGCTGCTTGCTGGGTTCATCCTGTCTTTAAAGGCCTCACTATGAATCTCTCCCTCCCCTCCAAACTTCATCCAAACACAGTTTAATTATGATACCTAGTTTTTGAATGCCTACCAACCCAATCATTGGTAAGATAACTATATTGTAACTCCTAATCCTACAGACTACTTGAACAAGTAGTCTGAACTAACCACAGCAGTTAGCAACTTGAGTCTTACTCTCTCTACTACAGTAGACCCTCCAGTCCAGCATGAGAGAGCACAGCACTCTATACTGTTGGGAGCTCATCCTTTTTAATTGTTATTAGTATAGGAAGGGGACTGTGAAAAGAAGATTTGACAGAAATATTTTTTGCGTCATTTGGTGGTAACTAGTTTATGTGAACTCCAAAGCCGATCTGGGAAGAACCACAAGGCAACTGTGTATGCATGTGAGAAGAACTCTATTCAAACAGCGAAAATGCCAGTATTTCCAGTAAGTCAAACATTAGTGAGCTTGGCAGAATGAGTGAAGACTGAAAATTCTGAACAAATAAGCCTTCTAGTCAGCTAAAACCTTTTCTGGTACCTAATTTAACCACTCTGTATACCTTCCAAAGTGATTGTGACAGTAAATTGTTCACTTTTCCCAGAGAAGATCATGTGAGGTACTGCAACTAAATCAGAACATAGAATCAGAAATGACAAGTTGACAATACCTCTTGTGACCTTTTCCTCCAATTTTCTTCTGAATAAATAACTCTGAGTTTAACAAGAATGCAGACAATCACTGGCTGTTTTCTACTTCCAATTTCCCTTAATCAATAAGCATACTGGAAAAAAAAATATTGTTTGGAACATTTTAATGTAAGAGTTCTGCAAAAAAAGTCATTATTAGTCTAGGGATAGCCTAAGTCTCATGCCTGAAATGCTTTGCATTTTGCAAAAGAAAGAATTCTTGACTCAGTCTCAACAAAGGGTGAATGACCTTATACTTAATTTCAGACAGATAAGGCCTGTCAAGATTAGAATAAGACTATTGAATGCCTCCTTTCTTTTTTCCTTGAATTGATATAGTACACCAGTGACACAAAATCAGTGATGTGTAAAAAATGCAGAATGAAGAGTCCAAGAAAATAAGAGCAGTAGAAATTATGAATGTATCACAGAAAACTCCCAGTACATGCAAATGAGTTTCCAAAGACAACATGCTCTGGTGCAGAGGTCATTACCAGTTAGAACCCAGTAGATTACACACCTCAGTCTAGGAAAGCTGGAACTGTGACAAATTATTTTGGAGCCTGGGAAGGATAAACACCGTGACCTTTCCTCCCACTGATACTGTTATCAAAGCTACCATCATCTGCATCTCCCCTATCCACCTACAGGAAGATTTTTACAACTGAAAATTCATAATAAAGGAGAGATAATTATCAGTCTTATCATTCAGGGGTAAAGAACACCTCATCCAATCTGCTGGAGTCTATAAAGATAATTAGTCCTGACTATTTACAATATATGCATAATTATATAAATGATAACCATCCCCACATACTCTCCACTGTAATGGAAGGATATGCAGCTTTGAACATGATTTACTAAAATCTTTATCCTGCACTTGTTTTTGTTATTAACAAATTAAATGTCACTCACCCCTCTGCTCAGCAGTTGTACATAGTCCTTTCTAATGGGTGCAGATCATTGCCTATACTGTGTTTGATAACTGCAGACTGAAATTACTTCCTGTTACTTTCTTCTTTCTTTTTTGTTCTTTGTACACTTGCATATTTTATTTGCTTTTTACACCAAAATTCTCTGGATAAATTGATACATTCAGTCTGACCACCCTTCATTAGATGTGCTATGGCAAAAAAAAATAATCTACCCTCCTAAGGAAAGTCTGTTATCTTCAGCAGGCCCTGGAACCTTCTGTGTTTCTGAGTATGTCAGATCATGATTAAGCCTTGTTAGCATTTCTTTTTCACTTGTTCTTACTTTCTCCTATTTGTTTTGGTTTATCTCATCTACCCAGCAAACCCTGAACTATCAAAGTAATTTATCTGCCTCGTGTTGACTGAAGCAGTCTCATTACAGAGCTTTAAGATTTTCCAGGATCAGAGCTTTTGAGTGCAGAAGTCCTTTTGTAGGTAAGTGTGGTGGTGAGAGGTTCAGTTCTCCCCCCCACACAAAGAAACCATGGCTAACTCAGTCAGAGAAGTGAAAATGGACAAGCTATATTTACAAGCAGGATGAAATGCAGATGAATATGTACACAATATACAGTATTTACAAAATATACATAAATACACAGCAAAGAACGTAACACAGAAAGACCTTTCCCTCCTCCAGGAAGGAGGGTCCCCATTCCTCCTTCTCCCCTTCCCCCTTTTTTCCCAAAAAGGGTTAGAGAGAGAAAAGGTAATTATTAAGGAGGAAATTCTGTTAGCTCAAAGCATATGCAAGAATTAGTTTCTTATCTGTTAGTTGAGTTAGTTCAAGGTCAACTCCATCCAGCACAGCTGTTGCTCAGGGAGGCTGAAAACACACTGAACTGACTGAGATTCAAACTGAACTAAAGCTACAAATTTAAAGTTGCATTCTACCAATCTACCAATGAAATTCAATTAGACTTTATCTTTGTTTTCAAAACATTCAGCCAGAGTGCTCCAGTAACTGTCCCTTTCTTAAAGGCACAGCCTAAAACAGTCACAGTAAGGTAGCCAACGCAATGGAGCTATGATCCTAGCCTACTGCTCTTTGGTAATACTATAAGGTGAATAAACAAGAGTGGTATGAGTCACAGCCAAAGAGGCTGCTTTTAATTGGAAAAACAAACTTGAACCAAGAAAAAAGTCCACAGAGGACTGAATTTGTTCACAGGATCACAGGATGTTAGGGGCTGGAAGGGACCTCTGGAGATCTTTGAGTCCAACTCCCCTGCCAGAGCAGGATCATATAGTCTAGCACAAGTCACACAGGCCTCAGGATGATTCTTGAAAGTCTCCAGAGGAGACTTCACAACCTCTCTGGGCAGCCTGCTCCAGTGCTCTGTGACCCTTATAGTAAAGAAGTTCTTCCTCATGTTGAGGTGGAACCTCCTGTGCTGTAGTTTACATCCATTAGCCCTTGTCCTATCACAGGGCACGAGAAGAGGCTGTCCCTTCCTTCTTGACACTCAGCCCTCAGATATTTATATACAATTATTAAATCCCCTCTCAGTCTTCTCCAGACTAAAAAGCCCCAAGGTCTCTCAGTCTTTCCTCATCAGGCAGTGCTCCAGCCCCTTAATCATCCTTGTAGCCCTCTGTTGGATTCTCTCAAGTAGATCCCTTGTTGCTGCTGATTCGAATGAATTAGCAGCTTTCTTCCCTTTACAGTGAGAAGTAGCATATAACAGATAAGAGTTGCACAAAAATAACAAACTTCACTTACTACACACACCACTGGAGCTTGGTGCAGATGTGCATTTTTGGAAAATTATGTCTTGAGCACTCCTATTTTTGCTGCTATTTGTGTAATGAGTATTGTGTTCCAATTTCTTTTTAATGTGCAACCTACCTCTTACTGCCAGCCATTCTTTGAATGAAATGTTGCTTCTCTGTGAGTATTTATGCATAAATATTTTATAACAGAACTAAATAAAAAATCACCTTAGAACTTGAGTTAAAACTACTGCCAAAGTGCAAGCGATTCCATTTTGCCCTCACATTTATTCCTGGTGTCTTGCAAGAAATCTTACAGAGGCAAACACTCAATTTTACTCCAGTTCACACTAAATGACAAGAAAATAAGTTCATTTTCAACACGAATAGGAACAACACACAAATGTGTTACTGAAAAAGAGCACCTTTGCTATAATTGAAATTACAGAGTAATGGCTTCAGACCTATTTAAATTTGGTATGAAAACCCACAGCTTTCTACACCACACAGGCTCTATAGTTCACAAGATCCTTTGAAATTAGGACATTCTGTGGGAACAAATAAATATAGAAGGCTTTTGTTTACAAAACAAGAGAAATTAACAGCATAGAAAAATTAAAGAGAGTCCCTATTATCTAACTGTCCTCTTCTGAATAGGGTTAGAAATGACCCCAGTGAAATTAAGTCGGCTTTTGTGATCAGACTGAATGCTGCATCAACACACTGTGAAAAAGAGTCAGCTTTGTGTCAATAGAGTCTATCTGTAATTGGTTTAAAATAGATTTTTGAAATGTGTGTCGCTTACCATCTGCAATCTTGTTATATCAACAGGAGGAATAAAAAGAGAAAATGATGAAGTGCAATGACAAGTGCATCGGTGTTTAGGGGATACACCTATGAGAGCTTAGTCCTCATTTATTTATCTTTATGATTGAGAAAGTCCAAATAAAACGATTTCCAGAAAATTAATAACAGACTAGAGACTCATAAAAAGTTTCATTACAAGAGATAAACAAAACCTGGGAGCACAGGCGTGCAAACTGTAATCAGTATAAAAACATAAAAGAAAAAAGGTAATTACTTCCAATCACAACTAACCCCAACTGGGACAGTTTATTGCCACAGATGAATGGGTTTCTTTTTCTTCTTTTAACATCAGATTCAAAATCCCACAACTAATGCATTTTATCAGTTTTGCTGCAATGAGTAAATTGCATAACGTCCAAGTGGCAATCCTCTGCATGGACAAGATTAACCAGAAGTGTCATTAAATGGAACTGGAATACATTTCCCAGAATCACAAGCATTAGAGGTTGGAAGGGACATCCAGAGATCATTGAGTCCAACCCCCTACCAAAGCAGGATCACCTAGGGATGCATCCAGGCAGGTCGTTTTGCGGTAAACTGTGTAGAATGAGACCATTGTCCTCTTCAGAAGCCAGGAGAGGAATTAGGCTGGCCTCAGCTACCACAGGCAAGGCCAACAGCATTTTGTGATAAAGAACTATAACAAACTCATGGTATTTTGGCAAACTTGCAAACTGAAAAATCTGTTTAACATCATAAATCCATTTATGAAGAAAAGTCAGTGACGATCATCATAATTTCACTGCTGAAGAATACAAATCTCTCTAATCAGAGTAGGAAGCCTAACTGGCATGGTGAAAGCTTATGGAATGGCTTTGAATGCTACTTAAGATTATGCAGACACACAAACCCTGAAATGGAACAGCTTTGCCTCACTCATTAATGAGCATGTTGCTCCATCTTAAACAAGCCTCTGCAGGTCTTAGCTGAATCAGGTCTAAGTGTTGTGCATCTTCATGGAAATCCTAACATGTCTGTCCAGCAAAATGGAAAATAATGTCCATCTTTAGAATGTGCCTGACTGTGGAAACGAGTGATGCTGTATCCCTCCCAGCTAATGAGTAACTTAGGCTTAACCAGGCAGAAGAGACGACTTGCTTCTTACAGAGAGAAAAATCCCTGACAGGAAAAGTAGTGTCCTCCCTCAAATTGAACAGATAAGAATTAATCTCCTTTTCTTGTTACAGGAAAGCATATTTGCTGCACATCAGCCTGAACACATATCATCCTGAAGCTGTACTGCCCATCTTTTAATACCAGTGTGGGCTTCAGAGTAGGGAGGCCTCACTGGGCTTGACTTCACTTAAGCTGAAACTATCTTCTCTTACTTTGAGAATTCCCTTCCTTGCTAGGGGTCTTCATCCTCAACTACTGTGGCTAGTTTCCCGTGTTAGGCCCTTTCCACTAGTTATTTCTAATTGCTTCCTTCCTCTATCTGTACTTGTTACTCATTTGCCCCTTATGCCACTGTTGGTTTTTTTTTTCATGTCACCTGTTTTTAAGGCAAGTATAGCAATCTGCAGATTCCTTTGCAATGTAAACTTCCCTTCTTTGTCATCTTCATGAGAAGTTAGCAAGTATTCCATTAAGCAACTGCTCAGCTTAGGTCCTGAAGATAGAGTTTGGTTTATCTAGCTCTTTGCTACAGAAAAAGTAGTTCATCCAAACCTCTAACTTCTTTTTAAAGCACAATAGTCCCACATGAAATGCAAATGAAACCTCTTTAAGTTATGCCTTATGTTAATTTTCTTCAGATCCCTTTTTCTGGAATGCCTCTCTGTGGAACTTTCCTAGGGTTCCTTTTAATCCTGACTTAAAAACAAATAAGTAAATGTCAACAGTTAATTTTAAAATGTAGCCACATATATATATCAGCATTGATACAGGAAAACTGAGAGTAACCTCTGGTATTGCTGTTGTAATGCATGGCCAGTGATGAAAACAATGAGACCTTCATAAAACAGCTTTCCCAGAGGAAAAAAAAAAAAAATTACAGGGAAAAAAACCTGCATTCTTAGTCCATATTCTGTATGTGTGTGTTTCAGAAATATCCCTGGACTGGTGGCAGAATGCTCTCTAGAAAACATCTTGCTGGTGTCAGATTCAGGTTAACAATTACAGGCAGAGGAGTAATATCCAAACAACTTCCCAGGTGAATATCAGACCTTCACATGATTTGAACCTGTCCCTGGACCTTCACACATACCTTGGAAACATTTTGGAGAAGGGGTGGGCAGCTGGGGATCTTTTCTGACCGGAAAAATCTTCTACACTTTGCAGATATCCAGAAGCTTACCACTCACTAGATTGTTTCTGTGTTTAGCTGCAAAAACTTAGGGGCAGACACTAAGAAATGTTCTGCCACCACTGGCGAAGTTATCTAGGTTGTAGACTAGCTGGAAACTCCAGAACCCACTGAGCAGGGTTCACACAAATAGAGATGTCAACAGACTTGAAAGATAAGGCTCATTTGCTGCCTCTGCAGGCTGCCAGAGTTTCTCCTTAGTGAAGAGGAGACTGTGAAATGAGGCTTGCACTTCTGAGGCAAACATAGCCATCGGATTCTGCACTGAGGAAAGCAGAAACTACTCGAATATCTTTAATGATATTTGGAAATGGGGGCTCTGGAACAGCATATGATGCTACTGGCACTTAAAATAAATGGAAGTGTGGACACTTTCTAGTTTCTAAGCACCTACCCTATTCTGTGTAGAAGAGTTTCTCTCCGAATTGCTTAGAGTTACTGTTATGGGGATGTCCCTCTAGTCACTGCAGAGTCTTCTGTGGGTACTGGTCTAGCTGCATTGTTATAATGGGAAATGCAGCTCCAGGTCTAGGTCTTCATTCCTGATCAGCCACACCACTGTGTCTGCTGGGTCCATTTTGACTCATCATTTGGTCCTCTGGGTGATAAAACCTGAATGTGGAGGAACAGGACATGGGTATGTGAGACAACTCCAGTTGCAGTATGGATGCATCTATATTATGCCAGTGTCCATATGGCTGGCTGCCCTAAGGTACTTGAGCAGGTGGCTAAGCTATCCATAGCCTTCATAACTAGTCTTAGGAACAAGATACTCAGCTTTTCACCACTCTTGCCAACAAAAAACAAGTCATATCTGGCTGATTTCAAAGCCTGATTGCAGACTTGGTTGAATTTCTCCAGTGCAGCTGCCTGAGTGCCCTGAGTGCAATAAGGTGCAACTGTGACTTAACAGTCTTGTACATGAGGGCCCTGAACACAGATGCACATGGGCTGATCCTAAACTGGCTGAGTCAGAGGATGGGGTAGTAGGTGTCAGGGGAAGCAAAAGCCACCAGAGTAGCTACTGTACCTAGGTGTGTCCCTTCTGAGATTTGTGCTGCCTGACTGACAAACTTCACATTCAGGTTGGTGCCAACAATGGCAGTGACTTGCCTTAAAGTCATACACACTATAAATGCTGAAAGGAATTGTAAAGGCTGTTTAAATATAGAATTTTTAATCACTAAGTGAAAGTTATTTAGACAAGTTCTGAAGTTTAATGTGAATCTCAAAACATTTTTCCTCCTTATTTTTTGCTTTCTTAATCTCCTGAATTTCATGTTATGGTAGATCTTAGTGAAACACAAGGTAATTTCTTTGAAGGTAAGCAAATTAAATCCTCACCAGAAACATGTTTCTTTTTATCCTGACTACCCCTCCTCTTCAATTGTAGCTATGTCATGGAGCAGAGAAAGAAGAATTAAAGTCGCTCCACTACTAAGATCTCAATGCACGAAACACACAGACACACAAAAAATCTGTTCCTTGCCATTGTCTCATTTTCTCATCTCTGGCCAACCAGAGCTTTTCACTCTGTACATTACCAAATATTTGTCCATCATGCAACTTCCTTTAAACCAGAGTTTTATCCCAGATTTTTAAAGCATCAGAAAGTGATGTTCACCTATCAGCCAGAAGAACCTTCCAGTCCTCTCTCAGTACTGTTAGCACTGAAGCTTGCTCTGCTGTGCAAAAAATTTTCTTGGCCACAGGCCTGCCAGTGCAATCTCAATTGTTGTTAAAGGTAAAGGACTCTCATAGTGCCAGGATTGATATTGCATTTAGCTAAGGATGGAAAAGTAAACCACATCCCATCCTCATACTCTACCTTATTACCAGCCACTTTGCAGGACTCCTTCAGTCATCAGGAACCCAGCACCCACTGCCCAACCCCACAGGCACAATTTTCTTGGCACTGATTATTCATATATTCCCTAACTAGGGTTACATATTCACCAGAGCAAGTAGCACATTTGAAAAGAGTTTACTCTTGCTAGTTAAATCTCTCCAGCTGGAATGATTTCTTAAACATGGAATAGAGTGTGATTTATGTGGCAGGGCAGTTTTAGACATGTTTTTTAGACCATTTAAACTGATAGCATTCCTGTTTAGATAAGGCACTTAAAATATCAAAATCATTGCCCAGTGTTTTACAGAGATTCACTTTTACTAAGGTTTTATCATGCCACCAGAACATTGTCTACTAACTGATGAGGAATGTGATGGTTGGGGAAAAAAATAAATTGACCAAATGCTAGTAAAGGTTATTTGTGGTGTGAGTCTGGTAAAATACACGACAGAACAACTACAAATCTGACAGGCACATTTTTCCCAAAAGATCAGAACTTGACTTTTGTTGAGCCATAACTCAGCACTGTGGCGTGGAGAGCCAGCTTCACACCAGACTGCAGGCTGACACTACAACCAGATAAAGGGCCACCAGTGCCCTGGATGCTGACACTTCACTGAAAAGATTAGTTCACAGCAGAGTTTTCCATCAGAGAAATAGGTACATGTGCCAACAGTGTTATCAGATGTCCTGGTTTAAGGCCAGACAGACCCTCTATTGCCCCCACGAGGGGCAAAAGAATGACACTCACACAAATGGATTGGAAAGTGACAGAAACTTTAAATGGAAAAGCGATTAGTGTTTTACGGAAATTGCAAAGCATAGTGGCAAAGATATCCCAAAGTGTACAGAGTCCCATACAGCATACCCAAAGGCCTCCCCACCTGAGGGTATACCCAAAACCCCCAAGGCTCTTTCTTCCCTCCCTACCACCCCACCACCCCCCACGGCCCCCTGCCCACTAGGCTAGCCTCAGGCTGGCCAGGTCTAAGACTGCTCCCCCTTCTCCTTCTGGCATTAGGCCCAGCCAGACCTAAGAGACCTTGAGATACTCCCCCACCGTTACCTGATAGGGATCATCTCCCACAGGAGCAGAGAGGGAAGAAAGAGGAAGAGAACGACTTTGCAGATGGATTTATAGGGAGCAGGATTTATGGGTATCAAATACTCTGTTTCCTGTGTCCACCTTATTGGGTTGGACACTTGGGACACTGGAGGTGTAACATATCTGGCAGGAACAGGTGGCACCCAGCCTAAACTGCCACGTCAGGAAGTCAACTTTCAGACTAAAGTTATTTTCTTTCCAATCTCAAATGAACAGACTAAAAATTTGAAGTATGAATTTTGTTTGCAGTAAAGCTACTTTTCTTTGTGGTGACAGTGCAAAGGCTTTCAACACAGTATGAACTACACTTCCTACACTTTAAATGTTTTTTTTATCTTGTCAAAGTGGTATTAAGAAACTGTATAGAAATATGGCTCAAATAAGGTAACAAAGCATGCTGCCTAACTGGGTCACTTCATTTTTTTCCTAACCAAGTAATAAGTACATTAAAAGGTTTTAGTGCCCACTATTTTGCCAGCTGAGCTTTATTAAAAGGGTTATTCACCATAAAACCAGGTTGAGATTATCTCTATGGAGATCTAATCTCTGAAAATACTTACATACAAATTTGAAATTGTGTTCTGAAATCAATTTAACTGCTCTTATGCATACTGCTGAGTGTATATATGAATATTTGCAAGCATCCAAGTATTGATCAATAATGAAATACACACATTTGAGAATGCTCCTCATTAATCATATAGATTTGCTTAAGGTATTGCTTGGAAAAAGCATTATAGTGCTCATTTCAAGATACTTTTTCTCCTATTTACAGTTCCAGGCATACTGCCCTTATCAGAAGAGCAACAAGTGGAGGCACTACCAAGACACATCATTTTCAGAAAGCCATTTAAGTAAAAAGAAGGCTAATCAGTCCTCTGCAGTTCCAGTAACATTTTATGCAGTTGTCTCTTAAGACTGAAAAAAAAATGTTGTGATGAGTTAGGGCTGGGCCATCCAATAAGCAAGTGATAAATTCTCTCTATTAATCCCCCTCCCTCCCAAAGGGGAAGAGAAAGAATAAGGGAAAGAGACTTACAAACTGGAAAAGAAAAGAAAACTAAAATTCTTTAATGAAAACAATAATGAGAGACAATAAATTAAAATGCACAAAACCAGTATGAAATCCAATCCTGACGATGGTAATTAGTCACCACTGCCACCGATGCTGTGGGCAGGCATGGGAAGTCCCAGACTGGACTCAGTGGCAGATGGGAACGTTATTCAGGAGATGGATTCTGGAACTAAATTCAGGAACTCATGGATCTGGGGTGCAAAGCAGAATGGACAGAGTCCTCCTTGGATGTCAACCATTGAAGAAAAGACCTTGACTCCTAATATGCCACCTAATATGGCATATACAAAATAGAATACCTCTCTGGTCAGTTCACTGTCACCTATCCTCCGCACCTCCCTGTAGCAACAACCATTTATTCTGCACCTTCAAAGATTTAGCAGTGACCTTGGTGTTAATTAGAGACATTTAGCATTGTCACTACTAGAAGCAGACACTGTCTGCTGAAACATGCTGTTAATTTCACAAAGTGCATTTACCTAAAAGAGACTGAGCTGAGAAGCAAAATCGCTGAAAAGCAAAATCACTGAAAAGCAAAATCACTGAAAAGAATCAGTTCTGTTCTAACTCCAGCCAGGAAAAGATTTTATCCTTTCCCATCTCCAAATATGCCAGCTTCATAATTATCTTAAGGTTCAAATTCTTACTAGTCATTTGGATTTCTCTTTCCCTGGAATTTAATGATACTGGACATGACAGTCTAGTAACTTTTCTTTTGCACTACCTCCATTATTTTGGGGTTAAGAAGGCAACAGAAGGAGGGATGCTTTTATACCAGTTTAGTTACATGAGCACTGCAATGCAAACTATGAAGAATATTTCAGGCCCCTTGAATTGTAACACCTGAACTGTAACACCTGTAATTGTAACACACTGTAACACGAGATAGGTATCCCTGCAGAGGAAGAGAAAGTGGATGTTTCCTTCCTCTTCATGTTGCCCTTAGACACTTCATCACCAGGATGACAGTCAGTCCCAAGAATGCTGCAGAGCAGTTGGTCTCTTGTCTGCTAGCCAGCCTGACTGATTCTAAAGGAATGCCCCAGCACCAGAGTATCAGGGAGTGTGAGTTCACCAGTGCAAGGCTAGAGGGATAAAATACCCAGAGAGAGATACTCAGGGTTGATGGAAAGCTACTTGATTTAGTTATGGCCACTCTGCCACAGCATGCACACTCTATACTCTTCCCAGATGACATCAACATCTGCAGACATAGAGAGAGGAAGAAAAGTTAATTCCAAGTTCTTCTCTTACAAGTGTGGGAGATAGTCCTTTTTTCCTATTTCTCTTGCAGGATTATCCAGCTGTCTTAGCTAGCCACAGGCAAAGCAACATCTCAGAAACTGTCCTAATACACCCTATTACAGGAAGGATCTGGACATGCTGGAGCATGTCCAGAAAAGGGTCATGAGGATGATCAGAGGACTGGAGCACCTCTCCAATGAGGACAAACTGAAGGAGTCGGGGCTGTTCAGTCTAGAGAAGAGAAAGCTCTGATGAGACCTTATTGTAGTCTTCCAGTATCTGAAGGGGGCCGATGAGAAAGCTGGTGAGGGACTTTTTAGGGTGTCAGGTAATGATAGGACTAGGGGGATGGATAAAAACTAGAAGTGGGTAGATTCAGATTGGATGTTAGGAAGAACTTCTTCACCATGAGGGTGGTGAGACACTGGAACAGTTTGCCCAGGGAGGTGGTAGAAGGCCCATTCCTAGAGGTGTTTAAGATCAGGCTGGATGTGGCTCTGAGCAACCTGCTCTAATGTGAGGTGTCTCTGCCCATGGCAGGGGGTTTGAAACTAGATTATCCTTGAGGTCCATTCCAACCCTAACAATTCTATGATTCTATGCTTTTAGGGCTGCAAAGAACAGAATGCATTATTTTCACTATGTCTGAAGTATGTGAACAATGCATGAAATGATGGTACAGCTCAATACTTCTTGCAAGAGATTTGAGCAGTTTGAATTTTAGATTTGCCTACACCTGCAGAAACTAAAGACCCTTCGTGTTTCTGAGTAGTATTCCTCTCCTTTAGAAAACTCACATTTTGACTAATAGCTATTAAAATGAAGCAAAATTTAGCCCTAAAATACTTGCAAGTCTTGCAAAATGATTTTATGACTTTTACAGTTTAACAACCAATTTAGCATTGAAGGTTAGCATTAGATAAAGTTTGATGGTTTTGCCTAGTTTTTTGTCTGCAGTTGCAATTCTCATTGGCTTTCATCTCCATTTTGGATGAAGTTAAAATGATGACCACAAAACAGTATTTGTTCTTTTCAGGAAGAAAATGAAGGATTTTACAGCATTCTGGGAAGCTCTTCACTGCTCATGATGCACTGCATAAGCTTGCATGAAAGAAAAACAGTATTGGAGATAACAACGCACCTTCCAAGTACAGATCATTAGCTGCCCATTACTGTCCTGTAAGAGTTATGCATTGCCTCACTAGGAAACAAATACAAGTTAACTGTATCATTTGTACAGTATATATCATCTGAAATAATGTAACTGCAGTGTCTCAAATGAAATATCCCACAATTTCCCACAAATCCCACTTTCTTTATTACATGACTACTCTTGAAATGCTAATTTCCATTCAAGCACTTGTTTTTTACCTTAGGGGTGGCATATAGAAGGTATATTTTTTTGTAAGCCCAATAATCCAAATTCCCTTTAATAAATGTAGCAAGTTTTACCTTACTGCTTGCACAAAGTGTTTGCTAATTCCAAATGCTAATACTAATTTATGTAACCTGGAAAGTGTACTTTGCCCACACTTATTTTGGCTGTACTTGGAAGCAATTTTGCAGGAAACCCAAATGCTGCAATTGTGGGATGGAAAATTACTCCATTAGCATACATTATTAGGAAATGCTGTAATAGAGCACAGAAAATTTTTTAAAAAATAGTCATTTCAAAAAGACATGTTAATAGATGCTAATAAATGTTAAGAAGTCAACAGAAGCACAATAAGAGTATGTGGTGGGTTTATGCCTTTATAATTTATCTGCAGATTTTGAGCAGAAAAGTAGAAAAATACAAATAGAATAGAATAGAATAGAATAGAATAGAATAGAATAGAATAGAATAGAATAGAATAGAATAGAATAGACCAGGTTGGAAGAGACCTTCAAGATCATCGCGTCCAACCTATCAACCAATCCAACCCACCTAAACAACTAAACCATGGCACCAAGCACCCCATCAAGTCTCCTCTTGAACACCTCCATTGAAGGTGACTCCACCACCTCCACAGGCAGCCTATTCCAATGGGCAATCACTCTCTCTGTATAGAACTTCTTCCTAACATCCAGCCTAAACTTCCCCTGGTGCAGCCTGAGACTGTGTCCTCTTGTCCTGGTACTGGCTGCCTGGGAGAAGAGACCAACCTCTGCCTGGCTACAACCTCCTTCAGGTAGTTGTAGAGAGCAATAAGGTCACCCCTGAGTCCCCTCCTCTCCAGGCTAAGCAATTCCCAGCTCCCTCAGCCTTTCCTCGTAGGGCTTGTGTTCCAAACCCCTCAGCAACTTCGTTGCCCTTCTCTGGACACGCTCCAGCAAGTCAACATCCCTCCTAAACTGAGGGGCCCAGAACTGGATGCAGTACTTGAGGTGTGGCCTGACCAGTGCAGTGGACAGGGACAGCAGGCCAGGATGCCATTGGCCCTCTTGGCTGCCTGGGCACACTGCAAATAAATCACTCTTGGGTGCAAAAAGGAAAACAAAAGATTATTCTAAACAAATTCATTGGGTAAATATCTGGAATAAGAGGATATGTGCCATAACAATTCTTCCTTTTTTTCTCTTCTGTTCTCAGCTATTTTGCTTTGCTCAGGAGATATAACATGTTTCTGGTTGACCTTGGCTAAGTCAAACCCACTGCTTTCTCTCTTGGGACAGGGGATGCAGGGGCAGTGGAACAGCTTCCCTGGTTTTTTTGAAGAGGGAGGTTTTTGTGTTGTTTGCTAATTGTAAATATCTGTATAATACTGTAAATCCTGTATATTTTGTACATATTCATAGCATTCCATTGTAGAGTGTAGTTTTTGCTTGTAAATACAGCTTCATTTGCTTCTAACTGAGTTGGTCTGGCAAAAAGTTAATTCTGGGGGAAAACTTCAACCCACCACAGAGTATTAGACCACAACCCCCCTGGGCAGCCTGTTCCAACGCTCTGTCGCCCTCTTGGTGAAAAAAGTTTTCCTCATATTGGTGTGAAACTTCCTATGCCTCAACTTCCACCCATTGCCCCTTGTCCTGTCATTGGGCATCAGCGAGCAGAGCCTGGCTCCATCCTCTTGGCACTCACCCTTTACATATTTATGTACACTAATGAGGTCACAAAGGCATTGGTGGTGGTGGTGTTGCTGTTAAGCTATTCACCTGTCACCTTAGTTCTTAAAATTTGCATTGGTTTAATCTCATACACAATATTTCAGAATCATAGAATCAATAAGGTTGGAAAAGACCTCAAAAATCATCAAGTCCAACCTGTCACCCAAGACCTCATGACTACTATACTATGGCACCGAGTGCTATGTCCAGTCCCCTCTTGAACACCTCCAGGGACAGTGACTCCACCACCTCCCTGGGCAGCCCATTCCAATGGCTAACAACTTTCTCTGTGAAGAACTTTCTTCTCACCTCGAACCTAAACTTCCCCTGGTGCAGCTTGAGACTGTGTCCTCTAAGAAGATGTTACCATATCACCGTTGCTGTCACAACTTTTATTGTCTCATGGGCTTTGCACCTTCTATTTACTCTTGAACCTATGAATATAAAATAATATAGTTCACCTTTTCTGTATACCCAAAGAAAGTGGAATAGGGGAACAATTAAGTCTTTCTTTTGTAAAGCTTAGTTTCTTCTCTAAGACCACAGTACCTAATTTAGAAAATTTTGCATGATCACTCTAATCTCAACTTATGCAAAACAGGTTGGCTTCCATTACTTTCTGCAAACAGTGTTAGGTTATTTTTCTTATTACTTCTATTACTTTAATGCATGGTGTGAAAGTGACAATAGAAAAGCTCATAATCTACCCTAGAGTTATTTAGCCTTAAACAACTATAAGAAAGAGAGCAAAGTGGCAAATAGCTATGACATACTGGTTTTCACTTGGGTACAGGATCACAGGATGTTAGGGGTTGGAAGGGACCTCTGGAGATCATCGAGTCCAACCCCCCTGCTGGAGTAGGACCACTGGGGCACTGTTTTTCTGGCCCGTGCAAAACTAAAATTTCTGGTTTATTTCTGTTAGTTTTGTGTGAAAAGCTCTTTCTGGTAAAAATTGTGCAGTTTTCCTGATTAATAGTGCAAGTTCATCATCTTTTCTTTTTTTAATTATTATTTATTTATTATTTTTAAAGCAAATGTCAGGATCTTTTTTATCTGGGAAGTAATGGGTATTAGTAACAGTGACAGTGTAGTAAGAAAAATCACAGGCCACATAATTTCAATTTCAATGCAGTAGCTTTTGCTGAAAAGCATTTGATGTTTCTTTATCAATGTATTTACATTTGAGGACTGCGCTGCTGTCTTATGCCTCTTTTGTTGTCAAGGTTAGAACTGTCTGTTTCTCTTTTATCATACTAGCTATTTCTACATTAATATAATATAGCAAAATGCAGAAGTCCATGAACAGTTCTACTTTGTGGGTTTTTTTTTCTGTGCAAAACAGTGCCCTGAGGATTGAGAAGGACCCACTGGTGTTGAAGAGGGAATGATGCCATAGGAAGATATTTTTGTTACAAGTAGAAAGTAGTTTGTGGGTAGAAATTTCACAGAATCACAGAATGCATCTGGTTGGAAGAGACCTCAACGATTATCCAGTGCAACTCTTAACCCAACATTGAAGGATCAACACTAAACCATGTCCCCAAGAGCCAGGTCCACACGCTGCTTAAACAGCTCCAGGGACAGTGACTCCACCACTGACCTGGTTAGACCATTTCTATTTTTCATAACCCTTTCAGTGAAGAAATACTTGCTAACATTCAGCCTAAACCTTCCCTGGTGCAGCTTGTAACCATTTCCTCTAGTCCTGTTGCTTGTCATCAAGAAGAGGCTGGCCACCTCCTTGCTCCAACCTCCCTTCAAGTAGTTTTAGAGTGTGATGAGGACTCGCCCCAGCCTCCTCTTCTGCAGACTGAACAAGCCCAGCTCACTCAGGCACTCCTCATAAGTCATGTTCTCCAAGCCCTTTGCAAGTATCATTGCCCTAGTACTTTTTACTGTTTCTAATAAAAAATAGATAACAAAGAGATTTTTTTGTTGGGTTTGTTTGGTTTTTTTGGTTGGTTTTTTTTTTTATAGTATAGCATGACTCACCATATTAAGTTTGGCTGAGATGGAGTTAGCTCTCCCCATAGCATCTTTCATGGTGCTATGTTTTGTAGTGGTAGCTGGAAGGGTGTTGATACTACACCAGTGTTATGGCAACTGCTGAGCAGTGATCCTGCAGCACCAAAGCCGTGCTTTTGCAGCATCCCCCACCCCCAACAGCAGGCTAAGGGGTTGGCAAGGTCTTGAGAGGGAACATGGCTGGGCCAACTGACCCAAACTAACTGAAGAGGTCAGCTCAGGTATAAAAGCTAAGGAAAAAAGGAAGTGTGGGGACATTTGTTGATGGTGTTTGTCTTCCAGAGCAACCACTAAGCGTATTGAAGCCCTTCTTCCCAGGGAGTAGACAGGCATCACATGCTAATGGGAAGCAGAGAATAATATCTTTGTTCTTGCTTCCACACACTGCCTTTGCTTTCACTTTGCCTTATTAAACTGCTCCTATCTTGACTCATGGACCTTTTGTTATACTTTCCTTCTCCCCTGTCCATCTAAGAAGGGGAGCAATAGTGCAGCTTTGGTAGGCATTTGGCCCCCACCCAGTGCCAAACCACCACACTGATTTAAATTGTGACAATACAGTTATGGTACCATTTTCCTTTTTTTTTTTTTTTTTAATTAAAAGCTGTAACTAAATCCTTGCATAATCAACAATATGACGGATGACGGGGCTGAAGAACCCATATATGCCTCTCTTCTCTGCTCTGTCCTTGGGTATTCTTTGACCAAGCTTTAGCAAAATCCTCAGAAGTAGATTCCCATGGCTTTATTGCCTTTTTTTAAAAAATTTTTGCTAGGAAACAAGTGATGGGTTCTCCACAGCAAAGCCAAAGCAAATAACAGAGGCTTCTCTTACATTTGTAAATGCATTTTTGACATTTATTTATTTTCTGAATAGAGCTGAAAGAAGAGAAAGGAAAGATAGTCATGAAACTGACTGAGGCCTTGTAGGGAGTAGATTCAAAACAGGCAGTGCTTTCCAAAAGCTCTTTGTAGTGAGACTCTATGCACATGTATTTTTTTTAATTTACCATGCAACTGTATATGCTGCTGCATATTGCAATCATGCCTGGATGTTAATATTCCTATCAATAATGGAATGAAGCTGGAGGTGGGGAGATTCAGGCTGGATGTGAGGAGGAAGTTCTTCGCCATGAGAGTGGTGAAGCCATGGAATGGGTTGTCCAGGGCGGTGGTTGAGGCCCCATCCCTGGAGGTGTTTAAGACCAGGCTGGACGAGGCTCTAGCCAGCCTGATCTAATGTGGGGTGTCCCTGCCCACGGCAGGGAGGTTGGAACTAGATGATCCTTGTGGTCCCTTCCAACCCTGACTGATTCTATGATTCTATGATTCTATTCTAATATTGGCAAACATTAATTCTGTACCTACCATTAATAAAAGATGGACATGCAGTTTTTAGAGAACTGGACAAGCAGCTAGGCTCCATGTAGGGCAAGGTGCCTCTTCTTGCAGCAGAAGAACTGATTTGCAGACATAAGAAGTGTAATTTCCCTTGCCTCTCAGTTCAGGCTTCAAAAAGAAGTCTGCTTGTTTCCTGATTTTTCCAGGTATCCTAACAAAAAAAACCCCAAACTTCTAAAACTGCTGCAGAGTCTAAGTTTGAAATCTAATCTCTCAAGCAGTGCATTAACATACAAACCATGGTAGTGATACTGAAATTGGGGAGGAGTTTCAGTTGGTGTATGCAAGATCCTACATTTCATGCAAATGTAGGTAAATTAGGTAGGCTCGAGGTGAGGAGAAAGTTCTTCACTGAGAGAGTCATTTGTCATTGGAATGGGCTGCTCAGGGAGGTGGTGGAGACACCATCCCTAGAGGTGTTTAAGAGGGGATTGGACGTGGCACTTGGTGCCATGGTCTAGTCATGACGTCTGTGGTGACAGGTTGGACTCAATGATCTTCGAGGTCTCTTCCAACCTTAGTGATGCTGTGAGATACTGTGAAATATGAGTATGTAAACCATGCTGTTAAAAACAGGTAGTTCTTTTCATGAAAATACCTAAAAGCTATTGCATTACTTAAAATGATCCAGGATATTGTAAGTGAAATTTGCAAAGCCATTTCATACAAGATACTGTACTTGTGTTTGGAAAATTTCATCACTGATAGCTTTCTACAGGCATTTAGCCAGGCATTGGAATAGGCTGCACAGGGATGTGATGGAGTCACCATCCCTGGAGGTGTTCAAAAAGCATGCACACATGGCACTTTGGGACATGGTTTAATGGCCATGGCTGTGTTAGGTCTACAACTAAACTCAATGATCTTAGACATCATCAAATGATTCTACGATTCTATAAAAGTCCCAAAGGAACCAGAGAGATTGAAACAGCAGAAGTCCTGTCAGCAGAGGTTGTGGAGTACCTGTTGTTGACAGGGCAGGCAGGAGGGAACTCCACAGTGGTAAGGAAAAAAAAAAAAAAAAAAAAAAAAAAGACCAACTGTGAAATGGCCTCATGAGTAATGGCCAACCAGAGTAATCACCATTTTATGTCTCATCCTGCAGTTAGACTGGTTTAAGTGCAAGGTGAAACTGAAATGTTATATAGCTGTCATTACTACAGTATCTCAGACCTTCAGTTGCTTGAAGTGCTAATTTTCTCAGTGTTCCCATGAGGTGGGGAGGGGTTATTTTTGTTCCATCAGAGAAGAACTGGGGCATGGAGCATTATATTTTTGTAACAGTCAGCACATCTCACGAGAGCCCAATAAAGTACACTGCAGCCAAGAAGGAGGTTGCTGGTAAAGTGATACCTGCAAGAACTACTGCAAATGCAGCTTTCACTAACATAGGACATCACAGCTGCCTAAACCCAATAACATTTAGAAGCTGAATTTTCTTTTCTTTTCTTTTCTTTTCTTTTCTTTTCTTTTCTTTTCTTTTCTTTTCTTTTCTTTTCTTTTCTTTTCTTTTCTTTTCTTTTCTTTTCTTTTCTTTTCTTTTCTTTTCTTTTCTTTTCTTTTCTTTTCTTTTCTTTTCTTTTCTTTTCTTTTCTTTTCTTTTCTTTTCTTTTCTTTTCTTTTCTTTTTCTTTTCTTTTCTTTTCTTTTCTTTTCTTTTCTCTTCTTTTCTTTTCTCTTTCTCTTCTCTTCTCTTCTCTTCTCTTCTCTTCTCTTCTCTTCTTCTCTTCTCTTCTCTTTTCTTTTCTTTTCTTTTCTTTTCTTTTCTTTTCTTTTCTTTTTCTTTTCTTTTCTTTTCTTTTCTTTTTTTTTTTTTCTTTTCTTTTCTTATCACTTTGCTGTTCTAAAACAGTAGTTGAAAAAATACCCAAAGCCTTAACTATGTAAGTGTGCACCTTCACCGTGCCACAGTGCTGCTGATTTAGTCTCTGTCCAGTCTATGAATCACAATCCCACTGTTCTTGGTATGTTTTGTCTGCATATTCCCGTCACCTCCTTTGTGTCACACCAAGTCATCTCAGACCTGGAGTGAACTATGTCATTTTGTATGTCTGCCTTAGAAGTCCTCATGGTCAGATTTCACCTGGACCATGTCATGACAGCAGGAAGGTAATGGCGGAGTAAACTGCTTGGGATGATGGCAGGGTAGGTTGCCTTTTTCAGAAGCAGCACAATCTTATGTGATCTTAAACTATTACATTAAAGCACTGTTGTTTTAAACAGCACAAAGTGCTTGGATTAGCCAACCTTCATCCTTCTGAATATAACAACCGAAAAGTCTAATGGATACACTTTGACATTTCCTCCAGAGAAATAAATTACCTCATCCAAGGTCCCACAGGATGCCTGTGGAAGAGCTATAAACGGAACAGAAATCTTTTGCACTTTAATGTTTCAGACGTACTCAACAGAAGGCTTAAGCTTCTTGTGCCATTTGTAAAACATTTACCACCCCCTATTTCAGTGTCTGAGCTCTTTTTGATTTTTTTTCCCTTTTTCTTCAGAAGTTCGTCTACAAACAAAGGTATTTGTAATAAGTAATACAGCTGGTCCACGCCAATGGGCACAGCTCCAGTGGGATGCTTTATGAAATTGCTCCCATCCTGACCTTTTGGGATTTTGATGGCATAACTTTGATGCAGAAATATTTAATTATTTCTTTTTAATTGTTAGACAGTTGAATGTCAAATGTGAAAGCCATTCACATACTGGGTAATGTAGGATGCATTCTTCACATATAGTAATAAATCACTTGGAGTAAGAACAGCTGCATATGAATCCTCTCGCACAATAAACCAAGGGTTCATCAATTCCAGGTGCAACAATTTACAGTGTTAATGTATAATAGAACAGAGAGTTGATTTTGATTATCAAGGACCCTCTGAATTGCCTAGAAGAATAAGTGGCAAGACAATTGTAAATTTATTTTTTGAAACCAGCTGACCAAGGACATCCAGATTGCTCTGTAAATTACATGGCTTCCCAGACTGAAAAGGAATGTTCTATGTGTAATCACCTACTTTACTAAAAATGCACCATGGCCTTTCTTTTAATCTTGTGTTCAGTGAGTATGGAGCTAAAATGTTTTCCATCTGCTCCTATTTTCCTCAGATAACATCACTGAAGTTTCACAGACGGAGGTGCAGGCATCAGGCAAAAGTTACTTCAGCAAAATCATTATATCAACCCTTTACCAACAACTTTGGGAATAAAACAATGGTAAAACAACCATGAACATTATTTTACAGCTTCTCAGTTCAGATGGCAGCAGTCACTGCATGATATCATTCTTCTTTTTTTTTTTTCCTCATCAGTACATTTTATAGATTTTTTTTTCTCCCTATATTTTGATTTCCTTTGAATTATTTTCTAAGACTAATGATATACAGTAAACACACTGGGGTAGAAGACAATGAGCTTGCTGTGAGACACACAGCATCCATGTGATCATAGGAAAAACCTTATGTGAAATATCAAAGGAAGTAAACAATTAATCACTGCTTAACAACAAATACTCCCAGTGGTAAATGCTGAGAGAACAGCAGGTCAGGAAACCAGCGTCAAAGTCTCTTGGCAACAATCAAAGCTGGATTTTAAAACAAAACAGATTCAAAAGGTGATGGGTGATCTTCAGATGTTCACCTCCAGAATGATGCCAGAATGATGAATGATGGCAGTGGGTTTTGGATTCTAACATAACTGAACTAACAACACATAGTCTTTCTCTTCTGCTGTGGCTTGACATCTGGAAGAAGACATGGCTGTGCAGGGAGAAGCCAGCATGTTTAGCTGATATGGGGAAAGTGAAGATTCAGATCTCCTCAGTAATAAGCTCCTGCCAAGTGCATAGCCTAGTGCTAGGATATGGGGCAAGGAGAGCACACTGGCAACTCTTCCTTTTCTACTGTGTGCTGTAAAAGATGAAATCTTTTACAGGATTTTATCTTGCTCCTACTGCTATTCTTGACTTCTGTGGATGCAGGAGAGAGTTGGATATGTTTCAGACTGAGAATTAAGACTTACGTTTCTGGGCCAAAAATATATAAAGTATTTTAATACTCCATGTTGTAATTCCATGTCACAAATGCTCTTGCTGGAAGCTTATGGCACTGGAAAAAGTGAGAAACAATCTAGTCTGTATGAAGTGTTCACAACGTTAGGACTTCCAAATGATAACACAACCTGCTAATCTGAATAGATGGCTGTGAATCTGGTGGATCATATGTAGTACCAGATGGTGCCTCATGCTAGACAACATCTAGATCATACAGAAGGTAGGGGTAACAGTTTGATGTCCTGGAAACTGTAGATAAAATGAAGCAGCATCAGTGGTGAAGTGGCAGGTTGCTGTCCTTGTCAGAGTATCCTATGAAGTTGGAAGAGACAGCTCCTCGGAGTAGCCAGCACCATTTGTCTGGCTTCATCCTCAAAAGAGTGCTTTGGTTTGGTTTGGTTTGGTTTGGTTTGGTTTGGTTTGGTTTGGTTTGGTTTGGTTTGGTTTGGTTTGGTTTGGTTTGGTTTTTGGTTTTTTCCCTGGCAGGCAGTAGGAAGGCACCAACCAGTGCCTCCTCCATCCAATGCCCCACTCAATTCCACAAAGTAGACCAGGAGCATGGGTCACCAGCCCCCTTGTAAGAATCCAGGCTAGGCTGTGGGCTCATGTCCAGGGGCATCTTCTTCTCACCTCTCTCCTGGTCAGAATCACAGCCCTTAGTGCTCTGTAGTCAGGGGCAGGGCTGAAGTCAGAGGGCTGTAGACCAATCCAGGAAGTACTTGGACCCTCAGGGAGTATTTTTCCAACATTAAAAACTGTAACACTTTTGTAGCGATATTTTTAAGGCCTGATGCTCATCACTTGTGTACACTTTTGTTGGTAAAGCTTCCCCAGTGGTACGCTGCACCAAATGCAAATGAGCACTGTGCAGCTGCACACTTCTGTCCCTCCATGCTTCATATGTCTGCTTTAGTGTGACTAATTGGTGAAGAAGGTGGGTAAACAAGCTACATGCCAGCTGAAATTTCCCTTTCATCATGGATATTCCCAGCTGGACAGACGCTACCAAAGGCTGCTGTTTTATGCTGCCTAAGCAAAGCAGTGGAACTGATTCAGTGGAAAGGATATTGCCCTACATATTTGCTATTTAAATACCTTTTGAATTTAAAAGCAGTCTCTTGATTATGTTTAAAGTGTTCAATGAATGCAAAGTAACTAATGCAAAAATGATTTCATGTTATTAGGGGATTTCAGTGTGTACCAGGGATACTGTACATAGTAAAGTCATTTGACAGAGTATTCAAAACCAGCACAAGCAATAAAATATTGTGCCTGCAATTTTCAGAGTTCACCCAAGTCATTGTTTTGATAAAAAATGGCACTTCTTAGACGAAATATTGTCTAGTTTTGAGGCATGGGAAGTTTCAGGTAAACATGAGGAAAACTTTCACCGTGAGTGTGACAGAACACTGGAACAGGCTACCCAGGGGGGTTGTGGAGTCTCCCACTGTGGAGATATTCAAAACCCACCTGGATGCATTCCTGTGTGATCTGGTATAAGTGACCCTGCTCTGGCAGGGGTTGGACTAGATGATCTTTGGAGGTCCCTTCCAATCCCAAATCGTAGAAACATAGAATGTTCTGTGATTCTGTTTTAAGTTCAATGTATAGCCACCACAGAAGTTGTGACTGGTAGAGAATTTTACAGCAATTTTTGTTTTAAAAAGAAGACTGGACAAGACTAGATATAATGTCCTGCCTTTATGGGAACATCTGATGTTCAGACTATTAAAAGTGGAGGTATGTTCATGTCTATCTTTTAACACATATTTTATGTCTCACTTTTTTTTTTTTTTTTTTTTTTTTTTTTTTTTAACATCATGGGTCAGCTATTCTGACTATAACAAATTCAATGGCTGTCACAGAATCACAGAATTTCAGAGGCTGGAAGGGACCTTGAAAGAACATCCAGCCCAACCCCCATGCCAGAGCAGGGTCTCCCACACCAGATTACACAGGAACACATCCAGGAGAGTTTGGAATATCTCCAGAGAGGGAGTCTCCACAACACCCCTGGGCAGCCCGTTCCAGTGTTCTGTCACCCTCATAGAGAATTTCTTTTTCCTTGTATTTACATGAAACTTCCTATGCCCTAACTTCCACCCTTTGCCCCTTGTCCTGTCATTGGGCATTACCAAGAAAGCCTGGCTCCACCCTCTTGGGACTCGCTCTTTACATATTTAGAAACATTGATGAGGTCAACTCAGTCTCCTCTTTCCAAGCTAAAGAGCCTTCAGGTCCCTCAGTCTCTCCTCATACGGAAGATGTCCCATTCCCTTAATCATAGTCATGGCTCTGTGCTGGACTCTTTCAAGTAGCTCACTGTCTTTCTTGAACTGTGGGGCCCAGAACTGGATACAATATTCTAGATGTGGCCTCACCAGTGCAGAGTAGAGGGGCAGGAGAACCTCTCTTGACCTACGGGGTCACACCCCTTCTAATCTGCCCCAGAATGGCATTGGCCTTCCTGGCCACAAGAGCGCACTGCTGACTCATGGTCATGTCTCTTGTCTTTTGTTGTTTTATCGTATAGTCATACAACTAATTATTCAGCAAGTGCCACAACTGAGGTGCACCTGAATGAGACTCTTCCAAAGCACATGACATGAACAGTCTCAGTACCTGGAAATAATTTTTTTATTACTGCTTCCTCTCTTAAGGTGGTGATAATTCAGACCCAACCTCCACAGTTTCTTTGCAAGCACATTGATGTAAAATTTTGAACTTTCCTTGTCATGATTCATGAGTCACCAACTCATTGCTTTGCTCATTTTTGGATAAATCCTTCAGCTTCTTCACATCTCAAACTTAGCTCAGTTCAGTTCTTTCTTCCCTCTTTGATTCTTTCATTAGCATAACTTCATTTTGCAGGTATTTGCTAGCTCATTAAGACATGAGAAGTGCTTCACTGCAATTAAATATGATTACCTACAGCAGTCGGGATGGTAGGTCCTGAAAATGTGTTTGCTTGCCTCTTTAAGGGGTTTAATAAAAGAATCATAGAATAGCCCACATTGGAAGTAACCTCAAAAAATAGCTGCTCTAACCTTCGTGGAAAAGGACACCTTGATGAGATTATCTAGCATCTTGCCCTATTGCCTCTTGAAAACCTCTACCATGTCCCTGCAGGTGTTGTTCCAGTGAATAGTTGTTCTCACTGTAAAATGTGCCTTTCTTCCCGTGCAGCTTGTACTCATTGCTCTTTGTCTTATCCATATGGCTCCCTGTGATGAGAAAGCCTTTTTTCAGATGCTTTTTAAGTCCTGGAAAACTATGAAAAATTGCCTTCTGAGCCATCTCTTCTGGAGAGCTAAGCAACCTAACTCCTTCAGTCTTTACTCACAGGGCAAGTTCTCTAGCCCTTTGACCATCTTTATGGTCCTCCTTTGGACTCTCTATGGTCTGTCTGCATCTTTCTTGAATTGTGAGAACATGAAAACTCCAGGTGTGGCCTGAAAAATGTTGAGTCTCTAACTCTGCTAGTGATGCCCCTGAAGATACAGTCCATAATGTGATTTGTCTTCATTGCTACGGTGGCTCCTTCCAAATCATAGCAGGATCCAAAAAGAAATAAGCTTCAGACTCTGTAAAATGAAATTCATAGGTTGTGTAATGGCATAAAAAAGTTATTAGACTTATGCTTTAAGTCAGAGTCTAAGAAGAATAATGAACCTACATTGAGACACATCACGCTCAGAAATAGTAAGATTCTTGTCCTAAAGACTGGCAGGGTGTCATCCCATTTTTCCATTCTGGTAGAAGCAGACAGAGGATTAAAAAAAGAGGAGAAAAACAACCTTAGGTAAAGCAGACATGACTCAGGGCTCAAAACAGACAGATCAGTTATCTTGTGACACCATGCTGGAAAGGATGGTAAATAGAAGCATGGTAAACTCCTGTTTAGTGCATGAAGCCTGGGCTTGCAAAAACTGTTGACAGTTTCCAAAAATTTCTATTTCAGGCCAGTATCTCTTCCTCAGGATGTCATTTATGCTATACTTATCTTTGTTAGGCTTATGAAATCAAATTAATCCCTTAAAAGAAAATTTCTAGGGCATCAAGGTAATCAATATCATTCAGCATCAGCTTATGTGCATTTAACTCTTTCATCCCAACTGGGAAGGTTAAATTTTCAGTTGGTCAGATGGTTTGCAAGCCCTGACATCCTGTTTACCATCCTAGTCGGTTCAGATGAGGTGCTGAATTTTAGGATTAAATGTGTCCATTACAGAGGTTGCTGTGGCAACAGCTGTGCTTTAAACTGAAATGCTAGCTTCATTATAGCCTCCCTTTTCATTTTCTGCTTGTAGCCAATAACTATTTCATCAGGCTGAATGTTTGTAATATGCCCAGAAGACTGATTTAATTTAGTTAGTTTACATAGCATCCATCCAAGCAGCCCCAAATTCTGTGCTTTGTTTTGAATACAATTCAATATCCCCCTGGCCCATGTGTGCCAACATCAATTTTTATTCTATATTTTGATACACTGTTTCATGCAGAGTCCAAAACTTAAACTTAGCTTGGTTTATGTTTTGTCAAGCACAAAGCTCAAAAAACATTGAAAAAGAAACATGGCCAAATGGTTCTGAACCAATTTACCTTCTGACTGCAATGGTCTGGCTGTTTCAGAGGCCTCTGAGAAAATCAGATAAGTAGCTATTGCTTGGACTTCAGACGCTGCTGATTACTTCTGTATCTGATTTTGCTGCATGAGAACATCTTTGTATTATTAGCACTCATTCCATTAATGGCTTTCCTTTCCATACCAAATCAGTTAAATGCAAACAACTTTCTTTCCAGCAGCTAAGTCAAGCAGTTCATCCTGGGTGGCTAACCAGAAAATGCAACATTTAGTAAGAGTTTTGTGGCATTCAAAACTAGCAAAATCATGATGACGAAAATTGCAGCAACTCCTCCAGGTCTTCCAAGGGAAGGCTGGCACAGGCAGCCTCTAGAATGCCCACAGGATTTGGTTATAACTAGTCCTGTGTGTATGAGGCTGTTTCCGTCCTCTCTTTCCTCTCTTCTTCCCTCCCTCTCCTACAGAAATCTGCCAAATACTGCAGCTCGCTGGCTGCCAGGAAGGCACAGTTAGTGCAGGCCAACAATCCACATCCATTCCAGCCAGTTCAACACACTGAGGGCCAAGACAGCTCTATGGGTGAGCTCCTGAGACCTCTCTGCCAGTATGTGTGCAGCCAGTACTTGTGTTTTTAACATCTAGGAAAAGGGAGCTCTGATGACGTTCCTTACCAAGCAATGTTAATGTCATTAATTTTTTGTCAATGAGAGGAACATTAAGAAGAATAACCCCACCTAGCCTAATTAATTTGTCAATATTTGTCTCAAATCATTAATCCTACTCATTCCAAATGCCTTTGATTTCAGAATTGATGTTATTTTTTTAAGTGCTCACATTCTGCTGATAAAAATATGACATTGTGTTTCTACAAGTTGACTGGTTACAGCAAATCTATTAATAACTTCTTAATGAAGTGAGAGTTTTTTAATATGTCTTAATCTGAGCTTGCATTGCAGTGTGAGAGGAATTAATTTAGGATCTCTAGATACGGTTTTCATTTAAACAAGATTAAGCGAGTGATCCCAGATTCGTGCAACCACACAAGTTTCTACCCAAAAAGGAATTTTCTAATATCAGATTTCACAATAGTAGGTTTCTGGTTTATTGTTTATTTATCTTAGGAAAAAAACAGGAGCTGTCCATTAAAAGGATATACTCACTTTTTTTTTTTTCGGTCAGGAGCTTGTTCACGATGTTCTCACTCTTCCGCTTCCTTCCCCTGAACAATGCTCCAGGCATTGCTGATACACAGCTATGGCATTCACAGGCATATTAAAGTTATTTACAAAATTGTTGGAGGCAGAGAAAGTCTGGAGTATATGTCCCAGGATATATTGCCATTAGAAGCTCCAGTTATAAAGCAATTTCCTCTGGTTTAATCAGAGCCCTGAAATGTTTCGAATGGCATTGTATAAACAAAGCAAAACATTAAACAACATCCTCCCTGTTTCCCTCAGCAAGTGAATAACTCTGTATTTCCCAAGGGAGAGGAGCTTTGTGAGACCTGAAAGAAAATGAAGTTAAAGGATTACAATATGACCTTGACAGAATAACTGCAATCAGGGTATTGCCACATGCCATTTTAGCTTCAATTTAAGGCACCTTGAAAACTGGGGGGGGGGAAATAAATAATATAAGCTTTGTGGCTCACAGGTGAGTGCTTGCAACTTAAAAATACTCTGGTATACCATTTTGACCAGTTCAATGGAAATATTATCAACACAGCCTATTAATTCAGGTATCTGATCTGTATTGGGAGAGGGAAAAAAACATTTTCCTCTTTCATTGCAATATGGTTTTATCAGATGATAGAAGAAATGTCAAGGGAAGAAAAGAAAACTCTACAGATAAATAGAACCTTGCAGGAAACTCATGTGTTAAAAAAAATTCAGGAACCAGCAAACCCCACAGGTTTCAGATCTGTTCAATGGATCCAGTGTAACACACACACACTCTCACAGCGCAAAGAGAAGGTGGGGGGAGGGGGGAAGAGGAGGGAAATCAACAAAAATCCTTAGCTCAGGTGTGAGCCAGCAGTTCAACTTTTATGTAACCAGTATGGTTGCTTAGCCATTTTTCTCATTTAGGAAATCCTAATTATGTTGCTTTCCTAATCTTAAGCATAATTCTTGTGTGTGTCAAAAATAGAAGGGAAATGGTCACGTGGTGCAGCATAGCTGATATTAATGCAGCCCCTTTACCTTTTACATTTTCTTTTTATCTTCTTTTATTTATTTATTTATTTTAGGGCAAGTCTGAAAGAAGCTTACATAGAAAACTGTAAAGGAAAGTTATCCTTTGCAAAAATGTCTCTCTTGTAGTGGCTGTGAATATATTTACAATGGTGAAGTGGGAAAATAAAGGCAAAATATAAACATAAGATATGAGAGGATGCCTCATCTTACAGCATTCACTTAGGGGCAAGGTTTAATGGCCATGGTGGTGTTAGATCTATGGTTGGAGTTGATGACCTTAGAGGTCTTTTCCAACCAAAACAATTCTATGAATCTATGATTGCTTGCTATTTTTGGAATTCCCTGTGTTTCTGCCAGGGTACAGTTACTTGCTAAGTGTTGTAGAGACACTCCCTGTACATTCACAAACAGGTTATAGAACACATCACTAAGTAGTATTTCTTAGCCCAGGGCTCATTGAGTGAGCTTTAAACTGGATTTAAAGGGTGAAGGGTGAAAATAAAGGGCTGGCTAGGAATAAGTCCAAGGACAGCACAGGAGCACCTGAGAGCAGCCAGGCAGAAATTGGGACTTCTCACGACAAAGAGGTGGCAAGACCTTTAGACCAACTGAAGTACTAATGTATCTAGCATGGGACACAAACAGGAGGAGATGGAAGCCACTGTCTATGAGAAAAATTATGATATTATAGCCATCACAGAAATGTGGTGGGATGGCTCACATCACTGGAGTGCCATAACTGATGGCTATAAACTCTTCAGAAGGGATAGACAAGGAAGGAGAAATGGTGGCATGGTCCTGTGTGTCAGGAAATGTTTTGATTGTGTTGAGATTGATAACATTGAGTTGGGCAGAAGTGAACATCGTGAAGTTCAACAAGGGCTTCTCCTGCACCTAGGGAGGAATAACTCCAAGCACCAGTACAGGTTAGGGGTTGATCTGATGGAAAGCAGCTCTGCAGAGAAGGACCTGGGAGTCCTGGTGGAGTACAAGTTCACTGTGAGCCAGAAATCACAGTATCACAGTATCACAGTATCACAGTATCACAGTATCACTAAGGTTGGAAGAGACCTTGAGGATCATCGAGTCCAACCTGTCACCACAGACCCCATGACTAGACCATGGCACCAAGTGCCACATCCAATCCCCTCTTGAACACCTCCAGGGACGGTGACTCCACCACCTCCCCAGGCAGCCCATTCCAATAGCGAATCACTCTCTCGGTGAAGAACTTTCTCCTCACCTCGAGCCTAAACTTCCCCTGGCGCAGCTTGAGACTGTGTCCTCTTGCTCTGGTGCCCTCCTGTGCCCTCATGACTAAGAAGACAAATGATATTCTGGGGTGCATGAAAAAGAGTGTGGCCAGCAGGCTGAGGGAGATCCTTCTCCCCTCTTCTCTGCCTGGGTGAGGCCACACCTGGAGTATTATGACAGGTTTGGGCTACCCAGTTCAAGAAAGTCCATGCCCATGGCAGGGTGTGGAACTAGATCATCCTTGAGGTCCCTTCCAACCCTAACAATTCTATGATTCTATGTACCTGTGTTAGCAGGGGGGTGGACTAGATAATCTCCAGAGGTCCCTTCAAACCCCTGCCATTTTATGATTCTATGATTTGCTTCACCCTCTACCAAAGGTAACCACAGAAGGTGATTCAAAAACACAAACTATAAAAGTAGCCTTCAGGTTAGCAGATTCAGTGGCTATTCCAGAATCTCTTAGGCAAGTAACGATTTCATAGAAGTGCTCTTGAAGCCATTTCAAATCCTAGTTCCTGACAGAGTCAAATATTAACTTTTAATGTGATTACTTGAAAGGAGGGGGTGGGAAAAGCAGCAGATTTTAGTAAAACACTAAACAAGGAACCAAATTTTATTAATGTTTTGAGTGTGCAGGATATAATAGCATTGAAATTAACTTCTGCCTGCCATTGAGGATAATAAAAGGCACTACAGCAATTGCAGAGTACTTGAGGCATTGTCTCTCTGCTCTGTGTTTTTTCATTTCACAGACACTTATGAATTGCCACAGGTATTTCTCAGCTTCAGTACCTAACCTTAACAATATTTTGGAAGGAATATAATTTCTAACCCCTATGGTATCATGGTGAGTGTGCACTTAGAGGAAAGGTGGGGTCTAGCTATCCCTTAATATAGTGCTGTAGGGTTAACTTGAAATACAAAAGAGTTTGAGACAAACTATTGGTACATGATAATGCAGCACACCAGTAGGTTATCTTTCTCATCAGAAGTGGGCAAATGTCAGACTCTAAGCCAGAAATACCATAATAAAAAGGTTTCTTCTGAAGTTAACCCAGACAACTAGGTCACCACAGCAGTCTTTTGATTAAATTCTCATCTGTAATAAATGCCCAAGTTCTTCCTGATTTTTGGCCTCAGCAGTGGGCCTGGCCCTCATTTCTAGATGAATGTTATATTATGTAATCTCAGAATCACAGAAATATTGAGGCTGAAATAGACCTCTGAGATCATCAAGTCCAGCCTATGACCTAACATTGCCACATTGAGCAGACTATGTCACTAAGTGTCACATCCAATCTTTTCATTAAACACCTCCAGGGACTGTGACTCCACCACCTCCCTGGGCAGTCTATTCCACTGTATAATCACCTTTTCTGCGAGGAAGTGCTTCCTAGCATCCAACCTAAATCTTCCCTGGTGCAGCTTCAGGCCATGCCCTCTTGTCTTGTGACAAGTTGCCTGGGAGAACAGCCCAACCCCCACCTTGCTACAACTTCCCTTCAGGTAGTTATAGAGAGTATTAAGGTCCTGCCCTCTTCTCCAGGCTAAACATTCCCAGCTCTCTCAGCCTCTTCTCATAAAACTTTGCCTCCTGTCCCTTCACCAGTCTCGGTGCCCTCCTCTAGACCCACTGCAGCACCTTAATATCTTTCTTGAATTAATCAAATCTTTTGTATGAGGTAATCCTTTTGCCAAAGGGAATGTATAAATTTCACAGCATACCACTGCCACAAAACCAAAACAGATTTGTTCCATAACACTTCAAGTGGAACACCTTGCAGCGTATCTGTGCTAAGAGCAAGAGGGAGTTCACAGCATGGTAAGGTATATAAAAAGGAGGAGTATTGCTTGGATTAGTTTTCTGCACAGAATTCACATCTGCTAAATGAATGTATTATACCAAAACAGAGAGAAAGACTGTTGGCAGTGATGGAACAGATATGCATTTAAATATCTTTAACAATTTCCTTTTTTCCCCTTTTTTTTTTTTTTATTTTTCATTTAGTCTTCTGTTAAATTTAGCATAGATACTTTAAGGTAGCCATTTCCTTTGAAGGTAAGCTCAGGGGAGACCTGATTGCTCACTACAACTACCTGAAGGGAGATTGTAGACAGGTAGGGGCTGGTCTCTTCTCCGAGGCAACCACTACCAGAACAAGAGGACACAGTCTCAAGCTGCATCAGGGGAGGTTTAGACTGGATGTTAGGAAGAAATTCTTCATAGAGAGAGTGATTGCCCATTGGAATGTGCTGCCCAGGGAGGAGGTGGAGTAGCCATCACTGGAGGTGTTTAGGAGGAGACTTGATGGGGTGCTTGGTGCCATGGTTTAGTTGATTAGATGGCGTTGGATGATGGGTTGGACATGATGATCTCAAAGGCCTCTTCCACCCTGTTCTGTTCTGTTCTGTTCTATTCTATTCTATTCTATTCTATTCTATTCTATTCTATTCTATTCTATTCTATTCTAAAAAAAGATCTCACAGTAATTATATTGAAGTTCTTACTCAGTGAGAAATAGTTGTGGGAATTTGATAGCTTAAGACATCAGCTATGAAAGACCTGATGTGGATTGGTGAAAATATGCTGGAGCATTCACTCACTGGCCACAAAGACAGAAAAGAAATTTCTGCAGAAACTGTTTGTAGATGACTGGTCTGTTTTTCCCTAAGAGGCACCTGGAACTCCACAACTGTGGGAAAACAAGTTAAAAATCCATAGAAGTTGGGGAAACTCTCAGCAATATACCAAGCCTAGTTGTATAGAGCCCAAGGAAGCTTTTTTCATCTGCATTAATTTGAAACAGGTTTTACTTCAGAGTCATCAGGACAGAGATTCATTAAATCAGTAAAAGAATAAGAAGTTAAAACATTACAAAATTAAAAACAGAAAAATGCCCAAAGCCAACAGTAAAACTAATGGAACAATTGAAGCTTTCTGCCTATGCTAATTTATAGGTCAAAATGAGGGAGTAAGATCTTGTTTGTAATATGGAAAAATGGGCACCCTGAAGCAAAACAATGGATTTTAGTCACCTAATTGGAACAAATATTCCCATGGATCATTTTTTTGTTTCCTGAGATTTCATTATGAGAAAGGTCTGAAGATAAAAATCATCATGCACATCAACCTGGGTAGGTATTGCTTGAGAGTGAACCGTTTCAAAAGCATTTACCTCCCATTTAAATGGAGCTCAAGAGAACTTTTATATATAAAAGCTCAACTGATTTTGTAAAAAGATGACTTTTGCTTCAAAAGCACAACTACTTGTACTGGAATAAACAAGTTAGCCATTAAGTCCCTACACCTTTGTCAATATAATGGTAGATTATGTTACAGTTTTCTAAGGGATATTTTTAATAAACATGGAAAAACTCTTACTAAGTAGTATGAGGAGAATGACTATTAGTTAATAAGCAATTATCAAAGATTATTTTATTTCTTGAACATGAAATCCACCTCCATTGCTAGTTACCAAAAGGCAGCTGATTTGTACCAAAGCCTGAAAAATTTGAAGGCAAGTGTCTTCTGATGAAGCAACTTTCCTCCATGTCTAAGATCTGGAGGAAAAGACTGCACCACACTGAATCCCTAAAACACTTTGCTTTGCTAGAACTGGAAGCATAACAAGTGTGAAACAATTTTCATATTAAAACAAACAAAATTAAAAGGGCACAGGGGCACTCATATCCTTCCTCTTCCTCCACACCAATATCACTTTCTGATCCTCTCAAAGAATAACATACAGAAATTGTCAGCAGGGAAGCCACCATGAACAGCTGGTAAAATAAAGAGCAACTGTTTATGAAGTATGGACTCTGGCTAAGTCTCTACCACCATTAGTAGCCAAACAACCAAGTAACAGATACAGAAAGGGGAAAAATCAAAACACAGTCTGCTTTTTCTGCTTCTTTTTCCTATTGTGTGCATATGGGAGCAACTTTTTATCAGTTTCCTGAAAGAAAACACCAAGCACAGATGAACAGTTAGGAACAAGTTCTTTACCACGAGGGTAGTGGAACACTGGAACAGGTCACCCGGGAGGCAATTTGGGCCCCATCCCTGGAGATATTCAAAGTAAGGCTCAAAAGATCTCTGGGCAACCTGGTCTAGTTGAGGATGCCCCTGTTTACTGCAGTGGAGGTTGGACAAGATGACCTTTGGAGGTCCCTTCCAACCCAGACCATTCTATGATTCTATATTGAGTACATTTAAATTACAGAAGCACAAATGTCTGGGTTGTCATTAGCTGATATTTTGTTCAACAGAAAGCTGAACACAGGAACATCTGCTGTCTAGAAACTTGCATCAGTCAGTGAAACTTGAAGACATGAAAAGACATGAAAATGGCAGAGAAGGCAAAGGGGGAAGAATTATGGTGGGAACTGGCACTGCTTCATGGCACTGACATTGCACATTTTAGGATAAGAAGCAGCAGTCTGCTGAAGCAGCCAAGTAGATCCATTTTTCTTCATTTGGATGTTGTTTATCCCAAAATGGCCACATGCCCATGAGAAACAGGTGCCAGAACAGAAGGAGATAAAGGGCAACAAGTCTGACATTTTTGCAGGCAGACAACTTCAGGCAGACAAGAAGCACAACAAATTAAAAGAGGGACACCCTGGGATATGACAACAGCAGGTCTCAGGTGTCAGCACATCACAGTAGTGGCTATTGGCATTGGCAATGGTACAGGCTGCCCAGGAAGGTGTTGGACTCACTGTCCCTGGAGGTCTTCAAGAAGTGTGTGGACATGGCACTTTGGAGCATGGTTTAATGGCCATGATGGTGTTAGGTTTGACTTGATGATCTTGGAGGTCTTTTCCAACCCAAACAATTCTATGATTCTATTGGTGTCCTGGAGGAGTTGGCAGTCTCAAGCCAATCACAGTGCCACCTACTCCTTCTTTCATTTTTCTTCACAGCATCTGGGCATTACAGATCCAGTCAACATTACTATTACTATTATGTAGGCATGGCTGGAAAAAGGATGTGTACACAGCAGGTGACAATAATTCTTCTGCCAAGTTCATGTCAGACACCAAACCCATGAATCAGACTCTTTGCTTTGGACTAATTTCTGTGCAACATGTGGCTCACCTCGAGTCCATGTCGATATCTAAATGGTGATAGTCCAGCTTCCAAAATTAACTAGTGATTCTTCACATTTTGTAATATTTCCAAGCACTTTACCAACAACAGCCAACAGCAACTCTTTTTAAAAACAGATGCAGTGGTTTGGGGAAAGTGAAACTGAAATGTTTTGACACTGAATAATGTTATAATTTGAACAATTCAGTGCTGTGACAGGAGCCTAATGGAAAGAAGGGGGAAATACTCTCTTTTCTTTCATCCCCACTAGTTGGATTACCAGTTTTACTCTTGTTTTGGGCCCCTAATGACCTAAGCAAGGCAGGTGAACAAAAGAGTGAAGTATCTGCAGCAGGCAGAAGTTGGCTTGCAGGATTATTTCAGGCCTAAGTGAATTATTTATCAGTTAATCAGCACAGCTCTTCTATGAGAAGGTGTAGTGCAGCATGTACAATGTGTACTGGATTATTTTTACATCCAGGGGAAAAAATATCTGATCAAGATAAACAAGTGAAAAACAAAGTTACAGCTTATCTCCAAAGTATATAAACAATGGCTGCAAATGAACATCTCCTGGCAATGTTCCTTGGAAATATTTTTAGCTGCCTTATACTAACTATCCCATTTAATCTGAAAGGTACTGCAGTTAGCAATGCAAAAGGGTCAATAATAATAGGCTCCCTTAAGTTTCCTAGTGTCCTATTTTTGTTTCTGCATCGGGGTGGTATATATTAGGAATATCCCATGTGATATTTACTCTACTGTAAAAATAGCATGGATAACCCCAAAACAAAAGTTACTTTTGGTTTTCTTTAATTTCCCCATAATCCTGAGACTGTTTGAACACAGGGCAGCATAGAAGGACACAGATACTCCAACAGAAGTTATTCCTTCTCTGTTATAAAATGGAAAGTCTTATTGTTAAGAATTGTGGAGGCTTTAAACCATGGATCATAAATATCTTTATGTTCTTTGTCCAAATAAAATTATTCCCTGTGTACTCTAAGATAGAGTACCTGGCCTTCCAGCCCCGGAATTAATATGAGATTTACTTTAAAGTGGGAAATGCTTCTTTTGTGACATCTTTGGCTTCAGGAGCAAAGTAAAAAAGCTCAAGGCATTGGCTTTACAAGTTTTTAATTGTATGACACAGGTTCAGGACAGTTACATGAAAAATCCAAAAGCCTTTCACGCTACAGAATGGCAGGCAAGGAACTTGCCTACACTCAGACTGCTTTGTGCTGTAGTAGTCTATTTCCATGGTCGGGTAGGCAGGCAATAACTAGGTGTGGCTAAGTAGGTAAACCCTTTTCTGCTGACTTGCCTCAGAAGGTGCTCAGATGAATTCACACAGTGGATTCGCAGAACTGGGCCATATTTAGGAATGTTTACTGAAAGGATCCCAAGGTTGTTTGAAATCCTGATTAACAAATAAACTATCCTGTGCTTTAAGGCTGAAGGTCCAGCTTTGCTCTGCTTACTGTGATGGTGGCTGTATCTGGTCCTGCTGTCACAGCGATGACTGTGGCTAACCAACATTGCTGCTAGTCTCCTGTGAGCCCCAGTAACATGAAGCTTGAAAAGTACCAGCTGCTAAATACACTTGGGAGAAAAAAGTGTTAAATCAGGCAGTAATGAATCTCATATTGTCAGGATGAGGACTATTACTATATCCAACCAACTCATTTAAGTTTACCTTGGGCATATCAAGTGTTGTGATTGTCATGTACATGAGCCTTTGTTTTTGTTTGTTTGTTTTTATAGCATGCTCATTAATCCAAGATCAGAAATGCAGTCAGGAGCAAGAAACTTCCAGCAGTGCTTCTGACCATACACCGTGACACCAAAGTGACCATTTGACCAGCACAGACAGATGGAAAAATCACCGAAGAGAGATGCATGACAGTTGATGCTCTAAGCAAGACTCAGCTATTTTGTATTTCAACCTAGCCTCTGACATCAGCTTCAGACATGCAAAACAAGCTCCTGTTCATAAAGATCAAAATGACAAAGAGAAAAATGTAGCATAGGGCGGTGCCCACATCCTATACCACCATTCAAAACAGCACTTCCTTGGGATAGGTTATACAAACACATAGGACAAGAATACATCTTTTTTTCTGAAGCGCTTATGACCTAAAAAGCCAAGACAAGGAGACAATAAAAAGATGAAGAAAGATGCAAAGTGATTCATGCAAGGAAGTAGTAACAGTGTTGTTCCCCACGTATTTTAAGCTTGCTGGGTTTATTTTAGACCTGAGGAAACCCTTGCATGCCCATAATCTACCCCTCTTAATAAAATCTCCCATATAAACCTTGGCCTTACTAACTGACTAAAACTGTCCAGTAAGATCAGGCAGCAATCAAAAACATTTTTGGCTTACAGTTTAACATCATATCCATAGTTTCCCACATTAATCTTGTGTCTGGACCTTGAATAGATACCATCAGGGGATACTGGGGCTTGGGCCTCTTTTTCCAAGAAAACTAACTGTTCAGAATCTGGGTGTAGAGGAGGAGGAACGTGTTAGTATCTGAATTATAATGAATATGCCTAAAGCTATACAAAAATAGAAGAATTCAACTGTGGACATAAAAGCAAGCAGTGCTAAGCTCTGTATATGAAACAAATGTCCAAAGGGGACATTTATATATAAACCATGAACCTCTGTGTGGTTTATCAGATACTGTTAGTTTGATTTAAGCTTATTGATCAAACACATTTCAACCCAAAAGTTACTGCAGCTTCATTATGAGAGGTGGTTACAGAATGGGGTTGTTCAGCCTAGAGAAGAAAAGACTCCAGGGGGACCTTATAGCTGCCTTCCAATACCTAAGGGGATCCTACAGGAAGGCTGGAGATGGACTTTTCATTAAAAAAAGCAAAAGACAAGGGGAAATGGTTTTAAGCTGAGGGACCATAGGTTTAGTCTGGATCTTGGGAAGAAGTTCTTCAGTATGTGGATGATGAGATTCTGGAATAGGTTGCTCAGGGAGGTTGTGGATGTCTCCTCCCTGGGGGTGTTCTGGGGTAGGTTGGATGAGGCCTTGAACAGCTGAGCCTAGTGGAAAGGTGTTCCTGCCCATGGTGGGAATGTTGGATCTCTGAGGTCTCTTTGAACCTAAGACATTTTACGAGTCTTTGATGCTATATTTAAAAGCAGGCAGTGATTCCATGTTTTCAGCATAGGCTTTCTCTCCCTTCTGTAGCACATGGTGGTCCCTCAACTACTGTAGTGACAGACCATGTAAGCACACATTTTAGCTAGACAGTCTGGGCATTTGTTGGCATTTTAAACCCAGCAGTACAGATTAGCATGAGCTAATCTTCTTAGCATTTACCTGGCTTCTCGGGTGGGTTTTACAGTCAACTGTGCTCCTTGATCTAGCAGTCCAGAGGCAGCAGTAGCAGGGAAACTAGTTTACAGCTAGTTTAGCTATAGCTCCCTGTAATGTCATCATTGCTTCAGAGAGGCAACTTGAGACAACTTGACTGCAAAAGCTGTTCAGCAAAATACTATGGAAATCAGAGACCTTTCAGAAGTTCTAAGTCAGGTCTCAAAAACCTGGAATTGAAAAAAACCAAACCCAAAACCAAAACCAAACAAAAAAGCGCACCAAAAACCCCAAACCACACCATAAACCACAAAAAAAAAACCCCAAAAAACCAAAAAAATAAACAAGTAGGACCCCAATAAGCAAGAGAAGCATACAGGGAAATTGCTGGTGGGATTTTGTAGAAATTGTTTAAAGCAAAACAGCAACAAACCCCAAAATTCTCATGCATGACAACAATAAAGTAGGAGCAGCAGCAGAGTTAAACCATCCAGACTGAATCTATGACATACTAGAATAAAAGCAAGGATCAGACCAGTGAATCAATAGCTCTGTGGGTTACTGTGCACAGCCCAAAGAAAAATGAGGACAAGGAGGAAGTACTACATTTACTTTTAAGTAAAACTAAGGGCTAGAGCCTGTGGGGCAGGCATCCCTAACTAGGCCAGCTCTCTAACTAAGAGCCCATTAAGCCTTGCTAACAGAATACAAGACTAATAACCAAACCCAGTGAATTTTGCAAAACTTGCTGGATAAAAGTCAAATTAAGGCAATCAATGGTGAAAAGAGGATTCCTAGGGAAAAACAGTTTTCAGAGCTGTTTTTTTGCTGTTAGTTCTTAAATACAGGAGAACCAACAGACATTGTAGAGGAGGGAAAAAAAGCCTGTTAAGTGATCGTGACAAGTGCCACTGGCTCAGAAGACAACACTGTGTTGATATGTTTTATATTAACTTTTGTTTTATGAGTCAGTTTAACAGAGAATTTGCACAAAGTGCTTTAGGAGCTACACTGAATTAGGATTGATCCATTTAATGGCCACAGCAGAGAAGGAAAAAGAATGAGTCAGACAAATAGAGGACCACACAACCAGAATTACATTTTACAATACTATGTTGTACCTGTAGAGTATTCCAACTTGCAGGCAATGCCAGGATTAGATTTCAATTGATTTTTCACGTGCTGACATGCCACTTAGCTACTAAGGACACCAGCCTGCACTATACCAGACATATTCCCCGATGTGATATTTGTAAGACTTCGAATTAAATGAACTGTACTGCATAGAAAACTTATGAGAAGTCATTGGAAATCAACCCATGATCTAGTTGAATAGCAAAGATGCTATTTTCAAGATCATTCACTATGAGATAATTTACAGCAAATCACAATTCTAGCATTATTAAGGAACATTTGTTCCTTAATATTCAGTAGGGACAAATAACTCACTTTGTCTGACAAGCCACAAGAAACTTACATCATAATTCCGTAATACTTTCCCACATTCTCTCCTAAATCCCATTAAGTAAATAGTTTTTTTCACAGGATGACTGGAGGAGCAAAATATTCAACTGCATGCAAGAAAATAATTAATTTTTAAAAGAAGGAAGCAGAAGACAGCTCCTCTTTTAAGAGAACAGTAAGTCCAATGAAACTAAACACTGCTGTGTTCAGAAGCCACTGGCTGTAGCTCTTCAACGTCTTCTATGTTTTGGGATTAAAAGGAAGAAAAAGTAAGCAAGAGCATTTCTGTCATGCAAGTGATATTTGTTCAGCATTTAGGACTGAATCAGATAGGATCTGGCATCTATAGATCCAGATAAATGCCTTAATAAAATTTTATCCATGCAACCTTGTGGCATAAACAAGAAAAAGAAAGCTAGCAAAAGGAAAATGTGCCCATTGGAAAAAAAAAAAGGCTTTGACTGTAGATCTTGTTCAAGACAGTAAAAGCTTTATCACTGTCTTTAGGGAAACCAGAAGCAAGGCTGTCCTGTGGCATGAAAGCAGGACTTCCTACTACTCTGAGAATACACTGGAAGACTACAGTCAACACACTTCCTACAACTGAAATGATACAGAACATGCTGAAGGGATTGTAAGGACTACGTTGGAGAAAGGCATAGGGATAAAATGTCATAGAGTATAAGTAACGGTGACATATAAAGATGTTCACAAAGACAATTTATATTAGCTTGCAAAAGTCCCTCTACATCTATGCTATTGCATTCATCTCAAAAAAAAAAAAAAAAAAAAAAAAAGCTGGAGACTGCACATTTAAATAAATTTACATAGAGCTCTTCATCAAGCTGTCTCATAAACAGCTATGCAGTTTTGTTTGTGGCTTTAATCTGATGGTCCAGACAACCCACATCCTTCTAGCAACACATGTAAGTATGCCCTAGGTAGTTCTGATCTTTGAAAAAGGTTCCAGAATTCACAATATTAAAACACTGCCGAATGGCCAGATCTCTGCCAACATTCATAAATACAAGAATGAAACCTTGTAGTTATTGAGTCAGATGTGTAAAACTTCACCTGATGGATAGAGAAGCTCTTACTGACTAATGCTCAGCTATTTTCAAGTTCAGCTTGTGAGAGGATCTCTCTCTTTCCATACTAGATCTTTGCCTACGGTTTGTCAAGCCAGGGGTTATTCTTGGATATTACATGAACAGTAGCCCTTCTATATGTCACTGCTTCTATAAAATACTTTACATCAAAACAAGGAGTTTTCACAGTGACCAGTCCTAATATACCACTAATATGTGGTATTTTTCATATTCAGCTTCAGAGAAAACTATCTATCTCTTTCTAAAGAATGACTTTTCTTCAGATCTCTGCAGCTGAGTTTTGAAGCTTTTATATCTTGAATCACTTACAAAAAAATTGTCATCCCAAATCTTCAAGAATGGGTCCCTACAAAAAGGATCCACACATGTCAACAGAACGAGGTGAGCACAGCTCACAACTTTGTTGTTAATTTCTTACACAAAAAGAAAATTAATTCTTCTACAGGAGCAGACCATGACACCAGCCAGTGTAGCTTAGCAGTGACCAAGAAACATCAGCTGCAGCCCTGAGATGAGGGTACATGGTCCGCACTCCTGAGTTACTCTCATTGCTGACATGTTGTTGTGGGTTGAAATCACCCCCAATTAATTTGAGAGAATTACCCCTCAAAGTAAAATTGGCAGACCAGCTCAATTGGAAAGCAAATTAAGTTATATTTGCAAGTGCACTACAATCTAGATGTATGAAAAGCACTGAATATGGAATATGTACAAAATATACAATATTTACATATAGCTACAATTTATAAACAATGCAAGGACCCCCCCTGGACAAAACCAAGCGGTTATCAACAGCTTCCCCCTCCCTGCTCCCTTCCCCCACTCTATACAAGGGAAAAGAGAGAGAAGGGCAGAGTAGCTTGTTAGTACTTAGCCACAATGAGAACATAGCCAAAGTCAGCAACAGCCAAGCAAAGGCTACCAGCTAGTATCTGCTAGATCGAAGAAGCTAAAAAGAGAAGAAGTTAGTTTATACAACTAACTTTATGTTAGTTGTCAGAGCAATGGGATCATTTAGACCTTATTGTTATTTTCCCTTTTACATCCAATGGTAATTTATTTACATTCTATCACTTTCTACTCAATCTGTGGAAGATTTCCCTAGGCATCATCCTAAAACTGTCACACATTTCTATTACAGCAACTAAAGAATAGGAGGGGAAAGCATGGAGATAAGAGTTTGTAATTATGGCAAGAGTTTAATAATGTATCACCTGTTGACTGTGATGCATTCATTTTGCTGAGGCCACTGCCCAGCAAACTGAATGTCAAGTTTTTTATCACACGTGACTTGGTTCTGATATAAATGTGTGACCTAGAACTGTCTGGCTCTGCTTTACATTAATAAACCCTGGGAACAGACAAATGCCTCATGCTGGCATTTCATTTCACTAAGTGATAATTTCTTACAATAAGCATTTGCATTTACAGTGGCTTATATTTGTGACATAGCAGAAGATTGAAGACCATTTTACCTGTTTGGTTTTTTTGTTTGTTGGGTTTTTTTTCACTTTGAGAGAGTCTTAGGAGATGGTAGAACTCAAATTCAAGAAACCCATTAGGAAAAAAGAAACAACCATCTTTAAAAAAAAAAAAAAGATATATTTTTTTCTATGATGAAAGGAAACAATTGATCCTTAATGACACATCTCATGAAAAAGCACTGAGACTATTCACTGCTATTTCCAAGGCAACAGTTGTATAAAGAGGAAGAAATCCCACTGGATTCTTCTGAATTAGCCTTAAAAAACAGATTAAACATGAATGTAACCCATAGAATAAGTCATGCAGGAGTAAAACTGGAGTGCAAAAAAATGAAGGCATTAATAAGATGTTCTTAGTATTTGATAAATGTGGCTGACAGCAGCCTATACTGCCTTAGCAGCTTAAAGGGAAAGGAAGAGTTTTTCCTTCAGTCTCCTTCAAACATACTTGCTGCAGAAAGTGGAACTTGTTACCTTGTAACTCTGACATTTAAAAAGTAGAAACTATAACTAGGGTGAGCTAAACTTACCAAGCAAATGGGCTTAAGTGGAATACTTATAAGGTCTTTTCCCTGTCTTTTTTCCCCTTTTTTTAATTTTTTTTTTTTGTTTGTTTTCTTTTTAAGAGCTAAATATGTGCTAGACAACTTTAATGAGGCAGTACAAACAGGAATTATCTCAAAAGACATTCACCCAGAGATAACACTATGCAATTTCTGTTCGGTTCAGAATTTCACTCACAGTAGCAAACACCTTGTTTAATTAAAAGGAACACTCATATAAGGAACATGAGGTTCTTGAATATGAATTTCAATATAGCAGCCTAAGAAAGCAGTTCAGGTTGAGAATGGACTGTAATTCTAAACGAAATTAACTGCAACCCCTACACTTCAGAAAGTTCAATAGCTGTACAGACACAATGAGCTTTGGATTCAAGGTATTGGATCTCAGCTAATGTGATCTGTTCAGAATAATTGATGGGATGGCAGCACCTGTGTGTATAAGGAGCCTAAACCTATTCATACTGGAATTGTTGCCAAAGCCTTCCAATACATCTGTGGTTATATGACTCCTTCCAACACAATACAGCACTCAGTGTTTTGCTTTTTTACTGCTGGTTTAATAAGCCTGTGCAATACTGAAAGCACAATATCATTCTTCTCTGAAATAGCTCAGGAGGTTTGTTCCATCAATACTCAGCCAGATTTTAGAAGCATAGAATTATGGGATTGTTTTGGTTGGCAAAAGATCATTGAGTCAAATCATTATCTAACTCTACCAATTCTGGTGCTAAAAGAAATGTCCCTTGGCACTAAATCGCTGTGTCTTTTAAACACCTCCAGGGATGGACATTCAACCACCTTCCTTGGGGAGCCTGTTGCAGCACCTGATATCCTTTTCAGTGAAGATGTGTCTTCTAATATCCAATCTAAACCTTCCCTGGTGCAACTCGAGGCCATTTCCTCTTGTCCAACTGGTAGAGATGAACACCTATCTCACTACAACCTCTTTTCAGGTAGTTGTAGAGGGTGAGAAGGTCTCCCCTCAACCTCTTTTTCTCCAGACTAAACAATCTCAGTTTCCTCAGCTACTTCTCATAAGATCTGTTCTGGCCTTTCTGTAGCTTTGTTGCCCTTCTCTGGACTGCCTCCAGCATCTCAATGTCTTTCTTGTAGTGACAGTCCCAAAACTGAACACATTACTCAAGGTGTGGCCTCACCAGTTGAGTACAAGGAGGCACATTGGTCTTACTTCTCAGACTATTGCAGGTCAGGATGCTGTTGGCCTTGGCCACTTAAGTACATTTCTGGCAGTGTGGCAGACATTTGTCAGTCAACACCCCCAGATCTTTCTCTACTGGGCACATTTCCAGCCACTTTCCCCAAAGCCTGCAGTGTTGCAGGGTTCAGGTGACGTAAGTGCACGGACTCTTCTGTACATTGAGATCTTTGAGCAGATGGCTGTGCTGTAGCCTTGGGGCAAGATCAGGTGGCTGGGCAAGGCTGGACCTTTGTGATCAGTGCTGCATTTTGCATCACTCACTGCATGTAATATTTCACAATATTATTACTAATCTGTTAGTATTATTGATCTATTTGATTTTTTTGATGCCTTTGTGCTGTTCTATTAAATTCTCCTCAGCTCAATCCATGATTTCTCCTAATTTTCTTTTCCATCCTGCTGGGAGGTGGAGGAGGGCAGTTGTGTGAGTGGCTGTGTGGGGCTCAGCTGCCAGAAGGTAGAGATAACGGTCATGCATGAGCAAAGCGAAAGAAATGCTGTATGACACTGCGCATGTGAAAAGTCCCCAAACTGTACTTTTATAGAATCAGTTTGAGACTCTACCTTCATTTTAAGCATTATATATTAAATCATCCAACCAGCCCTGGGTGCAGAGGACTGACTGCAACTATTTTAAATCAGAAGCCATGGGGTTTGAGTCTGCCTTTCAAAGGGATAAGTCTGCCTAGACAAATGTGTATGTTGCCCTGTGCACAAGGTCATGTCCCTTTCATTATACAAGATTATGGGAAAAGCTCTTTAACATATAGCTCAATAAGCTTCTATCTGTTAACTATCAAGGATAAACATTTTGAGTGCATTACCTAGATTATATTATCCTCACCCCTCTGATTTTCACAATAAATTAAAAGCTGTATCTGTTTGAATGGTGTGTGTGTGGGGAGAAAGCTCAAAATCAGCAAAGTGTGACTGCATTGTGAAGTCAAATGCATAGGTAGTTCTCATCTTAAAGTTTTATGGTCTTGCAAAGATTATCTAATATGTCAGAACAGTTAGGAGGGGATTTGGAATCCTATTTGTAGTTCCTCTTCAGTAGCCTCAGTTCTCAGGCTCACCTGTTAATAAAGGCAACCCCTAGACCATGGAAAGAACTACTGAAGCAGAGCAAGGTATAATGGCCTGATCCAGTATTAGTACCAATTGTGAATTACATATTATTTAGGCCAAGCAGTAATTTAGAAAATGGTATTTCCAGTGCTGGCTAAATGAGGAAAGAGAAGAGAAAACTGCTGACTTTAATAATGATTTAGTATGCGGAAGGAATATTTCTCTTCCTATGAACAACAGGGAAAAATACATATTTCTCACTTAAACTTATTGATATGAAAAAGGCAGACCAAGATCTCAACAAATATCGGGGTGATAGGTCAAAGGCTGGTGAATCATTTCAAATATGACAATGTCTTACGAGGGATTCAAGTAAAGCAAGACAGAAATAAAAAGCAGTAGGAAGTGGAACCAATGGAGACACCTCTATTCTTACTTAAATACCTGCTGTATCTGTAAACCATGTGTATTGAGTATGTGTGATGTTAAGGTTAGTCATCAGTGCAGAGGCTTGTAATGAGTCCTTTGGCATTTATAGAGGACTCTGACCTGTCCAGCTTTTTGTTGGAGGTAAATGAAACATCACAAATGAAGGCAATTCAACACCTTGATACACTTTAGTGCTTCACTTCATCCAGGAAACATAAGGCTGCTCTAAAGGGTATAGTCTTCATACTATGTAGTATTAGTAAGCTTACAAGACTGCCCATGTACAAAGAGGAATTTGCTCCAGACTTTTACAGAAAACTATTTTCAGCTCTAAGCAAGCAAGATAGGAAAAAAGCTCCGGGATGAAGATTTGAAGCAGTGCACAAAGCAGCAAAAGCTATAAAATCCTAGTTAATATACATGAGAAAATAATTAGTATGCATTGAAGCCTTAGGAAGAAAGCAGATGCACCAGCATTTCTACTGCAGATAAATGCTGTGTGGCTGCTGCTGAATGTAAAATACAGAAGACAAATTTTTCTTCTTATTCTTCGTCACACTTGATGATCTTGCAGCAGTTTGGGATGGTAATTAAGTAGCAAACTCATGGAAATTAATGTTTTACCTAGTCCATTTAATCTCATTTCCAGGATGTGACTGTGTGGGATAGGATCAAGTGTCCCTGTAGTATCCCTGTTCTCTTAAAGAAACTGTTGCTATATGCTGACAAAAGACACAAACTTAATGATCCTCCACATTTAATATCTGATAAAATTGTGAAAAGGGTGTGGACAGGTTCTGGACTAAAGACCATAACTAGCTCTGGAAGTCATCATCATTGTTATAAAAGGTATTCATAAAAATTTCTTTTGCTTTCCCTGCTTTTCTTGCTTTTCATGCTCATTGGACATCTTGTGCAGTGGCACACTTTGGAGGGTGATTCAAGATCTCACTGTCTTATAGCCTTTTGAAAGAAAAGTCAATAAATCAATCTGGCACCATAAGGGCTAATCACTCTAGCACAATTTCCCTTCCTATTCCCAGAAAATTAATGAACACACTACACCAGAAGCAGATATCCTGAGCAGCTGCTGACATCTTAGATATTCACACTATTTGGGGTCAAATGTAATCTTTCCATCTTCCCTATAACTATTTGATCTACAACTACAATGTGGTTAAGCCTTAGCAATTTTCTTCTCATCTAGCACTTATATAACCTGCTGAGCAGAAGTAGAATCTGACTTGTTACAATATTTGAAGAGCAAGAAATCTATTGTGTGCTGTAGTAGTAGGAAAATTTAAAAGTAGATATAGACACAAAGCTGCAGCCTATGACACAATAAAATGTTCAAGAACTGTTCAAACCTGACTTTTCTGATACATAGAAAAAAGGGAATTAAAGGTCTATGATCTATGTCATTGTTGAAGAGACACTAAAGAGAAAGCCAATTTAGGGCTAGAGTGTAGCCTATACCAACAATTAAAGTGATTGATTTTACATAGTTTGCAAGTGTTTGTGTGTGAACCTCAAATTAAGTCATGAGGTGAGGGGGTTTCATCAACTCTTGTATGATGAGGCTGTCCACCATCTATCAGACTAAGAGCTCAGCTTTCCTCCTGCATGACCAATAAGCTTTTGGAGAAAAAAGTACAAGCCAGAAGAGACAAAGGGCTTCTGTGTGGAGACAAAAAAGTGATAAAACACAGTTCTGTGACAGGTTGTATAAATCTGACCATATTTCTAATTTCTTAGGAGTCCTGGCAAGGAGAAAAGCATTAGAAGCTGAATAGAGGACATTGCCCAGGCTTCCTATCAAAAGCTTTGGCAGTGCCACCCACAATCCCACTGAAAATCAGCTCTGAACAGCAGTCATCTTGCCAAAAGCATCCTTTTCTCTGCAGTAGTCCAAACCTTTCTTCTCTCTCTCCCTTGCCATTAAGCAAAAAAACATTACAAGCCCATTAAGCACTTTCTATTGTTCCCAGAAGCATATTTCTACTACTGAGCTGTACAGCAGAAGTACAAGTGGCCACATGTTCATCAACCCTCTTAATTTACACTCCCTCCAAAACCAGCACATAGCTGAAACCTCATCAGTTTCCAAAACAAATTACACATCACTTCTGAGTTATATCAAAATGGAAGCAAAGCTCAGTAGGATTCATCAATTCTTAGCAGAAACTAAATAGCATAGCAGGAGATTTCTAATGCCTGTTCAAAGTGGGTTTTTTAAGATATGCATATGAATGCCTTTAGCTAGCACATTTCATCATGAGTAACTACAGGCAAACTGTAATTGTCAGAATCAGAAAACATCATCTTTGCCATACATTAATGTTTTGTGATAAATTTGTCACCAGCACACAATCTACTCTATCTATGTTATCTTTCTGGTATTTCAGGCCAAATTGTACCATATAGGAGCTGAACTCCTGCATATCATTCTTCGTGCTCTTTCAAGTATCAGGAAAAATCTGTCCTGCTCCTCTGGCACACAAAGAATTTTCCGGGGCGGGGGGTGGGAAGGTAAAGAGGAAAAGAGTTATCTATTGGTCTTTGTGCATGTATTGCAAAGAAGAATCTTCAATTTTCATCCAAGTTACTACCTGTTAGAATCAGATGCAACTGAAAGTGAAATCCAGTAGATCTTCCAAACACTACCTGCTCTGCCTTTACTCTTCAAAAAAGAAAAAGAAAAAAAGATCTAATTGAAAATACCAGTGGAACAAAAAGAGCACACATATTGAAAAGCAGTGCTCCACAGAGTCAGCACCTATTCCCCACTGACTATAGTTTGACATGGGAGCTCTCCATTTTCCTTCAGTTTTAGAGCTACCTTTAGATTCTTCAAACATTGATGGAGCAGAAGGCTGAGAAGAAGAAATTTCTGCCTGTTGGAGATATTCCAACCAGATTCAAGTCATAGGGACATGATGTCCTTAACCTCTTCCCCAGCATCTGGTGTTTGGTCACCCCAAAAATGTGGTTTTTCTCTTCAACAGTACCTCTGAGTGCTGCTGCTCCAAGGCACAACCCACGGGGTACAATTCAGATTAGCATCCAAGGTTACAGTAATTTTAGGGTTACACTCATATTTGTGAAGTGTCCTTTTAAGATGGTGGACAAAATTCCCACCTAATATCAAACCCATTTTTTCCCCAAATTTAGATTTTTTTTGTTCTACAGGCAGCCCTGAAAGTCAGGAAGTAATATACATGCACCTACATGCCTCTGTGAACAAAGACTGGATGCAACATGTCCTACCTGAGATGCTCTCTTAAATTAAGGATTATAGTTTGTTCTATGTGATTAGATTCATAGAACAAAAGGCTAGGAAGTAGCTATGGTTCATTTGGGTCAGAAGAAGAATATTCTTCACTTTAGTCCAGAATTGTGTAACCAATTTACATTGATTGTGCAACTTACACTTCACAGATGTAAGCTGCTCTAAAACCCCTGAAGGCAAAAGAAATCTTTCTATTGACCTTAGTGGTTTCGAATCCAGTTTATACTTTACAGTACAATCTGTATTTCCCCATCAGATCAATAAAACACAAACCAAAATATTCACTATGCAGTGTAATCCATCCTCCTCCAGGTTGGTAGCAGACAAATGAGATGCCCTTTATCGAAGCTCACAATGAATAAATGAGACTTTCTGCAAGTTTTATATGTTCATCAATGTTCATTACTTCTCAATTGATTTCCTAAGGTCTGAAATATTCTTCTCCCCACATTTAATATATGCCTTTAGTTTAGTTTCTTTGACTGCAGTTGAAAGTCTCCTGGCTCTTACTCCAGACTGAAAGTTCCCTATTTTTTTCATAGCTGTAAGATGAAATAGTGCTAATTGCATCCTTCACTAAAGAGGGGTGAATACCTTATAAGTCATTGGGAATTTCTAGGTCAATGAGTGAGTTTACTGGATTGCAATGAAAAACTTTCAATTAATATTGCAGAATACTCACAGAAAACAAAATTGAACCCAACCTTAAGGCTGCCATTTAGGATTCTCTTCTATGAATTATGTACATTCAATAAGGGAATGAAAATGATAGTGCAATGAGTCACTTTGATAATTTAAATTGTCTTGAAATTTGAAAGCCAAACATCCAGGATGTTTATATGACTTGCACTTTTCAGGTCAACATTTAGTTTCGGGAATTAGATATTAATTATTTTCATCCACTGTGATGCCAGCGCCTTAGTGAATGCCACAGGGGCAACAGGATATCAGTATAGAAAAAGACAGGTTTCCACTTGAACGATGAAGTCCTTTTGGGAGAGTAGGTAGTGGCCTGCAGACAGCTAACACAATCACACCTAGTCTTCATACATGCATCTTGCACAGCCATTCCTGCAATAAACTGAAATATCGGCAGGGATCTTACAAACTCCCAATGCCGCTGCTTGCCAAGCATTGTGTTTCAGCCAGTCTTCCTCACAGAGGTATAAGGAGATCTCCTGAGGGAACTACCTGCAAACAGCAGTCTCCTCAGGTGGCTGTGTGCTGCTACTCCTGGTCCTCCATTCATTTGGCTGTGATAAAGCTTAAATATTTAAGACAGGATGTGGTTTCACACTGACTCAAAGACTTACATCATCCTGAGCAGGAGCCCTACTGAAATCTAATAACCCTAAATTTCATCCTCACTGGATCAGCTGCTGTGACACCTCAAGTACACAGCAGCACAGATGCTAAAATGTGAACACAAGAGAAGGTGACTAAATACATGGTCACTGTTTGATGGGAACTGATCCTCTGGCACCAAGCAAAGATTTCAGCTGATCATGAAACTGCAAGCAAGGTTGAGCCAAAGCCACTGAGAGCAATGCAGAGGCTGAAGTACTGCTCATCCAGAATTTAAGCAATTGCTGCAGAAATTATTGGGGGAGCCTCCTGGGCCTGTTAGGAGGTCAGACTACATCAGAATAGTTGATTCTTGCTTCAGAATATCTGATTTTTTGCGTTTTACTATTATTCATGTCTTCTGATTCATCTGGCCCAGAGAGCAGATATTACCTGGGACTGACAACAGCAGCAATGAAGAGAATTGCAATGCTGAGACCAAAAATGTGACAATGCAGTGCAGCACTGCAGATGGCTCTAGCTCTCCCCTACCCACTTACTTATGTTCACCTCTGCTGGTTCTTGCTGAAATGGTCTGGGAAAAGAATACATCTCAGCAGCTTCTTTATGTAGTGGATCACTTCAATGACAAAAATTTATTGTACAGCCCTGGCAAAATATTTTATTAGAACAAATGAAGTTGTGGGTATAGGTAAAGTGCACGGGAAGAAGACTAAACTAAAGGGAGAACTGCATGTCATCACCACCTTTGCAAACAAAATCTGCTTCAAGAAATACCCATGGTCTATTTTGTGTATTTTCTCTTTTAGCCTGAAAGTTTTTCTCTTTCAATGCTGTCTAATTAATACCAAGTAATTGCAAATAAAGGTAGCTAAAATATGTTGTGCAGCAGTCAATCCATATACAAGTCAGCCTTTTCTCTTCATTCATCACTGCTCTATTTAGAGAGGACATCTCATTGCAATCTTAATGATGAAGATTTGACTGAAAATTCCGTTGTATAGAGGGAGTAGACATTTTCAAGGCCTTGCCTTTTGTGTGGCCTTGCTGCTAGCACACTGGAGTCCCAATCTCAGCTGGAATTCCTAGCTATGAAAATATAAATAACTACAAACACATTAATTTCAGCAATAATAGTACCCTTATTCTGACTGACCTCAGTCCAAGCGTACAAGTCCCAAAGATACCAGAAGAAAAGTTAGAACACACTTGTTTTCTTTTCTTTCTAAACAGTGCTGTTTTGTGCTGAAAATAGACTCACAGAGATACTAAAAATAGATTCAGCATAAGGCTGTGGCATAATGATCACCAGTTTCTAGCATTTGTGAATCATTTTAGCTATGCTGCTGACTCCTAAAAGTGCAATCAAGTTCACTCTAATGTTCCTTCACTTTGCTTTGAAAGATTTTTCAGTATAAGGTTTGGGGGGGTTGGTTTGTTGGGGGGCTTGGTTTGTTTGTTTGGGGTGGGGTTTTTGTGTTTGCTTTTTTTTAAGCACTGCTGTTTCAGGTTTGGCTGGCAAATAGTGCTGAACTCATTCAGTCTGTTTGCAGAGTTACAGTCACTGCAGCTTTAGTTATACAAAGAACACCATTTTTCTGTTTCTCTGTTAATCTTGGCCTGAAAAGACCACACATTACCCTTCCCAATTGAACAGTTTAGCCTTTGTTCCTTTGTTTGGGTTATACTATTAATCTGCTAGGTCGATAGCAAAAATGTGTGAACGGCTTGTGTGCCAAATGATTGACAGGCAATTAGCAGCTTCTAGAGAACCGTGCTTTGAATTCCACAGACCTGTGACTGTACTGGGAGGCAGAGGCTGCTGATTTCACTTTTTGTAAACTTTTGCTGCAATACTAACCCCGGGACCCATAAAAAAACTGGCACAACTGTTCTGAGGAGCTCCAGCTGCAGGAGACCCACAAAACTGAATTAGAGGCGTGATGAGTTTTACCCTAAGCAGCTAGTTAGCCTGTATCTACACCAGCCGCTCAGAAAATAAGGCTTGCAAAGCAGGGTTAGCTTTAAACTTTACTTAATGTGCCAGAAAACTTTCTCATTAAAATAAAAATTTGAGAAAGCATTCTTCTCTAATTGCCACTGTTTGTGGGAAAGATGTGTAGGCCATGAATAATGAAACTTCCATGCTTGCTATTTTTTGTGGCATTCTCGTTCTTTTCTCCCTGCTAATTCCCTATTAAAGTGGCCACATACTTTGTTCTCTGTAAAAAGATAATGGCTAAGCAGCACTCTAGAATGGTGCCCCTATACTCTTCATTGATATATATGCCACCTTTTTTAGCTTATACACTGAAACATGTACCTGTGCGTGATGGTATTCCATTTAGTTTGGAGAGGAGGAGACTGAGGGGTGATCTCATTAATGTTTATAAATACATAAAGGGTGAGTGCCAAGAGGATGGAGCCAGGCTCTTCTCAGTGATGCCCAATGACAGGACAAGGGGCAGTGGGTGGAAGTTGAGCCATAGGGAGTTCCATGGAAACATGAGGAAAAATTTTTCACTGTGAGGGTGATGGAACAGTGTAACAGGCTGCCCAGGGGGGTTGTAGAGTATCCCTCTCTGGATGTATTCAAAACCTACCTGGATGTATTCCTGTGTGATGTGGTATAGGTGATCCTACTCTGGCAGGGGGGTTGGACTGGATGATCTGTCAAGGTCCCTTCCAGCTCCTAGCATTCTGTGATTTCTCTGTATATAGAATAGGTCTAGGATATGAAATTTACATATCCTCCCCTGCCAATGTTACATTTTGTTTGTTGGTAAGATTTTGTCCATGCCCAAAACTTCATTGTCTTCAATATGTGAGTGCAGGTCATTTATTGCAATACACATGCACCAGAATACTGCCCACCTGGTAATGATTTCAACATTTTTTAAAGATGCTGGGACTTGGCCAGCCACTACCAGGACAGCTGGTTACAGATTTCTTTATTCATGTTTTATACAAGCTAAGCTTCACTGACTCAAGCAGGGAAAAATCAGATACTCCTTAGTGCACAGCTGCAGTGAGAGCATGACAGCAGGTGGCCAAAGCCCTTCAGTAACATCACTGCTGGACTACACACCCCTCTGATTTGGAGAGCTGTTGTCCACAGATTTGCACAGGTCTGAGTATAACTGCACAGAGAGAGGGAGAATTTGTATGAAAATTGAAATGGCTCCTGCCAAGGCCCTCTCCACATCTGCGATGAAAACTTCTTTTGTATAGACACAGAACAATCAAAATCTTGACGCTTTAGCTTTTGTCCACAAGACTCAAGAGTTGTTAGCTGCAAATAGCATTCCATTGAGCACTCCATACACTTTGCCAGGACAAAAGCATGAGCTCCACGAGCTGAGCGTAGCATGGATTTGCACCTTTGGCTCCCAAGAGAGCTGGAACTTTAAAACCTGAGGCCTAGACCTCACATTCTTACAGCTTTAAAACCAGACAAAAAATTAAGCGTGTTAGAATTACAAGATGTTTGCTAGAGAGGATCATGGCACTGCACTTCAGTCAGGTAAGAGCCATCTTCAAATAAATGGAGTGCAATCTGTTTACACTTAAACTTCTCAGAATGTCTTTGCCTATTCCTTTTGCAAGCTGCATTATCTTTTATGTTAAAATGTCCATGTGTTAAACAAAACAACCCAACCAGCAACAAAAAGCCCCAAACACCCAACAGAATAATTCAGGAGTTTTTTATCTTTTAATCCAGCAGCTGCAAAGCTTTTCAGATGGTCCATAGTGGAAATAAATTTATCCAGCTAGGACTTCCTATTGCAGTACATGATTCCTGTTTGGCTTTCCCTCAAGCAAATCCTATTCATGTAATAATTTAAGTTGCATCCAATTAGGCCTTGGAAATTAGGTATTCTAAACATTTCCATTAGAAATTCTTGATATTAGTTTAATAAGTACATTGTGATACAGCTTTACAGCAGGCATGCTTACTTCAAAAGATGATAACCAGGACAAAGCCTGAAATAAATTATTCTTTTCTTGTAGCATCAAGGAAAGAAATGGAAGTGGATGGAAGCAAAGTTTGTGTGTGTAGGAAAGAGGGGTCATATTTCTCAATTGCTATTCATTTCACTTTTTCTCAGACATCAGATGATACAGCTTAAATTAGTCCCCCCATTCCTGTTATTCCAAGATAAGCAGAATGCTCAGCCTTGCTTTTCTATTTTCTCAACTTATGAATGGCTCAGACATTTTAGCTTGATTTTTTTTCTCTCCTATTGATAAGAAAAAGAGGTAAGCAGTTGAAAGAGAAATAAAGATACCAAGACCTAACCCAGACATAGCAGATAAGAAATTGTTTTAAAAGAGGTGGAGTTTAACAACCTGAACACATTTAAGTATTTTAAATAATTGAAATGGTATAAAATTATCTGAGGAAAAAACATGACTTGCTCCTAATGAAAAAAAAATAAATACAAATGTAAGATAATGCCTCTGATTCGGCCTCCTGTGGCAGCACTGAGCAGCCTGGAGACAAAGGTGAGTATTCAGGCCCACAGCAGCTCTTGAGTCACTCACAAAAATATTCCCCCTTTTTTAGGAAGCCATTTATGAACCCATGAACCCATTCATCATTGTTACACACCAAGGCTTGTCTGCTGTTGCAGAAATTGCTTTGCACCCTGTCGTACAGTTACAATTTAGCTCAGTTACAGCTGGTTTCATATTCACCAAGAGATACAGCTGCCCTGCATCTAATCTTGAACTGTGGCAGAACTGAGGATCATCCCAAATCCTATTGTGTCTCATCCAGCTTAAGTTTCATTGCACAATGGGCAATATCACACTTCAGGACAGGGTTTTAGTTATGGTGCACAGTATAGTATACAATGATGCTCAGAAGCTATGCAGTGACCAAAGCAAAAGCATCGCAGGAAGCTTACGTCTGGTGGGAATGTGTTCAGGGTTTCAGTTGACAAAAGCCTCCAAACCTACCTTGCAGTCCAGCACCTATCAGGGAATTAAAACTAACTACATATCTTTCAGGAGTCTGGAAGTTAATTTAGCATCCTTGAAGCTTGGCTCTGGGTCTGTTTCTTCTGACGGCAGGAAGGTGTGTGCATTTAGATGTTCTCCTGCAGCATCAGGCCTAACCTAATCATTCATTTATGCATCAAATCTTACAGTTTGATAGTATAAAAAAGGAAATAAAAAGGGATCAGGAAAGTAGAAGTAAAATAAGCAACAGTAGATATTGCTGAATATATTTTCTGTGATTTTGCTAACTCAAAATTTAGTTGGGTATCTATATTTAAATCATTAACAATTCACACATTCCTTACAGAAATTATGAGTTTCTATATACCAACAAAAATCAGTCTAAGAGTAGGCAATGTTCTACTGGATAGCAGAATTATTTGGTTAGATGTGGAGGGACAATGTACAAACCATGCTCTTGAATGAGACACTGAACTACTGTTTTCTACTTGGTTGTCAGCATCCAGTGTTTCTCCTCGTGTATCAAAAAACTGATGTATTAACTGAACAAGAGAAAAATCACAAAACTCAGCCTTCCTGTAAGTTGCAATCTTTGTCGTGTCAAATTCCAGACAAACACTCAACTTCTTTGGAAACCTGGAAGATTTTACAGTCCTCTTTGGAGCTACCATCTGTTGGAAAACCTCAGGAGTACTGATTTCCATCAAGAGACTGCCAGGATGTCACTAACACAGCAAAGAAATTCCTCTGTATCTCTCAAAATCCCACTGCACCTATACATTTAACAGAAAAAAACATTGACTTTGGTGGTACTCCTTCAAAGTACAGAAAGAAGCAAGCATTACATCTCACAGTCCGTAGATAAACTAAAATATTAACTTAAGATTTTGTAAGGTCCCAAAGAGTTTTGTTTTGGTTAGATTTGTCTGGGTTTACTGCTGTAGTTTTCAGTATCCTTTACAGACCTCAAACCATTTGTTTCCACCTAGTATTCTGTGACTTTCTGTCATTCAAACTGCATTTTGGTAGGAATAAATATGGGCTCATACACCATCTTCCACATGCTTTCTCTTGTTCACATCATGCTGTACATCTAGCCACACTTTCCAGTTCAGCAGCAGAATGCAGGTCTACCCTTATAACAGATGCCAAACACCTTGTGAAATACCACTTGAGACTTAACAGTCTGCTGGGACATATTTGGTACAGCAAGAACATGCCACCTCCTGCTAGGCCAGGGCTCCTATCATTTAGCATGTTTGGATGGACAATGTTTGAGGAAGGCACCCTCACTCTACATTTAATTTCTTCCACTGTTAAGCCAGTGGGCCCCTCTGACCTTGTGCCAGCATGCAGGTACCTAGATGACCTAAAATTTGGGCATTAAGCCCAGGTCAAATCCTTGGAGAATATGCCTCCTAAAGCCACATCCACTATAATCAGACTTTTGAATGCAGATTTCAAGAAATAAGTCTTCCATCACCTCTGGCTTGCTTGCTCACTCTCCAGTGACCGTGGATTTGTATTTCCCTATGAATTTCTCTCCCTTGTTGTATTTATAGTTCAAAAGAAACCAAATCTTCAGACATTCTTCATCCTTCTCCACTCCTGTCATACTTACTCCCTGCTCTGAATTCCTTTTCCATGACTTGTCTTTCACCCTGTGCATCTCACTCTTGTGCCGGTACTCGCTCATGGAAATAATTCATTCAAGTCAAGGCTTCTGCTCTCCATTCTTCTGTTGCTTTCTGCTGGCAGCCTCTTCTTCATGCTGCTGTCTGCTCACCTGAGAGCATACATATTCTACTCATCTTGGCAATGCAGACGAGGACAGCAGGATACCAAATAACAGACACAGTACAGTATCATACCTTTAGTGTTTTAAACATGCTTCTCCATTTTTGCAACATTACATTCCAGGTTCAAAATCAGTTAGTTTTGGGTTTTTTCAGATTAAAAAGCAACGTGGCTTTCAGAGTCAAAGTGGAAAGAATTATTAGTTACTGGAAACATGAAAAAGAAACCTGTATATAATGAATAAATTTCCCCACTGGAACAAGGTGCTCAGTATAGATTCCCCTTTCAACACATGGCCTTGTTCATTACCACATTTAAAGCAACTTGGTTTTCTAATGGATTCTGTGACACCCAAACACCTACCTTGTGCTACTTGTTCTACAGCCAGGTGAGATGGAGAGGTAATGTCTGTATCTCTCCCTCTCTCCTCCTGTGTATTTTGATGAGACTTCTTTAGAATGAAACTGAGTATCAGGCATTTTTATTAGCCTGAGCAGAGTGTTCCTTTTCAGCCCGCCCAAGAGAAAACCACACCACCTCAGCTGTGCACATATTCTACTCAGAGCAAAACAGCCACATTTGGTTACTGTAACAATTTTTTTATTATTATTATTTTAGTTACTTTTTCACATAAAACTTTATGTAAGCTACAAAAATTGTGAAATGCCGAAATGGTACTAAAACTCCAAACTTTAAAGTTTTGATAAAAGAAAAAAACAAACAACCAAAAAACACAACAAAATGAACTTGTCTTTCCCTGCTACCAATGACCATTTAAAACAAACTGTGGTTTGGTGGATTTGTTTAAAAAACATACCATACACTTCCCAAAAAATAAAGAAAGAACAACATCAGAAGAAACAATACCATCAGAAGAAACAATACCATCAACGACATGAAGCATTTAGTTGTCTTTTTCTCACTCTTTTTTTTTTTTTCTTCTTTATTTTTTTTTTTTTTTCTCCTTCCTTTCAAGACAGAAATGAAATTTCTAGGCACAGTTTTAGGCATTATAGAGGACACAGAGGCAACAGGTTAGTGTGCACTGCGCTGTACAAAAATACAGTCTTAATAAATTACATTGCTAACCATTAGACTTCACTTACCAGTCAGTTCATTGCATGTTTAATAATATACAGTTACATGCTAATCCATATATATATCATTTATATTTCAAACACATAGGTCTCTCTATATTCATTTTTAAAATGTACAAAAAGCTAAACAGATTTGTGCAAGAAATCCAGAAGAGGTGCTAGGTACTTGTCAGCACCGGACGGTATACTTTAAGCTTAAAAAATACAAATAACTAGCCCTGCTTGCAAGTTTGCTCTCTCTATATATTTATTTATTTATTCATATATATATTTGGAAGAAAAACAATGGATTTGTTGTGTTAGAGGATCATCCTACCAGTGAAATGAAGTCAAACAACTGAAATAACTGTGACATGACACAAGCAGAACATACAAAATGATTGATTTCTCGTACGTACACTCAAGACATAGGTCTGTGGCTAGAAAAAAAAAAAAAAAGAAACAAGATCACTATAACATTATAGATACTTCTGGTTCAGTGCTGAGATACAGAATGCTTGCCAAAATTGGCATGGTAAGGAGGGGTGGGAGGATAGAAATGGCAGTAGCTAAAGGTAGGTACGTAAACCCATATAGTAGATACACAAAGGACCTGAGGAGTTTGAGAGACAAGTCCTCGCAGATTTCACTGTCTTCAAGAGAAGTAGGTGTTGAGACTGAAAAATCAGATCTCTGACTCAAATATGAACGAAGAACCTTGTCTTTAGGCATTTGTGTTTGTGAACTTTTTGCCTTTCATATTAACAGCCAGGTGACTTGCAGAGCACATGCCATTAATGCGCATATGCCTCAGGCCTGACAGTTGTTTTCACTCAAACTACAGAAAGAAAATAACAGATCTGATAAAGTAGTAGATACGATATGGGTTCAGCACGGTACCTTCTTGTCAGCATAGGCAAAGTGCCACACAACGTTAAGCACCAGAACACCACCCTCCTAGAAAGGTACAGATGACTTCTCACAGTGCGCTTCTCTACATTAACCTAAGTCCCATGCCAAACTGCAATGTTTTTCATGCTGCTAAATAAAAGCAGAACGACACAGCTGTTCAGAAAGAAACACTGAGGATATACTGAATATCTGCCTTAAGTCCGTCTCAAGACAAAAAAAACCCCACACAGTTACAACTGCTCTCTGGTGCCTGCAAAACAAGTGGACATAATTTTTCCTCCCATCATTTTTGTTCTCTAAGCACTGCCATTCAATCCCTTCCAAGCCAAGCCGAGCTATCATTTTGTTCCATCTAAGCTAGCCAATCACCACTGGTCTTGGAAAGACTGCTGATATGGAATATTTTGCTGCAGCTTGTATTTATAGTTCAAAAGAAACCAAATCTTCAGACATTCTTCATCCTTCTCCACTCCTGTCATACTTACTCCAGAGTTTTTTTTAATAAGCCTTCTCCATACAACAGCAATGCTTTCACAACAGCCTCCTAAAGGCAGCCCTGTGGTTCCACAGCTGTTGCAGAACCTCTGTGCCCTGCAAAACAGTGGCAGAGGCATTAACACTGTACACTTGCTCTTAACATTGAGTAATTTAGCAGTCTTTTTCCATGTCACAAGCCAAACCACTTGCGTAGAGGTGGATGTGCAACCCTCGTGTATTTTGCCTGTGCACAGCTTCACATAGTATATATTTTAAATTTCTCCATTAAAAAAAATAGTCATTTCTAAAGATCAGAATTGTATAAAAATATGTTCATAATTAATTGAAGATCTCCAAAGAAGCAAATCGTAAACAAAAATAAAAAGGTGATGCGGATTAAATTCAGGTGAAAGTTCTTACTACCTTGAGTCTCATGGGTACAGTCTCTGGATGTTTTAAGTGGGAAACATACTAGGCAAGGAGAAATTAGATGTACAGAATCATCAACCAGTCCATTATAAGCTCAGCTTTTAAAAACAAGAGATTACCTCCTGAAGTGTTAATGTTTTAATGTGGACATGATGGGGTCTCAGTTGTGCTCTTGATGATCAGAGACACTCACAATCTAACTAGTCTTTTTTTTTTTTTTTTACATGGCAGTTGTTTTCTTTGCAATAGCCTTAGAAAAGAATGTTTGGTAAGTACTAGGTTACACACGGAATAACAAGCAGTTGTTTTGTCCAGTTCTGTCTTAACTTGATGTGAACATTTAAGCATTTCCCATAACACAGAGTCTGTACAAGGGTGTACACAGAAGACAAACAGGTTTCATGTTTATTTTGTAACACCAACCAAAACTGGGGATGCCAACTGGAGACTTTCAAAAATGTATACAAAGTCAGTATTTTAACCACTGCATCACAGCTCGTATTACCATTTGAAGATGAATCAGCTCTCTCCCTCTGCATTTATATTTGTACTATATATTCATTTATACTAACAAATACCTTTGAAAAATATAACTGAAGTTGTGCCATATGCATTGTTTTCATGATGGTGTTCAGAAATTAAGCGGGTACTTAGGACAACTGCAATTCATTCATACACTTTAGATGCCTCAGGGACAGAGGAGCTCTATTTCTGCTCCTTCTTATCTCCACCCTCCCAGCACAACACTCATTGCTGAGACAACTTCCAACTAAACAGTTAGAAGCATGTGTCTCCCAGTTTGGACTTCCTTCAACAATCTGCTACAGCTGGCACACTGATGTCAATTACCAATTCATGAAATCCTGTGTGGTTGGTGCCTTGCTGTTGCTTTTTTCTTATTATTATTACTCCCCCAGAAGACTGTTGAATGAACATATTAGACAAGTCATTAACTAGTTACATTCACTGCCCTCAACAGTCACTTGCAACTAATTCCTTAAGAGCTTTTTTTGAGCAAGTAACAAGGGGCCAACACAGCCTATTGTACAGGATGCCACTGCCTGCTTATCAGACATCTGAATCCTCTATGATACAGGGAAACTTCTAAATGGAGCCTATACCACCTGCTCCCCTGAAGGCAATAGCAGATGCTGGCATTGCATTCTCATTCCAACTAGTTTTCTCACAATGATCGCAGTCACGTAGATCCTGTTGCTTGTTGTCAGGAAAAATGAAGCTTATGTATCAGCAGCTTGCAGCATCTGCCTATGTAAGATCAGCAATCCTAGTGTCTGCAGTTCTTTTAAATGGTTGTAAAAGCTGGTTACAGTGTTCACACCCAAAAGGCAAAGGCTATTTTATCAACAGAGCAGACTGTTTGGTGCTCCACAAGTGTTCTAAAAAAACCGTGAGTTAGAAAAGATGGGGTAATCCTTTTGCTATTTTAGTTGCCATTAAATGATTCTAGTAATAGTCTTCATAGTTCTTAGGGTTCAGGCAATAAAGAATGGCACCCCCAAATGAAAATATAGTTGCACCCCAAGCCAGGCCATAGCCCCAGTTGAACTCATGATATATTTTCAAGCTGACCGTTTCGATGAACTTGATTGGATAAAGGACTAAGCTGCACACTTGGAGAACAACTGAAAGAGAAAAATAAACCCAAATGTCAGAAGAAGCCTTAATTCATTTCCATAAAACAAGGAAAACATCCCATAACTCAAATTCACATTTAAAATGCTTTTGTTGCATTTTTAGCTTGTAAGTACTGCTCTTTTTGAAAAAGACTATCACCTTCATCTCATTCACAGAGAGAGCAGAAGTTCTTCCATACTTCCTCACCGATGAACAAATGTTACTGCCACAGTATAACAATGCTCCTTCAGATGTCCATGAAATAAACAGTGAAAGCAGTCCTTTCCCAATTCTGTCTCTCCTTGGTATTTTAGTTTGCAGTCATTATTCCTTCCATAAAAACAACACTAAGATCACTTGTTCTTATTTTAAGTCAAAACAAGAAACAAGTATTAAAGAATATTAATAGCTCAGATTTAAATAATTTACTTAGCCTAGAAATAACTCATTCCAGTAGGTGACAATATTTATGCTCAGTAGATGCTCTCTGAATTAGTATTTCACATTACTGTGTACTGTAATCAGAATTAATGATACTGTTACACAGAATACCACAGAATATATAAAACCTTATCAGTCACTGAATTTCCAACCGGCAAAGCATTGACTCCTATTACAAATTTAGAGGGTGGATCAGAAATGCTTCATGATAAAAACCTAATAAAGCAGATCAAATCCAAGGTAATAAAAGAAGCTTTAAAATTATTACTTTTTACAGCATCCTCTTCTCACCAGATCTCCTGCAGCCTGATCCACAGGTCTGCAGTGGAATTCAGCAAACCTGTTAATTATCGTACTACATCAAAAACAACCCCCACCACATGCAGTAGTCTGAAAAGAAAAATGCAGAGATGCAGAACATCAGCTTGCTCAAGAAAATTCAGTTTCATCAGCATCCATTCTCTTTTAACTTCAGGCACAATAGTAACAGAAAATTGGGACAATAGTTTCCAAGGCAAGCAGGTGAAAACTATGCTCGAAGACAATGAGTTGTGTGATGCGGTGATCCTTCAGGCCCCTTGTTCTGCTACCCACAAAAGACTAAATATCACAGGAATGTGCAAAACATCCTTTTTGGCCCTTGTATATATGATAGAGACTTTTCACAGTGCTCCCTTCCAGCATCTAACACTGTCTATTTTTATGGACTTCAGCACTTGAGTGTCTTTACAGCCAGCTCCAGCCCCTGGATTACAGGCAAGGTTGGCACATCCATATAGTTCACAGGATCACAGGACGTTAGGGGTTGGAAGGAACCTCTAGAGATCTTTGAGTCCAACCCCCTGCCAGAGCAGGACCATAAAATCTAGCGCAGGTCACACAGGAATGTATCCAGACAGGTCTTGAAAGTCTCCAGAATAGAAGATTCCACAACCTCTCTGGGGAGCCTGTTCCAGTGCTCTGTGACCCTTACTGTAAAGAAGTTCTTCCTCATGTTGAGGTGAGGTGAGGTGCTGTAGTTTAGATCCAATTGTCCCTTGTCCTATCACAAGGTGCCAGTGAGAAAAGGCTGGTAATTTTAAGCACGCACTTAAGTATTAGTGGGTCTGAGATATACCTGATGGAAGTTCAGTGGCACTCAATATAATGCCATAACCACTTTCCTCAACATTGACTGGTCCTTTTTTTACAGTTTATTAAGTATTGTAAAAAGAATGAACACAATTTAGAGAATTGTTACAAAGTCAGAGTCAATATCAAATGCCAGTGGATAACAGGAAGACTACTTTGGAATACAGAAGCCCTTCTGAAATTACACTTGGAAACTATAGGTAAACAAAATAATACTAATGATATTCTTCTACTGCTTGAGCACTTGCATACTCAAAATCTGTCATTTGCCTTTTTATTCCCACATGCACTCTTCAGTGTTCTCAAACTGGCACTTTCATTAGGCCTGGAGATTAATGTTTGTCTGTCCTCTGGAAGGGACTGATATGGGGAGATGATCTCCAATGCTCATTACACCCTCACTGGTAACACTTCATAAAACACTGGAAAATTCACCTCTCCCCTCTCAGCATACAGAACAGTCTTTGGAGCCTTACTTGAGACTGACAACGTGAATAATGTTTTGGAGAGTGGATTTTCTGGTGTGAGGACCAAAATCCACAGATTTTTTTAATCCTAAAGTTATTGAAGTGTTACTTTTGTGTTATTCCATTTTAATATAACTTTTTGTCTGCCAACTCATAAAACATGGTGCAACACTGGAGAAATTTTGACAGGATTCACTAGGGGAAGCACCTACTTTTATGAAGAGATTACACATTTCAATTCTGTATAATAAGAGCATCATTATACCAAAAACCACCTGAACATATGCTCAGCTTTCAGACACATGCTTTAAGACCATTCAAAGTCAAAAAGGATTTCCTAAGATGAATGGAAATAAGCAAGTTTTTTAGTGGCTTTCTGAACGGCCAGATGAAGAGTCTCTGCTGAGTCAACAATCTGCTCTCTGTGTGCCTGTGTGTCAAATGCCAGCTAAGGAAGGTTTCCATCTTCCCTCAATCAAACATATGAAGTATGCTGAATTTTAATCCACAGATTTGACTTGTCAAAACAAACAAAAAAAGTGATTCTTCTGGAAGAGGAACATGTTTCTAAAGCAGCAACACCCACAAAAGGTATTTTAGTAATTTTTAAAGTGAGGGTTCTTGCTTTTGCTACTACTGTTCTGGATACAGTACTGTAAAAGACATCCTGGCGGCAACTAGCCAGTGGAAACAGCTGTGCTGCATAACAATCATCACTTTCTTCCTGGGGAGTGGGAAGGGACCTATGTAGGCTATAAAAAAAACAGTTGGTGAAGTTATGAAAAATGACCAGTATGACCCTAAAAGATGTTAAAACCAATGTTTGCAACTACTAATCTGCTTTCAGTGAAGTTAAAGTAACTCCATGCTGTGTTGACTTGCTCATGGAAAGTGTGTGCACTTTTTTCAGATGTGCTAGCTTTTCCTGTATGAGAAAACAACAACAAAAACAAACAAACAAAAAGGCTATTCACTTCAAGTTTGGACCCATTTTTATGACTACCACTGTGATGCTGTAAGACAACTGCACAGAACACAAATACCAGCTTTATGTCATTTACATGAAATATAATGTGTACTCACCATATTAAACTTGCAGGAATCACAACAAATACTTACAACTAGGAAAATATAATTTCTGTCATCTTTTTTAACTTGTTCAAATGTTTGGCTATAACAACTTTGCTGTCAAAAAGCCACAATTATGGTGTGGCTTTCTAATTGGTCTATATTTACAAAAAATGGTGGTGCTGGCTACTAAGTTCTGCATTTCTCTTCTTTACTACATTCCTTCTGCTCCTTCACGTGAGTAGAGCACTTCATTAATAAGCAATGGGTGTTGCAGTTTCAAAAGTTAACGCACATACAATTGCTCTCTGAGATTTCAACTCAATTACAACTACTCTCTGAGAAATTGTTTGCATTTAATACAACCTGCACAATTAACTGTCAGGATGCCCAGGTGGTCAAACAGGGAGTTTCTCAATCACATGCAAGAAAGGGGTATACATGAGCAGACAACCAGTGGCAGAACAAGAGGACACAGTCTCAAGCTGTGCCAGGGGAAGTTTAAGCTGTGAGGAGAAAGTTCGTCACAGAAAGAGTAATTGGCCATTGGAATGGGCTGCCCAGGGAGGTGGTAGAGTCACTGTCCCTGGAGGTGTTCAAAAACGGATTGGACGTAGCACTTGAAGCCATGGTTTAGTTGTCATGAGGTGTTATTAGGTAACAGGTTGGACTTGATGATCTCTGAGGTTTTTTCCAACCTGGTTGATTCTATGATACAACTATAGACAGACAATGACAGGAGCATAAAAGCACAGTACTTAAGATATAAAATCAGGAAGACTGAAGGCCAGCTGGACCCCAGCATAAAGTTAGGAAATGGCAAAAAGAGTAATAAGAATTTTCACAGCAGCATTAGTTGCAAAAAGAAGATCAGAAAATATATTCATACAATGATGGATGAGAAAGCCAGTTTAGTGACAGGCACCTTCTTCAAGGACTCTGAGTGGCATGATCTGGGACAGTGTCAGCAGTGGTGGATTAGGTTAGGGATGACATAAGAGTTACACCCATAGCTATAGAGACAGATGAGTTTGACCAAAGGGCAATGAAAGAGTTGGCCAATACAATCATAAACCCTTCACAAAAAAAACATCACTCTGATCAGGAGATATTCAAACAACTGAAAAAAGGTTAATGAGTCCATTTAAAAAATGCTAGAAGTGAAAAATCCATACAATTATAGGGTGGTCAGCCTCAACTCAATCCCTGGAAAGTCTGAGGACGGGTTACAGGGCCAGTTTAGTTCATGAGCGCTAAGATACTCCAGCAAGTACCTAAGCTAGTGACCTCAGCTAGACCAAAAATGCTGTGAAGAGCTGAATGAGCCAAGATGGCTCCATGCAAGTGTTCTGCAACTCCCTCTCTATGTGCCCCACATTTTCACATTACCTGAGGTACTGCTGTTCCTCCCCCATTACACAGAGCTGACTGTATTTTAAACACACTCACATCTCTTCATCCCTTGCTGGCTTACTCTCAGTACCTAGGCTGAGTTATATCTTTTGTCCTTTTGCTTTCTCATGTCTTCCATCTATTCCAGTCCTAGTCAGTCAATCTTCTTCCTTACTTACAGAGTCACTACCTCAAATCTAAAGCTGGGAAGGAAAAAAAGCCAGAAAGATCTGTGAAATCCACATGAGAACCTTTTAATCCATGGACAGCTGCATAAGGCATAAACTCCACTGTGCTGCAATCTTAACCTTCTGCTCTGTAGCATGGAATTCTTTCCATAATTGTTTCAAGATATGCCAGGCCAAATTCAACTCTAAAAATAGCCAACATCAAAGATAAAATCTGTAGGAAACTACACTAATGATACCAGGGTCAAATCCTAAAAGGATTCTCCTTAGATTTGCCAGATAATGAAGAACTGGGCAAGGCTGTCTCAGCCTCATCATCTCAGTCATGGTGGAGGCCCCATCCCTGGAGGTTTTTAAGGCCAGGCTGGATGGGGCTCTGAGCAACCTGATCTAGTGTGAGGTGTCCCTGCCCATGGCAACAAGGTTGGAACTGGATGATCTTTGAGGTGCCTTCCAACCCTGACAATTCTGTGATCTCTCATCTTACAAGCTTCAAGTCACGGCTATTTAAAATGCACATGCACACACACAGGGGCAAAGGAAAGAGGTGAACACCGCTCAAGCCTTAAAGCACCAATACATTTTCCTTTTTGATGTAAGCATTAAACCTCCCTAACCCCAACCTTTTGTAGTACAGACTAGAAATAATTTTGTGCAGAAGAGAACAGATTAAGCTTTAAGACAAACTGCAGGATTTGGGGATTTTTTTTCCCTTGGAGAAAGATGTTTCTTTTTTTTTTTTTTCCTACTACAAACTGAAGTGTAACCTCCATGAACAATATGGCAGCAGACGGCTGAATAATTACTAAATTACTACACAGTGTTATGAGAATTTAAGTCAAAAGCCAAATAAAAACCCCTGTTTCCTTCAAAGGTAACTGCCCATATGTCTTCACAATCTCAGAATTAGAGTAGAATTTTAAAATAATGGCATTAGTGCCTTTATTCATTTAGCCAAGCAAGCAAAACAACACATAGAATAAAAAGAGACGACTTCCGCTGAGGAAATCTGACCCTAGGATTCACCCATTTCCTAAAAGCAAATTAAATATAACCTACCAATGTGTCTTGAGCAAACAAAAGTGCATCTTGAACAGCTGAGGCTCAATTAAGGTAATGTGAACAGCAGGGGGCAGCAGGAGCCTTCCCCGGAGCTTTGTTTCGGTCCTGAATACTCTACAAATCCTGCACCCTATCTTTTCATATCCTTCTATGCGCCCTTTTTTTTTTAACACATCCCAAAGACTAGGTCCTGTCATCCTCTTCATTATGGGCTATCAGAAGGGGCTTAAGCTGCTGGCTCCAAGGCAGGTATGACTGACAGGACGAAGGCAAACCGGCCTTGGTGAAATCTCAGGAGAGACAGAAACATCCATGCTGACTAAGCCTCAAAGCACCAGAATGTACAAAAGGAGATGATTTGATATTGTAATTACAGCTCACTGGATCAGTCTTCCAGACAATTTGGATTCATAGGTCTCCCTTAAGATTTTGAGATAGTTTATATAAACTGTTCCATTTTCATGTTTTAAAAAGCAGGCAGGGGCTACGCTATGACAGCTTGTTAAATTAATAACCAAGTACGCAAGCCGATACAAGGAAATTAATTCCTCGTGGCACGGGGGTATATATAAACACCTCACAACATAATCTTATTAAGTTTGACACATAGGACTTCAAGGGTTCATATTTGGGCATTAATTTTCCTGTTTCAAAAACTGTAAAGGGAAGAACATTAAAAACACAGAAATGGCTTTGCATGAAGAATAAAAATGAGGACACTGAGCAGCATGGAGTCGTAGGTTAAAAATGCTACTTTGAGATTTATTCTCTAGGGTTACCCCCATTGCATGTACTTCACAAAACAGTAAAATGTACAGAAAATAAAATAATTGTTTATGAATTAGTAAGAGTGCAACTGCAAAAAATTACTGATGTCATGCAGAACCAGCGTATCGAGAAACCTCACCAGAGTTAACGCAGAAGTAAACCAAATGCCTCTGAATTAGTATGCAGAACATGGTATATCTTCCTTCACAAAAGTGAAGCTGCTCTCATGAAATTTTCATAGTGGTACCAGTAATCTGCTTACCTGCAGCAAAGAGCATGACTGCAACTGGTCTGTAGAACCGCCTCCGAGATCCTACGCAGATGGAGATCAACCCAACCAGGAAAGCTATAAGAATAATGGCAGCACCACCCAGCAGCAAAGCGAGAGTAGCTATCTGCCAGTCTAGGAGGGACAAAAGAGTGGGGAAAAGATTAATACAATTTCAGTAAAGTAAGTCCATTGGCCTGACAGAAACAGCAGAACATGAAGAACAGAGACTTGCATTGAGGCTCGAGTAAATAAACAACTGTGCTTTGGATTTCTTTCCTCCTAATTAGTGAAACACCTTTATACAACAGATGCAACTCGGGAACAAAGTGCTGCAACCTTCCACACTTAGTTGGCCTCTTTGGGATTTTGGTTCAAATAGGACTGAATAATTTGGTCTTCTGGTTTTTGTCCAATTTAGAATGAAAAATTGAGACTGGGTCAGGATTAGCCAGCATGTGTTAGCTGCCTTCATCATAAGTTTCTCACAGAAAAGAGTGAAAGCCAAACCTCTGCTTGAGCTGATTATGATGATATACAAAGGGAAATTCATGGAGGCTTATCACATACACTCGTCACTTGGGAAGAAGCAAAGCCACATAATATGAATAATAAAACAAAAGGTAAAAGTAAGGAGATGCTCAAAGGAACTAATAAATAAATAAATTTAACACTAAACAAAAGGCATGGAAGTCAAGCCGTTATAGAGGCAGCAATGATCATAAAATGCAGATCAAGTAAAATCTGAAATCCATATGAAAATGTCAAGTTATCTGTGAAAATGTCTGTTTTTCTTTCCTCTCCCCAAAAGCTACTTCTGGATTTGGTCCAGTGCATCTTCTAGTTATTTTTATACATAATGGACACAGTTATACACAATATCCTTGCAGTCATAAATTACGTAAGCCAAAATCTGTTTGCAAGCTGATGATCATCACAGGCCTATGCAACATTCAAGATCTAACGTAAAAGCTTCTGTACGATTTTAGAATGGCATGGCATTTGTGCTGTCTCTTCCTTGCAAAAGAGCATCATAGAATTCTCAGGTTGGAAAGGACCTTAGAGATCATTTAGTCCAACTTCCCTGCCAGGGACAAGGATGCCTCTCAACTAGAGTTGGCTGCTCAAGGCATCATCCAGCGTGGCCTTAAACACCCCCAGAGGAGAGGCATCCACAACCTCCCTGGGCAGCCTACTCCAGAGACCCATCACCCTTGAACTGAAGAACTTCTTCATATGATCCAGTCTAAACCCACTCTCCCTCAGCTTAAAACCATTCCCTATTGTCTTGTTGCTAGACACCCTTATGAAAAGTCCCTCTCCAGCCTTCCTGTGAGATCCCTTCAGGTATTGGAAGGCAGCTATAAGGTCCCGCTGGAGTCTTCTCCAGGCTAAAAAACCCAGCTCCCTCAGGCTATCCTAATAGCAGAAGTGTTCCAGCTCTTGGATCATCTTTGTGGCTCTCCTCTGGACTCACTCTGTGTTCTTCTCATGACAGGGACACGAGAATTTGGTACAATATTTGAGGTGGGACTCTCACAAGAACAGAGTAAAGGGGAAGAATCACCTCTCTTGACCTGCTGATCACACTCCTCTTGATGCAGCCTAGGATACGTGTGAATGAGCAAACTGACAGCTCATGTTGAGCTTCTCATCAATCAATAAACCAAAGTCTTTTTCTTCAGACATACTCTCAACCCACTCTGCACCCAGCCTGCATTTGTGCCTGGGACTGGCCCAACCCAGATGCAAGACCCTGAACCAAATTTGGTTTGTTAAACTTCATGCAGCTGTCACTGGCCCACTTCTCACTGGCCTGTCAAGACCCTTCTGAATGGCACCCCTTCCCTCAAGTGAGTGCATAGCACCACACAGCTTAGTACCATTCAGTAACCATGCCTCTTTCCAATAGCAGGCATCAAGAAAAAGAATCAGATCACTGTTATCTCTACTATTTAAGTAGCTCAATGAAGACGACTGAAAATCATCTGCTGGGAAATGGATCTATGGATCAAATGCATCCTTCCTTCCTTTGAAAATAACAACCCTTATACAGTATTCAGAATGGTGTCAAAATGCATTATATAGTAAAAAAATAGTTCCTAAATTAATGCAGATATCTTAAGGTTATTTTAGTTTAAAAAAAAGGACCAAAATTCACATTCACTTCTGGAAAAGGGCAAAAGTACATGTTTTTTAAAAGTACATGGTTTTTTAAAAGTACATCCAGTTTTAAAAGGGACATAATCTGCTGAAGATACCAGCAGTGCAGCTGTGGGGCTTGGGAATGGAAGGCTGGCACCTATTATCACCAAAAAAAGCCTTCATATATTATATGAAAAAGAAGAAAGTGAATAGAAGAGCTATAAAAGCATTGCTAAAAAAAAAAAAAAAAAGTAATTTAAAGGCATGTTTGTGCAAGTACATACATTTAATTTCTTTTAGCAATTCAGGCATGTTGTTTACTAATACTTTAATTACTCAGTACTCAGTCTCGCAAGCTATTTTTCTCCTCATTTTCTTACGGGACCAAACCCCAAGGCTGGGAACAAACTCTCATTCTCCTCCTGTCAGCATGCAATCTCTAACATCCAGTTTGCTGTGTGGCCTGCTGCTCTACTATTACTGGGATGGAAATGCAATTGCAGTTATGGATGGGACTGTTGTCATGAGTGGCTTTTAATGTTGACACGATCCTTCAGAAATACTAAGCGGTTAGAATTGTGATGATTTAGAAACTATTCTTCTATCAGAGTGCATTACAAACACAAAATACAGAAATAAATAAACAGAATGGACCACTTTGGAAGAAAATGTAAGGAACCCTTGTTACTAAAAAATGACACAGATACAAAGACTAGACAGATAAATCCATATCACCCCCAAAGTTAAAAGCCATACAAAATTGATTAATACTATCAAAGTGTCAGATGGGAAACTCAGAAGCTAAGATTTTTGAAAGCCAGTAGAAATAAATTATTAACTGTTATCTTCACATTGTTCAGACACCAAAGTCTAATGGCAAACTAAAGGTGTGCAACACTGGAATCGCAATTAAATGAAAAGAACAACAACCAAATAAAAAGATGAATATCCTACTGTTTTCTAAACCAACATTGGCAAAATCACCAAATAAGAGAAAATAACTGAAGCAAATATGATATAACTGTGAGGTTAGACTATGGTTCAGCTTCCAGGACAGATGTATCTATGGATTTTGGAAAGGTTGAAAAATAAACAAACCACCTTATTGTAGGACTGATGTGGGAGGTAAAAGGACAAATGACTGTTGGAAGACACCTACACTCCCAACTAAAAAAGAACTGACTTAATTAAACAAAATTAATTTATTGGATAAGAGAACTTACTCAGTAATGTTGACTGTAGGACAAAAGTGAGGCTTTTAATGTTCCTTACTGCTAGCTGAGGGATTAAGTGTTGAAGGTTGTGCTCTGAGCCACAATGTCTGGAATTGCCTCTTAATTTTAGCTCCAGCTTCTGTTCACAGGAGCATACAGCTACCAGCCTTTGTCTTGAGCTGCAGCTGAGAGGGATGCTGGTTAAAGAACATCATGAAGGTCAGACACTAGTGCACAAAGAATACTAGCCTGAATTTTCCTATATTGCCTCTATTACCATGGAAACCACATGTTTAAATCTCCTTGTCATCACAGAAAAACTTTGACTTTCCATTCTGAAAGCCATTTGATCTGGTGACAAAATAAAGCTTATGCTGGATTAAGGAAGTAAAATCTTCTGTATGGGCCTTCCACTTAATAGTAATTACTTTTCAAGAAAAAATCCAGGCCCCTGGACTTTATACAAAAGAAGAGAAACATCCAAAGGAAGTGGAATCAGTGTCTCTGAAAGAACACTCTGTAAGTTAGATAGGTACCACAATATAACCACATAGAGCAGAGTTTGCTACAGTAAAACACTCTCTGATTCCTCAAAGTGCCCAGGTGTGATTTGTAGCACACAGCATCCAAAGGGGAACAGCAGACTGTTCTGTTACACAGTGTTACTGGCATGGAGAACATAAACATCATAAACCTATTTTAGGGTATCCAAAGCACGCTTGCACCATTTCTAGGCACGCACCAATCTTGCAAATAAGTTACTATACTCAGTGCAGGAGCCTGGGTAGTTCAGTGGGACTGCTTGTTCTCACAGAGATAGAAACATGTATAAACATGAGCAAAATGGGAACTTGTAGATAATAATTATTAGTTTCCTGGATTCAAAGCACAATGTGGTTATGCTTTAAGAATACACAACAGTATTTTTCACTGTACATCACTACAGTTTATTTACACAACACATCCACTACCTAAGAAAAAAGTTAAGAACCAGTAAAATTGCACTCCCACCAATCTCTTTAGACTTTAAAAAGCATTGCCACCTCAGAGTCATGCTCCAATTAAGTTGTTTTGTTTGTAACTGCAGTCAACAGAAAGCATAACTTCAGATCTTTTCAGTGTTTCACCATTTTAGCAGTGTGTTAAGAATTACACCAATAAGGCCACCTATCCCATTCCAAAAAAACCCTACCAAAACCAACCCAAATTAACACATTTTTGATGAGCATTAAGTTACTTGAGAGTGACTTAAGAAGAGCCTCACTTAATATATACTATTTTCAGGTGTGAAAGTACATATACGTATTTTTGTGCTGCACAAGACGCATCACAATGTCTATAAGCACAAGGAAAAAAACCCCAAAACAACAAACCAACCCCTAAACCATGCCAATAACTTTTTTGTCACTTAATAGATCATGTATAACTCAGTGCCTTTTTTTTTTTTTTGTAAGGGCAGCATGGTCTCACTGGCCTGTGGAAATTCTGCCTGCTTCTTAATGATAGGGAAGCACAGTGTTAATTGCACACTGAAGTGTGTGACTTCTCTCTCTTCTTTCCCCCCCCAAATGAATTGACCTAAGGCTTTAAGCTGTACATTCATTTTTAATTAAGAGCAGCTCTATCTGTGCTATTTCTTGGGGAAAAAAGTAATACTTCAGTACTAGGATAAAAATCAGGAAAAGTCATAAAAGGAAGAAACATCTCAAAGTTCTGAAATGTTTAATAATGATGTAATCTTGTAACATGAAAAAGAGCAATGCAGGGGCTAGCTAGCACTGCCATGGAATTCATGTTTTTAGCAAGTTTCCCCCAAATTAAATTTTATCTACTTGGGATTCTACAGTAAAAGAAGCAGTGGACATATAACATACTGTGGAATATGTGAGACATTTGTGTACAGGGTTCTTTGAGACAAATGTCAGTGAATTGAATTAATCTCTTAAGAAAGAATAATTTAATCCTTCATTTTATACAATGGTTCTTCACCACATGACAGCCTCACAAGGTTCAACAAGACCAAATGCAAGGTCCTGCATCTGGGTCAGGGCAATCCCAAGCACCGATATAATCTGGGCAGCGACTGGTTTGAGAGCAGCCCTGAAGAAGAGGACATGGGGGTGCAGGTGGATGAGAAGCTCAACATGAGCCAGCAGTGTGCACTTGCAGCCCAGAAAGCCAATCACATCCTGGGCTGCATCAAGAGAAGCATAGCCAGCAGGTCCAGAGAGGTGATTCTCCACCTCTACCCCTCCCTGGTGAGACCTCACCTGGAGTACTGTGTCCTATTACAGGAAGGATCTGGACATGCTGGAACATGTCCAGAGAAGGGCCACGAGGATAATTAGAGGGCTGGAGCACCTCTTAGGGACTTATGGACACTTAGGGACTTGGGGCTGTTCAGTCTGGAGAAGACAAGGCTCTGAGGAGACCTAATTGTGGCCTTCCAGTATCTGAAGGGGGCCTACAAGAAAGATGGGGAGGGACTTTTTAGGGAGTCAGGTACTAGGGGGAGAGGAAAAAAAGCAGAAATGGGTAGATTCAGATTGGATGTTAGGAAGAAGTTTTTCACCATGAGGGTGGTGAGACACTGGAACAGGTTGCCCAGGGAGGTGGCGGAAGCCTCATCCCTGGAAGTGTTAAAGGCCAGGCTGGATGTGGCTCTGAGCAACCTGCTCTAGTGTAAGGTGTCCCTGCCCATGGCAGAGGAATTTGAACTCGATGATCCTTGAGGTGCCTTCCAACCCTAACAATTCTATGATTCTCTGATCCTCTCCTAACAGAGGCTGATGTAAGAAAATGCATGCAGCTGTTACATGATGAAGGTAATGACTGACAAAACCTTGGGCAAGAAATGAAACTCAGCACTACTCTTAGGTAACTTTCTGTGATTTATTGCTTTCCACCTTTCATGCATCCACCCTCAGCCAATAAATATTATTAGAAATTGCAATATAGCACTTAAATTCAAGAATAATGAATTCAAAAAACCTGTCAAGTAAAGCATGGAAAGCTGAGGTACCCACGCATAACAAATTAAATATAACCTACTCAATGTCATAACAATCAACTAAGATAAATATTTTTGAATATGAAGCAATTAGGAATCTCTGGCTAAGTTTATAAACACTCACTAACTTGGTCATCAAACAGCCAACAAGAGTTTTAAAACACCCATAGTGATTATGTAAAAACACAAAGGTAGAATCTAGTTTCTAAAACTGCATTAGCCACACAATCAGTCGATTCCCTTTCTTCAGCATGACCAGATCCACACACTCCTGTGGAAGGCCAAGTTCCATGGAATTTGACAGAAATACCAAGGTAAAACAAGTACTGCAGTGGCCATTAAGCTCTCAAGTAAAATTATTCCACAAAGTCAATCCTTTGGAACCTCACCCAAGCAGAAATGATGGTTTTTAAGGAGCTGAGCTGATCAGATGAATTTTGTTCAGGATGAAGGGGATAGTGGTTAAAACTGGAATGCTCAGTGTCCATAAGTTACTTGGCCCATACTCTTCCTTTTTTGTACGGCCAGCACCACAAGTACAGTCTTTTGGAACTCCATAGGGTACACTTCTGCACACTGCAGAGAGAAGCACTTTCAGGCAGGTTCCATACCAAATCTCCAGAAAGTTGCTTTAGCTACAGCTCTCCACAGCAGAGCCTTGTACAAAAACTGCAATAAATAAGTATTTTCTGCTCGTTGTCCATTTCTATAGTATGCTTATTACTGATAGCTGCTGGACAGATCAACTCTAGCTTTCATGTTTTCTTTTTATTTTATGGATTGAAAATAAGTTGGGGTTTTTTTTGAAGTATGAAAATGACTTGTGAGAGTATCCTCAAAGTCACTTAGCCACCTAGAAAGCCTCACTAAAGCTATGGAAACCAGCCAGCTGTGACTGAATGCATTATTTCCTCAAGACAGAACTCAAAACACTTTCTTCTGAAAACACTGTGTGAGAGCACATATATGTTCAAACAAACAAAGTAGAAGAGACAAAACTGTTTTGTGCTTCTTTTTTCAGCAGGAAATTTGCTTACTGAGCTGTTCCCTAAGGAACTGGTCTTCACCCACACAGAGCAGCACATGGGAGAAAGCCCTCAATAACTCAGGTTGCACAACACAGGTGGGTTTAACAGAAATTCTGATTCACCAGATGTTTGATAACACCCAAACAGAAATTTGAGAATTTTATGCTGGATGCCAAAAATCCTAAGTGTTTGAGAGGCTCCACACAAGGTATCAGTCACTTTCCAATTACTGTACAAGGTGCTTGTAGGATGAAGTTCAACAAGGCAAAGTGCAAGGTCCCGCATGTGGGTAGGGGTAAATCCCAAGCACAAATACAGGCTGGGTGATGGGTGGATTGAGAGCAGCCTTGCAGAGAAGGACTTGGAGGTGCTGGCTGATGAGGCATCATAGCATCATTGAATTGTCTGGGATGGAAGGGACCTTAAAGCACTTAAGTCAGCCATGTGCACTGGCAGCCCAAAAAGCCAACTACGTCCTGAGTGTGGCCAGCAGGTCAAGAGCAGGTCAAGACCCTGCCTGAAGGACTGCATCCAGCTCTGGAGCCCCCCCACACAAGGACATGGATCTATTGAAGAGCACCCAGAGGAGGGCCATGAAGATGATCAGAGGGCTGGAGCAGGACAGGCTGAGCCAGTTGGTCTGTTCAGTTTGGAGGAGAGAAGGCTCTTGGGAGACCTTATAGCAGCCTTCTAGTACCTGCAGGGGGCCTACAAGAAAGCTGGAGAGGAACTATTTATCTAAGGGCCCATGGTGAGAGGGCAAGGGGAAATAGTTTTAAACAAGAGCAGGGCAGATTTAGATTAGACATTAGGAAGATGTTCTTTACTGTGAATGTGGTGAGACACTGGACCAGGATGCCCAGAGAAGAAGCTGTGGTCACCTCTTCCCTGGATGAGGCTTTAAGCAACCTGGCTTAGTGGGAGGTGTCATTGCCCATGGCAGTGGAGTTGGAACTAGATGTAAGGTCCCTCCCAACTCAAGCCATTCTCTAATTAAGTGTTCCTCATGATGAGTGAAGAGTCATTTAGAGCAAAAGAAAAAGACAACAAACACAAGACTTGTCCGAAATAAACCAGTTTACTGAGGCAAACCTGGGTACACCTGCATCTTGCTGAGATGCAGAATGATAATGGCTAACAACAGCTGACTAATGAAGGAAGAAAGGAAGGCACTTCCTTATCTGCAATATACCAGGGTCTAGAGGGTGTCTGAGAAACCATAAGGTCTTTGCTTCCCAGTTCTGGTTGCAGACTTGAACTTCTCTGCTCCCATTTCCCAGAACAATTTCTTAAACCACTGGGACAGACTGAAAACACTCTCTTCTTCCATCTGCTAGACCCACTCAAGCTGGAAAAAGATAAACATGAGATCTTTGGGGTCTTTGAACAAGTATCTATGAAGGAATCTGAATCCGAGTCTTGCTTTGAAGTGCTTCTTACCTAATTGGTCCTTTACATCTTTCTGGTGCCATTTACACACCTTTCCAGTGACAAATAAACACACTGAGTGCTACTGTAAGCCAGCCACAACTCAGGGTTCTCTTGCCTTTGAGCAAAAAAAGTCCTTAATCTCCTGAAGAGCTGTACCCTTCTCACTTAGCCTCCTCCCATGGTTTTCCTTTTCTCCATAGCAATTGTGATTAGAAAGGAAGAGGCCAGCTCCATTCCAGGCAAGGTAACAGCCCAGTAGCAGGATGCTCCAGGCAGAAGGTGCTCTTATACCAACCCTCCTCAGCCCGGGAAGGACATGCTTGCTAGGTCAGAAAAATAATTAGGTAGCCATTGTACAGATTCCACTCACCTTTCAATGGCAAGCATAGCTACCCTGCCTACCACCCTGCCACTCACCATGCAGGGGACAGTCTGGTTCCCAGAGTGGCAAGCAGCACACAAAGCAGAAATCATCTCAAGTTTTTCAGGATGGTCTTTACAGCAGTTTTCCATAAACTACAGACTGCATTAATCTGACTGATGTCTCCGTTTCATCTACCGTGCTCATCAGACTATTTGTGACCCTGCAACTGCTAGAACTTCCTGCAGGCTTCGATACCACAACAAGTTTTATCTCCCCTCTCTACAGAAGATCAGACTAAACAACAGAAGCAATAAAAATATGGTAAGCAACTCTACTGTTGTGCAAAGGAAACAGATTTTGCAAGACAACTATGCCCAAGGGGGTAGGGAGGGCTACAGATGTATGAGCAACTTGAAACAGCAGGTGCTTGCTCACTGATACACATCTCTCCAGAAGATGAAAGCTTGCATTCCTTAAATGCAGTACATCTTCAAATAAAGAGTTAACTGAGTGCCATCACACAGATCTTTATTATTTAAAGGCAACATGCATTGCGCATCATTTTTGCCAACAGAGGACTTCAAGACAAGCACAGCATTACAGAAAAAAACCCATGTAATCTATAATTCATTTAGTACAGCATGTGCACAGGAATTTCTTCCACTGGATACATGGCACTCTTCTGAGAAGGGCTCACTACTATGCCATTTTAGTTACTGGATAGTCATTCATTCAATTTAAAAAAGAGAACAACCACACACCACAAAAACCCAAACAAAAAAAAAATAATCAAACACACCCACAACTCCAATAACCTCCCAAAAACCTGGAAATCATAGAATTATGCCATTAGGCAAGAAGTGTGGGAGACGTGTTATGTGAACTTTTCAAGGAAATACCACCTCTTCTGACCTCTCCCGTATAATGTACTATTACATTTTAGTGATCTGAAGGAAGAAGTAGGCTTTGCACTGGAACAGCAATGCAATTATTTCCCCCAGTTACCAACACTCTTCAAGCAAACTGGCAATCTTTTGCAATCTTCAAAACTCACTCCATCGTTCCTTGAGGAAAAAAACAATTAACATTTAAAATAGTTCAAGAAGTACTTCTCCTCAAAATGGTGGCTTTTATAGTACAGAACTGGAACAACTAAAATGAAAATACAGAAAGCAATACACCTAAATAGACTTCATCCCACCTGCTGCTTGTTAGCTTGAATCCTATGTGGTCACCTTTGGCCATGAATCAGTAATAGAGGCACGATTACTCTCTATATAATTCTAAATATAAAATCTCATCAAATATTTAAACCACTTATCCCTAACACAAGGAACATTTTAACTTATTGGTGCAAGACTTTATTATTTAATAAAAAGATTTTAAAGCAACAGGATACATTACTGATTTTAAAACTGCAATAAACAATGGCAGTAACAATAATCCACTAAGTCTAGAAATCTTCCTTCCTTTATGACTTTAAGAGTACTATCAGTGATAAGGTGTATGGTGCTCTTGACCTGATCAGATAAACTCACATGAACTTTATGTATTACATGTTGTAACTGTATCTCTTAGCTGGTTGGAAATGGGTGACTGAAATGGCATCCTACATCACACTAAAGGGTCCAGACTACCAAAGAGAAGTCTTAGATCTGCTCTGCTTAGATCTGCTCCTCCCACAGATGTCTTGAAACATCCTGAGGCTACAATAACTGGTCCATTTGTAAAATTGGGAGCATACCTGAAAATATTCTATCTGGGGCCACTGTGAGGGGTAAGAAATTCAAGGCATTTTGAAAATGTTGAAGGAGTCAGACAGGCATCAGGCATAAACAGAGTATCAGTCATCACAGACTCGCAGAATAATTTAGATGGGCAAGAACCTCTGGAGGTCATCTAGTGCAGCTCCCCATGGAAAGCAGGGCCAATCTCTAAGGCAGACTCAACTTCAAAGTTAAATCAACTTGCTCAGGGTCTTAGATGCTGAGTTTGAAGTAGTGTGGCTTTTGATTTTATATCCACCCTCAGATGAAGTGTTGGGGATGATTATTAAAGAGAGCAATATGCAATAATGCAGACTAGTTTTCAAAACCAGAAGGAATGTTTTATTAATTCCTCCTTACATTGTATGAGCCACTTCCTTTAGGCTTAGTAAGATGACATTTGTTCTTATGCTATTTTATAGCAAACAATCAGCCTTTCTGAGCATGTTACAAATACTGTCAACATCAACTCTGAGCAACAATCCAGCTCTTCTAATGAGGAAGCTGCTTTTGAGCTAGCAATTTCCCCTTGGAACAACTCCTCAGATTCTAAACAAGCAGATACCATCCAAGACTATTGAGCCATGTCAATTCAGATATCTGCACCTAATGTATAATTAAGGTCAAATTCCTTCAAGTGCTACTGAATGAGCAGCCTCTGATGCTTTTTTTAAGAACAAATTAGAATACAATTATAAGCATAAAACCATACTCAAAGTTGGTTTACTGCACTATGCTGTAACTTAAGCTTACCTTTAAGGTTTGTTTCACTGCTCAGTTTAAACACCTACAGAGACCTTGTTTTAGTTACTTCCTGGAGAATGTTTTGTCTTTCAAACATTTGCAGACAGTTCTTGAAGAGTATAGCATTCTTAAACAAAAGCAAGTGTTGCATAAATAAATATGCAGGTTGTTAAGTAACAAGCCAAACACCTCCATTCATGAGGACGAATGCAGTCCATCAGTACGAAACCATCCAAACAGATATATTTTTTTATATACACTGTTTTCACATTAACTGAACTCCCGCAAGGGAGAGGTGGTTTTCTATGAGTAGCATATACATGTATTGAAACCAAAATACACAATGTTTTCCTGCACATCAGATTCTAGGGAGCCACTTATGTCTTCCACATCCTATCTGTGTACCTATGATTCTATGATCTCTAATATAAAGAACTATAATGGCTGCGGTCTGTTGTACAAATTCAAGTTTACCTCTAGTAATTCTGAAGGCAGAAAACAACTCTCTGTACAGCTGCAAGCACACTAGCACACAATTTTAGGAAGATTCTGTGATAGAAATAAATATTCATACATAACCCATAACTCTTGATAAATCTGTAAATGAATCATCACAAATTAGGCATGAGCCACTTCAAATGAGGTCTAAAAAAAAATAGTATCTCGTTTTAAGACACCAAAGGAACACTCCAAACCCTGTAAGTTGTGGGGGATTTTTTGGTTTAGCACATGAATTTAAAACACAGCTGACTTAAAGACAAACTTGTGCATGATCCAAGTTAAGCTTTGATCATAGATAATAATTTTATGCCCAGACAGCTAGTGAAACTGTAAAGCAGCATTGCTGGAGCTCTATATTTTGTCACAAAGCTTTTCATACTGGCAACTTTGATAGTTTTTCAGCTCCTGAAGTCTCAATTAATAGGAATTTTAGAATTTCATCAAGGGAAGAGGGAGATGATGGATATGCAAGAATACCTTGCTAGCTCCTACAGTTACAGGGGAAAAAAACCCACAAAACTTAACAGGTGACTTACATAGACTCGAAAGCCTCAGAAAACAGAAAGGTAAAATGAGGTATTTGTAGTCTTCAGATTTAAAAAATTAATTAGACTCATTATTTTACATTCTTGAGCTATCAATATTGTGAATTACTTACAGAACTTGAAAAAAGCAGTATGAGAGCAAAGGATTGCTTGCAGGATATATATATATATATATATATATATATGTATATATATATAAGCCCTCAAAACAGTGAATGAGTGAATGCAAGAATATCATACTTAAAGCTGTAGCAATGCTCAAGGAAAACATAGGGATTCTTTCCGGCTATAACAGCCAATGTAATCATGTTCTGTACGTTTCCTTCTGCTCTCCACTACTAAATTGCCCTTCTGATAGCAGTCAGGGGTCCTATATCTAATTACAACAAAGATTTTTAATTAAACCTCAAATATGCTTTAACAGCTTCTAGCATGAGCTTGCCCTTGATGGTGCCACTTGAGGTTCTCTCCTTCAAGGGATGATGAAGTAAATCTCCTAAAACCAGAGGTGAAGATGCCTTTTTCCTGTGTGTACTACTGCATTTCACAGCCAGCTAGCTCCAAAGCTGTTTGCACTGGTATCAAGCTAAAAGAGCTTTCCCTGTGTGAGCTCTCTCTGTGGGAGCCCTCCACTATCTCAGAAATATACCACTTGCTACATTCTCGATGTAGGAAGGAAGTGCACTTAAAATATAAAGGCAAGCACACAAAATGGTCTCAAATATGAGCCCAATCCAACCTGGTGAACTTACTGCAAGCCTTCCTATTGACTTTAATAAGAACTGTAACAGACTAGCAAAAGGCAAAGGAAGCACAGTGCAGTTTCTCAAATTTCAGGTCTCCTCAGAGTGCAGCATTGTGTGCAAAACATGAGGAACACCAAGGCTTTATTTCAGTTGCCTCACATAAAACAATCATTCATTTCTGCCCCAGCAGCTTGTGAAACCTGGCTCCTCTAGACTGGAAAGTATCTGCAGAAAATGAGTAAAGCTCATTCAAGGAACTTTTATGATAGTGGATGGGTGTGCATTTTGCACAGGATAGAATACAAGGACAGGACAGATTTTTCAACACACAGCAACCGACAAAAGCACATTTCTTTCCTATCCATCCTCACTCATTCATCTTCTACCTTCCCATAAACAGACAGGTGACCAATAGAGAGAGAGTTTAGTGTCCTTTTATGCTGTTCCATAAGCTGTCCTGCTTTTCCCAGTTGTGTGTATACACGCATGCGTGGTGAGGATATGAGTTGAGAGGGGAGTCCAATAAAGTGTGTGTAGAGGGGGGCTGTGGGGGGGGATTTGAAGCAGGTTTTCATTCAAGCTCTTTGAAAAGTCTTTCTGCAATCATGGGGATACTATTTCAGGAGACAGGGAGAAGGGGCAAAGGATTCACGTTGCTAAGGAGACACGTAGAAGCTGACATTCCTACATAAATTTCCATTTATACTGGGGAAGGAAAAGAAAGCTCTCCCAACTTCGTGTAGATACCCTGGTAACTGATTGAAACCGACATCTCTTTGTAATTCGTTTTGGCACTACTGATTTAAAACAAACCCCCAAACAACATCTAAACTCGCAAATATTATTACACACAATGACAGGGGAGGCGGGGGGGGGGGGGGACGGGGAGAAGCACAGCAGCAAGGGAATCTGTGCAATTTCTACTCAAGCAGAGATCAGTTGTTTTCCAGAATCTACAGAAGGATTTCAGAGAACTGAGATAAAAAGAAACTGTCTACAGCCAGCCCCCTGCCTTCTTTCCCAAAACAAACATCTTGTCCCTCTACCATTCACCCAACTAAATGGATGATTTAGTAAAGCATGTGTGTGTCTGTTTGTATGTGTGGAGAAGAGGAATGGGGATGAAAACAGGGGCCAGGGGGGAGGGGGTGTGAGGGAATGAAGCTGGCTTCATTCGTGTTTCTATTAAAACTCCAGAAGTTGGTATCAGGCATAAAGTAAATACAGTAACCCATGAAAATCGAACCAGTTATGGTACTACAAAAGAATTTATTCAACAGGCAACTCATTCATATCATTCACAACCTGTTTAAGTACTCCAAGCAATAGGGTAATGACATAAAAAAATAAAATTAAATTAAATTATTTATGACCAAAGACCTAGAAAGCTGAAGAACAGATGAGCATCAAGAAACCAAAACAGGGAGTGTGGGTTGAAGGCAAATGAGTATGAATGGCGATGGGAAGATCAGTACCTGCTGAAGAAAAGGCACACACAAGCACACTCGGGGATGGAGAGAGAGAGTCCAGGCGTCCTCAGTCGGGACAAAATAACAAGCAGTTTTGGTTTAGAAAGCCACAACTTTCCAACACCAGTGACTTCGGTAGATGGGGGCCGAGGAGCCGGGGGGAATGAAAAGATACTTCATCCCCAACAGTTTCTCACTGTATGAGAACAACTGCCACATGGAAAAATAATCGAACCTAGTCCAAGCCCGAGATCTCTTGTGAAAACACAGTCCAGGGAGACAGGCAGTCAGGCACCCCTTTCGCTCACAGAAACCAAGCTCACGTCTCTCCTGCACCCTAGACGATCTCGCAGAGGGACGAGCCGAGCACGGACTCTCGATGCTCCCCTCCAACACACGCTACTGACAGCGACTACTGCCGCCGTCATCCAACCCGCCTGGCAGCGAGATACGGGTTCGGGGCCACGCGGCCCGGGGGGGACGAGCGCCGGGATCGAGAAGGCAGAAAGAAGGATGAGGACAGACGGAGCGGTTCGGGCACGGGAAGGGTGCGGAGGGCCGGAGGACAAAGGTGCCGGGGACTTTTTCCGCCGGCGGCGGCCGGAGCTGGGCGGAGAGTGCGCCAAGCGGGGAGCCCGGAGGGGCAGCAGGAGATGGCAAGGCAGCGCTCCAGGCACTGCTCAGGTCTGGAGGCGCTGGCCCCGGAAGGGGCTGGGACTCAGTCCCGGAGAAGACAAGGATGAAGGAGAGGCGGCTCAGGGGATGCTGGCGGGGCATCCAGGGCACGGGGGAGGCGGCTAAGTCACAGTGCCCAGGGTGCGGCCAGGGGACCGGGAGGCAGCCGATGTTGGGGGAAAGGTAGAAAGCGCCGAAGAAGCGCCGAAGGGGTCAGGCGCCCAGCTGCGCTGCTGCGCGACGGGAGTGCCGCCAGCGGGGAGAGCGGAGCCGGAGGGGACTGGGGCAAGCCCTGGGGCAGCCGTATCTCACCGCTGTGCAGCGTCGACTCGCAGAGCCAGCTGTCCAAGTTGCCGGGCTTGCGGCAGGACTCCCAGAGGGACAGGTAGTACTGGTGGTCCGCCGTCACCCATGCGGGGCTCAGCACGGCTCCCAGATCCAGGCACAGCGCCAGGAAGATGCACACCAGTCCCACCAGCTTCAGCGGGGTCAGCACCGAGACGCGCACCTCCTCCATGCCGCTGCCAGCCGAAGCCATGGGGCCCGGGGGAAAGGAGGAGGAGGACGCGTTGCCGCCGGCCCCGAGGGGAACAGGAACGAGAGCCCAGCTCCGCACAGAAGGGGCGGGAGGAGAGAAACAGCGAGACCAGCGCTGACTAACGGTGGGGAGAAGCTTTCGCAAGCGGTGGACAGCGCCACTCCCTCTCTGCTTCACCACGCTCCCCCACGGTGTATCAGGTGCAGCAGCTCCCCCTAGTTCCCCAGCACCTCCCGGCCCGGCCCGGCCCGACTCCTCCTCCCCCTGCCCGCCCCTGTCGGGGGAGGTGGCGGGGCTCGGCCTGACCCGCACTCCGCCGAAGAAGGGGCGGGAGCGACCGCGCCGAGTGAGCGGAGGCCGGCAGCGGGGCGGGGGCGCGGCCCCTGCAGGCTCCTCCCCGCCGCGCTAGGGCGAAGTTTGGGGAAGTTTCCCCTCGCCGCAGGCGGCGCTGGGACTCTTTTGGCTTCGCTTTTGGAAAGCGAAGCTCCGAGCGGCTTCTTTCACTTATGGCTTAGCTACCATCGTCGGCCGCGCCTGGGGGGCAGGAGGGAGCACGGCTCTGCCTGGTGGAGCCGTGGCCGTGTGTGCCGTGACCCCGCACGTCTGGGCAGGCGTCACGCGTGGACGCGAAGCGTGTGCCGGACGGGCCGTGCCGTGCAGGCAGAAGGGACTGGGCAGCACCAGCCCCGCAGCAGCCGCCGGCAGCTCCGTGTTAACGCACCGCTACGACGAGAAACCTGTAAGAAACCAAAAGCCGCCTCGGATGCAGGTTAAGCGGTGCCTGACCTTGATTCCTTTGCTGAAGCGATCTTTAAATCACAAGTGATTAGTGGAAGTATAAAAAAAAAATAATTCAGCATTTCAGCGTTCGTGCGTGGCCATACTTAGCAATTGCCGCTTCCCTCTCCCGTCAGCGGCTTTTCTGAGCCCAAATTAAATCTTGAGGAGGCATAAGTACTTTGCCCGGTTTTCATTTCATCTCTGTTTATTTTGCTTAATTAGCATTACGGTGCTGAGAATGTCAAGGGCAAATGTTTTGATTAGTTATTAAACATGAGTACTAGCATATTTCACTGTCTAAAGCAGCTCTCCCTCGTAAGACAGAAACACAGGCACCAAGGTAATGTCCATTACAGATGATCAAAAAAAGCGGAGGCGGATTCAATCCACGGATTTTAAAGCAAGTGCTGCTACTCAGATTTTAGGTAAACCTATAAAATGGGGGAAATGTAGGAAAGCCATCTTCTAGTGAAGAAACAGGAAAAAAATCTGTTTCATAAGTGATTATTACAGCTCTATTAAGAATAATTCTTGCCCCCAAAAGCTTCACTTACCTTCCTAAGATCCTGATCTAACTATAGCTATTTTCTCATAAATTTCAAAGGGTGTAGGATTAAATCCTAATGGTGCACACAACTTTCTTCCAAAATGTGTTTTTCTCTGTTCATAAACTTTTAAGGCTGAAACAGAAAGGAAGAATATTATTGACATTAGGGTCTCCTCAGAGCACAAACAGTTTTGCTCTTACTGCTGATCATAGGAGTTTGCTTCCCAGTAGCATTATGTTAGAGAACACACACACATGTATTGCAACAATTTCACCTTTCTGAAGTACTTAGGTGGCTCCTCTATTAAAAACACAGCAACCAAAACTCAGAGCTCTGGTTAACATAGTGGGGGTATCAGCTAGCTCTGTGAAGAGTCTTTTAGCCATAGGTGTATGTGAAGCAACACCAGTCTGTCATGCATCTTGAAGAACAAATGTATTTCACTGACATGTTACAATCTGAAAGGAAATTAGATTTTGGGGGTTGGAGTTTTGTGGAATTTAGTTTTGGACGGTTTTGCTGTTTTTTAATGTCTTGTATCACTTCAGCAGGCATGTTCCAGACACAGATATGTTAGTCATTTAGTTTGTCTGAGTTATGTTTCCATTGCCTTCCAATTGTAAAATATTAATTACTGGAAGAATATAGCAAATATTATTTAAAAAAATTGAGAAAGGATTAACAAACTTATTAAGACCATAGGTGTGCCAAGTTATAACTCACCACCTCAAAACTGTATTTCATAAAAAGGAGAAAATGCCAACAATATAAGCACAAACCTGGAGTATTATACATATAACAGTACTGCTGCCTATAGTGAATGTTGCCAGTGCTTTCTGTGCAATTAGTTTTTACTCAATTAATTTTTACTTTATTAAACTTTGCTGTTTGAAGTTGCCTCTGCAGGATACCTACCTTGGGTTGATTTTTGTTGTTGTTGTTTTTAAAGTTCCAGCTAAAGTTCAGTCATATGTAGTGTGAAAAATAAATGTTTTCAGTGTCTACATAAATGAAAGACTTCAACAGGCTTCTCAATGAGAAGCAGAAGGCTGACACACAGCAACCTTCAAAACACAAACCCAACCACAACCTGCACACTACAGTGCAGTTTACTATGGTCAGCAGTTGTTGGCATCTTTGGTTCTTCAAGGCTTTCATTTGTATTCAGTGTGCTACATCCATGAACAGCTTCTGCATCTGAGCAAACAGCAGATGGGAGCTTGGGCATTCTCTAGTCTCTGCTTCCTGGCCACCCACTGTTCCTGAAGTACCTGAGAGAGCCCTCTCTGAGTGTGAGGTATTCCCTTGCCTCAGAGATCTTTTTCTCAAGGAGCACAAGAGAAACAGCCCACGTAGTGGGATCCACTTAGTCCTAAGACACAATCAGACATCAAGGGTTCAACAGTTAGAAAGACAACCTGGGCTTCACAGCAGAGAGGGCTGGAAATGGGAAGGCAGAGACTGTGTAAATGTATAAACAAAGTTTAAGTGAATAGAGACAAAATGGGAAAAGAAAGGAAGGGAAAAAATGAAATTGCAGAGTTGATAACAAAGTAACAAGCACCATTGCCTCAGAAATTTGTCCGTGACTTAAAGAATACTGTGAGCATCTTTTTCCCTTTAGTGAATGGATGTGAAATCAACTGGAAAAGTCTCTGCCCTGCCTCCCTGGAGACTCAGTCCACTGAGTACAGCTGAAACTTTGTCTGTGATAAGGATCTCCTCCATGTCACTACAAAGACCTGACCTTTGCTGATGACATAAGATGCAGGTCAGTGTAATTTCACACAGTGTGCATTTCCATGGTGCCAATGATTCATCTTTGCAATGTCTGAATGACTTACCTTGATTCAGATTTGGAGCTCCTGTTGACAAATGAAATCAAGTACAGGGATGCTTCTAACATGTAAGCCAGTACAAGCTTGTTAAATGTTTTCAAATACCTGGTGCAAAGCACCCAAGTTTCTTTTACCATCAGTGGGCAATTTTGAGGAATCTCAATCAGCCTGTACATGAAATGCCTCTTAGGAAGCAGGGTAAAAAGTAATGTCTCCTAATCTGATAGAGATGTTCATTACTGTTTATGACAATCCATATGCTAAAGTCACAAAGAACCATAGAAGTATCCGAAGAGAATTAATGCTGTAGTAGTCAATAAAAAGCCAGCATGGAGGTAAAATGCAATAAATAAACAGTGAATCTTCTAGGAAGTGCTGCCTGCCTGCTTCATTTCTTTGAAGGGGCACGATCCTCTGAAAATACAGCCAATAGTATGCCACTATTACCAGTGTTCAGGACCTCTGTAAAAACAGCTGAATTTTAATTCAATTTAAAGCAGTATAAATCCTGTCATTTCCATACCTCTAAATGCTACACTTTGGAACAACATCTTTTAAAATACAATATATTATTCTACACATAACCTAAAATAGAATAATCTAATTTAAAGCATTTCAGATGAGTAGTATTTTTTAAAGATACTTAAGGATGTTATAGAAGTGAACATTGTAGGAGATAATTTCTACAATGACATGACATTTCTTAGGATATCATTTTTTTCTTAGGGTATCACTGTGGCATCAGCATTTACTCTTCCCCCTGTTTCTGTTTTGACTATTACATTAATTTGATTTCTTTCTTTCCAATATCTCTGTTTTTCTTTTGACACTCTCTTGTCCATTGTACCACTACATCCATAGACTCAAAGAATAATTTAGTCAGAATGGGGATCTTCAGTGGTTATGTAGCCCAAACTACTGCTTAAAACTTGGCTAATCAGATTGGGTAGCTCAGGACTGTTTTCACTCAAGGCTCAAATATCTCCAAAACTGGAAATGCCACAGTGTCTGTTTGTCCCAGTACCATGGAATTTGAGTGCCCTTCTGATAAAAGAAGCTTCCAATATCTAATCAGAATTTGCTGTGTTCCATATTTTCCCTGTTGTCCCCTGCCCCATCACAACAGACCTCTGTGAGGAGTCTGGCACCACAATTTTTGTATCCTGTGCTTGCAAAGTAGTAAGATTTCCCTGAGCCTTTACTTCTCTGGGCTCAACAAATCCATTTCTCTCAGCTTCTCTCGTGCACTGAGTGCCCTGATCATCCTCATTGGTCTGTGGAGGACTCACTCCAGTATGTCAGCATCTTTCCTGCTCTAGGGAGACAAAATTTTGGACAGAACACTCCAAAATGATCTCACAAGTGTTGAGTAGAGGTAGTGGGTCAACCTCTTGGACCTGCTGGCTATATTCTTGATGAGACAGGCTAGGATAATATTGGCCACTTTTACTGCAAGGTTGCATTGCTGGCTCTTGTCCAGCTTGCTGCCCACTTTGACCACCAGGCTGATTTGTGCAGAGCTGATTCCTAGCAGGTCAAACCCCAGACTGTTCTGGTGCATGGGAGAATCACCCACAACTTTGTGAGGTTACTGCTAGGCCATTACTTCAGCCTGACCAGATCTTTCAGCATCACAATCCTACCCTCCAGTGCATTGGCTGCTCTCCCTCCAGCTCAGTGTTTTCTGCAAACTTGTGGAGAGTACTCCTCGTGCTGTCATGTCACAGCTTCAGCAACTGTATACCTAGTCAAGCATTCTTCTAAGTCAAAGAGCTGAAGAGTCTGACCTGAACAGGATAGACACTGCATGAGGAAAACACATGGAGACAAGTCTTTTCCCCTTCAGTCACATGCAAGACTTCTGCATGAGAGCAGTAACAAGGAAGCAAAGCTCAGTGCCGCGTGTACAAAGCTGCCTGCTACCTTTATTTTCAGTTTTTTGCAGAGCCAGTAGGAAGAGCTCTGTAGAAGAGTTCCTCTGAGAAGGTTCCAGCCTTTCAACCTTTAAACAAAGATCCATGCAAGCAAGATGTTGATTTTTGTGGACTTCTTTCATTATGTATAATATCTTAGCACTAGATCCTGTGATAACAGCAGCAGGACTGAGGCAGCATCTTTCCCCAAAGTGAGTTAGGGGCTGAATTATGCATGGCTTGCGGTTGCTGCTGCTAACATGCTTGGTTTTAAATTAGATTCTGAAGCCAAATAGCACCCAAAATGGGAAGCACTTCACCACCTAAGAGCTGCAGCATTTTCCTCAACTGTGGTGAACTGTCAGTATGCAGCAGAAGTGGTTTAGTTCTGACTGTGCCACAAAGTGCACAGTCAATGAAGAATAAAAGCAAGGCAGGTACTGAAAAGCATGGGGAAAGTTTATCTTTTGTAGGAATAGAAAGTAGTGTTATTTCTATATGAGAAAACAAAACGTCATTTGAAGACTGTGATGAAGTTGAAAATGACATGTTAAAGAAAATAAAAAGGTGGGTAGGAACTACTCTTTGCAACAGGTGATAGATACACCAAGGGAGAATGTATAGTTAATCTGGTGACAGAAAATTCAGTGTGACTGATTTATCTTAAACTAAGATGAAGAAGATTACTGCAAATTAATATTCTCTCTCTCTTTTTTTGTTTCCTGTGGAGACTAGGATTGTAAAAATGTTATCTCCTGATATATTGTCACCTTAGATGGTCAAATGAGCTGCTGTGAAATCTCCCAGACATAATATCCGAGTAAGTGTATTTGTTCTGCTTGTTGATGCCTGTTGGAATTTCTTTCACAATGTTTTGAATCTTTCCCCAAATCGTTGTCATTTGTACATCTGACTGAGTGCATTTCCTCACTCATATATTTTAACACTTCCCATATGCCCTTGAGCATCAACAGAAATGCATTTTTCATTGGCTGGATTGATGTTGCTGTTTTTTTCATTGCTTTTGTAACATGACATTCGTTTTGGTTTTGTTTTTGGTTGGGTTTTTTTATGTTTGGGTTTTTTTATTAGTTTTCCTTTTTCCTTCTGGTATTCTGCTTAAAGTGGCAAAGTATTTAGAGAGAACAAGCTGGTTCATTTTATTCTGTTGTGTTAAGAATGTAATCTAATTAATGACAAAAATTAAGCATTTGAGAAAAAAAGATAGTATATGAGAATTCACAAAACACAACAAGAAGTTAGAATTTGTGCTGTATCTATGCATCTTGATTACTTTGGTTAATGTGAAGGTCACCTAGAAAGCCATTCCTAGCCAGCATCCATACTATGGATTTTGCTTCTCTACTAATGTGAAAGACAGCCAAGGATGGAAGTTTTGCTGCTTTTCTAGGTATAACATCTATCCTGGATCTGAGCTCCCTCCGGCTTTTACCTTCCTGTGATCCATTTGGCATGACAAATACCATGCCTGCAAGACGTCCCTTGGCTTCAGTCCTGCAGTTCACACATACAGAATCACAGAATGGTAAGAACTGGAAGGGATCTCTGGAGATGATCTAGTCCAAAATCCATGTCAGTTCTAACTGTGCAAGTCTGTGAATTACAAAGAAATTCTCCCCCAAAGAACACTGCCCCAGTTTCTAGTGGAAAATCATCCAAAAAGGGCAGAAGAACTGATACTACTTCTGATCCTCCTGAAGGGAGGAGGGACTTTAGAAGCATCTTTGCAAGATGCAAGTTATTACAGTCAGAATTAGAGGGGCCCTGCCTCCAATCAGATGAAGGAGAGGGGCATCTGGGTTTATTGGACTGTGTGGATCCGATGTCTTGGCAAGTTGAACCCACAAGAGTATAAAGCTTTAGTAGATACCGGTGTGCTGTGCACTCTGATGCCATCAAATTGTGACAGGTGGAAGCCATCTGTATTTCTGGTGTGACAAGGGGATCCTGACAGCTATGTGAGTTGGAAGCAGAGCACTGGAGTGCAGGCCAGTTCGCTTTTATCTGGAGAAGTGTCCTGTACACATGGAATTGACTGCTCCAGGGTGGAAACAGCTCCACCGTTTGGACTGATCATGGACCGACCCAGACAATACTGGAGCAGAGTGAAACCCCAGAACCCCTGCAGTGAGAAGTCTTCTGTGTAGCACAATGTAATCTCAGTTTGAGTGAAAATAGACAGTGAGTGATGTATGATGTATATTGTTTGATGTTAATTGCTGCTGGGCATGATGTAGATGGAATAGAATAAGGGGTGGAGAATATAATGGGTTGAGTTGAATTTGCTGATATATTCAATACCATGCTGCCCTCATGCCAGCTTCAAAATGAAAGTGCTGGCTAAAGCAAAGTAATGGGGCTTGAAGTTCAGATTGTAACAGGAGAGGCTTCCTGTTTCTGGTTGATGCTTTCAGTTTCTGGTTTTTAGGGTGCTGGCCTTTTCTACTGGGCAGCCTGTGGGTCAGGGCATGGAGGTCTCTGGCTACTGCTGCTGCTTCTGCTTTTACTGCACATTTCTGTAGATAGGCAAAGGTAATTGTGCATTATATGAGGTCTCTAAATTCCTTATCTTGACCCAGGTACTTTTTTCTGTGCTGTCTGTATGTGAGGGGGAGCCTGTGAAAGTGGACTGTGTTAACCCAGGACACACCAAAAGGAGACTGACCCCATCCTCTTGACCCTCAACCTGCAGATATTTATAAACATTGATAAGATCCCCTCTTCCTAAGCTGCAGCCCTTTTGTCTCCTTACATTTCCTCTCTTTCTGTGTTGCTTTTGAGTAGAAATGCAGATGAGTAACAGCACCTAATGCTTGTTGAAGACGGTCATGGAGGCTAATTCTAAGATGATGATGATGATGATGATAATTATTAATATTATTATTATTATTTCCCCTATTAGTACTCTGATGAGACTATTGTTTTATTCTTCTATGGTAGTATTATATGGCAGGATTGCAGTTCTATTATTTGCACTGCCTTCAAGCAAGTTGTTCAGATCTTTCTCTAAATGAGGGAATGGACAGTCTCCTAGATGGTTTATTTGGTTGGGGTTTTTTTGTTTGGTGTTTCTTTGTTGTTGTGTTTTGGGGTTTTTTTTTTGTTTTTTACTCTGTCAGTTTTACTGGATACCCTGAGAATCTGTAGCACATGTTTTAGACCCAACCTATTTCTTGTAATCTTTTCTTCCATCAGATTAATGTCATGCATGTTTAACATTTAAGAAAAAAGAAAATGGATACCTAGCAGTTCCCTCTCCTACTGTTCCTTCCTCCACACTGTACACTCACCACTTGTTTTTAGCCAAGAAGTGGTACTCTACAGTTCCAGTTGCTTTGTTCTTCCTATTAGGACTGCCAGTAAAAGATTTTTATTTGGCTTCTCTCAGGCATATAAGAAATAGTAAAATAAAAGGAAACTTGCAATCAGAAAGGCAGCCAAGTAAGGCTTGCGGAGCAGAGCAGTCTTAAGAACTTAAATTCTAAGGAGAATAGAATACAAAGTTTCAGCAAATAGGGAAAAGTTTTAGAAGATCAAGGAAACTGTGAATGTTAATTAGGACATTAGCTCTGTTTTTGGTTGAGTTTTGTTCATCAAGATCCTTCGTTTTCATGAAGAGTACACACAAAATCAAGTGTCAAAATTACTTTAAAGCCAAAAGTAAATAATAAGTTCAAGTCAAAACGTCGATTTGAGAAAGCAAAAATCTCTCAGAGAAGATGACTGTTGCACCTCCTTTTAACGTGTGTATTTCTCTGCTAGCTGGTTAGGTAAATTGCTCGATCCCCTACTCCATTTAATCTGGTCAATGAAAATCTATTAGTAACACCACTGAAAAAGAAAAAGTGAGTCACTTTTTCTCTGTCTGTTTACCACATTTACCACGATCCTGTGTTTCTTCCTTCACTGGATGTCTCCACATTAAGAGACACAGAGAGCAAAGGAGGCTGTCATGGTCTATAGAGAGATGTCAAGGCACCTTTGATGTCTTCCAAGAGCTATGATCCCTTGAAGTAAAACATTAGTTATGAAACAAGGGACTGCAGAACTGGTGAGGAATGTGAAATTAGTAGAAACAATAGTACAATACAACTTAGAAAAATTAAATATGTCATTTAAAAGACCAACATAGCTCATGCTGATGCCCAGTGTGTTAAATCTACCTTCACTGGAGCACAAAGCATGTATCAGTCAATTACTGATTGAGAGAAAAGCCTTATGTCAAATACAGTATATGATAGATTGAAGAAAAATCACTTTGACTAGCATGAAAATTAATCCCAATGCCAGATTCTTTGCATGTCCCAAACTCTCATTGATTTAAGTAGATGAATATGTTATGAATGCAGACTAGATGCAGAACAAGTACTGGTAGTGAATATCCCATACCTTTTTTGCAGTATCATTTCATTCCTCTTTCTCCCCTTTTTTACAGTCAATAAATACAAAAATTAAAGTTTCTTTTCAATTTCAGGAGTGCAGGGGCACACTGAGATTTTCCCCTTGTGTCACTTACAAAAACATTATATAGTCCCCATGGCTTTATGTCCTTCTGGGACCACTGTGGGATGACAGCCAAGTGCTGGTACCAGTGCTTCTGGTTTTGCCCTGCTGCTGGAGTCTTGGCTGTAGGCAGCATGTGCAGAGGCGCACTGGGAACGCACATCTGTGGTGCACTGCTTGTTTTGAGATGATCTATTACAGACTTTTTGCACTGTGCATCCCTCCATCTCCAAAAATTAGGCATGGAAACTGCCTTTCTGTTTGAAGAGCCCCATCAGTGTGAAGAATGAAGGAACCAACTGACAAACACATGCTGCCTGAATGTACAAAGGGCATTAGCGAGCAGGGGAGCCAGGCCCTGGGTGCTTGCCTTTGCACAGGGACAGCTGCAGTCTGGCAGTGCAGGTCTTGGGTCTGAGAAGAACAGATTTCTTGGCCATGTTGCATCTTATGTCTGGCTCTCTGAAAGTGGCATTTAGGATCCAAAAACTGGCTGGAAATAGTGGAACTGCACTGTAAACAAATTAATTCCCAGCACTATGAAAGAAGAGTGGGAGACAAGAGCTAGTTGGAAAAGTTTGTTCTTATTAGCTTACATCAACTATTACCTCACTACTCTGCATCCCCCTGAAATACTGTGCCTGACAAGGAATGTGTGAATGTCAATGAGTTTTCTGCAGTGTTGAGCCAGTCTCCCATCTACAGCAATTAACTTTGCATTATTTTGGTAGGGTACAGTGACTTAGAGGTATCCTGGTACAAAAGAAAATGTCTGGCCTCTTGTGCTTAACAGCACCAAATCCCAATCTGGAATAAGTACTCCTGTACTTTAGGTTAGAAATGCCTTCAGTGCCCTGACAGACAGAAGCAGATGTTTCCCTCTTTGCTGTGCTCCATCTGTCAGAGAACAGGGCTGGAACCAGCCTCATAAGCTGCCAGAAGGAAGTTATCGAAGAGCAGAAACTTAAATACTACAGAATTTGATCTATGACCAATAAAAATAGAAATTTCAAAGAATTTACCCATCATTCTCCACTCCTTACTATTTTAAGTGAGTTACTCAATTTTGCTGTCTACAACCACCCAAAGTTTTAAATTTATGGGGCTTTTTGTTTTGGGGTTGGTTTTTGTTTTTTTTTTTTTTTTTAAGTTTCAGCTTTTTGGAAATTATGTGACATCCTTGAGGGCTGGGATCACATCCAAGCTGTCTGTGCCATAATTATTTTCCAACCCTGCTGAATTGTGTGACAACTGTAGCTTCATGCCAGTGTTTCTGTGTAGCACATAAGCATCAGATGGTTCTGTGTATGAACAAGTGTACATTGACATGATAAACTAGCATGTCCATATTGACTTGGAGCAACTCCATTTCCCTGGCTTCATAGCAATGCAAATTAAGGTTCATCATACTGAATTTGTCTTCTCTGCCCACTCCAAGAAAGAAGAATGTGAATTTCAAAATGTAGTAGCAAAATGTGGTGTCTTCTTTTTTTTCCCCTAATTGATTTCTTAATGAAAATTAATGAATTCTGTTCCAAGAATAGTACTTCCTAGTGGAGGGAGGACACAAAGGACTGTTGTGAGAATTAGAAGTCACTATCCAATTTGGAGAATGCAATTTTTATCAAACATTCGGTGGCCTTACTGTCTCAAAGCACTTCAAAATGATGACTCTGACTTCCATTCTCTGTATCAGTTTATTTCCTGTGTTAATGAGCCATATGCATGTATTCTGGCTTTTGGTGTGACATTTGCATTTGGGAGCTTTAAGAGACAATGTAATGTGTTGCAGGAGCTTAATACAGTTCTCTGAAAGGTCCTGTATCATGCTGACCTTTCATACTTAGGAAGCTGGGAACTCTGCCTTTTCCTTGCTTGTGTCAGTTGGGGTTTTTTGTTTTGTTTTGTTTTGTTTTTCAGAAAGAGAGTGCAGCGAAATGAAAGAAAACAAACAAATCAAATAAATACAACAGCCTTCCAAATCCCTCTGCACTGCTGGCCCTTGGAAAAAGTTGATGAAAAGTTGCAGAGAAATAGGGAGAAATAGGAAGAAATGTAATGGAAAATTAAGAAGGCTGGAGTGAGAGCTGAAAAAGAGTGGGGATTAAATGTCAAGGATTCAGAACAGAAATTGTAAAAATAATAAAAAGAACACCAGGAATACCTACAAAATGATGAAAAAGAATGATTAGGTGCAAGGAGGTATTCACAATGTGCTAGAAGCAGAAGCAAGGTTGAACTGCTAAACTGGAACTGCTGAACTATCAATGCAATACAATGAGATTTGTAGTCTTGATAACAATGTTAAAAATAATCATAGAATCATATGATGATCTGGGTTGGAAGGAACATCCAAAGGTCATTCAGTCCATCCCCCTCTGCAGTAAGCAGGGACATCCTCAACTAGATCAGGTTGCACAGAGTCTTGTAGGGCCTCACTTTGAATATCTTCTGGGATGGGGCCTCAACTACCTCCCTGGGCAACCTGTTGTTGTTCCACAATTGTCATGGTAAAGAACTTGTTCCTAAGCAGTTGTGGAAGCTCAGATACATTCAAATATTACTGAATTCAAAAGTTTGGATACCTGTTGGTTTATGTGCTGTCTATGAGTGACATAGAAAAGAAGATTACACATAAAGATGCAAAAAATTTGGTGCTCAGTTAATAGGCATATTGTATTTAAAATGTCAGATTTGAAGGAGGATGGAAAGAGCAAAAGAAAAGGCATGGAGTTTATTTTTGATGCAATCATAGTGTGAACAAACTGTGAGTAACCTCTGTTATCAGAGCAAAGTCTAATACGAGCATAAACCCCCCAAAGGTAAAAAAGTTACACTAGAATATACATATTGGCATCAGACGAGATAGCTCATCCAGTAACACCAATACTGTTAATATGAGATTGACAAAACTGAGAGAAGCAATGGGACTAAGCTCACAACATAACAATGAAGAAAACCACATAGTTGGAGGGCAAAGAGTACTTGTAGGAGTAAAACCAACCAAAACTGCAAAATACATGGGAAGACACCACCTTACAGATTAAATAATATCTATATTAAGCATGAGAGACACAATGAAGGAGGTGAAATATCATCTACTAACACATCCAGGTCACCTAAAACCCCACTGAACAGTCCTGAATAAAATGCTCTTACTGGGGAATTATTCAATACTTCTTTATCAGGAAAGGATGACAACATTGAGTCTGCATATAGGTAAATGTGATTAAATTTGATTTTAAATATAAAATTGTACTTGAGACAGTTGTTACCACTATTGAAAACACCAGCACGTAAAGGAAGAAAATACGCAAACACCAGTATGACTATTCACTCGAATAGAATAGAATTAACCAGGGTGGAAGAGACCTTTGAGATCATCAAGTCCAACCTATCATCCAACACCATCTAATCAACTAAACCATGGCACCAAGCACCCCATCAAGTCTCTTCCTAAACACCTCCAGTGATGGTGACTCCTGGGCAGCCCATTCCAATGGCAAATAACTCTTTCTATGAAGAACTTCTTCCTAACATCTAGTCTAAACCTCCCCTGGTGCAGCTTGACATTGTGTCCTCTTGTTCTGGTGCTGGTTGCCTGGGCGAAGAGACCAACCCCCACCTGGCTACAACCTCCTTTCAGGTAGTTGTAGACAGCAATAAGGTCTCCCCTGAGCCTTCTCTTCTCCAGGCTAGTGTATTAACACATTCGAGTGTTTTGTTTGTTTATTTGTTTGTTTTGGTTTGGATTGTTTTGTTTCCCTTGGACAAGCTTTCAGAATATTAGGCCATGTGGCATTGTCTGTAGGATTATCAGCAATATAAATTCTTCACATATCCACTGATGAATCAGAATACAGTGGAAAGCAAGCTAAAAATCTTTCAAGACTCTGAAAGAAGTGGTACTATCAGCACTGTCTCTGCTTTCAATTTCCATGATGCTTAGAATAAAGGTGCCTAGAATAGCAGTTCAGAACTGAGAAATTAAATATATTTTAAGATATTTTCTTTACAATTTGAATATTATTATTATTATAATGTAGTTGAATAACCAAGAAATTCAACAACAACAACCACCAAAAAAATGTGATATTAAACTTAAAATTATAAAATTCAAGGGTCTTCAGATCCTTGGAAGGTAATTTAGTTTTGATAGATATTGATAGCGTGAGGGACAGTGAAGAACCCATTCCAAAAATAGAAAGCTTCTTTCTCAGGGGAACAGACTATTTCCAGTCATTTCTTATTTTAGGAGAATGAGGCCAAGAAATCAGGGCCAACCTCTTACCAGAAGAATCATCTCACTATCTGAAATAGCCCAAGAAGACAAAAAGGAAAGAGAAGAATAGGAAGTGAGGAATGTCAGTATAGCATTCTGTATGTTGCATATGCCAAGTTTCTGGAAGGCACATTTAGTCTCCCTTGGTACTTGCTGAAGAGATCAATATAGTGAATACTTGGTTTCCTTTCTGGAGGGACTATAAAGTCCAAATGACATTTATAAAGTCTAAATGACATTTTTTACCCAGCTTCTATCTCAAGCTCAGATAGTTTCTGACAATAGCCATCTAGAAGATGATGAATTGACAGATTCCAAAATACTGGAACTGAAACAATATACATTTTATGGAACCGGAGATGAGGATAATGCAGTGGAAACATTTAATTAGGATTATTTTATATTACAACTCGGTTGAGTAATTGTAAGTCCTTATATTTAACAAAACGAGAGTGCTGCATTATCCATGTTCTGCTATATTCCCCTTTTGATCACTGTCACAGAAATACAGCAACTATATTCAATGCTGGTTTGTTGGTCTAAAGTCTTTCCATCGGAGATCATAAAACACTATTCATTCCCATGAGCTGGATGTTGACTCTGGTCTGAAAAAGAGACTTGCAAAAATTCTCAGTAATTAGGTATTTCTTCTACTGACTGTACACTGAAGAAGCTCATGGTTGCGATTTACAGCTACCTGCATACTGAATAATTACACTCGATAAATTGTTTCCTGCTATGCCTGTCTCAGATGGTTGGATAAGATTAGTCACAGCAGAAGGTACCTTCATCCTTTTAGAAAGGCAATCTACCTTTTTCAGAAACATAGGCATTCATTTAGATGAAGAAACTGCCTGATAATCTATTTTGAGTTGCAATGGGTTTTTTAATCACATTTTCACATACCTATTGGTTGTGGAAAACTGTAAATAAAGGCAGAACGTTTTATTTTATGGTTTTACTTTATCTTCACTCTTCTGTGGACACACATATAAAATATGTACAACATGCATGTCGTATGCTTAATATATAATCTACCCATAAATACATGTATACGACAGATTTAAAGTGGTGGAAGAAAAGAGTAACTGTGAGAAATTCACATCCTTCTACTATGGTAATGCCCTAGATATATGCATAATGTAAAAATAATATGAATAGCATTGATCCTCACTGTTCCCCTCCAATTTATTGTGGTGCAGAATGAAATATTTCATTTAAACTTTGGTAAAAAGTAATTAATATATTTGAACATGGGGATTCTAGTACAGCAATCTGTATCCAGACCTGCTGAAGGTTCCTGTCTGACTCACAGGCAGTGAGATTTAATATAACTCTATTAACATTAATATAGTTCAAGTTAAATAAATTAGAAGATAAGGGTCTATATGTAAATGGCAAAAACTTTTCATGGTAGATTATGAATTCTGTAACTTTGTGCATTAATATGGAACTCCTAAAGCAAATAAGATCAGATACCTTAGGTGCTTCACAATTCCTAAGATCACCTTGAAATAAAGGAAACTTTCATTTTCTTGCAAGTGGGATTATCATTGGGTTGCCTGTATTCCTGCTCATTTTAAAGATACGTCATGAAAAGCATATCCCACTGGGCAAGCTGAGAGGGACTTCAGTCCTTTAAATAAATCATGACAGCATTGGTTAGGCCACACCTTGAGTACTGTGTCCAGTTCTGGGCTTCTCACTTTAAGAAGGACATTGAGACTCTTGAATGTGTCCAGAGAAGGGCAACAAGGCTGGTGAGAGGTCTGGAGCACAAGCCCTGTGAGGAGAGGCTGAGGGAGCTGGGGTTGTTTAGCCTGGACCAGAGGAGGCCCAGGGGAGACGTTATTGCTCTCTACAACTACCTGAAAGGAGGTTGTAGACAGGTGGGGTTTGATCTCTTCTCCCAGGCAACCAGCACCAGAACATGAGGGCACAGTCTCAAGCTGTGCCAGGGGAAGTTTAGGCTCGAGGTGAGGAGGAAGTTCTTCACAGAAAGAATAATTTGCAATTGGAATGTGCTGCCCAGGGAGGTGGTGGAGTCACTGTCACTTAAAAAAAGGATTGGGCATGGCACTTCAAGCCATGGTTTAGTTGTTATGAGGTGTTGGGTATTAAGTAATAGATTGGACTTGGTGATCTCTGAGGTCTTTTCCAACCTGGTTGATTCTATGATTCTACAACTCATCTATTTTCTTGCAAACACCTTGATGCTCTAGCTCCACTCAGATAAGCTTAGCCGCAGGAAGTGCAACTGTTAGCAGGAGTCCTGCTATTACTGTCTTCTATCAGACTTGGTCTGTCAGACAAACTTTTACATAATAGTTGATTTAATAGTTAGACCTTTGAGCATTGTGCAAAGATTACTATGAAATGATTACAATAAAAAAATAGATGACAGTGCTTAGCTATATTTGATATAGGAAAAACTGATTGTGATTTTTGTTAATCATCAGTCTTTGAAATAGTTATGACTCTCAGACCAGAGTCCTTTATGAATGCTTTTCTCCATGTAAGAATTCAGAAAGTCAAATACAGAACAAGAACCACTTTGAGCAGCACTAAAGAGGGTCACAATGTTGTGTCATCAGCATATTTTTTTAATGGCAGTAATTTTGTGCAAATAAGAGAATGTGAATATACTTTTATGCACCATTATTAGTTTTATATACAACCAGTGGTGAGCTTGTTAATATATCTTGACAAGCTTTATAATGTTCTACTTAATAAAAAAAAAAAACATTTGCTAGAGGAATATCCCATTGTTTTATCTTGCAGCATTAGTGATCTCTTCAGACATTTACTTTGTCTAAAGCCAGGGTGGGGCAATGATTCTCTTCAGTACTGTGCAGTTGGTTTTTTGTTTTGTTCGTAGGCTTTTTTTTATGTTGACTAGATGCCTGACATCTGCAGCTCATCTGGTGGCATCAATCTACCCTGCAATTATATATGTAGTGCCTCTGGTAGGAAATTAATTCCTGGTCTCCAGCTATGTATGAGCTTGGAAGGCCTCTGGGTTTCTCACTAAAATAATTTAGTTGGGCATCCAATACTCATTCCTATAGCTAAGGAGGCTTAAAAATAGTAGTTATGTTTTATTTCTCGTAGGTATCTACAATTGTACTGATGATAATTATGGGCCTAAGTCTGCTCAAGATGATTTTAATGGCAAAACCCTGTTCATTGGAAGGAATACCAAGTCCTACCTTCGATAGTGCTTATGTATACATGCACAGCAATTTCTTCATCCATCACGGACACTCAGCTGTCATTGCCTGTCTGGAATAGTCATCATCACCAGAAAAATGTCATATTTGTTATTGTATTCCAATTTGGAATGTGCTGCTTCCTCTGGGAAAAAAATAATAATAATAAAAATAATTAATCCCTTCTGGAAAAAGAATGCTATTTTCTTTCAGTGGATAAAAATAAATAGAAATAAAGTAACCATGTCTGATTATACAAATCCTAACAGTGGCAGACAAGTCTTCAGTTCCTTGTAGACTGAGAATAAGTGTGGTCAAAGGATTTTTGCTCTGAGCATGATCTACACGTTGAGGTTCTCCTTAAAGCATGGAAGAGACAATTCTCCACCGTCTCTCTGGGAAGCTTTACAATTATTGATTTAGTCTTGTGCTGAAGAGAAAGAGGGAAAATGTCCTGAGAATACAGCTGGGTGAAGACATCCCCATCGAGCTGTACGTACTGTTATTATTTACAGGAGAAGATGTAGATGCTGGTTATCCAAACTAGTGTCTATAGCTGCAGCCTCTGGTAAGGCTCAGGCTACGTGTGAAGGAGGTGTTAAATTCACATTGTCCTTGCTAGAGGCAGCTTTTTGTTGGAAGGACCATGCCGAGCACCCTGCAACAGCAGGCTGAGGAGATGTGCCCCTCGTGCGATCTCCAGTATGGGTCTCTTAAACAGCAGACACACCAGCTGCAGGGAAGCATCTGGCAGCCACATGGGTTGCAGGGTCAAACTCCTCATAGCAGCAGGCAGGATTTTGACTCCTCGAAAAAGAAGATCAGTTTTTAAAATCCAGCTGTGACCAAAATAAAGGGGTGTGTGTGTGTGTGTTTCTGTGTAGTCGCTTGTCTATCATCTCAGTTCTCATCCTGCAGCTTTTACTGTTATTTTCTAGAATTTGAACCTTGCTGTGTGATAATTACCCTTCATCTGAAAATTAGAAAGGAGCTTTTAAGCTCTCAACCTCAGCTCCGCAGGGTTGGGTATTGTTAGGTAGTGTTCTGAGATCTGCTTCAAGTATTCCTTTTTTTTTCTTTTAAACGTTCCTTGTTCTCGACCAAAAGAGACACTTTTGTCTTTGTTTTTCTCCTCCACTAAACGAAGAGTAACAGATTTAAGATTAACTGCATGCGAGGTTAGGCAAAGCAGCCAACATTCCCATGACTTTGGACACCAGATGGTCTCTAGGAAAATGTTATGACTTATCAGCACATTTTAGCCACAGCTATAATGACTTTAGAGAAAATAGTGTGATATAAGCCTGAGACTTAAAAGGAGAGCCAAGCAGAGTATAAACAACCACACAGGCTGTTGACATGAGGCAATTCTCATAATCACTCACTGAGATGGGAATCTGCAGTGTTCTTCTGCAGAAAACCTTCTTTTCCAGCCTGTCTTTTAAAAGTCTTCTTGCTAAAGTTTGAACTTGCACCATATTGACAAACAGTCATAAAAGATGCTAATATTTTCCTGATTTCCCGATGGTTTGGGTTTTTTATGATTTACTATTTATGGCACACATTTCAAAGTTGGTTATATATTTTGAGGTTCATGCTTTTGTGAAACGTAATAATTACAGGTATCATTCAAATGGATTCGAGGGCTTCTCTTGGTATTTTGTACTAATAAATATAATTCAGTAGTATGTTCATCGATGCAAATATGTAACTGAGATTTCCAATATTTTGCCTGCCAGAGGATTTTGAAAGTATTCACTCAGATCTAATGAAAATTAAAGGTATCCCTCACTTCAGTAGGAAATACATTATTTATAAAAACTTAGGTTTGGTTCCTGGAATAACAAACTGCACCAGTACAGGCTGGGAGGTGATCTGCTGGAGGGCAGCCCTGTGGAGAGGGACCTGGAAGTCCTGGTGGATAACAAGTTATCCACGGGACAGCAATGTGCCCTTGTGGCCAAGAAGGCCAATGGAATCCTGGGGTGTATTAAGAAGAGTGCGTCCAGCAGATCGAGGGAGGTTCTCCTCCCCCTCTACTCTGCCCTGGTGAGACCTCATCTTGAGTACTGCATTCAGTTTTGAGCTTCCCAGTTTAAGAGGGACAGGGATCTGCTGGAGAGGGTCCAGCGGAGGGCTAGGAGGATGATTAGGGGACTGGCGCACTGCCTCATAAGGAGAGGCTGAGGGACCTGGGGCTTTTTAGTCTGGAAAAGAAAAGACTGAGAGGGGATTTGATAAATGTTTATAAATACCTGAGGGGTGGGTGTCAGGAGAGAGGGCACAGGCTCTGCTCACTTGCTCCTTGTGATGGGACAAGGAGCAATGGATGTAAACTGCAGCACAGGAAGTTCCACCTCAACACAAGGGGGAATTTCCTTACTGTAGGGGTCACAGACCACTGGAACAGGCTCCCCAGAGAAGTGACCTGAGCTAGATTGTATGGTCCCGCTCTGGCAGAGGGGTTGGACTCTTTGGATCTCTTTGGGTCCCTTCCAACCCCTGACATCCTGTGATCCTGTGCCTAATATTTCAAATTTGGCTGCTAGGTAATCTTTCCTTAAAGCCTCTTTTTTTGGTAAACCAAATATCTATCTAACTTGGTTTTTTTGGAGCACTAAGTTGGCATTACTTAATTATCTTTGAAGCTATTTGCTAGTTGCTTACATCTGAAGAGAAATCTGAAGGAGTAACTGCTTGCTTTTCATTTTAGAAATCGAATCAGAATTAATGATGTAAAATTAAAAGATCAGAATAAGATTAAAGGAAACATTTATTAGCAGATATGCAATTAGATAATAGGAAAATGCTTTCTACCAATCAACCTGAGTCACCTTCATTAATGGTATTAAAACATTAAGTTAGGTAAGTTTCTTGTTGGCTTGCTGTACAGGAACATCATGCTCCACACAGGAGGTCAGACTGCATGATCTGACAGATCTTCTCCAGCTGAACAATCAAACGTTTTACAACAATCAGAAATCATTACAGATCAGTGAGTTTTATTCATTATTGTGCAACTGGAATGTTGTGATTTGCCACAAATCTATTTAAAATATTCTCAGCATTTCTCATTTGGCTGAACAAAAACTTTCCTACATGAGCTTACTGCTTTCACTAAGATCCCTAACATAAATTAAGGGATCCCAAACTGAGGTGTGTGCATATTACAAGTGGTAGAGAAACAATTCAGAAATGGAAAATGGCCTGACATAAAATAACCTCACCACACTGGATGCTGCCTGGTATCATCACTGCTTGTAATGGTGAGAGTTTGCCAAAGAAGTCTGCAAAGAGGCTGCAGTTTAATGGACTGGCAATTCCTGCTCTTAACATCCCCTATGTTGTAAAAAGTGCTGTATTTCCTAATATTCCATGCATTCCGTGGAACTAAATATATACATAAGCAAAAGATGGAGCATTGTAGACTTGAGAAATTTTCCAATTCTTTTTGTTAACTTAGGTTCTACATTAGTGTCTTAAAGCCTTGGTTAGAAAGGATATAAAGATTGCACAGAATAACAGCAATATCTTGTGATGATAATTGTCTTTTTTCTTTGTGATGATGTTGCCATTTTTTTGCTTGTTACAGTGATACAACTGTCTTAGGTTTAGGGAGTGGACAGATGCTGTTTACCCCTTCCCAAAGGAATAAAAGAAAATGTTCCACACAGGATTGGAAAGAATTGGAAATTTAAATGGCAGTACTGTTCACAACTATATACAATGATACAAAACCATACAAAAATACCCAACAATTCATATTCAGTCCTCGGCCCTGCTCTCCAGCCTGGGCTTCTCCAAAACCATACTAGGCCACCTCCCAAAACCTTCCCCCCCCAACCAGCCCTCAATACCCCAGCCCTCAAAGCCCCCATACCTCCCTACCCAGGCCCAAATGCTGCAGTAAAAAATAGTTTTGCTGCTCAAGGCTAAAAGCCCGAACTCCCTCAAGAAAATACCAGAGAGGTAAGAGCACAGTGAGCTGAGAAGAGAGCAGAAAGAGGAAAATGCAGAACAAATAATTATGCTGGCTAATATTACAGAATCACAGAATGTTAGGGGCTGGAAGGGACCTCAAGAGATCATCTAGTCCAATACCCCTGCTAGAGCAGGATCACCTATACCAGGTCACACAGGAACACATCCAGGTGGGGTTTGAAGATCTCCAGAGATGGAGACTCCACAACCTCCCTGGCCAGCTTTTCTTAGTGTTCTGTTACCCTCACAATGAAATAATTCTTCCTCCCGTTTCCATGGAACTTCCTATGCCTTAGCTTCTGTAGTAGATGCAAGATTATGGGAATGAAAATAGCAAAGATAACAAAGTGTCCTCCTTCCTGCACCTCTTTTGTACTCTTGGAGGGCTTCTTTATGGTTAAGTCTTAAACCCACAACAAGAAATGCGTTGCCTTTCTAAAGCTTATATAGCTGCTTTTCTTTCCTCACACTTTTGTATCTACAAATTTTACAGCCTGAAGCCATGCTTAAGGAAAAGAATTGTGTGTTTACTAGCCTGGTTACTTGTTCTTTACAACTACTTGGTAAGCAAGAATTCAAACTTGGACTTTTGTGTGAACCTGGAGGTATTAGAAAGACACATAGATGTGGTGCTAAAGGACGTGATTTAGCACCAGACTTGGTAGTCAGGTAATGGTTGGACTCGATGAACCTAGAGGTCTTTTCCAACCAAAATGATTCTGTGAGTCTATTGTATCTAGTTTCCATCTTTGGATCTCTGGAATCCTTTTCAAGCATTTACTTCTGGGACTATGTGCTTATATAAGAGAAAGCTCAGATAGATTTGCAAAAATGTGAATGTATTTTTTTCAGTATTTTATAAGGCAGCAATTAGGTGGCTTTGCATGACAGCATCATTTTCTCATGTTCATTTGTTGTATATGATAAGTTACAATTCCATTAACTCTTACAGTAGATAAAACAGCAGCACACAGAAAAACAAGAGACATACACAGCTGAGTTTTCACTGGGAACAGGGCTATACATTTAATAACTCATGGAGTACTCAGAAGCTTTGCTCAGTTTTGATTTTTAAATGCAATATTGTCTTCCTGATTGATTTTATCTGCCTTTCTGACTTGCAGGAGAGTAGGAGGTACATTCTCCAGTACATTGTACATCCTCCAGTACACAGCTGTGGACTGGCTTGTGCCAAGCTAGGAAGGCTTACCCCATTTGAAGACTGAGAGAGTCCACTAAAACTTCAAAAGGCTTTAATTTCTTCTGCTTCACTTTCCCTTTCTAAAAAACTTCTGGTCTATAATATTGTATCCACTGTTGGAACTGAATAGCCACACTGGTACTGAAAGTAAGCTCAAGATGAAGAGAAACACTGAACCAACCCAGCAGGAAAATTAGTTCTGGAGAAATCAGGATATAAGCCACTGAAGGAGTCTGAGAACCTCACACCTGCTGTTAGACCTGGCAGGAGATGGGGACCTACTGCAACTACATGTTGAACTTGTCCCTCTGTTGAGTCCTACATACCCTATGCAGGTGTCACTGTCAGCCTCTGTTTGCAGCACAACCACTGCTACTTAGTGAGGAAAGACTGCTGTCTCAGGCCATGGGCTGGGGTTGGAAGCTTCCTTTTTTAGATCATCTTCAGGTTAAGAAGTTACTCAAAACAATGAAAACCACTATCTAATAAATACTTTGTACTTCCTGTACACATACCTGCAATTTGCTCGCTCTTGTGTTTGTACAGCATGAGAAACTGCACCAAAAACCAGAATAAACGATGTTCAGTTGCTTATTAAACCTGAGGGGGATTAATGCACATATAACATTTTTGTTATTATTTACGTGACTCATTCTTAGAGCTATGTTACTTGATCTATACTATACAGATTGCCTTGCAGTAACTAGAGTTGCAGACAGTTTAGCTGAATCTGTGCTTGAACGTGGTTGCTTTTGCTTCATTTTCAGTCTGAGGAAGATTTTATGATAGGAATTACATGTGATTTCTTCAGTTGGGGTAAGAGTTCATTTAAGGTCAGCATTAGTGAACAGAGCCAAACACTGCAGCCTTTAAAACCCAATGCTTGAAACAGAACAGCTCAAAACCCAAGCATTCCAAATGAATAAAAACCCTCTAAACAATCTGAGCACAATTCCTGAGTTAAAATGTATTAATCTAGCTCTGCTTGTAGGGACAAATGTGAATTACTTTCTGCTAAGCATATCTAAGGGTTTTTTTTTTTAATTTCTTTTATGAATATTATGCTGTGACAGGATGATAAAATCAAACAAAAGTATTATTCATATACATATATATGGAAAAATAATCTCTGAATCCAAATCTTCAGCTCTGTGTTTAGGCTATAATGGACAGTTCCAGATTTTCTTCATGTGCATATGTACAAACACACAATCATTTGTGCACATGCACACAATTAGTACCCATTAATATTTAATAATTTCTGCTTTTAGGTATGGATTTGCCATAAAGCATCACTTTGCAAGAGATATTCATAGAATTGCATCTACAATGTAACCTGCAGCAGGACTGCTAATCAAGTAGGAAAAGAAACCATCTAATATTTGGTGATGAAAATTGCTTCAGAGTGACTGATTGTGCTAATCAATCTTTGCCAAGTAAATCACCACTAAAAGATAGTTGATAATTACAGGATCTTTCCCTGTAACTGAATAAGAAGAGGAATAAAAATAAACTCTCTCAGCAGAGCTGTCCTCTTCAGTAAAGAGAGCAGTTTGCTTTCCTTCCAACGTGTTGGAAAGAAATTTGGATAACATGTCCAAGTTGTTCCAGCTTTCAGAGACTGAATTCTTGTGCTGATTGAGCTAACTAACAGTGGTAACTTTGGGCATTATAGCTAATGTATTCAATGATCCTCACAATCCATCTACAGACAGATTGCAGCCTTACTAATTTCTTCATGATTCACAAAACTCTGACAGCATTTATAAAAACGTGGCCAATTTTATCACTACAGTTTAGAAGTGTCCCCACCATTCACAACATTCTCAGATAAAAGCAACAGTGGGAGGCCATTTCTAGTAGGAAACAAATATTTTCATAGCATTATTGTTATGCAGATTATTATGAATAAATATACATAGATAAATCATTGAAGTGATAAGCTTAGCAAAGCAAATTCACAATCTTCAGGCACAAAAGTGTACCAAAAGAAAAGAATTAAGCACATTGTTATTAAACGTATGGGACTCCAGTATAGGCTAAGAGCCTATACAGGCCAGAGCAGTACCTCATGTGGTTCTGCACTAAGAGCTGCATCAGGGAAATCATCCAAGGCAGTTGTGCCTGTGCTCTTTGTGAATTGTGTTTGGGAGAGTCAGTCTTAGTGTTTCACTTAGCAGGCAGTCTCTGGGTCCAGGGGGATGGGAAAGCCCCATCTGAGTCCCGGTCCTCGTGTCAGAAGTCCAGATCTGGGTTGGGGCATTTACCATACCAGGGATGAAAGTGGAAGCAAGTTCATGCATGGCATGCCAATGGTCCAGGCTGCTGCTGCACTTTGCTCTGCATGCTTTCTGTGGATGTTTAATGAACATAAAGTTTCATTTTCAACACCTTCAGGAAGTCAGAGTCCAACTAACAAAGTCTTTGACCGTAATCTGTCAAGGTAGTTGCAGCTTTGTGGGAAAAGGTAAGATAAAAAGTGTACATCAAAGTATTCAAGAGCAGGAAATATTTCATTCCAGGAGAAATATTTAGCTGAGAAATGAACTTCCAGACTAATGATGATGTTGAGGGTGCACTGCAGGAACCTCTTTGAGGGAAGCTTTCTTGCCATCATTAAATTAATGGGGGATGGAGAAAAGTAAAAATCCCGTTTACCCAAAGCAGTAAGGAACTTATCATGCATATCTAATTAACCAGAGGATACTTAGATACTGCAGTGATAAGTGCCACAAAAAAACCTCTAGGAAAGAAAAAGCTCAGAAAATCCTTCAGGCTGAATTTGCCCAACTTTGTGTAAGTATCACTACCAGATATTGTTCTAGCTGTGATTTTATTGTCATACAATGAAGTGACAAAGCTTCCAGAACTTACTTTCTTAAACTAGCTTCAAAGGTTGCTACCACCCATAATATTAAAATGCAGATAACATTTCTCTGGATGAATAACTCACAGTGCACCTTTGTGTCGCTCCATTAGCCCACTTCAGTTATCTATCATTCCTGAAAATGACAGGAAGGTCATATATCTTATTCCAAGCTTCAGAAAAAATGCTTCTTTGGCATCTTTGGACCTTTTCTGTCTCCTCTTGTAATTTGTAGCTCCTGAATCCTACCCTGAAGATACCATGTTGCTATGTGAGGGGAAATTTCAAGTAGTCATAAGAGATATTTTCCACAAGTGAACTGTCGTGGTGGTGAAAATCTTGAAGAAGTTGGTCACCTTCAGCCATTTGAAGGTTATAAAGTATAGTGAGCATTAAAGGACATAGCACATTGTATTCTTTTAGGTGAAAGTGCTATTTTAATAGGGGTTTGTAAAAAATGTGTGCTGCCTTACTTCTAAGAAAACTATTTCTCTGCTCTTTCAAGTTTTCATTTGTGAGGGTGAGAAAAGTAACGCACAGTTACTCCTTTTTGTGAGTACGCACTGGAGTTTAAAACTTGCACTTTCCCTTCAAAAAGTAGCAGAATTTTCTCATTTCTGTTCAGCCTGGGCTATGAGCAGTGACAGTTTCTCATATGTCCTTATAGGACAAGCCAAACATCATGTTTGAAAACAGTACCTGTGTTGATGAGACATTTTTCCCATATTGTATTTTTCAACTGTCATTGGATACAAGATCCTGGTGGCTGCTTTTGGCTGACAGCACAGATGCTTTTTTGGAGTCACCTGTTCTGCTCTTGAATTTCTGTTGCTGCTCACTGTCCTTTGTCAAAGCTACTGCTGAAAACTGGTCCTGAAGAAAAGATATTTCCCAGCAATTTATTTTGCTAGCTTGCAGCTTAGAATTTATTTTCCTCAGTGGACCCTTTTCTTCCTTTTTCAGCTAGGCTTTGACAGTGCTGTAAAGACCAAATTTCATTCTTCAAAGCCAAACAATTTACATTTTTAGAGATCAAAACCCACAGTCTCTGAAGGCACTTCTCTCAGTGTATCAAATAATAAGTAGTACATTTCCACCTGTGACAATCAATTACATATCCATGTCAATTATTAAGCTCATCTGCTGATATTGGCAAGGAAGTTAAAAAAAAAACTGTTTAGCTGGAAATCGCTGCATGCATTAATATTAAAATTGTTAATGTGCAACAGATGGTTGTTATTGACTTATTGTTATTTGCTCACCAAAGAGGTACATGAAAAGATTTTTAAAAGCCAGTTTGACACAAAACAGAGATGAAAGAAATGTGTACCGAAGCCAGGGCCTTCCAAACAGGAGTGTAACTTCAAATGCTACTCCATGTGCCTCAATTTATTTACATGATCAGATTTTCACTCCAAATCTCCAACGCTTTGTTGTGTCTTGTGTCATACCCTTAAAAGACTGTGTAAGAGATCTTCTCAGGTAGATCTGGTGCACCCCACACGCAGATCCTCTAGGGCCATCAGGCAATTTTTCTTGCAGGCAATAAAACAATCACTGCGGAGCAGCCTCAAACATTTCTCAAGGACGGAGCAAAGTTTGGAGTGTCCTTAATGAGACTGAGACAAAGACCTATCTCTCTTACAGCTCCTGAGAATATTAATCATAGAGGCACTGAAACAAACTTTTAGTTTTTATATTATTCAATAAGATACATTTTTTTTTCATGAAAAAGAACTATATTGCACCTGAGGTCTTTTGTTTTTTGTCAGGGAATTGACTTCAGCCTTGTTCTTCCCTGCTCTCAGATTGCATTCTGTTTTCTCAACACAAGCACACAATTCCTGGTACAAATTTTCCCATTCTGCCTTTGAGTATTCCCTGTTCACTTAGTACACTAATAGATGAAAATAATTCAAGTGCTGCAAATGTGGCAATTGATGAGTAGTCCAGCTCTATTTAAAATAACAACTAAGTATCTTATTTTACAATATTTGTGTTTGAATAGATGAAATAAACATTGATTTTCAAAACAAAAAGCTAAGATTTGAAATCTCTCTTCATCTTTTCCATTCAAATTAAGAATCCAGAGTTAGACTACCATCTTTCTATTTAAAAGCAGAAGTTATCAAAATCAGTGGTGGACTAGAATTTTCTGTTAAAGTGACCTAACATGAATCCACAAGACTTCTGTAAATAGCCATATACCAGTTCTTGTGAAATGAAGAGCACTGGGAACCTGACAAAGACCTTTAGTTCCTGCAGAACTGGAAGATTTTGCACAATGCCTTCTCAACATGACCATTCCTAGGCTTGCTGCTGGAAAAGATATCTAGTCCACAATCCACATCATGTGCAGGGCCAATGATTTTAGCTGAAAAAGGTCTTTAACTGTCTGTGACGTTCCGGTCTCCATTTCCATGCAATAGCAAAGCTTCTCCAACTACGCTTGGTGCATTTGTGCTGTGGTGGTGTGCTGAGAATATACAAGTTTCCATATCATAGCCAGAGAGCAGGTGGCATGTGCCAGTTCCAGTATATACACCATAAATTCACAGGTTTAGCTGGATTTGCATAGCATGGACTTTCATCCAGGGATGCCTGCAGCTGCTACTGAGCTATCCTGAAATTTGCTTTCAACTGTTTTTCTGCATAACAGATATCACAGAATCACTGAATTTCAGGGGCTGGAAGGGACCTTGAAATATCATCTAGTCGACCCCCCTTGCCAGAGGAGGGTCACCTACACCAGATTGCACAGGAATGCATCCAGGCGAGTTTTGAATATCTCCAGAGAGGGAGACTCCACAACCTCCCTGGGCAGCCTCTTCCAGTGCTCTGTCACCCTCACAGTGAAAATTTTTTTCCTTGTATTTATGTGAAACTTCCTATGCCTCAGCTTCCACTCATTGCCCCTTGTCCTGTCATTGGACACCACCAAGAAGAACTTGGGTCCATATGTCTTTATCTGCTGGATTGTGAAATGCTTCCCTTCAATTTTAGGGTGGAATATTTCTGCTGTGCAGCCGTTGCAAGAGGCTGTTCTTCTCTTGGTGCCAATGAAAGCTTCAGGTACACATCAGGAGAAGGCAGACCTTTTATTTAAGCCTGAGTACAGTTCTGGAGAGATTCCTGAGTTCATGCTTTTCATAGAGGATAGGTAATGAAAACACTGATGCTGTTATGCCTTGCATTTATTTACTAACAGACTGAGGAATAGAGACAGAATGATTTGTTTCTGATGAAGATGCCAGAGGAATGAATGTGCTGTACTCCAACCAGCATCACTACTGGAATAGCTCATTAGTATTCTACCCACGTTTTTTTGATGAAGTCCAGCAGGTGCAAGTGAGCACTGGACTGTGCTATGTGGCAGGCTGTGACCGCATTTGAAATTTCCCATCTATTTTGCTGCACAACTAAGCTAAGTGAAAAAGAATAAACATTTAAAAAATACTACAATATTTTCAACAATTAACACCAATACTTTAGGTAATACTGTTTGGTTGGTTTCTGTTTGTTTTGGGGGTTTGTTTGTTTGTTGTTCTTACTTTGGTTTTGTTTCAGTAACAAGTTAGCTTAAAACTTTGCACTCAGATATTAAATGCTAAAACTCTTACAGAGAATATACAAATAAACTTCAGCACAAGACTGAAGACTGTCAAAACCCACTGAAGTCATGATATATATGAAGTTCTGAAGTAAATGGGTGATGAATATGTACTTCACAGAATCACAGAATCACCAAGGTTGGAAGAGACCTCAAAGATCATCAAGTCCAACCTGCCCACAGACCTCATGACTAAACCATGGCACCAAGTGCCACGTCCAGTCCCCTCTTGAACACCTCCAGGGATGGTGACTCCACCACCTCCCTGGGCAGCCCAGTCCAATGGCGAATGACTCTCTCAGTGAAGAACTTTCTCCTCACCTCTGCACCAGGCCTCCATTTTAGTCTAGAGTTTTACTTTTTTTTTTTTTGCATTATTTTAATGACAGTTTGTATGGAAGCTGAGAGGGGTTTTTTGGTTTGGTTTTATGACAAAAATGACTCAAGAATTGCATTCAATATGGAAAATATGCTGTGCTGGCAACAAATTCTAATGTGATGTTGACCAAACCAGAGCTTGCTTTTAAAGATGTAGATATCTCAGCAGGACTTTTTCTTGGTGCATTCTGCTCTTTCCAAATCCATAGCTTCTGTTGTACTGCCTCTCCTACTTTATTATGCTCTTACTCTGCCATCTAAAATAAATTAAGGTATCCGAACACCAACACTTTACCATGCTTCTGTGTAGATATATATCTATCCTAATCAAAATATGGAGAAACACACAGCTTGTAGAAATATAATCAGAATTTGGAAGAGTGAGAGATATATGATGTGCTAATAGGTGATAATAGCAAGTTAATGTTAGACTAGACTAGACTAGACTAGACTAGACTAGACTAGACTGGACTAGAATAGAATAGAATAGAATAGAATAGAATAGAATAGAATAGAATAGAATAGAATAGAATAGAATAGAATAGAATAGAATAGAATACACCAGGTTGGAAGAGACCTTCAAGATTATCACGTCCAACCTATCAACCAATCCAACCCACCTAAACAACTAAACCATGGCACCAAGCACCCCATCAAGTCTCCTCCTGTACACCTCCAATGATGGTGACTCCATCACCTCCCCGGGCAGCCCATTCCAATGAGCAATCACTCTCTCTATATAGAATTTCTTCCTAACATCCAGCCTAAACCTGCCCTGGCGCAGCCTGAGACTGTGTCCTCTTGTTCTGGTGCTGGCTACCTGGGAGAAGAGACCAACATCTTTAAACCTTTTAATACTTAGGCAGCTTAATAGCTTATTTACATTTTTAATTCCAAAGCTCTTTAGAAACTATATTAATAGTAATAAGTACAGAAAGTAATTAATAGCTCCACTAAGTTCATCCAAGCACAGCTTTTGAGATGTTGTAATAAACTATCCTACAAGCAGTGTGAAGCTATTTAAATAGAGCTTAGATTCCACCTGGCTTGAAGCTGTTATTTAAATGTGCATTATCACCAAAAAGTTACCAAAACTGGTGCCAAAAGTAGAAGACCACAATTTCCAGTCATCAAAATCTCACACTTGATAGATTCTAAAAGCTTACAGCCCCTTTGCTTTCAGTGTTATATCCTCCAGGGGTAATGCATTTTGTGCATATCATGCATTCAGGTAAAAGCAAACCCCAAAATAACAAACATTAAAAAGTTCTCCCCCCTGCCAACAGCACACAATATATTTCAGTTTTGTAATTGCTGAGAATTGTATGGCAGCTATTCCAGTTTCCAGGCCTCTGAGATAAACAGCTTTCTCCATGGATAATACATCCCTTAAACATACAGATTTTTACAGCACAGGTTAAGAACAAATCAGCTTTGAGGTCCAAATTATCTTTATTACTACTGTAGTAATTAATATCTACAGGTCAGAGCATATCCCAGCCTGGGGGTTTTCACAGTCTGTATCTGTAACTGTCTTGTCAAATTGAACATATTTTAAACCTAACAGGAATATAAGATGTTGCTATTTATTATATAATGACTAGATGTGTTTTGCCAAAACTATGAATGCTAGCACACAGATATTAAAATTAAACAACCAGTAGGGAGATAGAACAACAAAATGATTCTGAAATACTTCAGCCTCTGTGGAAATGGATTAGGATGCAGAACAAGAGATGACACCACAGCATAAGCAGTTTTGTGGTTACAGGATTAAAATATATTGACTTTCACTCTCTGTAACAAGATGAATGATACTACATTAGCTACAGCCATCAATGACTAACATGACCATTTCACTAAACTTGCACTCTAAATGTGTTGAAAGCAATATGTTTATGAAAAAGAAAGTTAGAAAGCCTGATAAAACAGAGAAAGAGATGTGGAGTCAATAAATAGCGCTGCAGGGCAGGTATCAGTGCACAGGATGACAGCAACAGCCTGCAGCAAGGTACGCTTGAAATATGCTTTCATCGTAATTTGTGTAGTTCAGTTTTTAACATTCATATCTCCTTTAACAGTGTAGGAATAACTTTCTTAATGTCAGAACTGAATACACCCCCAAATTATTCACATCTAACGCACATGATAAATTGGCCAGTGTTCTGCTTGCTTTAAGGAAAAACATGAAGACTGGGTTCTAATTTTCTGAGTTAGGATACAGAGAAATAACCCCCTGCCACGTTTCATTTAGGAACAAAAGCTCTTTTAAACAGCCTAATTCAGCCAAAGCCCTTAAACGCATGTTTAATTTTTCAGTGCATGTAATTTCAGTAGGGAGTAAACACGTCAACATAAGTTGATGAAATGCAGCCAGTTGCAAAACCACTGACCAGTTAAAAGAAGGAAAGGAATGACTGATCATTCATACCTTCCTCCCACTTCAAAAGCACCTGAAAATATACAAGTAATGGTCACCTTAATGTCACTTACTACTAATGGCAAAAGAAAGAAGCAAACAAAAACTAACACCTCCTCTCTTCAATCCACTTTCTCGGTTAACTACTAGAGGCAAAAGCTAATATTGTATAAACTAGGTGTTATCCCATGTAATGGCCAGCTTCATGCAGGTTATTGCTATTATAAACCATACTCAACTGTTTAGAAAATCAATAGCATATTAAAAAGCTCACAAAACAAAACAACTGTGGTATGTCTGGAACAGCTCTCTTGGCAAGTTGGGTGCTTGCTGACACTTAATGACTGATTTTCTCATAAACAAGAGGTAAGACTTGCTCTACTTCCTTTACAGTTGAGAGTTGACTACTGGTATTTCTAAGTTTTATGTTTTCCTGCTATAAAAATACCATTACACACACTTGGAGGTCGTAGTTCTCAGATAGCAAAATCAGTTTGGAGTCCCTCAATTTAGTATAATTGCAGAAAACTGCAATAGAGGAGGCTGACATTTGGTACGCGAAACATTTTTTTCAATAATGGAGATACGTCCAAAGCCAATACAAATAGACCAAAAATGTTGACAGCAACCTAACAGTTAATCAGAATTCCATGTACATATTTAATGCAACATTTAGAAAGAGTGCAAAGATGGATGAGCTACTTAATTATCCAGGGGCTTGGAGGATTTGCGTTTTCTTTCCTTGTACTGCTTCACTAATGCACTATTCATTTTGCTTCAAAGTTAGGTTAAAGTGTAGTCTAGAAGCTGTTGCATCTCCTTCTTTCCTTGTTAAAAAATTTATGAGAACTATTTTTCACCATCTATCAGTGTGCCTTTTCATCTAGCTAGATGACAGGAAGCTCGGTAGATGGGAACTTGTCTCCATTTCTTCCCTCTGTCTTTTTAACTGCTTGGAAAACACAATATAGGTGTTAGGGAAGTGTGAAGCATGTGCAGCTGGCATTCACAGACACGGTGAAATCTTGACACTTCTAAAATATATTAAGCCTTCAGTGAACAGGTAAAAGTATTCTGCTCTACTTGTTCATAAAACATGAATTCCCTGCTAACAAGAGACAATGCTAGCACAGTATATATGCCCTTGCTGGGGTTCATCATTGTACATTTATGAATGAGCATATAAAGGGCAGCTATCGTGGGAAGGGAGACTCCCTTTTACAAGGAGTCACATGGTAAGGACAAGGGGTAATGGGGACAAGTTGCTACTGGGGAGTTTTGGACTGGATGCCAGAAGACATTTTTTTCAGCATTCTAATTATTAAACATTGGAATAAACTCCAAAAGGAGGTGGTAGACTCCTCTACATTAGACAGTTTCAAGGCCAAGCTTGACAGGGTGCTGGGCCCTCTCATTCAAACTATATTCTTACCCTGAAAGGTTGGACTGGATGATCCTCGAGGTCACTTCCAACCTGGTATTCTATGAATCTATGAATTATTTATGACTGCTCTTCATGTGGGTTGTCTCAGAGCTGTCCATTATGGAAATGCTGACTGGAAAAGTGCATGGCAATGATGGTTTCAGTGTGATAATGTTAGCCATTTTTGTCAGAGTACACCAAATCCCTCACCTTCAAAAGAAACGAATGCAATTTCTTTCCTGTTGAGATGAGTAACCAGAAGGTGTTCATGATTAGATGAAATTAGAAATATTTTTTAGTTCCAGTTAATCTTTTAATGATCTCAGAAATATATAATTGTCTTTAAATTATGAATAGAACTAACTAGTTAAAAAGTATGCATGGTGTGATAAGCTGATCTGTAGGTGCATCGGTATTTCTACATGTAGTAAATGTGCCCATGTATATACAAGAAAAGGATTTTCTGCATGGTATAGCTTACCTATGTTTCATGCACAAGTTTAGACTTCTGCCTTAGATAAAAGTAAGAGGAAAAGTGGTCTGATTGAGCTGAAATTGCAACCTTCTCCTGAACATGGCAGTCTCAGGCATGTTCACTCACTTTCTCATGTAAGGAGATTCACACAGAAGCTTGTGACTGCAGCTGTTCCAAAACGCAGACATCTAAACAAAACAGTTTCTGAATGCTCTCACTGAAACCTCTCATTTTGAATCAGGCATGGGTCATGGGTACTATCTGCCTGGATCTCAAAACCTGTGGATTCACATCTGGGTGAGGCAACTTCAGGAAGAAAAAGTGTTTGGGATACTGGGAGTGATGCTTGTCACGTCCCATGGTTACACAGCACTGCACTCACTGATCTTTGTCCTGCGATAAATAAGTGGCTGGATTTCATCATGACACCTGTGATGGTGATGCAACCTGCCATTTCTTAACCCACATAACTAAAAGGGTTGCTTGCAGCTGATAGAGAAGCATTTAGTTTCATTGCAAATACAGATTAGGACAGAAGGACTTGGGATACTATGACCAGCACTTAGGGAGATGGCTCAGATAAAGCAGTGTGAACAAAAGGGGGAGGGACAGTCCTACTGAAAACAATGCTACCGTGTACAGAGAAGGGACAACTGCACACTGAATCTCAGGTCCTCATGCTGGCCCCTCATCCTTCCCACACCATATCTTCCTCTGGGGATGCTGTTCCACAGAGCCTGTTAGAGAAGCTCTGGGTGGAGATACCTGGCCTGGTGCCACACCTAGTGGACCTCACTTGAGTGAGGCCTTCTTCACCTGATGCCTGTGTCCTGTATGGAATTTGCTCATCCCTCACAAGGTGAAGCCAAAAAGCTAGACCCATCCCAAACAGAATTAGGTATAGTGATTTTAATGCTGGCAACTGTTCCAGATGTGCTTATCTACCAGGAAAGAAATTCATGTGGATGAAAGTGGGAGGCTGATGCAGATATTCCTATTCTGCATGAATTTTCAATGCAAATATATTTAAGAAACTAAATTTCAAGGGGACATATGTTCAACAGTTAGCAAAGCTAACTGCCTTAGTTGGAGGCAAATGGACCATTGCAAGCAATTTATCAGGTAAACTTGCCTGGGAACTTTGCTTTTGCTTTTCTTTGTTTTGATGAGAATAGTTCAAAAGATCAATTTAATCTAACTTCCATTTGGTAAAAATGTCCAAACTTTCAAAGTACATTGATTTGCCTATTTCTGAACAGGAAAAAATTTCAATTATTTCAAAATAAAATTACCTTGTCTTTTGAAGCCTATTTTTTAGTGTTAATTAAATCATTGCAGAGAAAATATGACTGAGAGGTCATATGACTTTAAATCAGTAGACATCTACTGAGCTTGTATGATACAGTTTCTGGCCTAGAGAGAAAAAAAATCAGTTGATAAGCATCATATACTCACTTGCAGGCAAGGGTGGAAACAGAATCTATGTTTATTAATTTTAGTAGGTCACCAGTCATTTGCTTGCATCCTCCTCACACATCATAAAAATAAGTGTGCACCTGTGCTTGGCTCTAGACTAGATAAACATAAACTGATATCTAACATAACTAAAACCCCTAAATTTGAAATTCAGTTACTCCAGATTTCATAAATCTAATACCAAAATGAATGGTTTTCCAAACCCAGATGTCTCTTCTGGCATTGCAGTCCTGGGGTTTGCTCAAGTTCTCTGCATGGCTGCTAATTCTTATGAGGTGCAAAATATATCGAAAGGCATAAAATCTGAATTTGAAGACTCCTGGTATCACTTATGTAGAGTAAGTGAAAAGTGATTTGTGACTGTGCCTTAATGTAATCTCCCCAAAAGAAAAGAAAAGCCCTATTCACTTGTTCTCTGAATTGCTGCCTGCATGCTTAGGCTTAGTAGCTTGGTGTTCAGTGCCTGTGGACACAGAGATAACATTCTTTCAACCCTCCAAATATGCTATGTCAGGTTTCATAATGTCATATGTGAAGTGACTTAATGGGATGTGACATTGTGTAGCCCAGCACCATGTCTGGTCTTAAGATTTGAGAAAGGCCTTGAAGTGAGTGTCAGCCACACCCAAGATGATTTGAATCCCTGGCTCTGGGGACAATACTGGGCTCAAATGTGACACAGATTTCAAGCACGTTTCACTATTCATCTTATGTTGTTCTGATGGTAATCAATGGTACTGTCTGGAGCTGATGATGAATATTTGCTCTTTATGAGCTTGCTGCTTCATGTTCTCCACTGTAGAAACAAAAGAATAAAGGGAAGCATCACTCTGCATCTGTCATGAAACACACTGGGCACAATATTTCACCTTCACTGACAGCTCTACTGTAACCCAATCCAGACAGCTAAAGGTTCAGCCTTGACAGTATTAGCACCTTACTTGCATTAAAAATGGCATCATTACCATTTCAGCAAGTTGCATATGATGTTTGTAAGAGTCATGGTTTGACTTCAGGGATTTGAAGAAGCACATTAATTTTATTGCTACTGTGTTATTAACTCCTACTTTTTCCTAGTACATACCAGAGTATTTTGCCAGTCTCTGCTGGAGGAGGGCTGAGCTAGAAGTCCATCACAAGTCCATCAAACAACCTTTCATGTCAGCTAGCAATTACCCAGATGCAAATCTGGCAACTGTTTGGCAGACTGCTAGAAACAAGGTTCACTGTCCTGCTCTCCTCACCTCATTCTTCCTCCTTTAGTACATATATATATATATATATATATATATTCAATATTTTGCTTGAAATTTTGAACTCTGTAATGTCAGCTCTGGGATTGTTACTTTTCTCCACTTCACTTTTCCCGCTACACAGGAGCCAGAAAGAGAGAGAGGTGTCATATTCCTCCAAAAGCTTGGAGTTTCAGTTGGGTTATGAGGATTAGAGAAGCTTCATAAAGACTCAGATGCTAGCACACCACTACAGATTTAACAGCACCATTATAAAAGAAACCCTCTTACCAGTCACCATAGTCACCCCCTCCACTGAGAGAAGTAGGGATTGTAGGGCTGCTATCAGCTTGCAAGATTAGGAACGCATGGCTTTGTCAGTGGAGCAAGGCCAGCACATTTGTAGATGGTACATCTTCTGCTGTCTGAATAGGGATGCTTATCCATGTGTGCTGATTGCATCAATGTAAATGGTATCTTTTCCAATCTATTTCCTCACACACGGCTGCCCAGAAACCTTCAAATTAAGGATACTACTCAGTTTTGTAGGTGAAATACAGAAACTAATGGAAACAAAACTTCAAAAAGGAGAGGAAAAAACATTGTTCTGTGGATAATCTTCTTAGTTACCACATTCTAATAACAATAATGTGTAATAAGACCAAATGCAAGGTCCTGCATCTAGGTCGGGGCACTCCCAAGCACTGATACAGTCTGGGCAGTGACTGACTTGAGAGCAGCCCTGAAAAAAAGGACTTGGGAGTGCTGGTGGATGAGAAGCTCTACATGAGCCACCAGTGTGCACTTGCAGCTCAGAAAGCCAATCACATCCTGGGCTGCAACAAGAGAAGCTTAGCCAGCAGGTTGAGGGAGGTGATTCTCTCCCTCTACTCCACTCTGGTGAGACCCCACCTGGAGTACTGCATCCAGTTCTGGAGCCACTATTACAGGAAGGATCTGGACGTGCTGGAACATGTCCAGAGAAGGATGATCAGAGGGCTAGAGCACCTCTCTTATGAGGACAGCCTTAGGGAGTTGGGGCTGTTCAGTCTGGAGAAGAGAAGGCTCTGAGGAGACTTAATTGTGGCCTTCCAGGTATCTTAAGGAGCCCTACAAGAAAGCTGGTGAGGGACTTTTTAGGGTGTCAGGTAATGATAGGACTAGGGGGAATGGAACAAAAATAGAAATGGGTAGATTCAGATTGGATGTTAGAAAGAAGTTCTTCCCCCTGAGGGTAGTGAGACACTGGAACAGGTTGCCCAGGGAGGTGGTAGAAGCCTCATCCCTGGTGGTTTTTAAGGCCAGGCTGGATGTGGCTGTGAGCAACCTGATCTAGTGTGAGGGGTCCCTGCCCATGGCAGCAGGGTTGGAACTAGATGATCCTTGAGGTCCCTTCCAACCCTAACAATTCTATGATTCTATAATAATATCTAAATAATAAATTTTTTAAAATCTTAAAAATAAAGATGCTTAACTATTTTTAGTTTTTAGCAGTTAATTCTCTTTGTATGCACAGCTGTGGGGTTTTTTTTCAAGGCACTGTTCCCATGTGCCTGACAAACTTCAAGTTTATGTTCAAAATTACTGAAACTACTTTCGGTGATTAGGGTAATTTATCTTGTGCTAACTGTGCTCATGCAAACCCCAAATGAGCTGACTGATACAAGAGAGTGGTGTTGTAGGACTGGCATCTAGGAAGCTTGATTAATAATCAGAGTTGGCATTTTGCACTGTATCCCATTAAAGACAGCAAATCCAAGCTTAGGAGATGGAGACACTGTATAAGGGTTAGGCTACAGTAAAGGAGTACAAGCAAAAGTTTTGGCAGAACCTGAAACTTTCAGTTTGCTACTAAACACTGTTGTGTTTCTTACTAGCCCTGCTCAGTTACAGATCTATTTGGCCTAGGTCCTCTGTGTAACAGCAAGTGATCCTCTCCCAGAGGTCTTTAGAAAGGCTTCAGCAGTGAGCCAGGAGCTAGAAGTAACTGAGCTCTAGTGATCTTGCCACTTCTTGTCTGGCCATCCTCCATCCACAACTGGATTTTCAAAAGAAATCATTGATTTATTTTGCTGCTATATTCTCATGTTCAGCTTGAAGATGTGTATGCATTTATTCAGTCAAGCACACAAAATTGGTCGCCCCTGCTGAACATTCTGGATCCAGTCTCCTTATGGCTCAGATTTCTCCGCCTGTTAACCCAGGTGATGCATAGGCATCTGATTTAATGTTTGCAACAATTATTTCACTGGAACTAGTAACATCCTTTGAGGTTCAGGCTTATGTCTACACTCACTGATTTTGATTGCTTTCTTCTCTTACCCTGCCGTAGAATTCGTTTTCCCTATGAAATAAATCTCTTCATCAGGTCTTCTCACAGTTGAGAAGAATACACACAGACAGAAGGTGGGAAAGGCTCCCAAGGCCCATATGTTATACAGCATGTTTCTTGCATAAATATGTCATGGGTATTTTAGTAACCTGCTGCCTTCTGGCATGAGATCTATTCAGCTTCCAATTGTTTGCACAGACAGTTAGAACAGGGGAGGGGGAGGATGAAAATCTGCAGAGGAAAGTCTGATACTCTTCTGCCTTGTCAGGTCATGTTCGTTTTGGGAAGAAAACATTCATTCTTCAATTTGCAGATGTACTTAACAGTATGAACCACAGTTTTATAGCAAGTCAAATACCAGTATATCAGTTGCTACAAATCTTGGAAACAAAGCAGAACAAAAGCCAGCATTGTGGCAGATCAAATAGAAGAATCAACTCATGCTCCTCTCCTCTTTACTATGTTCCCTATTTGTATGCTAAAGAGGAGACTAAATTTAAATTCACAGCTTTTCTCTTTTTCTTTAAAATGGGCTCGCTGAAACATGAACATCTGAGGAGATAAACATTATTTACAGCTTTGATTTACAATGGTTAACTATTATCTAATCAAACAATGTGAATTTGTTGTGTTTGGTTATCTCCAGCGTTTGCCAGTCCTTATCAATCAGCAGAAATTGCACACTTTTTATCATACTGGTTTAATTTATAGATCTTGCTCCAATCTTACTTAACAAACTGATTTATGAATGTTAGACACGATGATCCAAATGATAAGTCTTAACTGTGCCACCAGATTTATGCATTTTGACTAAGAACACGGGTGTATTTCTTTAGTTGGTTTACGAACGACATCATTAATTGGTTCCCTAGCTGTGTGGTTAGAAAATATCTTCTACTTTGGCCATTAAGTTCTGATTTATCCCTTTGACATAGAACTATTTCCCATAATTTGTTTCAACAGAGTTCTGATTTGTTAATGTAACGTGCTAAATTTCAAAACATAAATTTCAAAAGCTCTGAAATAGATGTTAAAAAAAAAAGAGCTGACAGCAAAATAATCCTGGGGAGCATGAAGTAGATTTTTTTCCCCCCACAATTTTGCTTGAAGCTTAGGGAAACGATCGAGGGAATTTGTCAGGAAACCTTTCCTCTTTCATTCTTTCTGCATGAAGAGTCTCTGGATTTTAAAGCCCTGGCAACTGCTAGAGACGGACACGTAATTCCAGTGTTACAAGCACTGATTTTCAGTATTTGATCTGTCTGCACTGAGACAATTAGAGGCTGCTGGTCTTGACTTAGGGAACTGGGACAGTTTGGTTTCAATACACCAGCACCTCCAGTGTTTTCCAACGTTGGGAGAATAACCAAAATATTTATTTTTACTTATCAGGAGTTGTATATTCTTTTCCCAAACAGAATTTATGTTTACCAGTACCATGTTTTCACCTACTGAGTGTTGAGTCACTGCCTTCTGGCAAAGAGCCTTGCTGTTTAGGTCTGCTACAGGCTGGGGAGCACTGGCCAGGGACTAGCCCAGAAGAATGGCTACCTTCTAAATGCCTACTTTCTGTGCCTCTTGAGCACAGCAAAAGGAATTTTATTGTTCTCATAAACGTTACACAAAATGTAGCTGGTCTTTTTGTTTACTTTTTCCCTGAGATTCCTGTTCCTTTTTTACTTTGTGGTCCTTTCAAGTAGTTTCCCACTAAGCATTATGTTCTAGAAAGGTTTATTATTCTTTTTATTTAACCTACACACAGCTGTTGGAGGACAGGGAGGGAAGGGAGGAAGGAAGGGAGGGAAGGAAGGAAGGGAGGGAAGGAAGGAAGGAAGGAAGGAAGGAAGGAAGGAAGGAAGGAAGGAAGGAAGGAAGGAAGGAAGGAAGGAAGGAAGGAAGGAAGGAAGGAAGGAAGGAAGGAAGGAAGGAAGGAAGGAAGGAAGGAAGGAAGGAAGGAAGGAAGGAAGGAAGGAAGGAAGGAAGGAAGGAAGGAAGGAAGGAAGGAAGGAAGGAAAAATAATAATAATAATAATAATAATAATAATAATAATAATAATAATAATAACTGTAGCTGAAGCTCCAAAATAAAGTTGTTCTGCACTTTGTAATTCTACGTTGACAAATTCTCCCTAAAATTCTGACTATTAAGATCTAGAGTTCCCATGTTTTCTATTTTCACATTTGGCAGAGGATGTATGGTGCCATTTTGTGCATCTGATATATGCCTGAATAGAATTTTTTTTTAATGTAAGTATTACTGTAACACTAAATATATAAAAACATAACTTCCCATTCATGACTAATTGGGACTTGTTTGGTTTATCTAGTCCACATAATAGAAAGTTAGCTTTGAGTCAAGTAGTAAAAAAAATTAGAAAGGTCCCCTTCTTACTACTTCTTCCTAGTTTATATGCTGAGCATGATGTCATAAAGGGTCCCCTTTTTACTTCTTCTTCCTAGTTTATATGCTGCCATATGGTATGGAATATCTCTTTGATCAGTTAGAGTCAGGTCTCCCTGAAGTGTGTGTGTGGGGGAAGGAATTAGAATATGCAAAAATATTACAATATGCAAATTGAATTATGCACAGCGCAATTGTTCACCATCATCCACCAACAGATCCCCAGCCAGTTCTTGAGCAGTTCCTCCCCCCTCCCACCCCAAGATTTCTGCTTAGTTTATACACTGAGCAGGAGGTCATATGGTGCAGAATATCCTTTTGGCCAGCTGGAGTGAACTATCCCAGAAGTGTCCACTCAAATTCTTATGCATCCCCAGCCTGCTTGCAGGTGGGGTGATGTGAGAAGGAGAAAAGGCCTTGACTCTGTGTAAGCACTGCTCAGCAACAACCAGAACACCCCTGCATTATCATCATTATTTTCATCATAAATATAATGTGCAGCCTTGTGCTAACACTTATGAAGAAAATTAACTCTGTCACAGTCAAAACCACCACACAGAACCTGAAGATAAGTGAGATAAATCCCACCTGTATGGACTAACAAGGCAATGGGTCAGGGCTGAGAGCTCAGATCTAGGAAAGACCAAATGTGACAAGTTAGGATGTATTGGGAAAGGAACAAACTTAGGGGGAATGAAGAGTCGCTGTCCCCTGCAATACATCCTCCCTGTCAAGACAGGATCAGAGGTTCAGTGTCCCAAGCTCACTCCCCAAGCCTCACTCCTCATTTGCTGTCCAATAAATGCCTATGAAAAGCACTTGCAAAGCTATTGCCGGCTCACACTAATACCACTGCTGACAGCAGTAACTACTCCATTAGCTCAAATGACACATCCAGCTGTCTTAATGATTCCCAATCTGCAGCTGACCTATGCAAATATCAATATGAATCCACAAGATTAAAATAGTTTTGAAAAATGAAATACCAAGTAAATTGCACAAATGCACAGAAATACATTAAAGAACATTATTCGTCTCCACTAGCTTAATAGCATTATTTTAATGTTGTTTGTGTGTGCAGTAATGGTTTAAATTTCTCCAGCTCTTGAGCATGGAATTATAAGTATCCAAAATAAGACTGAGGTTTCAACGAATATCTGTTGCATCAAAAACTATGTAATGGGGTTTGAATCTGAAAACCAACCAGAGCTGCAAAATTCATTGTTGGCAATTTTGTAATACTGCTGCATAACATTATAACTGCTTCCTTCCTCCTGACACATCATCTCTGCCCCTGTGTCCAGACTGCTATATCAAGAATCATGTACTGTACTCCAGTCCTTCAGTATTGTCTGTTCACTCATTCAGATAACCGTCTCTGGCTGCAAAACCTACTAAATTTTATTTCACCTCAGCCTCATTTAGGCAATCTCAGCTCCTTAGTGGCAATATTGTCTCAAAGTCCAAAGTATGTAAGCACTGCGGCTGACTGTCATCTTCTCCAATGCTAATGGTGCTTTTAATTCCTTTGTTAACCCTTTGAAAATGCCAAGTAAAGATTTACAGTCTCCTTGTCCCTGCAGGGCCTCTAAAAAGGAAACCATCCAGATGGCAAAAAGCGGTTCTGCAGTAACCCTGTCCCACAACTGCCAAATGCAGGAATGTGCTAAAGGCACTGAATGCTCAACACATGAAATTTCACAACTCATTAGCAATGCCACATCCAAATAAGAAAGAACAAGACCTAAACTGAAACGCAGAATCTGTGCAGATAATGTGTCCTGACCACTGTACTTCTTTTTCACTACAAAAAAGTTACCAGCCTAAATCTACAAAAGTTGGGAAAAAAAAAAAAGAAAAAAGAATAATATTGACTCAGTCACCTTTTGAGGACGCAGCTGCTGTAGGGTTTAGAACTCCCTTGGTACCTTTTCAAGAAATAGAAGCCAAACTATTAGATTTGTTTTTTTTTCTTTTTTTCAAAGAGAGGGCACAGCTGCTTTTACCACCCCAATTTTTACATTACTCTTTCTAAAAGAATGCTGGGGGAGTGTGAAACTGATTTTAAACTCCTTTTGGCAAAGAGAAGCAGCGACTGAGCTCTGGGAAATCTGAAATTCCTTCCCCTAGAACTCCTCACTACAGCCTGACCTTTTCTGTATTCAGCACTGAGGACATCATGCTATCTACTGGTTATCCACAAGAAACTTGTTTTTTCCAGCTCTCCAGACTTTCTGAAGGGAAAGAAATGAGAACATTTTAAACCAAGCCAGATTATTTGCAGCCAGATTATTTACATTAACTACTAGTGCTTCTTATCCATGAGCAAACATCAGTTTTCTGAACTCATTTGGTATTGAAGATGATCCAACAAGTGCATTCTGCAAATGTGTTTCAGCTATGAAGAAGCTCTTCCACTCCTTAGGGCAACTATTGCTGGAAGAATGTGTCCATTCATGATTGGATTTTCCCACTAAATAGCTAGTGGCCCACTCACAAGTCATCGTCCCTGATGCTTGAGCTATTGCAGGGTTGAGAGCTGGCTGGTTTCCAGATACCTTTGATTCATCTGAGTCACTGCATGCTTACAATTGATTAGTACAGGCCCACATACCTGTATGTCTCCTGGTACCCCTTTATTTAATATTTATTTGATTTGTGAGGCAGCAACCTTAGCTAGCTAACCAACAAAAGTTTTTTGGACACAAGATGATATCACTGGTGCATACTGGAGTTTGTATTCATACATCGCTCCCCTGCTTTCTCAGAGGATTGCCTGGAGAAAACAGAGTGCTCCAGCAGGTGCTTCAGATTGAGCCAAAGGGCGGTTTAGAGTGTTGTGGGAATTTGTATGGCACTTAACAGGCATGAGTCAAGGATACTGACACTGCCTTTCCTTTCCCTGCTTCAGACCCCACCCTCCCCCAGTGCTTTCTCCCCTCCCCTCCTTCTTTGCTGCCTCCTTCCATGCCTAACTTGCCCTCTCGCATGTCTAACCCACCCCCAGGATCCAAGCTCTCATTTCCCACCAAGGTCTGCACCTGCTCTTGCCCCTCCTGTCATGTGTAGCTGACATCCTACACACTCGTGGGAATAATAAATGGGCACCCTGTGGGCCCTACTTCCTGAGGACTGACTCTACTACTGACTCTGCTATTTTGCAAAAGAAAAAAATCTTTTCAGTCCTGTTCACTGAGAAGAATTTAGTGGCATAGAGATACCATGAAGGGAAGACAGCTCATGCCTCATTCTGAGTAAGGGTGGACCTGGGTTCCTGAGCATTTGACTATGTGATTCCAGCTATCACAAACTTCATTATATAGGCCAGTTTGGAACAACATTATTTATAGGAGTGTCTGATATGAATTATCTCTGTGATGGAAAAAGAATAATTCCTATACTCAACTGTAAAAATCAGCTTCTTACAACTTCCTTCAATGTCCTCTTACTGTGTTGAATGCTGGCATTTGATTGCTGGCTGCAATTTCACAGGTCCCTCCTTGGGGAACTCCTAAATTACCCTAATATTTTGGCAGGCATGACAAGGACATCCTTGAGGTAGCATTTTAATTAGGTCACATAATTGGACCAATAGTAGATTCTAAAACAGGAAGGCTGCACTTTTTTATTTAGAGCTATGTGATCATAAAGTTAGAGTCAAGACTATCATTTCTGATATAAATCTTATTTATATTTGAGGTTGCTATCTCAGTTGCAAATGTTTTCTTCTGATTAAAATCTGACTGACAAACCCATAACTTGGAAGAAAATATTTACACTGTATGGAAAAAATAACTGCACTTTGGTGCTTTGATGTTTCATGCATTGCATTCAGAAAGAAAAACGAAACACCCCCACCCCCACCAAAAAAATCAGCCTCCATTTAAAAACAAGCAATAAAAACACACCACAGACAAACAATGTTCTAAACTGATGACTCTCTGGGGAAGCAAAGAAAGATATTCATAAAGGCTAACATTAGCCTTGGGAAGCAAGTCTGCTGTATTCCCTTTACGGCCTAAAGTAATGAAGGCTCCTACACAGGGTAATTTGGAACAAGAGACTAACTTTAGAAGCTTTGAATCTAACCTCATGCAGGAGTCTGTCTCGCTGCTGCCAGTAGGCATGTGCTTGCTGGCTGCAGAGGAACTTTCTGGATATGCCTCTGGTAATAATGTACTAATAAAAAAAGATCATCCAAGGTTAGAAGAATGATGCCACTGCCACAGTTATAAGGCTTTTAGGTACTAACAACAGGGGGAAAAAAATCACCCCATTTCCTCCCTTTGATTTGCGTGTGAGCTGAGCACCTGTCTCACACAACACTTGCCATGCTCTTGCTCCCCACAGCATCAGGCTGTGAGGATGTGCCAGGTTATTGATCCTCAAACATCCATTTTCATTACCAAGCTGAGAATTTAGGGAAGGGGAAATTAATTTCAAATTTGTTCCTGCCAGCTTGCCTGCCTATAATATCTGAAATAACAATGAGGTGGCTCACTACTTAGTATTCTTAAGGGAAGAGAAAGAGCCCAGAAGACTGGAGCTTAGCTTGACTGCATGCACTGGGGTCCTTTTGAGGAAACACCACAAAAGCTCTGTATAAGCTTTTATTTTGGAGTGTAACTAGTATTAATTCTCAGGGATGTTTTGTTCAAGAGAAGTATCTATTCAAGGAACTCTGCACTTCAGAGGCAGGAACAGACTAAGCTTCCTTCAAAGCACTCTGCTGGGCTGTAGAAGGTAACAGTGGGGCTTGTGACACACATGCATTTTCAATTCCAGCCTCATAATTGTAGGAAAGGGCTTTAGATTCTTTGGAGCTTAAGCAGAACAGAACCCAACCCATGTTTTTTTACACCTTCAAGAGCTTCCTCTTTTTCATATATTGCTTTTGTTTCTGTAACCATCAGTTCTCCCTTAGCCCAAAGCCACTGATGGTTAATGTTTTGAATATAAATTAAAGGACACTCATCCAATTATTTTGGCTGATAGATCCAAATTTTGTTTCCCTTTGGTATTTTTCCTTAGGTTAGATTTGATATTTAAAAAATATATTAAAAAAATCCTATGCTCTTCATTTTCAGATACGGTTACACACAATTTTAGGTTAGTACAGATGGTAAACAAATGCAACAAATGAGATCTTAAAACCATTTAATGACATTACTCTTTTACTAACAACGCAGAACACAAGTCTTCCATGGCATCAACAAATAAAGCTGAAAGAATCATTGTGGACTAAAATAGAGGATTTGGGCAAAATAGGATTAACTCATATTTGTGTGGTGAATTGTAGAGTAAATTACAGTTGCTCTGAAGGAACTACTCCAATAGTCATTGGAGAAATCGCTAGAGCTGTAGAGAACTGTAGGATTTTAGGATACCTTAGCTACACTGAAACTGTGGAATGATGAATACAAGCAGAATTCATGTGATTTTTTTTTTTTCCTCTGGAGCTTCAGCATGTCTTCAGTGAGAGGATGCTGATAGTCATGCAGAAGAGCTGTCGTGAATCAGACCCAAGGTCACTTGCAGCACTGTTTCCAACAATGTCAATACAGATTTCTAGGGGGAAAAAAAGTGATATTTTGGAGCTTTCCATGTGTAGTCTCCCAGTTTCCAACCGGTTGTGTCTTGGTTTTAAAGACTGAGACAGAATCTTGTTTTACCCCCCCACCAAAGGAGTAAAATAAAACACTCTCACAGAATTGGAGAGAAATACAGAATTGTATTCAAAATAAATATATAGCATACAGAATACATCAACCTGTAATACTGAGCCAGCAGTGTGCCCAGGTGGCCAAGAAGGCCAATGGCATCCTGGCCTGTATCAGGAATAGTGTGGCCAGCAGGAGCAGGGAGGTCATTCTGCCCCTGTACTCAGCTCTGGTTAGGCCACACCTTGAGTACTGTCTTCAGTTCTGGGCCCCTCAGTTTAGGGAACATGTTGAGTTGCTGGAACGTGTCCAGAGAAGGGCAAGAAAGCCGGTGAGAGGGATTTGGAGCACAAGTTCTATGAGGAGAGGCTGAGGGAGCTGGGGTTGCTTAGCCTGGAGAAGAGGAGGCTCAGGGAGACCTTATTGCTGTCTACAACTAGCTGAAGGGAGGTTGTTGCCAGGTGGGGTTGGTGTCTTCTCCCAGGCTGAACAAGAGGACCCAGTCTCAAGCTGTGCCAGGGGAGGTTTAGGCTGGGTGTTAGGAAGAAATTCTTCACAGAGAGTGATTTGCCATTGGAATGTGCTGCCCAGAGAGGTGGTGGAGTCACCATCACTGGACGTGTTTAGGAAGAGACTGGATGGGGCTCTTGGTGCCATGGTTTAGTTGATTAGATAGTGTTGGGTGATAGGTTGGACTGTATGATCTTTTCCAACCTGGTTAACGCTATTCCATTCTATAATGCAAAATATATAAATCCATACTACCTGCTACATACCAAGATAAACCTTCTTCCCAGTCCGTGCCTTAATACTCAGGTCTTGGTGCTCATTTCTCCCCCCTTGCATGTATTTGTAGGAACACTGAGTTTGCAAACACACTTTGCAAATACGCTTGAGCTCTAATAATTACAGAACTTTATCCTTCTCAATCTGTTGTGATTTTTTTTTTCAGTAAAATCTAGTGAATCTCTAAATATAAATTGGAAGCACTCCTTGATTTTATTTCTCAAGGAAAAAAAAAAAAAAAAAAGGCATTTCTACTGTACCGAAAAAAGAAAGGAGCATGCACCACATATACATGTAATCTTGTTGAAATGAAATCAATTCCACAAACCACTTTAGATCTTTCCTTCAGTTTGTGGATTTAAATTGCTTCTAAAATCTCATTAACCAAACCTCTGTATGGAAATATTCTAACTTTGCTGTGACAAAAGTTGGCTGTCCCTGACCCATATACACCCTTCACATTCATTTTCACACTTCATGCGACAGAGATAAAAACCTCTATTTTTGGCAGACATGATCTGAACATTGTGATGACCTTAAACTTTGGGACAGCTTTAAAAAATCAGAACATGGAGTGCAACTTTACATTAAATAAAATATATGAACCATAACATTATGAATGCAAATGGTTTATTTGGGATAACTCTTAGAATTTCAGGGATTCTCATATGTGGATTAACTCTGCTTGTAGGTTTCTTATCTTGAAGATTTCTAATGTAGATTCTTTACTACACATTTCAAAATTGATTTCTGACTTTTAAACTAGTTCAATGCACTAAAATGATGTGAAAATGCACATAAACCTTGCACTTGTAGAATGATTATATTCTCATTCTAATTGCAGAAGATGCAGTCCCCAAAGTATGATATGCATTTAACCTCTGTACATATACCCAGTAATAGAAATCTATAAATTATTGCAGAATCTCACTGTAGGAGGAAAGTTGTTATCTGTGTCTTTTTAAAGAATTATTTTTCATTTGGAATTGGCAACATTTAAATGTAAATAATTTTAAAAATTCCAATCAGATTCAACCCAAAATCTTTACCTTTGGTATTAATTTCTATTTTTATTTCTGTTGGATTTGTCTGTCTGCAGAGTCACAATGTCTTTTCCTGCTATTTCATTGGCTTGGATAGTTATTCCTGTACTGACAGGCTTTGAAATTGCTGAAGGACAACCAGATGCCTCATAGAATCATAGAATGGTCTGGGTTGGAAAGGACCTCCAAAGGTCATCTAGTCCAACCCCCCTGAAGTAAGCAGGGACACCCTCAACTAGATCGGGCTGCCCAGAGCCCCATCGCACCCTACTTTGAATATCTCCAGGGATGGGGCCACCTCCCTGAGCAACCTGTTCCAGTGTTCCACCACCCTCACAGTAAAGAACCTCTTCCTAATATCCAATCTAAATATTCTCTTCTCTAGTTTGAAGCCATTGCCCCTCGTCCTATGTCTGCAGGCCTTTGTAAACAGTCTCTCTCCACCCTTCTTGTAGGTCCCCTTCAGGTACTGGAAGGCTGCTATTAGGTCTCCCCAGAGCCTCCTCTTCTTCAGGCTGAACAACCCCAGCTCCCTCAGCCTGTCCTTGTACCAGAGGTGTTCCAACCCCCTGATCATTTTTGTGGTCCTCCTCTGGACCCTCACCAGAACAGAGCAAAGTGGCAGAATCACCACTCTGGATCTTCTGTCCAAGCATCTTTTGATGCAGCCCAGGGTGTGCTTGGTCTTCTGGGCTGCAAGCACACACTGTCTGCTCATGTCCACCTTCTTGTCCATCAGCACCACCAAGTCCTTTTCTACAGGGCTGCTTTCCAGCACCTCATCGCCTAGTCTGTATTGATAGCGAGGATTGTTCTGGCCCAGGTGCTGAACCCTGTACTTGCTGGTTTTGAACCTCATGCCTAGATGGAGCAAATCAACAAGCCTTAAATCTGGTAGATTATCATCATGTCTTGTTCAAAACCTTGAGTGATTTACACTTGCAGCTGCACATCAACAAGAAAAAAAATAATATAGTAACTAGTTAGCTTTAGAACAGCAGTACTGGATTAGCAGTGCTTGATTTCTACTAACTTTTTTTTCCCTGAAAGGTAAAAGATGGTGGTATTTGTACTGTTATAAATACAACACTAACCTGGACCTTCCTACACCTATGTTAAAGTTCTTTGCTGATAGTGATCATTTACCCTTGTTTCACATAATTAAACTTTTAAATAATGATAGAATATGTGGTGTGTATGGGGTGAGATGTCAAGAACTAGAGCAAAGGCAGAAGAGATCTACGAGCCATGTATGAGTAGCATATGTCAGAACTGAAATGAATGTTTCCTGAATGATTTCTTAAAGTATTTTTAGTCTTTCAAAATGGACTCCAGGGCCTAATCTAAGCTTGGGAGGGGGTGGTCTGAGCCCAAGAAGAAAGAACTGTAGCACGACTCTACAAGTAGAAGGAATGAGATGAGATGTGAAAAGTTATAATATAGGTAGGGGAAAAAATTGTCAGAAACTGGCAAAAAAATTCCTGAAGTACTACCTGGAGACCTAAATGTTTCAAATATTTAAGATAAAGTACAGTAACTAGTGAGATAAAATATATACATTGAAATGCACATTGCTTTTCCACAAGCTCTTGCAGGTTCATTCTACTGAGAACTGTCATTCTGATCCTTCCCTCTCTTCTGTGCTTAATCACACTGCACACCCTTGCTTGCCATTTAAATGCCCCTCAGTAAACACTAAGCAGCACCACCAGCACCTGTCACATTTTGTTTCCTTCACCTTCTTCTCCAGAAGGGAAAGATCTCTTGCAATTTAAGCCTTTTCCATCTAGAGCTAATGATACGATTTGCAACATTCTTATTTTTTCCTAGGTTTGAAAATATAATAGGACAAATCTTATTTTTTTTTTCTCTCATTTTACATAATCAGATGAATATTAATTAGGACAAAAGAGAATAAAATCACAAATAAAGTAGAAAATATTTAAAAAAAGAAGGAAAGTTTGTTGCATTGCACTGTCACATACTTTCTGCAGCTTTACTATTAGTGGTTGACCTAATAACAGTCATTGTGGCTGTAGAGGGGCCTTACTCTGACGGATCTAGAAGCATGAAAATCCTCAGAGATCAGATGCAGAGTTTACAGGGTGATGTCCCAAATGAAGAACTAGATTTGGATTTCAGAAGTAAGAATTTTCTTACTTGAGGACTTTCAGATCTCTATGGTTATTTGAGTTAAGTCATATTGATCGGCTCCCATTTCCTTCCCACTACTGGAGTGAGACTTTCTTCTGATATAACATTCAGAGAAGCCCATTTTAACTGTGCATATAGAATATCTTTTGCATTTGAAAAATGTGCTAATGTGCACAGAATGTATTATTCATATCACGCCTGCCGTAATTTACATACCTTGGGAAAAAAACTATTCACATCCTGGGTTTCCATTTGTTGCACAGACAATACTGATAATGCTCACTAGAGTTGTGTGTCTGTCTTAAAGTGGAGTTGTTGGTCGCCATGGAAATTTAGTGTAACTAAATAATCTTAGCACACGATGCACATTCCTTTCTACATTAGTATAATATTCCTTATATTTAGCAGCAATATTTCCCAAGCACTTTGGCAAATGGTGTGGTAATGTATTCACTTGTTCAGAAGGAGCAAAAGGCTATATTTTTAAGAGCAGGCACTGAAGCAAGTACTGTAGGATTCCATGCGTATTTTCTCAATGGATCAAGGTTTCATCATTTGCAAGCAAAAGAGTATTAGTGTTCCATCTTCCTAATAATGAATTCTGAAAGCTAAATCTGAAATTTGAACTTCAAGATGAGTTTTTCTGCTTTTGAATATGAAAAATTTTGCCATGAGAATGTAATGAAAGTTTTTTGCAAGAACAAGACGATACAGCTCTGTTGCTGTAATGCAGTTCCATTAGAAATGGAAGATTACAAGACTCAATCTTTATCTTTTACAGTAAGTATAAGCCAGATAGAGATTCAAAGCCACCAAATGAAAAATTGTTATCACAAGCTGACAAGGAAACCAAGAGAAAATACTCTCAGACCAGAAATCATCTTCCATCTTTTACAACTGTATAAATAAATCCAAAGCAGAAAGAGCTCTGCTTTCAAAAACTGGCAGAGCTCTTCTTTCTCCCTCTCTTTTAATTAGAAGAGAGCAAAACTGCCCTTGGGGCTCAAAAATCTATACAGGAAAATACTGAGGCTCATGAGAAGAGTTTATTATATTATCCTACCAGGATAGTTGCTATGCTGTCATCTTGTTGCTGTTTCTCTTGTTTCCAGTGCTGGAGTAGCTCTAAAATACTTAAATCGAAACAGACATGCATAGCCATTATTTCTGTAGGTTTACAGAGGATGGGTACCTTGCATTCCTCTGTTGCATCACAGAAAAGACCTTCGGGTCATCCTGGAACTTTGTAACAACTCTTCTGCTCTCTCAGAGATGTGGATTCATTGATGCTGCCTCTTCACCTCTCAGAAGGGCTGTTGTCTCTCTTTTTTCCACTTACATGCCACTGATTGAGACACTCATTTTCCCTCAAGGCATCTTTATTAAACAGGGCTCTGTAACTGCTCCTATTGCATACCAGCAGCTTGTGATATGCAGTTGCTTCCACTTTTCTTCTCTGTTCATGCCAGGCTTCCTCATTATTCTCTTCCATTGCACTCTTCCCCATTTCACTTCCTTGAACCTGTCTTTTATGTGCATCAGCCTACTTCTGTCTGATATTCTGGAATCTGGTTTGAACTATACATTTAGTTGCATTTTCTCAAGAAGAAATATGATGCAACAAAGCTCTGCATTCAATCTCTTTGTGCATTCAAACTCAAACCAAAAATCTGTCTAGGAGTAAGCTAGATTTCTGCCACACAAGCTACCACAGATTCTTGCTGAACTCTTCTTTGTTTTCTTTTATTATTTAGATCCTCAGAAACCATCTGGTCAGGATCAGTGAAATGCATTTTAAATGTGGATTTTGCTGGTTTGCTTCAGGAACCTAGCTAGTATTCTTAATATCATTCATATCTCTATTGTCTGTATGCTGATCAGAGGTTAATGTGGTTTGAGCACTCTGTTTCCTGATACTATTCTGGGTTCAATTAGATCCTCTTTTACCAGGAGCAGTAAGTGTGAATCCAGATGTTCCCTGCTCGGAAGCTAATGCCTTATTTATTTGTTTGTTTGTTTGTTTGTTTGTTTCAGGTAGTAATTTTTTAAAAAGCCAAGAGTAACATGTTCTTCTGCAAAACCCTTTAAACAAGAGCTCATCTGAGTCAGAAAGGCTCCCCCTGCACCACCTGGCTTCTGCTTGCTTGCACAGTTTTTCTTATACATGCAGTTTTTGAAGTATAATTTATGTCATTTAAGGGTTTGCAAAGATCAGGTGTGGAGTGCTGTTGCTTTATAAAAATTAATGGTGAAGACAATGGATGCAGACTGTTTATGTCACTTCCTATGATTTCTCAGCTTTGCAGGGAAGGACCCCTTAGAAAGCAGGTGCTTTTGTTTGTCAGACAATTCCAGAGTCGTCATCAGTATAGGAGATGAGCAAGCTACTAAGCAAAACAGCCTACAAATTTAACTCTACTCTATGCATGCTAAAAAATTCAAATAACAAGGCCTTATATCCAGTGCTTGCTAGGTTTGTAGTCTGACCCAATATGTAGTACTGTCTCTTGTGATCTGTTAATTTGGCTTAAAGAATAACAGATATTTGTGATTCCCTTTCAGTTCCCACCCTATTATCTGGAAAGGCTATTACAGATCAAATTCTAGAAAATACAGACCTCACATTTATTTTCATTCACTGAATGGCTGTTTGCAATAGGGTCTTCATGTTGTGCACTGGTGCCTGGAATTTCCAACCTGCTTTGGTGAGTTCTGTAAAGTACTTATTTGAAATATATTGTATTGTAACAGGATTTTTTTTTATTTTACAGCTGTACTCAGCACTGCTTAGGCCACACCATGAGTACTGTGTCCAGTTCTGGCCCCCTCAATTTAAGAAGGACATTGAGATACTTGAACGTGTCCAGAGAAGGGCAATGAGGCTGGTGAGAGGCCTCGAGCACAAGCCCTATGAGGAGAGGCTGAGGGAACTGGGGTTGTTTAGCCTGGAGAAGAGGAGGCTCAGGGGAGACCTTATTGCTGTCTACAACTACCTGAAAGGAGGTTGTAGCCAGGAGGGTGTTGGTCTCTTCTCCCAGGCAACCAGCACCAGAACAAGAGGACACAGTCTCAAGCTGCACCAGGGGAAGTTTAGGCTCAAGGTGAGGAGAAAGTTCATCACTGAGAGAGTCGTTCGCCATTGGAATGTGCTGCCCAGGGAGGTGGTGGAGTCACCGTCCCTGGAGGTGTTCAAGAGGGGATTTGATGTGGCACTTGAAGCCATGGTTCAGTCATGAGGTCTGTGGTGACAGGTTGGACTTGATGATCTTTGAGGTCTCTTCCAACCTTGATGATTCTGTGATTCTGAGAACAGTTAAAAACAGAAGCAACCATACAACAGTGGAGTGCTACAAGGATTATTAAGGGACTGGAGCACTGCCTTATGAGGAAAGGCTGAGAGACCTTGGGGCTTTTTAGTCTGGAAAGGAGAAGACTGAGAGGGGATCTAATAAACATACCAATATTTGAGGGCTGGTTGTCAAGAAGGAAGGGACAGCCTCTTCTCTCTTGTGCCCTGTAAGAGCACAAGCATAGCACAACCATAGCACAGGAAGTTTCATCTCAACATGAGGAATAATTTCTTTACTGTAAAGGTCATGGAGCACTGGAACAGGATTCCCAGAGAGGTTTTGAAGTCTCCCCTCCAGAGACCTTCAAGATCTGTCTGGATGTGTTCCTGTGCGACCTGCACTAGATTCTGTGGTCCTGCTCTGGCAGGGGAGTTGGACTCAAAGATCTCCAGAGGTGCCTTCCAACCCCTAACATCCTGTGATCCTGTGAACTAGTGTGACGCTAAGAGCTGTGTATATAACCCATGTTGTGGTGGAATCATCTTTATGGAATCCTGTGATCATGGTGCCAAGCTGTCTCCATCTCTTGCACGGTATTGTGCAGTCTCCTAGTGAACTATTTAAAGTTAACACCTAAAAAGGATTAATAGAACCTTTCAATGAGCCCACTCAGACTACTTTTTCCCCCCCCACCAGCTATCTTGACAGGTGGATTTAGTTTAAACAACTTACACTATGTAATACTATAAAGCAAATGTGCCGTAGCATACATATCCTGTAGGACTAACAATCTCAGTGCGATCAGCCTGATGTAAACACACTGCTGCCAGGTATACAGTTATTAGTGAAGTAAAGCTTTCACATTAAAGAGAAGCATGCAGATTTTGGCATTACAGAAGATGATCTAGGAAATCCTATTGTAATGAACAAATATTGCTCCCATTTTTACAGCAAAATTCCTCTCTGATGCAAGGAGGTTATTTCAGTTTTACACCTGTGTAGCCTAAGTGAGAATTTTATTTGTCTGCTCCAGGCTGATATTCATATAAACAGGCCTCTCTATGAAATGGTGAAATCCATAGTAATTTTAGTAAACACTTGGTACAGTGAATCATAAAAATAACAGAATCACAGAATGTTAGGGGTTGGAAGGGACCTCAAAAGATCGTATAGTCCAATCCCCTGGCCAGAACAGGATCACCTAGCACAGATAACATAGGAACACATGCAGGTGGGGTTTTAATATCTCCAGAAAGGGATATATTCAAACAACGCCCCCTGGGCATCCTGTTCCACTGTTCCATCACCCTCACAGTGAAAAGTCTTTTCACTGATGACAAGAATGGTAGTGGTGGAAGGTTTGCTGATTATCTCTACCATCGTCTGTTTGTCTTTTCTTGGTACAAAGTTATCAAATAATAATTTCACAGGTTCTGTTAAAAAAAAACCACATCATCATATTTGAAAGAAGTCTTGTGAACCCAAGCATCAGCTCAGAAGGAAAAAATCACCATGATAAATGTTTCTTCAAAACAAAACAAAAAAATTAGTAATCACCTGCAATGTACTGCAGTGATGCTGTAGGTGCCTTTTCTCTGATTTGTCTGAAATCAGTCACTGAGCTAACCACTACTAATTTATATTGTATCTATTTGGATGTCATATGCAATCTCACGAGGTTTCTATTGTAACTCAACAGTAATTTAACTAATCATAAGAAAGAGTATCTTAGGCCAGTGAAATGATTTCATATTCATCATAATAATACCAGTCGTAATGGATTCATGTGAGATTACTGCAACTGTCATATGCATTGCTGCAAAAAAATTCCATTAGAATTTCATTATAATGTAGCATTAGAATAAATGATCAGTGATACGGGGATGAGATGGCATTGTAAATCTGCAGAGACAATGCATTTTCATCAGTAACTTTATACCCTTAAAAAGCAGTATAGAAGTCCCTATTTTCAGGAGCAGCTGCAGAGCAGCAGCTCGCAAACAGCACCTATAGGTACACTGTTTATTAAAATAACTGGTCTGTTACACTGAGATGAAATCTGAGAAAGAACAAGTTTTGCATTTGTTTTATTGTTTTGTTTTGTTTTGTTTTGTTTTTATAAAGGAGACAGATGCTTGGAAGAATGATGAAATGGTTATTCAGAAAAGGCTTAATTCTCATGGGAATTCATTCAAACATTTTTATCTCCCTGTTGTAGCAAATGACTGCATCCCTGATAGCTGTAGTCCAGTGAAATCTTATCTGTTCAAAAGGTAAAACATCATCTCTGCATATGTTTTGATTTAATCAGTCTCTCTTGTTGTTATGTTTTCAATGTTGATAAGGTTCTCCTTCACATTGTTCTCAACACCACAAGGATTTTGATGATTATTTTTGGTCTTAAACCTGTGAAAGTACGGCCTGTTGCCACATGAGTCCTTCTACTGAGGCGTGAACAGCTGTGATCTCATCACAGATGACAAGGATTTGAAAACAAAATCCAGTAACTCACAAATAAACCACTGGGAACTGTGCTCAGTGGTTAAGGCATGTGCAATTCTAAGGTAAACAATTCAAAACAATGCTTGTTGGTATTTATGAAAAGGTTAATAAATGGAAAATCAGAAATGGGTAAGTGCAAACAAAGTATGGCAGGAATCTCCCTGACATCGAAGCAGAGTGCTGCTATCTGCTTTGTTTTACCACTGTTGCAATCTCATGTCAGGTGTCCCTTGATCCTCTGCCATGAGTTATTAACTTCCCATTCCTCTTCACTGATTTTACTACCCTCTGTCCCCATACTTAACCATTTCTCCATGTATTCTCCTTCAGTTTCTCTTGTTCCCTCGAAGTATCCTATTTCTGTCTAGGCTGTTCATTTTTTCTCCTCTTTCCAGCAGCTCATTTTTCCTTATCCATTTATCCCTCTTCATTGCTGTTCTGCCAGAAATAGCTACTCTTTTATTTTTGAGGATATAGCACCTTGAAAAGCCAGGGAAAGATCAGGGCTGTGATATTTCTCATGTGCTACTGCACTGATCACAGAGTGGTTGAAGTTGCTGAGAAAGGGGATACCTTTAGCTGGAGCTCAGGCAGCTGTCATGACTACTGGGATCCTGTGGGGAAGGATTTCAGTGACGTGACAGCTTCAGCTACCATGACAGCTCATATGGGAGGAAAAAGAATTTTACTCTTGTCACTGAAACTCTCATTAGCCAACCTGGTTATCAGCACAGACAGTCACCCATGGAGGTGGTGGCAGAGGTAGGCACAGTGTACCACAGGCTATGGACTTTTAGGGAGAACTGACTGCTCCCTTGCTCTACTTATTTGTGTCAGCTGTTATATTGAAGTAAAAAATGTATCTTGGGGTTGTAATGAAGCAAGAGGAAGGGACAGAGCTGTCTGGTTTCCAGTGGATGGCTGCTGGCTGTGAGCTGCAGGCCTGAAAGTCATGTCAAAGACTGTGAGGCTGAGTTACAAGAGAACCCACCAATACATGAGAGGAGAGGTAGAGATGACTCTCATGGGTACTGTGAGCAGTGGAATAGCAAATGACTTGAATTGAGTGGATCACTACAACCATTATGTATAGGAAGAAAGGATTTGAGGCTCCAGAGGTCTTCCACAAAGTGACACTGTGAAGGTGTGCTGTAGGAAAGGAGCTGCAAAATCCTGGGAAGATCTCTAGCCACAGAGTCACAAAGGGATGTAAGTGCCCAGGAAAGGGATATAAAAGACACACCTGAAGAACTATCCAAACAGTGCTTGTGTGCTGAAGAATCATGTTATGATTTGGATTGCAACACTACCCAGAAACAACAGCTAGAACAGTGGCCCCAGTGCACTCCATGTAGTGCATCCCTGTAACAGCAAGTGCTCCTTGCTCTGAAGGGCTGCCAAGTTGAACCTCAAAGGCAAAGAGGAGGGCTGTAAGCCTTGCAGCTTTAGAGATGTCAACTGATCTTTCAAAGGTCACACTGCTCTGACAGGTGAAAGCCAAGAACATCTCTCATGCCTTCCAAATTCTTGGTCGGTGCCTTACCTGCTAGACCATATTTTCCAGTAAGTCACACACCTCTAACTAGTCTTGTTTCCTTGGAAACCTGCATGACAGAGCAGACCAAATTACTTCTTTGTTGAGACCCTCTAAGGCTAGCTCTGAGGGTGATGATAAATATTCAAGGCCATCACCATCCCACCAACTATCATCTCACTTCTTTTTTAACTCACCTTTCCTCATTTCCTTTTTAAGCAACAAAACTGGCTCAGGAATCTCAAGTTCCTCTGAAAAGTTAGAAGGAAAAATATTTGATATCTTTTCTGGACAGATGATAGAGAAGCAGTCAATAAAGGTGCAAGAGCCTTTCCATGTGATTTGCCTTCTGTGACACTTCAATTGCACGAAATACGCGACATGAATTATAAACGGAAGCTGGATGAAATTTATGGAGAAAGGGCAATTCACCCTCTGCTTTCCCTGTCCCAACCACTCCTTAGATATTTAGCTTGTGTAATGCTTCTGTGGATGCTGCAGACAAAATGCTTGAAGAAAATTGGTGCTGGTTTAAGGATGTGGGTTTGATTGGGCTACATTTACTCTACAAGTCAAACACCTTAGGCAGATCTTGGCATCACTGAAAACAAGACACAAAGCTGGCTAAGTCACAAAGCCAGGATGCAAAGTTTGAATGCTTTGAAACTCTCAGGAGACTTGAGCCAAGAGACCAGTTCTTGATACCACAAACTGATACAGTTTATTTGGAAAAGCCTGGTACATACTATTAATATGCACAAAATGCCAGCCTGATTGGATTTAAGGTGTTTACTTGGAGCCTAATGTATCAAAACATTGAAAATTAAACCTAGCAGCATAAAAATAATGAAAAGTTTCTCCTGTTCCAAACTTATCTTTCAGGAATAAATTGGTTTATTTTCCAATGTTTACAAACTGCAGGCTTTTCAATCATTATACCAAGTATTGGTTGCTAGCATAGACAGAGCAGTTACAAGTTGCATTGGATTAGGATGCCAGAAAATGAGATGTTTGTACTGGGTTTTTGCAGAAGATGAGAGGCTATGATGGGGGGGTGGAATTATATATATATGTGTACATATATGTATATGTATATGTATGTATATATAACTGCCTTCTTTTTTTTCCCCTCACTTTTTCTCCAACTGCTTTTTGATATGAATTGGGGCACTCTGTTACTTAACTGATTCTGACATGTGGATAGCATAATCTTGCCAATTCTGCTTGTATTCCAGGCAAATTTTACCTTGTACAGAAGGAAGTCAAATACACTATCTGGGAAATAAGTATTTGAGATCATTTTCAAGAACTGCATTCTCATGTTCATGGTCCATGCCCTCAGATAGATTACCTGAAGCAGAAAGCAGAGGCAGAGCAGAATGAACAACCTGCACTGAATTGATAGTTCTGCTACCAAAGGGTGAAGTTTGGGAATAAACTTCTCCGTATAGTTTTTACACATATGTATAACCTCTAACACTAGAGACAGCAGTACAACCTCTGCTGCTGTTGAATAAATAGCAGGCTTGGGAAATTTTATGGGGTTTGGTGGTTGTTGTTGTTTCAGGGTTTTGTTTATTTGTTTGTTTTGGGGTTTTATATGATATTTTTCAGATTACATAAGAAAACCAAGTCCCCTTTGGGGGAGAACCATCTTTCTGTTTGATATTCCTTTCAATGCTGCATCAGAGAATCTCTGCATTTATTTGAACAGCAAGCAATAACAGTCATCTAAGTAGCCCTATCTATTCCCTTTGTAGGTTAGTAATTATGAAATAATTGTTTCCCTATTTTTATACAAGATATCACTAGGCAAGAGAACACACTTATCTTTTTCTTGTTTTCCCTCTCACTCTCCACTTTGCCAACATATCATCATCCCTACACAGCACTGCAGACTCAGCAGTGACTTTAAACAACCAGTCAAGCGTTGAGAAGGTGGAATTCCATCTGGGCAGCCTGTTTCACATTGGCACCTCCTAAAAGATGCACTAACCAAGAAAAGAACAGCTGAAATGGCTTAAGACTTGCTTTATTATCACTTAAGAAAACACAGATATTCAAAATCAAATAATTTATCCTCTCTGCTCCCTTAAACTCCACATGGCATGGAGGTAAAATATCTTTCCTTGATAGGAGATCTCATGCATAAGGTATTGATGAAAATGTGCACAGAAAGCCTGCTAGGCTTGGCCAACACATTCATTTCAGCACAACAAATTCTTGTCATAAGTACATATACTTATAAAGTTGTCCCCCAACGGTGGAACTGACTATGTACTGAAAGCCAGCATTTCAGCATATGTGCACACAATAATACTGAATGGTATCACTACAATGTTTCCCAGACAAATACACTACTCTTGTGTATGTATTCAGGTAACAACTCCCTGAAACAGAGCAAAACTGGTATTAAACCAAATGTTATAATGTGACTATGCATTAAACAAAAAATTGAAAAAATACTTCAGCTGGTATTTCTATTTTTTCTGGAGGCAGACTAGAGAGCCCAAGGGATGAGCAAACCTCCTTTTTCTTTCTAATCCAATGCACATTTATATTGGGCAAAAAGAAAAATTGGAAGAGAATAAATGGCAGAGGGAGAAAATGAAAGAGCAATGAAAAGTAATGCCTGAAGTATACAGATAAGGAAAGAACCAAAGGAATGACATGGCAACAAAACAAAGAATCAAGAAGTAGGATGGAGGGAAGGAAGGTGAGTGAAGAGGAGAAGCTGTCTCCTGACAGCTTTGCTCTCATGACATCACCTGTCTTTATTTCTCTTAGGAAGGCTGGCCTGAAAGAGCAATCAAAACCTCCCATGGAGTCTCACCCTGAGAAAGGAGATGAAATAGAGATGTTCTGTCTGTTCACTTGCACCCCCTCTCTGAGTTTCCATTAACGACTTTGCACAAGGCTGATTAATGTCTATTGACAAATGTCCCTATGCGATAGGGAAGCATCACCCTCCAGTCTCCAAAGTAACACACAATGAGAATAAACAGCTTGTTATAGGTCACACAGGACATCTGTGACAAAGCTGGAAATTAGCCCAGTCTCCTGCTTTTCAATTTAATGCTCTTAACAACAAGATCAATGGTCAGGGAAGCATACCAGCTTAGGGACATCAGCCACCACTCTTGTAAGAGTCATTAGCTAGTCCAATGCATTGGAAGGACCTACATTTCTAGGAGTTGTTTTGTTAATGTCTGTGGATCCCTAAGCCAAACAACCCTTTCCTGAAAATCTGTAACATTTAGAGTTAATATTTCCCAAGCTTACCATGCTCATCACAGGTGGCAAAGCTGATGGAGGTGATACAGACTTGGCAAGTGGTGTAGCAGCCTTGTCCAACATGAAACACCAGCCAAGAGCAGCGAGATTCTGGCTGAGCTCCTGCAGTCTGAGTGGGACAGCAATGAGTACCTGTCACAGGCTGTGTCCTGGGCTAAGGCTGGCTTTTGGTAACAGTCCCATAATTGCCCTTTCAGTAGATTTCCCTTATTCTTACACATACATTTATTTAGGTTAATAGATCTATGAAAATGGGGCCACATGCTAGATTCTGAGCTCTTCCCCTCTCTTGTAAGGCTGAATCAAAGTAATTTGTGATAGACTTGTCTGTTTGGGACTTTCTTGAGGGTCTGGATCAAATGAAACATCAAATGTTTGGAAAATCACCAAGGCTTTTCCAAATTCTTCAAAGCTAGAGCTTCCCCTTCCTTGTTTGTGCCATCATCAAGCTGTCTTTCATTTTCCTAAAATGATATCTTCAGGGCGACTGATTTCTAAATGTTGTGTATGCTTGCTATATAGCTGCAATGGAGTCGGTTCATCTTACTCTGAAAGGAGCTGTCTTGAATTCTGCAAAGTAAGAGTTAACTGAAAATATGAAAGGTAGTTCTTGAGGATATTTCTTAAAACTACTTTTTATCTCAGAATGATACCATAACTAAGAGCTGTTCAAATTGTTTGCTAAAGGGAGTTAACAAAAGAAAGAAAGATAGAACCATGACACTGCTGGGTTTAGATTCAGGGAGTGATACATATAATGAGATATGTTGTAGTGAGCATGGACTTCATTACCAGAATATAGAAGACAGGTCACCTGAATGCAAGCATTTCAACACCTGTTTCTGGTAAGGGGATACAACTGCCGCATTTTCTCATGCAATACACTTCCCAAATGTCAGTTAATCCATACTCTTCATGTTGCCAAATATTAATCCTCATCTTTTAACGAACTATCTTAATGCTCTTCAGTTTTAAATTGAACTCACCCAGGCACAACAATTATGCAGTGATAACTTGTGGGAGCAGCTTTCAAAGTTCACAATGGGCAGACTGATTTTTTTTCCCCATTTGCTTTTAGAAAGAAATATTTCAGGGAGGAAAGCCTCAGGCCAAGTAAAGGTTACAGAGAAACTAAATCTCTAGTCTGCCAGCCAATGATTCTCACTGGCACTCATAGGTCTACACAAACCTCTCTCTCTAATTTGCAGTGAAATCTGATGACACAGGTTTAAAGAGAAGCCAGCACTGCAATCAGCCAACAGTTAGCAGACCTGTACCTCTACCCTAAGAATGCCTATCTGTGAATTATCTCATCTGGGAGTAATAGGATCTGTTATTTTAGTGCGCAGTTCAGAACAACAGCAACTAAAGAAACAGAAAGTAGACAAGAAAACAGATTTATACTGAGATCACTGTAGCAACAAGAGTGTATTTCCAAATACCCGGAGCCAAAATAGCAGTCGGTACTTCAGGAGATAGGATTTTGTCCCAGTGAATGCTGGCATTGTGTCAAATCACAGAACAGTGCTGCAGTAGACAGGGGAAAAAATACCTCTCCCTGAGAACAGTAACCTTGCCTCATTCTGCATTTATGAATTCCTGCTTTTTGCCAAGGAAGAGGAACTCTTGCCACCCTAAAAACTCTTGTCGCCTTAAAACTGGGCATTGGCTTTACATAAATTCTTGGCTTTCTCTGTTTCTCTCCATCAAACATAAAAGACAAATCAAGTGCTTTAAACTAGGCCAGATTGGTTTCTTTTTTTTTTTTTTTTTTTTTTTCACCCTAACATTAGTCAAAATAAATATCCCTTAGGAAATAGTTTTGGCATATAACTGAACAGCTTAGCTAATTTTTTTTTCCTAATATGGATGTAATTATGGACAATACAGTATGTTCTTATTGCAATCATTGTGATAGAGCTGCATTTGCATAGTAAGCTGCTCAGAGGCAGATTTTCCTTTGTATCACAGCTGCAGTGGGTGCCTTCTTGCTTAAAATGGATGACTATTCAAATAATTTCTAATACTGGCTCTTGACCCAGAAGCATTTAAGAAAGCGGACAGCAAGTAAAACTTTTAGCTGCTGATATGTGAAAATTCTGAGTATAGAAAAAAATAAAAAGAAAGGAATTTCATGGTCCCTTTTCCCCTCCCGCTTATACCAAGTGGTTTAACTATGGATAGGTGCTAGTGGAGCTGTGCCCTTACAGAAAATAACATAGATGGAGTTTACATTAATTACTCCTCATGCTAAGCTGGAATTAGACTGATAGAAAGCCTGCACTGTAGCCCTGTTTCTTCCCCTCTCATTTCAGTGATTGTCAGAATATGTCAGAAATAGTTTTATTAAGTGGTTTTATTACATGAATGATCCATTCGCAATAGACATGGAAATGCTTCCTCCACTGTGTGATGTCTTCTCTTTGTGAAGGACTCTTCATGAGTTTCCAAGCATCTAAGTGCTAGCTGAAAGCATAAGGAGGCTGCATGCACATGTGCAGAACTTTGGCTACAATCTTTTTGGCTATGAATTCAGTAATATGATAATTTCTGCCCTTTCAATTTATAACTCTTCAAATTATCTTTTCAATAGGAGAACTCAGCACAGGCTACTTGGAAAACTGAGGAAGTGTTTTGGACTTAGTTCTTGTTGGATGAATGAGACCTGTACTAAACTCCCTTGTTACCTAAATGATCACAATACTTGTGCCATGCAAGATCCCTGGTTGCTAGGTCTATCATGGCAGATGAGAAATTGAGCTTGGAAGAGCTGCATGATTCTCTGTGCCATCACCAATCCTGTGAGGGAGGCAACCCCAGTGGGAGATGAGCAGTATTTGATGGTATCTGGCTCAATGCTTCTACCTTCTTATTGGTATCTTGTACCATGGCAACTCACATTCTCATTGATGAAACTCAATAATAACCAGTGAATGACCCTTGTATCCAGGGTATTTTTAAATGGGCTCAGAAGAAATCATTGTTTGATTCTCAGTATTTTGGCTACTTGTCAGATGACAAGGCTTAGGAGAAATGAGACTGGACTAGCTGTGGCTGCATGATGCCATGATTTGGCAATGGGCTCCAGCTGGCTGTTAATGAACCATGAAAACAGCTGAACCTTTTCCATCTTCTCTCTGGTATGATTGCACTTTCCATTTTAATCTGAACCCAGTGGCTGGTGGGTTCCTACTGGAGATGTCTTCACTGGTGGCAGATGTAAAGGAATCCCAAGAGAGAAGCCCAAGTCTTCAACTCAACTGTGGCATTGGATATGACAGACTATTTTCCTGCAATGGGTATGGAAGTCGTGGGTCATCCTGTCCAAGCTCTTGTTGTCCTGAGCACAGTAATTACTCCCCTCCAGAAACTAATATGGTATCATTTTGAAAGTAGCTTTATTGCCCTCCCACCTCTAACAGACTGGTTTGAGATTCTAATCTAGTATCTGAAAAATCTCTTAAGAGTCTTAATTTGCAGATGCTCCAGGTGCTTATAAGAACAATACAAAATTATTCCTGCATTTTATATACATGCTAAAAGCAAGGTCCATTCTGTTTTCTCCCATTCATCCAAGATCATTCAGCACAGAGCTCAGGGAATCCTTATTTTCCTTTAGATGTACAGGCATGATGGCTGGAGGCTTTTACTTTAGACTGATTAATATTATGTGAATCTTTAACAAAAGGTTAAGGACCCTGCAGTCCAAGATGGAAACTGGTAAATCCTTCCCACAGCTGAAAGCAGACAGGACTGTTAGTACTGCAGGCCACTGACTGGGCCTTACCCTGAGGTTCAGCTGACTGAACTAATGTGAGAAATTGCTGGATGTGACAGATAACGATGACAGAAGCTGACAGGAGTTACTGATAGCACCATGAAGAATGGCTAGATTTCACAGGTGGTTTAGAGGGAGTCATGTGAGAGATGGCCAAAGCTTCCTGAAAGGGAGTTTCAGGTCCTTGGGCATGGCCAGAAATGCCCTAGTAACCACATCAGTGAAAGAATATAAAGCTGAGGTTACCTGTGTCAAAAATGAGGTCATGAATGATTGGGCTATGGCCATGGGAAAATAAGAACCAATAGTGAAAAAGTAATTAAGGATGGGTTTTCTATCCAGAAGAGAACTGGGGAGGAGTGAGGGGCAAGGATGGTGAAATAACATGTTAAGAGATGGAAAACAGGGTAACAGGATATTTAAAAGGTGTCATTATGGTTGCTTAAGGCTACTTGCCAGGCAGCCTTGCATTTCATCACTGCAAGTACAGCAGGACCACAAACTTGTGGTTCTGACCACATCACAGGTGTTAAATCTGCTTCTATGGCCTAGGGGACTAGGGAGGTAGTGGATGCCTTTCTTGCTGGCAAGGGTACAGCCAGAATAAATTATTTGAGCACCGTGGTGTCACTGAATCCATCACAGGCCTGAGAGCATCATAACAGCTTCCTCAAGGGGACAAGGCAGAAGTGATGTAACTCTTGTACACAAGTTAGGCTGTCTCTTGGAGGATGCAGGCCTGACTCCCTTTAGGAAATGGGAGCTGAATGCAATGGGTGAGAGAGATGAGGGTTAAATTGCTTGGTTATTAAATAACACCCATGCCCTTTTGCAGCAAGGGCTGAAACTGCACTTTCAGTGGGCCAGATAATTTTGAAGACTTTCAGGCAAGCTCTGAGAATGAAACCAGATTTTTTTCCTGTCTAGGATTTTATTATTTTTCTGTTTCATCTGGACTAAGGGTGAGTGCACCCTATAGAAGTATAGTTTGCATCAGGACTGTGCTTTTGAACTGAATTTCTATATTGTCTCCACTTGCTGAGCTTTAGTTCACCTCTTGAAGAGCCCTCAGGGAAACACAAATTGGATTCTCTTCAGTTAACACCAAACTGGAAGAAATTAATTGAGGGGGAGCTGGGAAGGTTTCACAGTGTCTTTACTGGTATTTAAACCCTTTTGTCCAAAAAATGCCGTGTAAGCTGCATAAGTCTTTTCATGTCCTCTTTTTACTTACAGCTATTTTTATTAGGTGAGCTTGCTAACTTGTAAGAGATGTTCATCATCTAAGCTCATGCCTTTCTCTGTGCACTTCCTTTTTTACCTTATCATTCCACTGCAACAGATCAAAGAGCAATGGTGTGAACCTGTGAAATTTCAAGGTATTTGAGATAATAGCACTCAAAAGGTTATAGAGCACACTTTCAAGATTGCAGAGAAGAGAGGAGATCATAAATATCAAGCAGCAGAATTCTTCTGTTTTCTTATAAAAATAAATGGATTTTATGAATTAACATAAAAAGTGAGGTTTGTACAATGACAACCCTCTAAAAAAAATTATATATAATCACTGAGGGCAGAGTTTCTTACAGTTTTGTCATATCATTTTCTCCCTCTATCACACAAAATAAATACAGGAACCTTCCTAATGGAAAGCTTTCTTAAACATGATCACAGGATCACAGGACGTTAGGGGTTGGATGGGGCCTCTGAAGGTCATAAGACCAACCCCCCTACCAGAGCAGGACCATAGAATCTAGCACAGGTCACACAGGGTCTTGAAAGTCTCCAGAGAAAGAGACTCCACAATCTCCCTGGGCAGCCTTTTCCAGTGCTCAGTGACCCTCACAGTGAAGAAGTTCCTCCTCATGTTGAGGTGGAACTTCCTGTTCTGTAGTTTATATCCATTGCCCCTTGTCCTATCACAGGGCGCAAGTGAGCAGAGCCTGTCCCCTCCTTCTTGACCCCCAGCCCTCAGATATTTATAAACATTTCTTAAATCCCCTCTCAGTCTTCTCCAGACTAAACAGCCCCAGGTCTCTCAGCCTCTCCTCATAGGGCAGTGCTCCAGTCCCTTAATCATGCTGGTAGCTCTCCATTGGACTTTCTCTAGCAGATTCCTGTCCCTCTTGAACTGGGGAGCCCAAAAACAGATGAGGTCTCACCAGGGCAGAGTAGAGAAGGAGAACTCACTTGATCTGCTGGACACATCCCTGTCAAGGGAATCTTTCTTCAGAAACATGTTGCAATTCTTGTGTGTCCAGTACCTTAAAAATGCGAGCAGAGATGACTTGTTAGTTTAAATGTACCTCGGCTTATATTTCAAACCTCACAGAGGAAACAGCTCTCTATTCAGTGTATCTGGCTTTCTTGAGGACTCCTATTGAAATAAATATTTTATTTTACAGGTTTTCTATCCATTTCCCTCGGTTAGGTTGAATCTCCCTGGATAAAATTAGAGCTTTTGCTGGGAAACCAAATTGATAGAATGAAGGAAATTCCTCATATACAGTCATAGAATGGCACAAGCTTCCTCTGCCCAGCCTTTGAGATGAATAGGTGTTGCATGGGGTAGAAGAGAATGAAGTTCAGGTTGATATAAATCCTACCACCATCAAGACTTTTAGCAAAGTGTCATTCAGTCATTCCATTCAGGACATAGGAAGGATGGGGCATGGTATGTCAGCCCCAGAAGCTCATGTAAACATACTGTACATACAATTAGGCATTCTTTGTCATCAGTCACAACTGTAGTGTTATTTCCCCAAAGGGATAAAAGCTATGGATTACTTTAAGCAACAGAGATTTTTCAAATGTAGGAAGTGACAAGGAGAAAGCCCTTTATTTTTCCCTTTTGCCTGAAGGTGATCTTGAGATACCATGAAAAATACTTTGACTAAAAGCAGAACATGGTTATTTCATTAAAGAAGCTGAAAAATGCCATTGGCACTCACATTATTTAGGTTGTTCACTTCCAAGGCTCTAAGGCTGGCACATAGCCAGGTGAGGTATGGCCTTATATGAGGACAGAACAGGTAAGCTGCTGTCTTTGCACATTCACAATTTTAGATCCTAAATTTTTTACTATTTGCCACAGGCCTAACACTGGGGTTTTCACTGGAGGTGCTGTACCTCACAGCACAAGGACAATAGTTTTTGACACCTCTGAGCCTTCCCAGAACCCCCTCTTTTTTCAACTTTGATCACTACAAGAGAGTATTAGTCACTTACTGGACTCTCAGGTGCTCCTATATAATATATATAACAGATATATAATGAGTGAACCCACAAAGATAAATCTCAAAGGATATATAGAATGAGATCATAAAGCTGATTCTCGCCCCATTCAGTGAGCCCAGAATGCTGTCTAATAGCAGGTTTACTGCTCATGCATAGATTAACTGTGCAGTGCTGGCTCAAGGGACTTTGAGTGACAGACTCATTTTACATGCACTGCAGTGTGCTGTGGTACATTTTTCTCAGTTAGAAATGTAAAGCAGGAAAATGGGAGTTCTGCAAAGAGCTTGAAAACTATGTCTAAGACAAGCTGTAGCAGATGGAGATGGACTTATGGGGAACTACAAGATAGGTAGTTATCTTTACACACCAGCAGGTCTTACTGGCTGGGACCTTAAAGACTGATCAAGAAATTATGACAACAAAATAAACCCCTTTCTAAAACATCATCAACTAGAGTGTAATTCAGCTTGGAAAGTGAGAGCTTGACTGAAGAGTATGTTCATCATGTGGACAAGGAGAGAAAAAGAGTAGCTAGAGGAACCTAAATATGAAAGGAAACCTTTTACTGAACATTTAATACAACCAAAGAATAAACAAAGCAACAAATCATGACTAAAGCAGGAAGAATGAACTATATATGTGAGCAAATAAAAAGCAGATAAATATTTTTATAGTGAAAATAGTTTAGTAGGTATCTTGCCCTTTACTGACTAGTGCTGATTGATGTTCAAAAGAAACATGTAATTACTTGGATCAACTCTTGATTCTCATGATTGATATGAAGGTAGCAAGAACATTTCCTCTTGGCATTTCCAGCAGCTGAATGCTGTCAGAAAGTTTAGGAACACATGGAGAGGAACATTGCAGAAAACAGACTGAGGAGCTAATATTTTTGTTTGTATTGAATATTTCTAAAACCATAAGGCAGCAGGACAATGTATTTATCTACTTATTTATTTATTTTTATTGTAGGGTTTTCTGGTGCTTGAGTGGAAATGCTGCTGTCAATAGAACATTTTGACTTGGAGTTGCAAAGTGTTTATTAATCCTTTGTTCAAGAAACAGAAAAAGGTGAAGCAAATTTATCAATAAATCTGGTAAATGGAAAAAAATCATACACGTAATTCATGTAATTATAATCATTGTCTGTTGCTTGAGACAGAAGTGATTCACTGCTTCTGTTCTTGCAGTCTCAGAGTCTTAAAAAGCATCTGATTGACCATATTGGTGCATTTTAAATCATCTCTTTGCATCAGAGGTTTTCAACAGAAGGAGAATGATTTGTAATCTAACACACAATGTCACATTTCCCAAGCACATAGAATCATAGAATCAACCAGGTTGGAAAAGACCTCAGAGATCATCAAGTCTGACTTATCACTGAACACCTCATGACTATCTAAACCATGGCTTCAAGTGCCACGTCCAGTCCCCTCTTGAACACCTCCAGGGATGGTGACTCCACCACATCCCTGGGCAGCACATTCCAATGGCCAATCACTCTCTCTGTGAAGAACTTTCTCCTCCCCTCGAGCCTAAACTTCCCCTGGTGCAGTTTGAGACTGTATCCTCTTGTTCTGGTGCTGGTTGCCTGAGAGAAGAGACCAACCCCCACCTGCCTACAAACTCCCTTCAGGTAGTTGTAGACAGCAATAAGGTCTCCCCTGAGCCTCCTCTTCTCCAGGCTAAACACCCCCAGCTCCCTCAGCTTCTCCTCATAGGGCTTGTGCTTGAGGCCTCTCACCAGCCTTGTTGCCCTTCTGTGGACACGTTCAAGAGTCTCAATATCCTTCTTAAACTGAGGGGCCCAGAACTGGACACAGTACTCATGGTGTGGCCTAAGCAGTGCTGAGTACATCCCACAGTGCAGCCAGTTGTCGATCCTTATAAGTGTAATGGGGGAGAGTTCAGTCTCCTCTCAGAAGGCAGGGTGTTTCTGATCCACAACCACCACAACAAACACAGAAATAATAAGTGAACTCTGATATCCTAAACGAGCTCTATACACTCTGCAGCTACAAGATAGGGATGGAATAGCTACCAACCCTGTGTGGTGTCTGGCAAAATTCTGCTTTGGACATTGCGGTTAAAAAAAGTAATAAAAATTAGGAAAGTCTAGGCCCTCAGCTGAAGTGATTCAGCATGGATGTTCTGAGTTTACACAATCTTTAAAAAAAGCCAAAAAAATTCTTAAGGTTCATTTTTTTTCATCCCTTTCTGGCAGAAGTCTAAAAATGAGCCTAGTTGGTGGCGATGTGGGTGGGAGAAACTCATGTGCTTAGAGTTGCAGCTGTAGCTTCAGTGGGACTGCAGAACTTGGGGAGTGCTTTTACTCAGCCAGAGATGATAGCAAATCATCTAGATGTACTATGGCCTTGTCAAGGCCTCTAACAATTAGGTTTCTCTAAATAATTTTTTCTGCCTGAAATACCTGCCCCTGTTTTGCCCTGATTCACAACCCTGTTGCTATAGTTTTATTCTGATAAAACCCTTCTGAGAATCAGTGAGCTAGAACGCTGCTGATATAAAACTGGAGTGATACAGTGGTGAATCAGACCCATGGTTATAAAACAGCGTCTGGAGGAAATTACATAACTGGATCAGGAATATTTTGAAGGAATTAATCACTAAAAAAATAAACCAGATGTGATTATGTTCAAACTTTCCTGCCAACAATACCATAAATGTACTGCCAATTAACTAATGACACATTCTCCTGTTTGGAAAAGGAACTAATTTGGTTATAAAGTGGAACAAACCCAAAAGATATGGACAAGTACTACATCATATGGTTTATATTGACAAGACTTCTAGTATTCTCTCACCCTGAAAGGCAGTGCTCTGCCCTTGCAGCAAATGGAACAGGGAAGCTCAACATTTTTCTTAGTAATTAGACTACAAAATACATCAGAAGGTGGCCTGGTGATGAGCTGAGGTAAATGCAATGAAATAAACACCCACGTTGTCTGGGGTGCTAATGTCCTGCTTTGTCTCATCTACTGTGTCATTTTGGCTCTCTCTCTGCAGTGGGCACTGATCACCAGAATTCAATCTATGCTGCTCTCAGCTCTCACAAGTAGAAACTGGGGCAGGTTTTAATTCAAATCCTGTCGTATAGGAATGTTTTCGGTCTTATCTACACGCATGGGAGGACGTTTGGCACATCAGTTGGTATTGCTCAGCAGGAGTCCATCTAGTACAGTCTTATAAAAGTACCGGTAATCAGCTCAAAAATACTGTTATGTATTCAAAATGAGATTAGAGAGAGGGGGAAATGTATTCCCAGATTAAGCTAGCACGACTACAATGATACAGCATGGCTAATTTGGGATGTGTGTATCAAAATGCCCAGCTTTGTTCCTCAGAGTAGCAGCCTGCCCTCCCACATGTGAGTACCTCAGGACACGACAACATTGAGTCATAAGAATGGTGGTTATTTGTGCCTTATGTTGCCACAATGCCTTGACCTGTCACAAGCTTTTGTGTTTTTATTTCATTTATGTGCATTTTAGCACTGAAAGGTCTCAGATATCTGTGTGGTTTCCCTGTTTGGTATTTTTTTTCGAATTGAAAGCTAAAATCTGAAGCTCAGCATAGTGCTTGTGCTGCAGCTGTTCTTTACCTAAGGCTCGTGGTCCACATGCAGCCTAGCTTGTCTCCCAAACTAGCAAGAATGGACAAGTTTCACTTTCCTGTTATTCTGACAATCACTTTTCATCTGCATTGGGTTATTTTCAGTTATAAATTCTGGAGTATCCTAAAAGTGCTTCTCATTAACTCCTCATGAGTGACCAGTCACATCCTCAGCTGTCCATCTCAACCTAAGTGATTAAGTGTGTGGTGGTTTGGCCCTGGCTGGCAGCCAAATGCCCACCAAAGATGCTCTATTGCTCCCCTTCTTAGATGGACAGGGGAGAGGGGAAAATATAACAAAAGCCAGTAGTAAAATAGAAGCAATTTAATAATAATAAGCACAGGCAAAAGGCCATGTGCAGTAGCAAGAGCTTCCCATCAGCACAAGGCGGTTCATCACTCACAGGAAGCAGGGCTCTATACATATCAGTTTCCCTGGAGGACAAATGCCGAGGACAAATATCCCACTCACTTCCTTCTTTCACTTAGATCTAATATCTGAACTGATGCCATATGGCATGGAATACCCCTTTGGCCAGTCTGGGTCATAGAATCATAGAACTATTAGGATTGGAAGGGACCTCAAGGGTCACCTAGTTCCAAACACCCCTGCCATAGGCAGGGACACCTCACACTAGGTCAGGTTTCTCAGAACCACATCTAGCCTGGCCTTAAAAACCTCCAGGGACGGAGGTTCTACCACCTCCCTGGGCAACCTGTTCCAGTGTCTCACCACCCTCATGGTGAAGGACTTCTTCCTAACATCCAATCTGAATCTACCCATTTCTATTTTTGTTCCATTTCCCCTTCCAACCCTAACAATTTTATAATTCTATGATTCTATGATTATCCTGGAGTATAGAGGGTCTTGGCTTTGTCTCACCTTCCTTGTTTTGTTAAACTCCAGCACAAACATTCCACTATGAGCTGGATTTTTTGCTTTTTATCCCAAGTGTGTGATATCCAGGCTAATGCTTGCACCCCTGGCTCAAAACTACTGTTTCACATCTATTTGACCTTTGTACCATGCGTTTTGGTCTGTAATCAGTTTTAGAAAGACTTCTTTTTCTAATTTTTTTATTGTTTTAGTGTCATACTGTTTCTCCTGCCTGATGTCCACTTTGTTCAAGTGCACTGATAGAGAGTTATTTAGAAATCAATATATAATGGCAATTGCAGAACCTGGATAAATTGTTTGTGATATATAGCCTGGGGGCAGGCATGGAAAGATAGGGGTTTTGTCAAGCATAGTTTCTTATTATTGATTGCCCTGAGTTCAAAGAAAACATGCTGTAAGATGTACCAACTTACAATATAACTTCCATCTGATGAGAGAGGTAGAGTCCCTAGATATTTCACATGTCTGTCCAGGAGCTGTAGACAAGAAGTTAACTATGAGCCAGCAATGTGCCCTTATGTCCAAGAAGGCAAATGGTATCTTGGGATGCATTAAGAAGAGTTTGACCATGTGGTAGTTTCAGGCTGTGCCTGGAAAATTGTCCACAGATCTTGAACATAAAGTAGTAGAATGTAAATAAATCACCACTGGGTGTAAAAAGAAAAATAATAATAAGTTCTAAACAATCCATTGGACAAATAACAGACATAAAACTTAGATAAGTAAACTAATTTACTCTATTTTTGGCTTCCTCACTCTGGGAGATAGTAACTTGTGCTTCTCCTTGGCTTTGCTGACCTTGGCTGTGTTCTTTGTTGTGGCTGAATATCTTAACAGACAACTCTCTGCTCTTTCTCTTGTCCCTTGTGAGGGAAGGGGGCAGGGAGTTGGGGAAGCTATTAGCTCCCCTGGTTTTTCCAGGGGGTTCTTGTGTTGTTTATAAATTGTAAATATATGTAAATGTTGTGTATTTTGTACATATTCATTGCGTTTCATTTTAGATTGTAGTTTTGCTTGCAAATACAGCTTCATTTGCTTCCAACTGGGCTGGTCTGACAATTTAATGTTGGAGGGAATTTTCAACCCACTAGAGACCAGCAGGTCGAACCAAGGAGGTCCTTCTCTCCCTCCACTCTGTCCTGGTGAAGCCACACCTGGAGTATTGTGTTCAGACAAGGAATTACTGGGAGAGAGCAGCAGAAGGCTATGAAGATGATGTGTGGACTGGAGCATCACTCTTAAGAGGAGAGACTGAAAGTTCTGAGGCTGTTCAGCCTGGAGAAAAGAAGATTGAGAGGGAATCTTATAAATGCTTGCAAATATCATAAAGAGCAGATGCTAGGAAGATAGGGCCAGACTCTTCAGTGGTGCACAGTGACAGTACAAAGGGCAATGGGTACACACCAGAACACATTAGGTTCCATCTGAACATGAGAAAAAATTTCTTTGAGGATAATGGAGCACTGGAACAGGCTGCCCAGAGAGATCAGAGTCTCCTTCCCTGGAGATATTCAGAACTTGCCTGGACACAATTCTGTGCAATCTGCTTTAGGCAAACCTGCTTTAGCAGAGGGCTTGGGCTAGATAATCTCCAGAAGTGCCTTCCAACCCCTAACATTCTGTGATTATGTGAGTTGAACACTGGTTTGGCAGGTGACACACAAGCATGCAGAAGACAGTCTTTCACAAAACAAATTCTGATATTCCCAATGAAATCATCTTTCCATTAGCTCTAAAATTAGCCTGATACACAAAGAAATATTTGCTTACTTGGAATTCTTGCCTTTCATTCTTGAAGGCCCTAATAATTTTAGTTCCTTCCCTCCTTTGCCCTTTTCTTCCTCTTCATTGAATAGACATGGGAGAAATCCCTGCATATTAATCTTGTTAAGGGTACTGGAGGTGAGGATCTAAAATCTAAGCTTCTTGATTTAGCTGCCAGAGGTAAGTTTCTTCCTTATTTAACCTCTCTCTGGAGACTGATGAACTGCTGTGAAACACAAGGTTATAACTTTGCATAAGAGTGAAAGTAAATTAAATATGACCTTTCACGGATCTAGTTCATGACTTGTAATTCCTAAATCCCAGAGAGAAAAAAAAAAAAAAGTCAGGTGATTTTCCTGAGAGGTATGCTTTAGTTTGGGGTTTGTGGTTTTGTTTTGTTTTGTTGACTCAATGAGTTGGTTTTATCACCTAAGACATCAAATCATTCCTCAGCGGTACATATGTCACTTGTGCTATGCCACTTGTTGGCTGTAGCTGTCAACTCAGGCTAATAGGCTGCAGCTGTTTTAGCAACTTAGCACTAAAATCCTCAGTAGGCTAAATCACCAACTCCAGTTTTTGTGTTTTCTTTTTTAGAAAACACTCCATAAACTGCAATCAATGCTTACTCATTTTTACAGCTAATTCAGCATTCACATACGTGGGCACTTCATACCAACATCACCATATTTCAAGTCTGCCTCGAAGTATAAGGAACAAGTGTAAGTCACACTTGTTCCAGTCAATTCTAAGGCAGCTTGTTCTTGAGAATAATTTATCCCATGGTGATGGATCATGGAAGTGCTTGGAAGTTTACCATGTCCTAGCAGAAACATCAGAGGTTTTTGTATCCTTTTCCTCCTTTTAGAAAGGGCATATTTTTCAGACATTTCAAGACATTACTTTGTGATGGGATTCTGCTTCATTTATTCTGTGCATGAACACTTCATCATATTCACTGTTTCATTGTTTCCATCAACTATGTATCTCCTACTAATGTGAGAAGTAGATTTCAAGAGAGAGATGTCGCTTCAATTTTCTGCTTTTTCTCTAAATGTTAATAATATAAATTATAGGAGATATTTTTTCCTGCTACTTATCCTTCCCACTAACTATTAAAGCTCCACTAGTGACAGAAGATTATAGGGGGTCTGCTACAGTCCACATGACTAGGAAGACCAAGTTGGACAAGGCCCTTCATAGACAGATAGGAGTTGCTGCTCATTCACTAGCACTACTATTGGAGCGTCATGAGGATTGTGGCCAGCAGGTGAAGAGAGATTAAGAAGTCTTTTTTCATAGAAAGAATGGTCAGACATTGAAATAGGCTGCCCACAGAGGTGGTTGAGTCACCAACCGTGGATATATTTAAAGGTCATTTAGATGTGGTTCTTGGGGATATGGTTAGGGGTGAGTAGGGTCAATGGTTGGACTTGATGATCCAAGGGGTCTTTTCCAATCTGAATAATTCTGTGATTCTCTGATTACTCAGCTCTTGTGAGACCCCACTTTGAATACTGCATGCAGTTCTGGTGTCCCCATCATAACAAGAACATAGAACTATTGGAGCAAGGCCAGAGGAGGGCCACAAAGTTGATCCAAGACCTAAAGCATCTCTGATATGAAGATGGGCTTAGGGAGTTGAGGTTGTTCAAACTAGAGAAGAGAAGACTCCAAGGGGACCTTATATCTGCCTTCCAATACCTAAGGGGAATGTACAGGAAGGATGGAGAGGGACTTTTCATAAAGGTGTCTATCAATAGGACGAAAGGGAATGGTTTTAAGCTGAGGGAGAGTAGGTTTAGACTGGATCTTAGGAAGAAGTTCTTCAGTACAAGTGTAGTGAGACTGTGGAATAAGTTGCCCCCTCCCTGGAGGTGTTCAAGGCCGGGTTGGATGAAGCCTTGAACAGATGAGTCTAGTTAAGGGGCATCCCTGCCCATGTCAGGGTGATTGGAGTAGGTGATCTCTAAGGTCCCTTCCAACATGGGCCATTCTATGATTCTACAATTATATGATAAGTGGCTAGTTCACATATATGATGATAAAAACAAGCTCACCATTTCTGTCAGTCTGCTCTCTCCTTGAGTTGCAGATGAAGGAGGTATATGAGTCTTTACAGTGTTGGCAGCCAATAGGCAGAGCCATTATACTGTTCTCTTGGATCGTTACTAGAGAATATTATATGAAATTGACCTTGTTTAGACATCAAGTGCCTTTGGCCTTGCTTCAAGATACTTGAACAATTATCTGATAATATGTGCTTGTAAAAGACTATTTTGCTTAAGAAGTATCTCTCTGCAAGAAGCTGTAGTGTGGGCCAGTCTTTTGGGTTTTGTTTTTTGGTTTTTTAAAGGTTGTATGAAACTATAAATTCATGTATGGTAGGCCATATTTGTCAGACTGATGAGAATCTAGGTTCAGGAATTTAGATTCACCAGTGCACTGTAATCTACTACGGAGAGAGCCATTCAGTGTCTGTTTTTGCTTTATTGCCCAATTTTCGTAGCGCATAAGGAAGTTTTAACTTTTTTGTTTGTTTGTTTTTTGTTTTTTTTGAAGACATGCTGTGCTGAAGTTTTAAATTATGCACATCTTTGGATAAAACCAGAAAAGACTCCCCATGAGCACACACAAAGATTACTCCCTGTTCCAGGTATGATTTTATCTTTTTCTAGAGCCATATGTTTCCTCTGTGAACAATATACTGTCATGGGCTCCATTTTTTAGACACAGGAATTACCAAGCATGCAGTTTGAACAACTCATTCCAGGACTGACATTTAGATATCTAAGCACTGTAGTTATTCTTGGAAAATACCCATTACAGAGGAGGGGATAATAATAATTTTGGTATATTATAATTCCTTTTCACCTATCTTAACTAAATAAAGCTGTATGAGGACTGACAGTAACTGGCAGGTATTAGGCTGATAGAAGTAACTATTATTTTTAAAGCATACATATGCAAACAAAAGATTACATTATCTCTGGAACATGTAAAGATTGGTGGTGACAGGTGAGATGATCACAGTTTCACAGTACATTAGAGGTTGGAAGGGACCTCAAGAGATCTTCAAGTCCAACCCCCCTGCCAGTGTAGGATCACCCAGGGTACTCTGCACAGGAATGCATCCAGGTGGGTTCTGAAAGTCTTCAGAGAAGGAGACTCCATAACCTCTCTGGGCAGCCTGTTCCAGTGCTCTGTCACCCTCGTGGTAAAGAAGTTTCTCCTCATGTTGAAGTGAAATCTTCTACGTTCAAGCTGGAACCTGTTGTTTCTTGTCTTATTACTGCTCATCACCTAAAAGAGATTGACCCACCCCTCAGATATTTGTACACATTGATGAGACCCCCACTCAGTCTTCTCAAGACTAAACAGCCCCAGCGCTCTCAGTCTCTCTTCATAGGAGAGATACTCAAATCCCCTAATGATCCTCGTGGCTCTCTGTTAGATTCTCTCTAGCAGGTCTCTGTCATTCTTGAACTGGGGAGCCCAAAACTGGACACAGTATTCCAGGTCTGGAATACTATGTATGGTGAAGATGTGTACATTTAGACCATTGATGGAAAAGCAGGAGTCTGAATATTCTTCAAAGCTGAAGCAAAGGGAGAAATGCAAGATCAGGCTTCTCCTGTTGGAAGACTGTACACCTCACAGAATGGAGTCGCAGTCTAAGCCAAAAGCCTGACTGATATTACTCTAAGAACCAAAATAAAAAATGCCATCTCCTAGAATTTCAGATTACCTAATGGATATTGCATATTTTTTTCAGATATGCATGTAATCATGCTTGAATTCCCCTACTCTAGGGAAATGCAAAATGTATGGTGCCTCTGTTCTTCCACCAGCATGCTGCACCAGGGATAAGGTACAAGTCTTAGCTGTTCCATCACTCTTTTCCATCAGGCATCACCTTGGCCCACTTTCTTCTGTAACACTGGTTTCTTGAGTTCAGCAGTTTTGCCAGAGCATGACTGATATAAGAAAACATAACCCTTAGAACCTCTGTTCCTCATTTTAAAAGGCCAGCATATCTCATTGCAGAAATAGTCACATCCTCCTAATCATTAATTAATTTAAAAATAATTATTCACTTCTCTGAGCTATTTCAACCACAGTTCATAAAGCCTCCAATAAAGAACCAATTTCTATTTTGCTAACCACACAGGCAGTAAGACACAGCCTTTGACTGCAGGATGGTCAGAATCCAAGTGAATAAGAAAAATATTGGATTGAAGAAAAGAAATGTCCATCGTGCCTGGTAGATGAGCAACTAAAGGCAGATAAACAGTTCAATCAGAAAGCCTATAGCAAAACTGATAATTGAATGTGGGCTTTCTAAATCCCAGGCTGATTCCTTAAACTAAATTGCTGCCTTCTGCCAAAATATTAATGCTTCATTTCAGAGTTATCTTAGAATTCCCTATGAGAAAGGTGAAGCAGCTTTCAGATATTGGTACTGAAAGTGTACCATAAAGTAAGACCAAAATTTTAACCCCATTGTTGTGGGTTTTTTTGTTTGTTTTTTTTTTTAATTTTCTTAATAAGATTTAAAAAAACATTTAAAAATCTAATTATATCAGTAATAAATTAAACACTTATTAATAGCCTTTCCACTGCCTCTTTCCTCACGTGCTGTGCTAAAGTACATCCAAAATCCGTACAGGACCAACAAAGAGTCTTCACTGCTGTCTCTACCAGGCATTTAGAAGAGAATGAAAAAAAAATAAAGGAAAAATTGTGACTTGTTAACTCAACTATATTTACAACATCATGAGTGCTAGTAGATGAATTGTAATCATTACCTAGGAACCTAACAGCCCATGAAACCTAGTGTCAAGGTTAAACAGGCTGTTTAAACAACAGGGTTTTATTATCAATTACATTGGATTTGCTCAAGGAATTGGAATATGGTTTATGTGAATTATGTGTTCATCAAAAGGCAGAGAACAGGGTGCATAGTTCCCAGCACAGCCCATAAGGATAAACACCTACTCTGCCTTTTGGGGACAATTTAAATGTCTGCTGAAACGTATACACATGCACAGGGGAGACTAAATTATTCCAGCTCATTTCACATGTCCCACAAACAGCAATTTTATTTCCTTAAGAGTGTGGTCAAGCCCTAGAGATGTGGAATGAGTTTAAGTTATAGCTCAAGGTGTTCTTCAGAATGTGCACATCAAAAGGGACACAGCAAATAAATTAAAAAAAAAAAAAAGAAGAAGAAATGAGGTACAGGGAAGGATTAATATTAAAGAAAGCAGCAATGCTATCAGCAACTATTCTGGCATCAGACAGTTTCTGCAGAATTTTAGAAAATGGAGACAGACTGGGAAAATTTGGGTTATTCAGTCTGGAGAGGAGAAGGCTTCAAGGAGATCTGCTTGTGGCCTTCCAGTATTTAAGGGAGCCTACAAGACAGCTGGGGAGGGACTTTTAGGGTGTCAGGTAGTGATAGGATTAGGAGGAATGGAGCAAAACTAGAAATGGGTAGATTCAGATTGATTGTTAGGAAGAAGTTCTTCCCCATGAGGGTGGTGAGACACTGAAACAGGTTGCCCAGGGAAGTGGTAGAAGCCTCATCCATAGAGGTTTTTAAGGCTAGGCTGGATGTGGCGCTGAGCAATCTGCTCTAGTGTGAGGTGTCCCTGCCCATGGCAGGGGCATTGGAACTAGATGATCCTTGAGGTCCCTTCCAACTCTAACAATTCTATGATTCTAAAATTATCAAATACTGTATTAAAAGATCAAGGCCCTGTTGTGCAGGGTACCATACAGACATTTAGTGGGCAGTTCCTGCCCATAGCATTTTCATCTTAATTTGTTGTTAATCTCTCCAGCTATACCCTAATCTCTGAAAGCCAGATTGCCATGTGTCTGGTATTCTGTCCTTGATGGAATTTCTCAGGATAGCATACCTTTAAATTCAAGTTACTTTAGGAGAAGAAGGTGAACCCAGGTAACAGTGAAATGTAGCCTGCTGTGCAGTGAGTCAGAAATAAGATTTCTGTCCTTGTTTTAACTGGGAGCTCAGTACTACCCGGCTGGCATGGTCCCTCTGCACACACCTGAATTTCACGCTCAGAGAAGAATTTGCATAGCAGGAAATGCCACTGCTAGGGCATTGGGCTAGTCCATCTGCTTGCCTTTCTACCTGTAATGCCTGTAATTTATTACCAGTTGAGGAAAATGATGCTATGATTCCATTACTTCCAAATGAAAATATACACCTGAAAACTGATATGCAGTTGATCCTTGATTTTGTAAGGTTTGCAGGACTAGACAAGAGAGGTTTTGAAATGTGTATGTGGATACTCATTCTGTTGCATCTGTTTCCTGCAACTGCCAGGCATTTTCAATATTGCTTCATCTGCTTCCAGCTAGGTAAAAAAAGATAAATCTATGACAATGTAGAAGAAATATCATGGGTAATTTTTTTAACTCTGTAAGCAACATCATCCAAATAACATCTAAAACTATCTGGGGAAGGTAGATGCCTCTCACTTTTTGGCATGGCAAGGAAGGTTTAAAGATACATTAAACAGCAAATATACCTGACAAAAATAATTAAAATAATAATAATCAAGACAGATACCAGCTATGAGTTAATGTCAATTTACAGCAATTTTAAGATTGGGGGGATATGCACATGAACAAAATACAACTGCAAACCAGGATAGTGATGCTGCGCCTACTGAGTGAGCATACTTAGCCTAATACTTCACAAAAAATACAGAAAGTTAACGCTACAGGGTTTTGCAGGAGAAACTGTGACTCAGTAAGAAGCCAGTGTAATGATTACTATTGAAATGATGAAGCAGTTTGATTCAACTTATTGATTCATGGGTAAGAGCAAAATGGAGACAGTTTTAACTGAATGACTCCAGCCCAGGCCTCATGATCTGGAGGATTTCTCCCTCTGCAGAGATCACTAATTGTAAAATTCTTCACAGGCAATAGCTATGCTTGATAGGAGACTGTCCTCAAGTGCTAACTAAGTGTTGTCAAAGATCATTAGTTGACAAAACAATATGCACATAAAATAACAGATTTGGAAAACAGTAGTCAAGAATTTAAGCAAACAATATCATTATAAGGAACCAGCCATTATCTTCAAGCACTCCAAAATAAACAAAAATGAATCACCCTCTTGTGATTTCCCTTTCAAAAATGTAAGCAAATTGTTATGGTTATTGTGGTTGTTTCTGAGATTGATCTAGTTGAGATTGTACAGTGGAATGTACACATAGATTTAAATCAGCACCTAAGGAGATACAATTACCCTACTGGACCTATTTGAAGCAATTTTGAAGGCTGGAGGTAGCAACTTTGCCAAGAGAGTGCAATGGCACAGAATTGCTTTCCCTCTTGCTCTTCTTGGAAAGGGCAAGAGCTGACATGAACTCCAAAAAATCACAGCCCCAAACCAACACAAAATATGCTTACTGCTAACAGTGAAGGGGTCCATCTCCTTTAGCCATGCTGCAGCAATATCCTAGCTGCCCTTCTGTAGTGGGACCTTTCCCAAAAGGTCATAATCATAGAATTATTGAATCATAGAATCAATAAGGTTGGAAGAGCCCTCAAAGATCAAGTCCAACCTGTCACCCTCATGACTCATGACCTTATGACTACTAAACCATGGCAAAAGTGCCACGTCCAATCCCCTCCTGAACACCTCCAGGGATGGTGACTCCACCACCTCTCTGAGCAGCCCATTCCAACCACCAACAACTCTCTCTGTGAAGAACTTTCTCTTCACCTCGAGCCTAAACTTTCCCTGGTGCAGCCTGAGACTGTGTCCTCTTGTTCCAGTGCGGGTTGCCTGGGAGAAGAGACCAAGCCCCTCCTAGCTACAACCTCCCTTCAGGTAGTTGTAGACAGCAATGATACTGCTACCATGGTATTTCCTGGGGAGAATGACTCCTGTAGACACTGAGGAGAACAGATTCTATCCCATTTGTTTGCAACTTGGCTTTCTGCCATAATAATAACACTCAGGAGTCAAGGCTGCCTTTGGGGTTCATAACCAAGGCCTCTGTCATCCCATATTTTCCAGAAAAAGCTCCAAGAATATCAGAAGGTGTCATGGGTGTAATCTATCCCTTTTGTCTCTTATTCCTCTGATTTATTTTCAGCAGATCTGCAAATAAAGAACTAAGTTCCTGGCCTAATCAATTGCCTATGCTTCTTGCACTGTGGAAACCCTCCTCTTTATGCTGTGGATTCTCAGGAATCCTGACATCTTTGATCTCCTCACTAGTTCACAGAGCAGTTGCCTCCTTTCCATAGCCACAATTTAAAAAAGCAGCTCATACTTTGAATCTCTTTTTAGGAAGAATTTTCCATACCTTGATTTACTTTCTTCATCTGCTTTTGTGTCTGTGTTAGCCTGAGTCCAGAGAAAAAGGCATTCCTGACATCCATAAGTGCGTTCCCATATTATGCTTCATTAAGTGTGTATTTTACAGCTAACTCAGAAATGTCTTAATCTGCATTTAATGGTGCACAAATCCCTTTACTGTGTCTCAATACAATTTACTATCCTATGATAACTGTATTAATTCGCGTTTTACTCAGCTATTTATTAGCTTGTGTTCATCAACTGTAAGTGTCACCCACTGAACACTGAAATTTCTCTTGTGCCTTCAGAGACTGGAGGTATTTGCTAGTTCAGATGTCTAAAGGACAGTTCAGAAGGTCAGTTTAATATTCATATCTCTTCCATGCAGACAAGAAAGAAAAATATATTCCTCCCTAGTGATTACTAAGGGCAGACCAATAAAATGTCTTAGGCATAATTAACTCCCATCCTAAACAACATTATCTGAGTGCATACTGTATTACCTGACTCCTTACTTCCAGATTAACACATTCTTTAAATACAGAAAATAATACAGAATTAATTCTATATCTCAGGGTGGTTGATTTCCTCTTGCAACTGTTCTTTGCATAGTTTGTGAATACTAAAGAGTTAGTGAAAAGTAAAGTATTGCCAGCTATTTTCCTTTCTTCAAAAGGGATGATGGATGCATTCACACACAGTAAAATTTTGAAAGTTTAGTCATGGCTTCAGAAAACTTTAGAGGAACAGGTCAGTTTTGAGAGTGACACAGTAATGCTTTAAGATAAAAAAAAAGGTTGGTTGGTATTTTGAAAAAGAAGTTGTTTGCTTTTAGTGAAATTAGCACTCAGGCAGACCAACCAACAGTATTTGTTGTTTGTGCATGGGATTTCAGGGGAAGGGAGCACAAGGTGCAGAAGGGAAGTTTCTGGAAGGACATTGATTAGAATCACTGCATATGCACCCAGATAGTGTGCTGCACTATGCTAAGGAAGATCTGAGAAGGGCAACAAAGCTGGTGAGGGCTTTGGACCACAAGCTCTATGAGGAGAGGCTGAGTGAGCTGGGGTTGTTTAGCCTGGAGAGGAGAGGCTCAGGGGAGACCTTATTGCCCTCTACAACTACCTGAAAGGAGGTTGTAGCCAGGTGAGGGGTGGTCTCTTCTCCCAGGCAACCAGCAACAGAACAAGAGGACACAGTCTCAAGCTGCGCCAAGGGAGTTTTAGTCTGGATGTTAGGAAGAAATTCTTCCCAGAAAGAGAGATTGGCCATCAGAATGGGCTGGCCAGGGAGGTGGTGGAGTCACCAGCACTGGAGGTGTTTAAAAAGAGAATGAATGAGGCACTTAGTGCCACGGTTTAGTTGATTAGATGGTGTTGTGTGATAGGTTGGACTTGATGACCTCTGAGGTCTTTTCCAACCTGGTAAATTCTGTATCTGTGATTCAGCCACTTCTACAGACAGTCCATGCCGTGAGAATAAGCCTGTAAGGATGCTGTTTAGATATTTCAAAATGGGTGAGTTAATGTTTGAGGACTATTGGGAATTTCAGGAGACTTAATGGGAACCACACAGAAATTCGTTTGTTGGAAGGCTCAAGGACAGTTTTTTTAAAAAAAAAAAAAAAAAAAAAAAAAAAAAAAAGTGAGGGGACAGAATTTTCTCCTATTTTCCTTATTGTTTTATTTGAAGATATTATTCTGCTAGCTCTGTTATAGCTATATATTGCTGATCAGGTAACCTGCAAATTTCATTGCATTTTGTAAGTGTGATTATCAACTGGATGACTAGAATGGAGATTTAGTTGGTTTGGGGTTGTTAGCTTTCACTTTTCTTCAGGGTTTGTATATGACATATAAAGAGAGCCCTAAACACTGCACTTCAGTAACAGGCAACTCAAGACTCAGAGCCTTTAGTCCTGCTCTGAGACTGGCTAGAAACCATGATTTTGGGTACTTAGTATATTCAATGAGCATAAACCCGGGGAAGGAAACTCTTGTGTCGGTTTTTGGCAGCCTTTTTTCCCACAGAAATAAGAATGGCTATCATTACTTTCAAGTTATTACGGTAGTTATTTCTGGTAGTAATTCCAGTACATTAAATGATGCAAACCAGGAACCATTATATTCCAGGAGTATCAAATTTATGCAACAGCTGGTGATGGTATCAAAGCCATTTTTTCTAGCTGAATGAATCACAGGATGCACACATCATATGCTGGCTGCTGACATAGCACTGTGTATCAAATGGCAGACCAACAATAGAAAAAAAAAATGTTACAATGCACATATTTTGGGAAATGTTAGGTCCATTTAAAAAGACAGGAACGTTTGTTCACTGTAAAGTGAACAAGTTTTAAGCTTGGCAAAGCAGTGTTGCAATGCCAAATTGGCAGTGGAGTACCAAGGCAATCTCTGTACCTAGACAGCCTGAGGATGCTGCTGGTGATGTTCCCACAGTCACTGCTCCAGAGCACAGTGTGCATGAAGCTGCAGATTTCTCACTGCTCTCCAATGCCAGTGAAGAGAGAGCTATGAAAATTGCATGTTTCAGCTTCTTGGTTTGGAGTACTCACACTGGACATTTTGGGTACTTGTTTATGTTCTGCATATTTCAAAAGCTAGTCTGCCATATGAAACATCTAATTCTCTCAGGAGCCTTGTTCAAAATTACAAGGAGACTGTAAAGAAAAATTCAAGCGCAGGCAGCTGCAATTTCCTTTCTTTTAACAAGACCAAAAAGTGTAGTTGTAGTTATTAATAAAACATGTAACATTTGGAGAGCTCTGTAATCTGCTTTCCTTATGTGTAGTCCCTTTCCTTTCAGTGGTAGCGGCTGCAAAGAGGTGTAAGTGGGATAGAATTAATACCAAATTTCTCAGGCTGAAAAAAGCCTGTCAACACCAAATTACTTTGCATTACAGCAGGTGGATGAAAGACCATTATCTTCATTGCCAGGGTGCAAAGGTGAACTGGGGGTTTATTACATTTTCCCCTTGAGTCATAGAGCAAAATAGAGAGAAACGTCCAGGAATTCTTGTCTTATATCTCTGTACTGTTTTGCGAGTCCCTGCTCAGCATGAAATAAGAAAGAAAAAGACACTGCAATTTTATTTTCTTTTTTGACTTGGCAAATCACTAATTCTTGGGGAAGCAGGGAGAAGGCGGCTGCAGAGCTTTTGCCTCCTCTGCTGCAGAGACAGAAGACTGAGTTTCATTAACAGTTACACCTACAATTTGTGTTAGAAGCAGTTATTTAATAATCCTGAAACAAATCTTGCTAACCTGATTGGGAGATTTGCCAGGTTAAAAAAAAATATATAATAATTCAGTACAATGCCCCTGTACATGTAGTCTCTCCACTTAAACTCTTCTCAAGCTTCTGTTAAATGCCTGTTTAATACCTACTGCTCACATTCATATCTGGTCATAAAATGCTATCACTGAAATACAACACAAACCTCTTGTATTGTCCCCACCTCAATTTCTGCTCCTCCCTTGCCTGGTTTATTCAGTTGGGCTGCTAATGTCAGTCTCACTACACTGACAATACCAAGACACCCACTCCTTCCCTGCTGTAGTGGTTTCTGTTTGAGTGCAAGCTGGCTTTCTTCAGTGCTCAGGCTTCCTACTTGATGGAAATGGAAACGAAATCCAGGCAACATATTCAAATATCATATTCTAAAAGCTTTTTGCCACCCTATGTTATCACTGTTGGAGGTGCAATCCAATGGAAGGTCTTGTCATGTCTTTCCTCATGCACATACTCAATTCTTTCATGGAGCTGCCAAACGGTGAATGAATCTTTAGGTGGGTTAAAACCCTTTCTCAAAAAGTCTATGTTTGTCAGAGAGCTGGCTCAGGAATAAGACAGCTGTCTCATACTTCCTCAGCTCTAACCTTGTGCTAAGATCTGCTCTCCCTCCATGCTGACACCACAATCCCATGCCCATTCTCTTTGGCACAACAGCCGCCTTCTGCCTGCAATGTTGACCTTCAACTTCCTGTTTCTTTGAAGACAATCCATTCTGTATTGACATCCAAAATTCCTTTTGGTCTATTCTTACTCTAAGACTCCAATAGACAAAAATATGAACAGATAAATACAACCTTATATTTTGTTGCCCTCTTTGGTGCCATAGGTCTGTCTTTCCCACGTGAATTTGGGAGAGGCTGTTCTGGGAAACCATGTGACATTTGACATCTGACCTAGCTCAGAACTCATGGCATGGACATGATGGACATCAGATACCAGGAAAAGGCAACAATGAGGCTGGAAGAGTGGAGTAGAAAGCACACAGGTGAAAAAAAACCTGAATAGTGATACCATCCATATTAAAATGCTTAAATATTTTAAAAGGTGCATAGCTATATTATTTGAGCAGTTTAATTGAAGTACTGTATTTAAAGCATATTTCATCCCTTCTTTGGAGTCACAGACTTTGAAATAAGTTAGTTGGAGTTGGCTTCATGTTATAATAAATTAACTTTCATAAGTTTAATTATCCATGATACATTCAGCTTAAATGCAAACTGCATTCATTTTGCCTAACAGGGCAAATCAAATGTTCTCATAGAAATGTGCTGCTTAAAGAAGAGAGAGTTAAGAATTTTTTAGCAGAGAAACTAGTAAGCCCCCACTAATAAATTATGAGAATAATTCTGGCAATATTCAACCAGATTAAATGCAGTCTGGCCAGATTCTAGCAATATCTGTGAAATAGTTAAGATTAACCCCATTTCTAATCCTCCCACCACAGGGACAAATCATGTTCATCTATTTCTCCTGTTTCTGCCCACTGAATATTTAGGGTGCCTAGAGTGACTCAACTCCACTTATTTCCTAGCTTCCATCAACAATAAGGCTCTAGTCATCAAATTTTAATATGCTCAAGTCAAAATTGAATTGTGGATGATGTCTCCACAGGATCCTCCTCCTGTTTCTGCCAGTTTCCCTCTGGAGAGGAAAGAATTTAAACTCCTAACATAAAAGCCCTTCCTAGATTGTAAAGAAGGCCCTAGATGACAACAAAACCTCCACAGAGACTGAAATAAGTTATTCTGAAGACACTTGGTAGAAAAAGGAAAAAAAAAAAAAAAAAAAGGGGGGGATCAAGTAGGGAGTCATGCATTCCTGAAAGTGGTTTGCATAAAGTATTAAACAAACACTGAAGAAGCAAACAGATACCACAGAAACTCTGACCTGACAAGCTTCTTCCTGTGAATATGATGAAGAGGCCACTTGTCTGCGGCTCCAGAGTAGGAATGAAGGAGGAAGATGTTGGAAAGTGCTGTTGTTAAGTTCTCTGTTGGAAGAAAAATAAGAATCATTTTTGTGGGTGAGCACACACCTGACCTCAGGTTCACATGCAAGTGTCTGAATTAATTTTATCTGCCTTTAGGACACTAAGGTGTCAGAAAAGAGCATGCTACTCAAACTGCAAACATAAATAGAAATAAAGACAGCGCTTTTACTTTAAAATAAATCAGAAGGTTTTCAATTGAAACTGGAATTTGCAGTTCTCTATTATTTAATTTTCAGCTGATCATTACATTTCAAGAATATTTTGCACATTCAGGAAATTATTTGTTGTCAGTGGGTTAGAAGATGTATAACGGCATTTACTGGCATGACATTTGAGATAATGATGGTTTCTTTCTCTAAAATAGTGTAGATTAATATGTTCACAGTGGCACAAAAATCATCACATATTTCTTCTGAGACAGGTGTTTTGGTTTAGATGAGATCATATATCAAGTAACTCAGCAATGGCATTTATATTTGTTTACTATGCTTATGTACTCCATGCATAGAATCCACCTCCTATTGCCATGTTCCTTCACATGTCTTCCTATCTCCTTGATCCTTGTGCATTAATTTACAGTATTCAGAGGGGAACTCATTAACATGCTTCACATTTAATATGGTTGACACTCTATCAATATTAATCCCTTGGTGTGTTGTATGTTGCATGATAACAGTTATTCATGTTCACCAAGATCTTAGGTATCTGCAGTTGTCATTCATCTATTAGAATCATAGGGTTGTAAAATAGAGCTGTTGAGGATGGAAGAGACCTTTGAGATCATCAAGTCCAGTTCTGGAGCCCCTATTACACGAAGGATCTGGATGTGCTGGAGCATGTCCAGAGAAGGGCCACAAGGATGATTAGAGGGCTGGATCTCCTCTCCTATGAGGACAGACTGAGAGAATTTGGGTTATTCAGTCTGGAGAAGAGAAGGCTCTGAGGATACTTTATTGTGGCCTTCCAGTATCTGAAGGGGGCCTACAAGAAAGCTGGGGAAGGACTTCTTAGGGTGTCAGGTAATCAAAGGACTAGGGGGAATAGAAAAAAACTAGAAATGGTTAGATTCAGATTGGATGTTAGGAAGAAATTTTTCACCATGAGGGTGGTGAGACACTGGAACAGGTTGCCCAGGGAGGTGGTAGAAGCCTCATCCCTGAAGGTTTTTAAGGCCAGACTGGATGTGGTTCTGAGCAACCTGCTCCAGTATGAGGTACCCCTGCCCATGGCAGGGGGCTGGAAGTAGATGATCCTTGTGGTCCCTTCCAACCCTAACAATTGTATGAAATATTAATATTATATTATTAATATTATTATTAATACTATTAAAATAATGAAAATACATCCATTACAAGGTTTATTTCTATGGGAAAAAGCAAAAAAATGCAAAGGCAAAACTAAAACAACAATTTGTTTTTGTCTGGAGTTTGTTGGATGACTGCACCTACAGTAATGTGCCAAAATGCAGTCATCATATTTTTCCCTCCAGAGACTGAGAAACAAAACAAGTCATTCATTTCAACCACACTGAACGATCATGCTGAGCTGTACTAGAACAAAATCACTTTGTGGTTATAGGAATTCTGAGCTAGACCTACAGTACATATTTAGCTGGTCCCTGTGGAAAGACAAGAGCTGTTCAAAAGTGCTGATTTCATTATCACAGATAAAGCAGAGTCTTCACACTGAAGAGTTCTGCAAACACCAGTAGTGTATCAAGGATTGCCTTAGAATATCACAGGGCCATGGAACCCCCCTTGCATACAAATGATTCTCTTCCTCCCCTTCTCCATCACATACAATACTCAAGCAGAGGAAGTTAAAATGGATGAAAAATAATTGAGAGGCATTTCAAGACATTTAAATTGTAAATAAACCCTATTGAAAAATAGAGTTTCAAGTAGGTCTATGTCAAAGTAGGTACTAATTATTAAATATATATGATGCCTTTAATTGTCATAAACTGGAGTTATGTCTACGCCCCATTTCTTTGCTGGATTAGATTCAAAAGGGGTCAATGCTTAGAAGGCAGCACATAACATTAAAAATAAATTTTAAAAAAAGAGTTAAGATTTTTAGGATCATAGAACCATAGAATCATAGAATGTTCCAGGCTAGAAGGGACCTCCAAAGCTCATCTAGTCCAACCTCCCCACAGTCAGAAGCGACACCCCCGACAAGACCAGGGTGCCCAAGGCACTGTTGAACCTCATCTTGAATACCTCCAGGGAAGGGGCTTCAACCACCTCCCTGGTCAACCTGTTCCAGTGTTCTACCACCCTCATAGTGGAGAATTTCTGCCTGATATCCAATCTAAATCTGCCCTTCTCTAGCCTGAAGCCATTTCCCCTCATCCTGTCACCGCATGCCCTTGTAAACATCCTTCCTGTAGGCCCCCTTCAGGTACTGGAAGACTGCTATTAGGTCTCCCCAGAGCCTCCTCTTCTCCAGGCTGCACAACCCCAGCTCCCTCAGCCTGTCCTTGTAACAGAGAGAATCAATTAATACTTTTTTTCCTTTCCTACTACCATGCAAGTAGTGGCCAAACACAAATGCCTGAAAGGGGACACAGGTTTGCAGACATTAGAATTGCAATTGGTTCCAGACTTCTCCCATCTACTGCCTGTGAATACATTCTCCAAAATTACCTGCAGGAAGTATGCTTTAGCTGCCTTGTGAAGGACAATAGATGTCCTCCCTCATCATAAAGGAACTCTGAAATAAATAAATCTTTACTGCTGTACTGCTCAAAAATTAAAATTGTGTGTTCTTTATGCTTTTCAGAAGGATCAAGTTTGGTTGTATATAGGAAAAATAATTGTATAAGTTTACTATTAATCTTATATATTCCTTTACATAACATAGTATCATATCATAGTATCAGTCAGGGTTGGAAGGGACCACAAGGATCATCTAGTTCCAACCTCCCTGCCATGGGCAGGGACACCCTACACTAGATCAGGCTGGCCAGAGCCTCATCCAGCCTGGTCTTAAACACCTCCAGGGATGGGGCCTCAACCACCTCCCTGGACACCCCATTCCAGGGCTTCACCACTCTCATGGTGAAGAACTTCCTCCTCACATCTAGCCTGAATCTCCCCACCTCCAGCTTCATTCCATTCCCCCTAGTCCTATCACTACCTGATAGCCTGAGAAGTCCCTCCCCAGCCTTCCTGTAGGCCCCCTTCAGATACTGGAAGGCCACAATGAGGTCACCTCGGAGCCTTCTCTTCTCCGGACTGAACAGCCCCAACTCCTTCAGTCTGTCCTCATAGAAGAGGTGCTCCAGCCCTCTGATCATCCTCGTGGCCCTTCTCTGGACACACTCCAGCATGTCCATATCCCTCTTGTAATAGGGATACATGAGATATGTTAGTTTGTATCCTGCATTTTCCAAATCCAAATGGTAATTATGGAGCACTGAAAACTTTCCACCTGAACTTCCTGTTTGCAACACATCATCTAAGCAATTCCAAAATATTGTATTGGGCCATTTTAAAGCTTTTTGTAGCATAGCAGGTTGATTCTATTAGCTGTCACTAAAGTAAATATAAATGACAGCTTGACTAATCATAAACGAGCATTATAATTAAGAAGTGTTTCTTTTTAAGTGAACCCTTTGATGCAGTGTTGTTTTATTCCAAAGCATACACTGGGAGAAGTCCTGATGCCTTTATCTTTAGTTCAGAGCTGAGTTGAATGTAACTTATCCTGATTATTCAGGTTTTAAAATAGCTTATATTTTACACATACATTGTTCAAAGACAATTATTTTCTTGAGTCATAACTGCTGAAACACTAAATTGTAAAGGCACTTTGTATTTATAAGGTGGCCTTTGCAAACAGACCCTTCAAATCTGTGTAGGTGGATTCCACACACCTGGAGATTTTTGTTTGCTCGGGTTTCTCATTTTTCAGAGCAGGCACGAATCTCTTCCACATACTTCCTCTTTCTGATGTGCAACTTGGTCCCTTGTTAACAACAGCATTTAAAAGTGCAAGATGTTGTGCAGATAGGGGAAGATGGAGGAGAAAACAGTGAAGACAAAAAAGCAGGGCACAACATTATAAAACATTTGCAGATTAAGTCTCCACAGAATTCCAGTTTGAAACAACTGCTCCCACCAAGAAGAGCTTATTTCCATTCCTCTTTCTTTCTCTAATCTCTTTTAATAATAGCTCTGCTTTTAGTATACACCTTCAAGTAAATTCTGGTTTCATGACCCCCAAGGTAAAGTTGCTGACCAAAGACACCTGCATATATGGCGTTTGTTTGGTTTATGTTTCCCGTAAGTATTTTAGTTGGATTTAGCATTGACATTTTCCCTGTGGAATGCTGTGCTTTTGAAAGGGCATCAGCAAAGCATTTCAGCAGTGAGATTTGTCCATGAGCAATGCAGCATGCTCTTACTCTTTATCCTCTTGGCAGACATTTATCATTATTGAGCTGATCAGTGACTAGCCATGGATGTGAAGCTACTTAAAGACAAAATAATGAGCAGAATGATTAACAAGCCTACCAACATTTCTACTACTCATTTTTTCTGAAGTCTTTGAGGAGCAGGAAGGTGTCCCCTCAAGTCATCCATGATCTGATAAACGGGGGAGCAGAACATCCCTGGAAGCTGCCAAAAAAGTCAAAAGGAATCATCACATTGCTAAGTGTTTTATGCCAAAAAATTTCAACTGTAATCGTAGAATTGTTCTGATTGGAAAAGATCTCTAAGTTCATCGAGTCCAGCTGTTGACCTAATGCCACCATGGCCATTAAACCATGTCCCAGATTGCCATGTCTACATATGTTTTGAACACCTCCACAGACAATGACACAACCTAGTCCAATGTCTGACCACTCTTTCAGTAATGAGATTTTTCCTATTATCCAATCTAAACCTCCACTAATGCAACTTGAGGCCATTTTCTCTCATTCTATCGCTTGACACTATGGAGAAGAGACCAACATCTACCTTGCTACAACCTTCTCTCAGGTAGTTGCAGAGAGCAATGAGACCTCCTCTCCTCCAGACTAAATAACCCTAGTTCTCTCAGGTGCTCCTTATGCAACTTGTTCTTCAGGTCTCTCCTCAGCTTCATTACTCTTTTTTTGGCCATATTCCAGGAACTCAATATCTTTCTTGTATTGAGGGGTCCAAAACTGATAACAGTATTTGCGGTGTGGCCTCGCTGGTGTTTAGTATAGGGGGACAATCACTTCCCTATTCCTCCTGGCCACACTATTTCTGATACAGGCCAGGATACTGATGGCCTTCTTGGACACTTGAGCACGTTGCTGGTTCATGTACAGACAGCTGTCAACCAGCTCCCCCAGGACTTCTTCTGCCAGGTATCTTTCCAGCCACTCTTACCCATTGCATTACACAAGGTTGTTCTGACCCTAGTGCAGGACCCAGCACTTGGCCTTGTTAAACCTTGAACCATTGGTCCAGCCAGTCCAGATCCCTTTGCAGTGCCTTCCTACCCTCAAGCAGATCAACACTCCCACCCAATTTGGTCTCATCTACAAACTTACTGAGGGTGAACTCAATCCACTTGTCCAGATCATTGATAAAGCTGTTTAAAAGAACTGGCCCCAGTACTGAGCCCTGGGGAACACCTCTTGTGAGCTGGATTTAACTCCATTCACCACCACCATTTGGGCCAAGCCATTCAGCTGGTTTTTCACCCAGCAATGCATCCATTCATCCAAGCCACGAGTAGCCAGTTTCTTCAGGAGTATGATGTGGGAGACAGTGTCAAAAGCTTTACTAAACTCCAGATAACATCTACAGCCTTCTTCTCATCCACTGAATGAGTCACCTTGTTGTACATGGACATCAGGTTTCTCAAGCAGGACCTTCCCTTCATGAATCCATGCTGACTGAGCCTGATCATCTGGTTGCACTCTACATGCTGCATAATGGCACTCAAGATGATCTGCTCCATGACCTTCTCTAGCACCAAAGTCAGACTGCTCAATAGTTTCTTGGGTCCTTCCTCTGGCCCTTCTTGTAGATGGGCATCACATTTGCTAATCTCCAGTCAACCAAGATCACCACACTTATCCAGGACTGCTGTTAAATGACGGAAAGTGGCTTGGTGAGCACTTCCACCAGCTCTCTCAGGTGTGTGCCATCTATCTCCATAGATCTATGTATGTGTAAATGGTACAGCAGGTCATTAACCATCTCCTCTTGGATTATGGGGGTTTCATTCTGCTCCAAATCCTATCTTCCAGCTCAAGGGGGCTGGGTGTCTAGTGAACAACTGGTCTTAGTACTAAAGGCTGAGGCAAAGAAGCTATTGAATACCTCAGCCTTTTTCTCTATCTTGACCACTATGTTCCCTCCTGCACCCAACAGAAGAGAGATTCTCCTTAGTCCTCCTTTTGTTGCTGATGTATTTGTAGAATGATTTCCTGATCTCTTTAACAGCTGAAGACAAATGAATATTTAATGTCAAAGTTCAAGATTCCTTCATTGCTTCATCACTACAGAGGCATCCATGTTATTTTTGTAGAGTAAGAAATATAAGAAGAGGAAGCACTGGTTTCTTGTCTCCCATCTGCCATGTGATGGGTTGTCATAAACCCATGATTTACTTACAGGGTAGTATTTATTGTCTCTCACAGAAAGTTGAGTAACATGAGCCATCACTGTGCCCAGGTGTCCAAGAAGGCTAATGGCATCCTGGCCTGGATTGGGAATAGTGTGGCCAGCAGGGGCAGGGAAGCAATTCTGCCCCTATACTCAGCACTGGTTAGGCCACACCCTGAGTACTGCATCCAGTTCTGGGCTCCTCAATACAAGAAAGATATTGAATTGCTTGAACGTGTCCAGAGAAGGGCAATAAAGCCGGTGAGAGGGATTTGGAGCACAAGTTCTATGAGGAGAGGTTGAGGGAGCTGGGGTTGCTTAGCCTGGAGAAGAGGAGGCTCACGGGAGACCTTATTGCTGTCTACAACTACCTGAAGGGAGGTTGTAGCCAGGAGCATGTTGGTCTCTTCTACACAACCACCAACAGAACAAGAGGACACAGTCTCAAGCTGCATCAGGGGAAGTTTAGGCTGGATGTTAGGAAGAAATTCTTAATTGAGAGAGTGATTGGCCATTGGAATGTGCTGCCCAGGGAGGTGGTGGAGTCACCATCACTGGAAGTGTTTAAAAAGAGAGTGGATGAGGCACTTAGTGCCATGGTTTAGTTGTTTAGATTGTGTTGGGTAATAGGTTGGACTCGATGATCTTGAAGGTCTTTTCCAACCTGGTTAATTCTGTATACTGTGTATCTTTAATTTCATATATCAGAAATGTCTTATTTCTAATAGTCTTAAGTGTAATAGTATAAGGAAGTAGAAGTAGTTAAGAAACACTCTCTTTCTGTATCACTATGCCTTTGGCTGAGAATTGCTAATTTGACAGTCAGTATTGACTTTGAATGTAGGTTCTGTACCAGATTTATAATAGCATGTAATCAAACTCTCAGCTAGGTCCATGTTCCACTGATGACATGACACAATACATTTTCTGTGTGTTAAAGTTAGGGTAAGCTCTTTTTAGTGTTGAAATGTCAACTGTGCAGCCTGACACATGTTTTGATTGAGTTTGGACATCCTGTTGGGCCATCTAAGAAAGCGACTTTTAAAGCAATGATTGTGAAAAGCCTGTGGTACATTTATCTTTACCACTATTCCTTTGTTCTATTCACACTGCATGCTGCAAAGTGATTTTTTTTTTCATTTTCTTTCAGTTCATAAAATATAATGAACCAAACATGTCTCTATGTAAAATTTAAAAATAATATCCATAATTATCTAAGAATTAAATAAAAAAATAAATAACAAAGGTTGTTCTACCATAAGTTCCATTAGACATCAAAAAGGACCAGAACAGCAGGACAGATCAGAAAAAGAGGAAACATAAAGGGACAAGTAACTGAACAGGGAGATCTGAATATGAGAAGAGACCACAAATTGTAATGGAATTGAAGGACAAAGACTTAAAAAAGCACAGAAAGGAAAAGACTGAACAGAAACTGGTATTGTTTAAGCTGCAAGATAAAAAATAAAGGTGGGGAGAAGAGATATTTAAGTTCTTTGCAACTAATATTCTGGCCACCTGTGTTTCTTCAAAAAGGCAAAACAAAACACACAAAAAAATCCCCCCCCAACCCAAACAATCAAACAAAAATACCCCACAAACCAACCAACAACCAATCAAAATACCCCAAAACCAAACATACCAAATCAAACCAAACCAAAACCCCCAAAAACAGCTGAATCTGCAAAAGGCAGAGGATAATTTGCTGGTAAATCCTTAATATTCTTTACCTTCTAGAGAAATGATAAATGATAGAGAAATAAGGAGAAATATTTTATCTTAGAAATTTCAGGTTGTGGAAGTATCTTTTTTTTTTTTTTTGCTACATCTTTTCACTTGTGTGTCTGTCATTCTGGATTAAGACACATTCCACTTCTAATTTTCCTTTGTCCTGTAGAGACCATTCAGTTATATGATAATCAGCAAGAGGAGTTCTATTATGACAAAAACATCATAAAAGACTCAATATGCAGAACAATGCATCTTTCTCTAACATGAAACAAAAGGAGACATGGAAGGAATTGTAACAGAATCCCTCATTCTACCCTTCACTGGATCAGTGTTTGGCAGGAAGCCTTTCACAAGCCTCTTAGAGTCTCATTCAGTTTTGGAGTGACCTAAGGAAGGTCTTTTTCTCCCTCTCCATGTACAATATTATAATGGATTTCAAATAACTGCTCTTAATAAATTCCTATGAACATGCGAATGCTGCAGTGGGTTTGACTAGTTTCTGGTGGTCATTAAAACATGGATGCCACAGCCACCATTACAAGGCACAGCTAAGGCTAATCATGATCCTCTCTGCCTCTTAAAACAGCTGGATTGGCAGCTCTATGACCTAGAATGGTGTTTAGTTAGCATATACAGCTTATAGTCTTGTCATACAGGGAAAGAATTTAATCTTCCCCAGTGAAGTCCACATATTTTAGGTCTAAGAGTAGTGGTTTTAGTCCTCATGTAGATGTCTAACCCCCTCAAAGGAGGCAGAATTTAGATTTTAACCAGGTATGTCACTGAGCATGTTAGCACAGACTGGAAGCTCAAATATTTATTATTAACAACTCCTGTATGAATGTTGAGATGTCTTAACTTGTTCCAAGGTATTCCAAGAATGAAAAGATATTTATTCATAAATGTGTAATTCATTCAGTGAATTACCTGCATAATACAAAAACATACATCTATTAGTATTTATGCTTGCAATGGGAACAGGCAACTGAACTATACTAGCACTCTTTTAATCATTCTGTAAGTTATCTTGAGTGCTGAAGAGGTATTTCCTTAGAATCCTACAGCACAATACTGTGGCGGTGACTATACGAATAGCGCTGCCACTTTATTTCTCCTGATTGCTTAGAATTAGCCAGTGAAAAAGAACATTTAGTTCTCTGTAAGTCAATTGTCAGAAATTGTTTTTGCTTTAAGTAAACAAGCAGAACACCCAGAAGCACTGGAATTATAATATTTTTTATAATGTCACGGGTTGAGTTGAATCTGCTGCTGATATTCAGTACCATGTTGCCATTGTGCCAACTTCAGAATGAAAGTGCTGACTGGAGCAAAGTATCATGGGGCTTGAAGTTCAGATTGTAACTTCAAAGGCTTCCTGTTCTGTTTCTGTTTCTGTGTTTCTGTTTTGGTTTTTTTTGGTGGTGTTGGTCTTTTTCACTGGGATGGCTTCTGCCTACTTGGATTCTGCCTGCTTGGCTGGGGGAATTGCTTTATTGCTGTCTTCTGCTGCTGCTTCTGCTTTTTGCTGCTCTTTCCTTAAAATAGGCTAAGGTAATTCTATATTGTATAATTTCCAGTTTACTCATTCTCTCTTTATCTCAACTCAGAGGGTGTTTTTTTGGTCTGTGTTACTTTCCCTCCCATCTGTGTGGGGAGAGAGGGGATCTTGTGAGAGTAGGCTGCGCTAACCAAGGACAAACTAACATTTTAATATTTATGAACTTTTGTATTTTAATAAATTAAAGCTCAATTTTTTTTTTTTAACTAGTCAAGAGTAAAACTGGCAGCTTGGAAAAAAATGTTAATGCATGACAAAATTTGTGTTGTATCCCAAGTGACTAAATCCTATCTAGTTAATGCTAGCATAAGTCCAAAGGAATTGTGTCAATAAAATTACTTACACTTTCTTTCCCTGGCCTATGGACGGCAACATTTGGTCCACGTTGTTTAATATAATAGAATTAACTTTTGATATGCAAAATATTTCAACTGCCAAGACTCTCATGTAAGAAGAAAGAAAGAATCTGAGTAGCTGCCAGCATGAAATCTGAATGCATTATATTTTCATCAAATAGTCTCAGCAACTTCTTGCATTGACTTCACTGAGAATAAATATCTCTCATAGTTACATCACAAGGAAGTATCCGTTTTGGAGCAAACAGAATGGTACTTATTTAACGGGTAGCTTGAACATTTTTGTGTTATCATGTGATTGTTTTTTGGCAAATGTGAAAAAAAGATGTAGATGAAAATATTTTGGTTTTTAATATTGACCATGCCAGTCTGATGAAACATGTGCTTACTTTAGGAGTACTCCATGACACAAACTGTAATATATGAATCATAGAATTGTTAGGGTTGGAGGTGACCTCAAGGATCATTTAGTTCCAACTCCCCTGCCATGGGCAGGGGCACCTCACACTGCATCAGGTTGCTCAGAGCCACATCCAGCCTGGCCTTAAAAACCTCCAGGGATGAGGCTTCTACGGCCTCCCTGGGCAACCTGTTCCAGTGTCTCACCACTCTCACAGGGAAGAACTTCCTCCTAACATCCAATCTGAATCTACCCATTTCTACTTTTTTTCCATTCCCCTTAGTCCTATCATTACCTGACACCCTAAAAAGTCCCTCACCAGCTTTCTTGTAGGCCCCCTTAAGATACTGGAAGACCACAATTAGGTGTCCTCAGAGCCTTCTCTTCTGCGGACTGAACAGCCCCAACTCCCTTAGTGTGTCCTCTGTAAGAGACTAAATCTTGTCTCTCTTGATGGGAATCAACAAAGAAAAAATCACCTTTGCTCCTTGCCCAGACAATAGCTGATGTGTACTGGGCAGACACCACTGGGTAAAGACTCTCTGGAATGTGCATAGACAAGATTATCTCTACCCATCAGCTATCCCGGACAGGGAGGATGGTGAAAAGGACAATGGATTCACTACCTGGACATGTACCTAAAAAAACTGATAAAGACCTGAGCAATACCAGCTCAGGAGAAGAAGACCTGGGCCTGCTCTGAAGAAAAAGAAATTACCAGGAGAAAAAAGGACAGACACATCACCATGTAGCCTGGAAGAAGCAGACTAGGAGGAACCCTCTCTCCATGTCCTAAGTTCCACCTGCTGCAACTCATGGAGCTGAAGAGGCTGCTCAGAGAAGGACTTGGACTTGGATTTCCCTCCCCTCCTCCAGTGGAGGACAGAACAGCCAAGAAGGCAGCACCCTTCCTCCAAAGACCCAAACCATCTTGGGGGGTGGCGGGTGGTAATATAATTCCTTTCCTCTTCTCCCTCCCTCTTCTCTCTCTATTTTCTCTCTCTTTCTCCTTCTGATTAATCCACTTTATTCTGTTGATAAATAGCCTCAATGTTGAGATTTTGGCCTCATTTGTGCCTCTAATTGCATAACATGGGAATATTCAACAGAACTGAGTCTCTTATCCTCTCTGGACTGAGACATCCTCATAGAAGAGGTGCTCCAGCCCTCTGATCATCCTTATATAATACAAGCTTAAAAGACATTATGGAAATAGCAAAGATATAGGAAAAACATCATTATTCGAGGCCATAGGCATGTGAGAGAACTCTTACTCTTGTAATTCTTCCTCTGCAAAATAATAAAATATCCATAACCATGCAACATATGTGCAAAGATGTCACTATGCTAAATCTACAATTCACATAAACACTTAAAACCTAAACCATAATGAAACCAACCCCTCAGGCTTGCATATATATTCAGACTAACTTCTATGTTCCAATGCCAAGCCTATTATTTTATCATTTTAATCATCCAATCATGTGCAATGAACTAATTTGCTACAACATCTAATTTAATTCTGTGTTGATACATGCTTACTCTTACCCTCTTCTTGCCTCCAACTAGTTTTTAATACCAATTAAGTAAACAAATGAAATCCAAATCTAAAGCATAATAGGAACCCAAAAATCATTTCCTTGACATTATATCTTGATATTGCCATCATCCACCCCTTAAAGAAGTCCAGAGATGTACACAATTCCTAACATCAGCTCCCTTGCTTCAGACTAACAGCACAGTGCAATCATCAGAGCAATCTCTCCAGCTTGAAGAGTCAGTGTTAAATTACGTTTGATGTGAAATCTTGATCACACAGAAGAATTTTGGAGGCTCAAGGTCTCCAAGTAGGAAAATTGCCTTCACAGAACCTGACCTTTTCTAGCAGCCGCAATATGAGATAACAAGGAGGCCAAGGATTTTGAAGTATTGGAAGTGTGTGAGTGAAGGTAATAAAGCTACATGACTGCTCAGGTAAACCATCTTCCATCATACAACTTGTCTGCCTCCATTATGTGTTAATAAAAATGCCTGACTATATTCTGAGACATCTCTAAAGGCTTTTTCTTCCAAACATTCTGCCTTAGGTCAATAGGATCTGTTCTGTTCTTCCCATGCTAATGCTATATATAAACTCTGATTCAATCTCACTCTCAGCAAGACACCTTTGTGAACCTAGCAATGATTTTACACTACGACTTGACTGATATGCAGCTCCACAACCCAAAAGAGTAAAATCAGTCCCTATTAATGAGGACTTCCCATTTATAGGAAAAAAATATAAACATTAAAGAAACAAATCTGATTAGATTTCATGATAGACAAGAAGGTGAGAAAAATTGGTAACACAATGAAACACTTCTGTACTTGATTAAAGAAATTAATACCCTCTCAGATCACACTCTTTTGTTCCAGTGTTTGATAACCATTTCAGTGAAGAATTTTCTTCTATATTCAATCCAAACCTCTTCTAGTGCAGCTTGAAGCCCTTTCCTCTCGTACCACTTGTTGCATGGGAGAAGATACCAACGCCTACCTCACTACAGCTTTCTTACACTTAGTTGTAGACAGCAATAAGGTCTCCCCCTCAGCCTCCTTTTCCCACTTCCTCATAATATTTATTTTCCAGGCCCTCCACCAGCTTAGCTGCCCTTCTCTGATCTCCACACCTCATGGCAGGGGGTTTGGAACTGGATGATCTTTGAGGTCCCTTCCAACCCTGACAATTCTGTGATTCAATGTTTTTCTTGTTATGAGGGGCTCACAAGTGAATACAGTACTCAAGGTGCCAAGTACAGGGGAGTGGTTGCTTCCTTGATCCTGCTTTTCACACTGTTTCTGATACAGGATTCTGTCAGCCTTCTTGGCCACCTGAACACACTGCTGGCTCATATTCAGATATTATATTCATTGCAGTATACTGTCCCCAGTCATAAAGCTAAGGACAAGAATGCTGGAGTAAAAGAGCATTTCTGAAAAATGCTCCAGGAAGAGATAACCCACAACCCTTCACTGTGTTCTAAGAACCTCTCTCCAACCTCAAGGAACCAAGAGGTGGAAAAGAGCCCACTACCCAGTGCCAGGACTGTGTGTAACAATGGCAGAAGCCACTATGCTGACTCACCCAACCTTCCTCTGCATCTGTGACATCCTGTGGAACGGAGAAGTTGTGTAATTCATACAATTACATATGTTTGTGGTTAAAGTGCTTTGGTAAACAAATCAATTTAACTTCCACACTGCCATTTGTTCTTAAACATTGACATCTGGATACTTAAGAAGATATTCAAATACTTGAAATGTCCCCTTCTTTTTATGGGCAAATATGTTTATATGGATGAGAAAAACAGTCTTTTTCCAGATGCTCAAGACAATAGAAGAAACAGTGGCTCAAATACAGCTATTGTCATGGCACCACTTCCTAGCTAAATGTGTGCAGGGACAAATTTAGACAAAGAATTCACATAGACAAAGAATTCACATAGCTTCTAAGATGAGCATTCACAGCAGCATCATATTTTATCTTGCTCTAATTGACAGCTTCTCTGTGGAAGAAAATGACTTGGCAAGCTCTTTTCCTAATGAACTTCTTAGGATTGTTTGATTACAGATTGCTTTGTGTACCTGCAATTCAGAACAGATGTATTCAAAAAAGGGAAAAGTTATGTGCGTCATATTTTGGGGCTTCTTACAATATGGTAGATGGTCTTTTAGGGAACATTTAAGTGCATGTTAATTCTATACAATAGATAAAACTGTATCATTTTAAAATGTAGCATCTAATATCAATACATTCCTGCAAGAGCAGACAGATACAACAAAGTACCTCAGCTGACAGATGTGCAAATTTTAGGATATGTCTGGAATTCTCCAGGCTGGCAAAAGACTGAAGTGAGTGAGAGCTTTACAGGTGTTTAATCTGTGTCAGGTTTACAGAGCCCTTTGTAGAGTGAGATGGATTCATAGATTTGTAGAAAAAGAAGAAAAGAAACAGAAGAAGAAACAGAAAAAGAAAAGAAAAAGAAAGACAAAGAAGAAAAAGAAAGACGAAGAAGAAAAAGAAAGAGAAAAAGAAAAAAAAGAAAAAGAAAAAAAAGAAAAAAAGAAAAAGAAAAAGAAAAAAAAAAGAAAAAGAAAAAGAAAAAGAAAAAGAAAAAGAAAAAGAAAAAAAAAGAAAAAGAAAAAGAAAAAGAAAAAGAAAAAGAAAAAGAAAAAGAAAAAGAAAAAGAAAAAGAAAAAGAAAAAGAAAAAGAAAAAGAAAAAGAAAAAGAAAAAGAAAAAGAAAAAGAAAAAGAAAAAGAAAAAGAAGGAAAAGGAAAAAAAGAAAAAGGCAAAAAAAATGGAAAAAAGAAAATAGAGAAAGATGGAAAAATAATAGAGACTGTATTAGTAATAGATTCATTCATACTCTGAAGACAGATATAAATGTGGGAGAAGACAGTGGGTTTTGGTCACAGATGCCAAAGATATCTGGGCACCATGTGTCTGTTCTTAGGTATCAGCTCACTTTTTGGAGCCTCACTTGACAGCTTTCCAGCATGGGAAAAGGATGAGTGGGCACTTCTTTTATGAAATACACAAGGCCAGTTTAAAAATCAGGACTCTAGATTCTACTAGCCACAGCACAAACACAGAGCTAGGGACAGTCCCTGTACTAAAGGGATTACAGTCAAAAAATGTATGAAAGATTTCTGTATCCTTTTTACACAAGAGCACAGTTCACCTAGGTTCTTCCAGTCACACACAAGGGGAACAACAGAACACAGATTTAATCCTAAATGCCCTGAGTATTGTCTTGTTGTTTGTATTGGCAATATTCTTCACAATGCTTGTGGAGGCTATGTTCTCACAAGCCTTCCTCTCACCGCAGCATCCCTGCTGCCAGGAATGCACAACTTGATTTTCTGCAGAAATGTGAAAAAACCTCATGTCTTTTGTCAGAAAAAAAAGCCACTGAAAGCTTAAAAAAAATCAAACCAAACCAAACCAGACCAAAACCCCAAAAACCCACCACAACAACAACAAGAAACCAACCAACTAACAAACAAACCCAAACAAACCAAACTCCTCCTCTACTCTCCAGATTTATTTTTCTTGCACACTTATTTGCATGTGTGTATTAAACATAAAAAGCATCATGTGGAATTTCTGCAAGAAAGGTACATTGAGGAAAGATAGGTCAACAGTGAGAACTTTAATGGTGAAAATTGATTGAAAGAAAAACTCAAGTGCTTCTTACAAAGCTACAGCCTTGGCTGTCAGGGACTCTCTGGATGTGTGAAATACTGGAGGAGCTGCTCTTCATTTCTCACGCTGAGTACCATAACCACTGGTCTAATGGAACACTGGCAGTGAGGCAGGAACCAATACTTAATCTTCTTTCTGATTCCACAGGTACTCTTAGGGGCAAAAACCGCCCAACCTTACACACTTTGGGGCTAGCAGGTGTCAGTGTCTGTGTTCAATACTCACTGCACAATAAGTATCCATGGAAGGAGAAGTTACAGATTCTCTTTTCATGTCTCCTTTGCATGTCAAGGGGTTATGATCATACATCAGACCTTACAGGAAGCAACAGTTAACCATTTAACATTCTTCAAGATAAATATAAAGAAGTGACCAGCATATGTCTGTTCTTTGGCTATATATGTGCAAAACAAGATGAGGAGACCTTCCCCGTAGGAAGAGAAAGTTACTACTGAACTTATATGCCTACAGAATGACAGGATTCAAATTCTAAATCTTACAGTTTATAGATAAAATAATTTCCTGCCTTTACCAGGCAAATGTCCTCTGTGCCCTCAGAAAAACAGTAGGGTTGAGATCTTCAGTTGAATTCAGGAAAATAAATGCACTAGCAGGCAGTCAGAGATTTTAACTCTGCCTAAAGCCAAAGGTTTGAATAAAGACTGTTTTGCAAGAAAGGAAACCTTTATATGTTGCACCTTCGCTGCCTGTGTAAGAAGAAAATGAAGAGAAAAGAGCATTCAGGCTGCCACAAAACTACATGCTAGCAGCAAAGGCACCAATGTGTCATTGTCTATCTCAGCAGGGATTAATTTATCCAACGTATTTGTTGATGATAAAAAATTTGGAAGCTGTGGATGGTAAAATGTGGAGTTATGATGCTGCCACTGTAGATGTAAGCATCTAAATCATCTGAATGCTAAAAAGGAAGGGACACAGCAGTGTGCTGCTTTTAATGTGTGGCATTCAACAGCATGAATGGTATTGTGGCACGCATACATCTCCATCTCTGTCATGATCAGATGCAGAGTATCTAAAGGGCAGTGAACCAATATCATAGCCCTACCAGATTACTAACAAAAAATGATAAATTGAATCAAGACAAAATGTCCAGATGGAGACAGGTGACAAGTGGTGTCCCTCGGGGGTCTCTACTAGGACCAGTGATGTTTTGTATCTTCATCAATGATATAGACAATAGGGTCAAGTGCAGACAATACCAAGTACGCAGACAACACCAAGCTGAGTGAGGTGGCTGTTATGCCAGAGGGATGGGATGTCATCCAGAGGCGCCTGGACAAGATGGAGAAATGGGCCCAGGTGAACCTCATGAGGTTGAGATAAGGCCAAGAGCAAGGTCCTGCAGTTTGCTCAGGACAGTCTTCATTATTGGTACAGACTGGGGGATGATGTGATAGAAAACAACTTGCAAGTACTGGCAGACAAAAATCTGGAAGTCAGCCAACAATGCACACTTGCATCTCAGAAGGCCAGTTGCACCCTGAACTGTATCAGAAGTGTGGCCAGCAGATTGCGAGAGATGATTCTGTCACTCTGTCTGGTGAGACCTCACCTGGAGTAATGTGTCCAGTTCTGGGGCTCACAACACACGAAGGGCATGGACCTGGTTGAGCAGGTCCAGCAGAGAGCCACCTTTCCTACAAAGACAGGCTGGAAGAGTTGGGATTTTTCAACCTGGAGAAGAGAAGGGTCTGAGGACACCTTATAGTATCCAGAGGTATCTGAAGGTGACCTACAAGAAAGCTGAAGATGAACTATTTGCAAAGGCATGTAACAACGGGACAAAGAGCAATGGTTTTAAATTAGGGCAGGGTAGATTTAAATTGGACATTAGGAATAAGTTCGTCACTATGAGGGTGGTGGAACACTGGAACAGGTTGTCGAGGAAGATGGTGGAGGCCCCATCCCTGGAGACCTTCAAGGTCAGGCTTGATGAGTCCCTGAGCAGCCCAATCTAGTTGGGGATGTCCCTGCTTACTGTGTCAGGCGTTGCACTTGATGACCTAGAGGTGCCTTCCAAGCCAGTGCATTCTAAGATTTTATGAAACAGTATCATAGTATCATAGTATCATAGTATCAGTCAGGGTTGGAAGGGACCACAAGAAAACAGCTATCACATCAAGTACCAGGAATATTCTTTGGACCAGAGTGGTATTCTCAGGACTGACATAGGGAAAGAGAAAATCTGGGAACATGGGTTCTTAAGGAAGAGAGTTTGCTTTTTCTTCAGGAGGCCAGGATCCTTGAGGTGCAATAATAGGCTCTCCATCCTCCAAAGATGGGATCTTCTGTTATCAAGGCAGATCTCTGAAGAGGGGAGAAGGGCAATGGAATACAAAAGGCTCTGTGGCCTGAATGGAGAGGGATTTATTTTATTAAGACTATTTGTAAAGGAAATGCAATGATACAGGAAGTCCTCTTTCAATTCAGGAATAAGGAGGAAGATCTATTTCTTCAGAGAACAGAGATTCCTCTTTCCCAGCGCTATTAAAGTGGCAATTTTGAGGTGATTTTTCTTCTTCAAGCTGGGCTCAGGTGTTTGGGGTTTTCTGAAAGAAAAGAAGAACAGCCATACACACCAAAGGAATGAGTATGTGGAAATGGCTGGAGAAATTCAAGTACTGACTCATTCAAGATATTACAAAGCTGTTTGTTTAATGCACATGTTTACATAAAAGTTCTCCACCAGTCTATAAGCCCAGTTTGGATGAGACACAGCTGTACTGCTGTGAATTACAATGTTGTGCTTGTCCACTTAGGTTAACAGCAACACTCCTCACAAGCAACCTGCCTTTCACAAAGCTAGGACACAAAAAGCAAATAAATTATCCCTCGCTTATATGAGCAACATTGCAAATTGCAATCAACACATGGGAAAGAAAACATGACCACTACCCAGTTTCTCATCTGGAACATGCAGCAAACAAATTAAGCCAAAAAAAGTCAAATTCCATCTGAAAAATGCAATTTCCACTGCAGCTGCATGCAAAATAAACACATAAGGAAAATTATCCCATGTAATATAGCTCCTTCTTTTCTGGCTGTGTTGTGAACTACAGACCATTTATTGTTGTATAAGCATGGCAACTTGCTCACTCATTGCCTTGCTGTTGTTCACAGGATCACAGGATGCTAGTGGTTGGAAGGGACATCTGGAGATCTTGGAGTCTAATTCCCCTGCCAGAGCAGAACCATAGAATCTAGCATAGGTCGCACAGGAATGCATCCAGATGGGTCTTGAAAGTCTCCAGAGAAGGAGACTCCACAACCTCTCCAGGGAGCCTGTTCCAGTACTCTGTGAGCCTTAGAGTGAAGAAGTTCCTCATGTTGAGGTGAAACCTCTTGTGCTGTAGTTTAAATCCATTACTCCTTGTCCTATCACAGGGCGCGAGTGAGCAGAGCCTGTCCCCTCCCTCTTGACACTCAGCCCTCAGATATTTATAAACATTTATTAAATCCCCTCTCAGTCTTCTCTTTTCCAGACTAAAAAGCCCCAGGTCTCTCAGCCTCTCCTCATAGGGCATATGTCCCAATCCCTTATTCATCCTGGTAGCACTCTGTTGGACTCACCAGCTATCCAGATAGCCAAGATATTCAAGCTTTTTATGTCTTACTAAGACCTGCTCTTTTAAAATGTGGTATGGAAACTAAGCAAGCAAACAGCCTTTTAAAGTCGTAGAACAGGAAGCACCTTTGTAGTTTATGAAGAAAAGGATAGACTGAAATTTTGCTTCCCAACACCAACGTAATTTTTGTGTTTATTTATGCCGGAAATTGGTGCCTGACAGTCCAAAAAAAGACCAAGAAGATTCTGAGCTTGTGCTGTCTGTGCATTTGAATACTGCATGCTTAGAGATAACAGAACCCAAATCTGGTTTATGTCTGGTGTCAAAATGAGTTATGGACTGATAGGAAATGGGCATTTTAAAAGAAAATAAAGTATTCCATCTTGTTATTCATAAATTACAAAGGTATTCATAAATTACAAAGGGCTGCCTGCAGTATCTGTAGAATGATAGTACTGTTCACAGTTCCCACTTTTGCCCCAGTCTCTCCATATTATATGCAGGGAGGGATCAGTAATTTGTGTGTACTACCAAGTGGTGTCTGTACTGGTGCAGTTGTATCTCAGTGTACTACACAGCTGCTGTATTTGCAGGGTCATTAATTGCCAGCAAATAGGGAAGAACAAAACATTTTGCTGAACAAGCAGAACTTATTAGACAGAACCATTATCACCAGCATCTGAGGAGTTTTTTTAAACTCATATTTAGAACAGACCAAGCACTATGCAATGGGACAATTTTCAGACTGGTCTGTCTAGGAAGCACCATAATACAAGAAAGCTTGTAAAAAGCTTTCTGCCTCTCAGTCTGTGTCCCTGAAGGGTAGGTCTTTTCCTCTTAGGCTTGCTTTCAGCCAATTCAGTGACTTTCTGAGTTGCTGTAAACTCTATATTCACCCCTCTTAGCCTTTGAAAACTTCTCTCTCCATGTGCTTCAGAGTCTTAGCTATCTGCTTAAGGGTCTCTGTTGCTGGGACAAAATAGTAGCTGCCCACACCCTACTCATTGTAGGCCCAGAAGTCTTCTCTCCCCAATGAGACCCCCTCCTCTTGCAGAAGGCTTCCATCCAAGTAGTTTCTACTTAGGAAAGACAGACAGGAAAGAAGAGGAAGAAGTATCTTCCTTTAGATCAATGACCAAATGGAGTCCAAGGAACTCCATCTGGCGAAGGATGAGGAACTGTCTGAGAGCTTATATGTCAGGGTTAAATGGAAGGCAGGGGCAGGTGGTATCACAGTAGGAGTCTGCTACAGACCACCTATCAGGAATACCAAGTGGATGAGGCCCTCCATAGATAGATAGGAACAGCTGCGCATTCATATGGTCCTCATGTGGGGCTTCTACCATCCCAAAATCTGTTGGAGGAGCAGCAGTCTAGAAGGTTCCTGGAATGCATTGATAATAATTTCCTCCTCCAAGTGGTAGAGGAGCTGACAAAGAAAGGTGCTGCGCTGGACCTTGTTCTCACCTTTGAGGAGGGGCTGGTGGCCAACATGTAGCTTGAGAGCAACCTCAGCTGCAACAACCATGAAATCGTAGAAATCATCATATTTAGGACAACAAGGAGGGTACATAGCAAGCTCACTAGCTTGGATTCAACACTGTGTTCAGCACTGTGCTCAGCACTGGTTAGGCCACACCTCGAGTCCTGTGTCCAGTTCTGGGCCTCTCAATTTAAGAAAGATGTTGAGATGCTCAGACGTGTCCAGAGAAGGGCAAAAAAGCTGGTGAGAGCTCTGGAGCACAAGCCCTATGAGGAGCGGCTAAGGGAGCTGGAGTTGTTTAGCCTGGAGAGGAGGAGACTCAGGAGAGACCTTATTGCTGTCTACAACTACCTGGAAGGAGGCTGTAGCCTGGTGGGGATTGGTCTTTTCTCCCAGACAACCAGTTGCAGAACAAGAGGACACAGTTTCAAGCTGCACAAGTGGAGATTTAAGCTGGGTGTTAGGAAGAAATTCTTCACAGAAAGAGTGATTGGCCATTGGAATGTGCTGCCCAGGCAGGTGGTGGAGTCACCGTCACTGGAAGTGTTTAAAAGAAGAGTGGATGAGGCACTTAGTGCCATGGTTTAGTTGATTAGCTGGTGTCAGGTGATAGGTTGGACTTCAGGATCTCAAAGGTCTTTTCCAACCTGGTTAATTCTGTGATTCTGTGACTTTAGGAGAGAAGATTTTGAACTATGTATGGTAAAACATAACTACACACTTACATACATATGTTTATATACAAATACCTATGCATATACACATATGTATGTCTCTATATTCTGTTCAGAAATTAGAGATTCTGAAGCCACAGATGCTGTGCCATTGTGCATATGGATGCGAGAGAATGGGAATGGAAGGAGGACACTTGAGATGTTACCCATCTGATTTTCTCTGAAGAGCTATACAATACAATTCTATAATTCTATAGTATTTATGAATTAAAAAAAAAAAAAAAAAAAAGAAGGGTAGAAATACAGTTGAGAAATTGTGACCTCAGACCTTAGCTGGCCACAGGGTCTCCAGACTTGCTATGCAATCCATACTTGTGATCATTAAGAAATTAGTAATTTTTAAAATTGTAACCTTGTTACACAAATTTAGTGTACTCCATGGAACAGCTCTTTGGCTGGCTCTTCCTTAGGAGCCATTGTTGGTATAATTAAAGACTTTTCCTCTCCTCTCCCCCCAGCCAAGAGTTCTCCCTATTGCCTCCAGCAGTGGTTTTTCATTTAACACTCCAGTGCCTCACCAGTAGTAAAAAAAAATCAAATCTTCCAGACCACTGAATGGGTGATGATTTTTATCCAGGATATGACCTTCAAGCTATTAAACAAATTCACAAAATGAACTGAAGTTTCCTTCTCTCTTTCAGGTTTACAATTTCAAATGGCATTGTCAAGATGGCTGCAAAATCAGATTGTTATGTGGTGTATTCCTCTCAGGGGTCACACTCCACTAAGGTCCATTAAGGCCCACCCAGTACTACAGTTTGTATCTAAGTTTGTCTATATACTCACATTGATTGTAATGGGATTCAAGAAAATTTCAGGTACTCTGGGAAAGAGAGATGGACTCAGGTGTTGTGGCTGAGCTAATGCTGGGGGAAACCCCAACGCACCACAGGTGTATATCTAAAATAAGCAGGTACTTGACCATTTCTTAAAGCTCAGGCTGAATATCCAGAGATGCTCCACTGAGTGAGTTTTCCTCTGTAGCTTTGCCAGTGGTATTTATCCATGACTTTACTTAAGCAAAGTTTGTTTGGCTTAGCTCTGTAAAAAGTTAATTTGCCTGACAGATAAGAAAAATGCAAAATCCTCTTTCCCTAGATCACTAATGCTAATGCAACTTACAACAAGCCGGTGGGGTTTGATCTGTGTAAATTTCACCATGGTCAAACATCCATACTAGAAAGACATCAGTACCTTTGCTAGCAATAACTTTAGAAAGCCATGTCTAGAGTGTCTAATGAGATTAGTCATTAGACATGAGTACTCCACCTCAGAGTCAAGTGCATTGACACAGAAACATGAAGCAACTGCTGTTGCTGCTGCTAGGCAGTTCTCGGAGATAAACTCCATTCTTCTGTTCTATCAGCCCACTGCCTTCTTAAACATGATATTTGTCTTAGGGAAAAACTGGCAAGGAGGATATTTCCATTTTTCCTTGTGAGATATTTCAAATCTTGGTGTCATCATCTGCAAAATTCATATTTCACACATGACAAAATTCATATAAAAATGTCACGTAGCAGTGCTTGTCATAAACCATATCCAGAGTACACTTAGAGAAATATATACACTGAGGACAAGGATTTAGGATTGGGTGGAGCTGAAAGCTGAGAGGTACTACTTTGAAATGAAGTAGGAGTAAACTGTGATTTAATTTTTATTCAGTTGACTTTTTACTGTTTTTTAGGTATATAAATATAATCAGTGAGCAAGAAAAAAGATGTAATTTAGCAAGTGAATCTGTTTTCTAACAGAAGCAATATAAAAACTGCCAAGCAGAAGCCTAGATATAGAATTGTTGGAGACAGTGACTGAATGGAGCCTATATCGGTGCTATGTTATGTCCGAAATGGAATGTAACTATAATAAGTAGATTTAAGCTCCACTTGTGAATATTTTTTTAGTATTCCTTTGATTTCTATCTAGATCATTACAACTTTTATGTAGATGTATTAATCATTCCTGTCTCACAGAAGACAGCTTCGAGTGCCAAACATTATAAAAGCAACTTTTTCCAACCTAGATAGTTTGGTAGGGGACCAAGAACAGCTTTTCTCCATTTCTCAGAAATGTTGGATTTTATTTGTGGGATGTCTCTCCAAGTGATGGGAACTCAGTACATCTTAAAGACAATCCTATTTAACATCAAAAACTCTTCACTGCAAGACTGAAGTAATTGAGCCAAGAAACCAGCGTTAAAATCCCAGATGCTCTCTGAAAATATCCAGTGAGCCATAAGTAATCCCAAAGCACCAGGAAAAAGAATGGGAGGAGGGAGGTGGAATGCATTTTTAGCTGAAATCAACCCTTGCAAAATTGACAAACCAACCAACAGTCGAAAGGTCATGAGCTAAGTATACAAAAATTTACAGATTAGTTACAATAATTATGCCAAAAACCAGCAACAGGAAAGAAATTACATAATAAAACAAACATAACTGAGGAAGATACACATTTTAGAGACCATATCTGTCATCACTTTGACTTCTTTCCTTTGAGATCTGTCCCTAATATTTCTCATTCACATTCACCAAAAAACTCACCAGCCTCAAAACCCCCCAAACAAAAAACAAGCCCAAAGAAAAACAATCAAACAAAAGAAAATCCTCCCCCCAAAATAACCCAAGCCCCAAAAACATCCCAAACCAACCAACCAACCAAAAAAACCAAAACCAAAATAAACCAACAAAACAAAATAATCCCCCCAAACCCTTCTTTTTTTGGCATTGTTAGTTTCTGGGAAAGAAATTACAATTCTTTGTACATATGAAGTCTTTTCCAGATGATAATATCTACTGCAAAATAAACACAACTGAAAAAAAAAAAGGCAAGCAAACAAACAAAGTCAGTTTCATTTCAGCCACGTCTCACTGCTGGCATCTCTACAGTCCTTAAAGGGGATGTTCTAAGAGCTTTTTGAAAATGGAAGGGATTTGTACAGAAAAACATTTATTTACTTTGCAATTCCTAAGGAGCAGGTTTTGTGCTCCATAAAACATAGAATTCAGGCAGAGTTTCTCTGCTCGTCTTTCTCAAATCAGGAGCTCAGGCTTGGAGCGAGATTTCTTTGTACACAGCACAAGACCACCTCTTAAATTGTGTTGGGCTGTGATGATGAGACCCTACTACCTACACTGTAAAACTAGTTATTTCTGCACACACATTTCTCTGTCTATCCATGGGAGTGCTGCAGGGATTGTAGTCTTCACCCAAATGGTGCAGATATGCTTGAAACCATACCAAGCGATGCACTTCCAGCTCATTATCACACAGCAGTACTGCACAAGCCACAACAAAGGTTTTTATTCCCACTGTGATTTTAAATGCCTCCTTACAAATAAGCTTCTCAGAGGATTAATAGCTGAATTTTTCTTCTATATAGAACAAGTTCAAATGAGGCAAGCTCAAAAGTCCCTGAAAGGCTTGTGCTCTGACATTCATTTGTCAGTGAGGGCAAGAAGGAACTAGTGGCATTTTTCAAGTACCAGCATGGTTTACAGTAATAAGTACTGTTCCTTGCAGTCTAAATAAAGAGGCCAAGAAATCAATGACCACAAGGATTCTCAAGTTTTCTGTCCCTTCGTGGCTTTTAGTGACTTTGCTTGTTTGCTATTCCCTGGGACAATGGTTTTCCAGTTCTGTTGGTAGAAGAGCAAACCATTATGGACTGCTCAGTAGTATAAGGTTTGGAGTGTTCACCCAGAAAAGCTCAAAAAGCATTTTTCATGTTAGTACATTCAGTGAAATCAGATTTGAGAAATTACATGCATCTTGTAAAACTAAATTTGTTAGCAGAGTGGTGCTACCATGTCACCATCTCCTTTTAAGCTACCATTCTATTCTCTTTAGAGAGACAAAGAAGTGTTTGTAAGTACTGTTTGGTTTGCTTCATTGGTTGTCTATACACTAGTTTGGTCAGGTTAACCCACCATGAGCAGCCCTATCATGTATTGAAACAATTTCATGCTTCATTCAGACAAAACTATTTCATAGAACCATAGAATCACAGAATGGTCTAGGTTGGAAAGGACCTCTGAAGGTCATCCAGTCCAACTACCTCTGCAGTAGCAGAGGCATCCTCAACTAGATCAGGCTACCCAGATCCTTGTCAAGCCTCCCCTTGAATATCTCCAGGGATGGGTCCTCAAGCACCTCCCCAGGCAACCTGTCCCAGTGTTTCACTACCCTCATGGTGCAGAACTTGTTCCTAACATCCAATCTAAATCTACCCTTCTTTAGTTTGAAACCATTGCCCCTTGTCCTATCTCTAGAGGCCTTTGTAAACAGTCTCTCTCCACCCTTCTTGTAGGCTCCCTTCAGGTACTGGTAGGTCACTATTAGGTCTCCCTGGACCCTTCTCTTCTCCAGGCTGAACAACCCCAGCTCCCTCAGCCTTTCCTTGTAGCAGAAGTATTCCAACCCCTGACTGTTTTTGTGGCCCTCCTCTGGACCTGCTCCATCCAGTCCATGTCCTTCCTGTACTGAAGGCTCCAGACCTGGACACAGACTTAAGAGAGTTATGTGCTCAGCAAGACTTAAATTCTGTGTTTTCTGGACATAAAACTAACATTGAGGGCCTGTGAAGATGCCTGACTTCTGAGTCTCCCAGGACTTACTTTATTTAGGTGGGTGCCTTCTACTTGAAGGCATACATTTTCAAAGCTGTCTCAGTAAGGTGTACCAACACAACAGGTAATTCGATAAATGCTGTGACCTAAGTGTGTTAATTTATATCAAAGAAAGTATGTGCTAAAGTCAAAGGCTTCTTGCCACTTTTTCCTGTATGCCCTAGAACACAGAATAAAGAATTAACCAGGTTGGAAAAGACCTTTGAGACCATCTAGTCCAATCTGTCACCCAATACCACCTAATCAACTAAACCATGGCACCAAGTGGCTCATCCAGTCTCTTCCTAAACCCTTCCAGTGATGGTGACTGCACCACCTCCCTGGGCAGCACATTCCAATGGCCAATCACTCATTCTGTGAAGAACTTTCTCCTCACCTCAGGTCTAAATGTCCCCTGGTGCAGCTTGAGATTGTGTCCTCTCGTTCTGTCATTGGTTGCCAGGGAGAAGAGACCAACACGCTCCTGTCTACAACCTCCCTTCAGTTAGTTGTAGAGAGCATTAAGGTTTCCCCTGAGACTTCTTTTCTTCAGGCTGAACAACCCCAGCTCCCTCAGTTGCTCCTCATAGGGCTTGTGCTCCAAACCCCTCACCAGCTAGATAATCTAGATACAAATCAGATCAGGCAAATTCAAATTTATTTGAAGGTATCTACTGTCATGACAGCATATGGTAAGACTTCGTAGGCCCAACACACTGACCTCAAGTAAAGAAAGGCACCTGTGAAGTTGAAGAGATGTATTTATATATAAACATTCGTGTGCCTATACTCATGCAAATGTCTGATTTCAAAGAAATGGCACCAGTGATTTTTCCTCGGTGTACTTAAGCTTTCACAAACAATTCAGTCAATCAATCAACCTATCTGTCTGTTTAAATTTATCTATATATGGGGAGACTGAGATATTTAAGCAGATTAGAAATACACAAATTAGCAGCTGGGGCACTGCAAAACTGTGTGTGCTGTGCAGATGAAAAACAAACAAGAAAAGAGCATCAGCTAAAGCAAGCATTCTCAGCCTTTTTGCAGGGAATCTTAATGTAGAAAATCTACTCAGGAAGAATAATTGTTCCCATTTGTTATTTTGCCTGGATGACTTTTACAGAACTGTTTTAACATCTATTGGTGAAAACCCTATTATTAAAGCATATTTGCAGCAAACAAAAGATATTCTATATAAGCTGTGCTTACCCAGCCACTTTCCCTAACAACTTCCAAGAATATTATGCCTTTATCCCAACTTGAATTTGTCATACTTGTGTTCAACAGGAGGGTAGATCTCTAACAGGGGACAGTCTTGCTCACTCTGCATGGGCCCTGGTGGGTTATGTTCCAGGTCAGAGCTGGAGTTTCCTGCATTGCTAGCAGTTTCTGTAGAGCTTAGTTTCAGCCTTTCCCACTAGTTCTGCTAGGGTTTTGTGTCAGCATTCCTGTTACAAGCTGCCCCTGTTTTTACAGGTGGTAATACAAGAACAATTGAAAGTTTTTTTCTGGGATTATAATTTGCTAACTAAGGTAACTTTTAATTAGTTTATAAGAAAATTTGGCTTTGGAATTGACCTGAGTATACTTTTCAAAGTCAAGTTTTTAGAACTAAATTCATCTTGCCTAATTGTTGGCATCTATGAGCTAGCTGTTTCATCTAAGTTACTCATATATAACCCCTCTAGTTAGTGGAAAAATAGGAATTGCCTTTTGGACTCGATACATTTTCTTCTACTGGTGATAGAAGTAGCCAAGATTAAAAGAAACCATCAACACCTAACCAGGCAACTTCAAAATATAGGGAGTTAGAATCCAAAACCATAGTGCACTCATCTCATTCATCTGGATTTCCTTGCAAAATTTCATGGAACTTTCAATGGAGGTTTTGAAATGCAGGTTTCAATGCACTCTTTATCCTCACCATTTAAAATTAAAATGTTTAATAGCTCGATAACCAATGGATTAATGAGTCACTGATGATAATAACAGCAATTTGCATCAACAGCGCCTGGTATCAAGAGAAATCACAAAGCACTTGGGAAGAAAATTCACAAACTAGTTCTGCTTAAGTGGTGTCAGAGGCCAGCTTCTTTCAGAAGCCAGATGGAGAAGGACAAGAAATAATTACCACTGAAGCAAATACTGAAATACAGTCACCACACAGCTGTGCACAACACACAGTACCTGGTTCATGTTCAAGGCTGTGGAAATAGCACTACTTAGCTATTTAAATGTGAATACTCACTAGCAGAAACCAGGTTGGGTAAATCAGCTTTGCCGTGTGTATTCCTGCTTCGCTGTGTTTGTATTCCTAAATTAGAAGGTCCTCATGTGGAAGATGTTATCATCACTAGTCTGAGAAAGTCTTCTGTCATGTGCACCAGTCCTATTGTTCTGCTGGGCCTCATCAACTGCAAAGGAAACATGTACCACTTGAGAATAATGTAACCCTCCTGAATATCTCCTGAGGCAGGCTTCAGGGCTCCTTGAAGGAAATCAAATCGTACACTGTCTTTATCCCATAAATTTTGCTGAGTCACAGATTCTCTATCCATATCATACAATCCTTTTCACCTTAGGCTTTTGGGGCTTGTAGTTCATTCCTCAGGCATGCTTAATAGGCACATAACCTTTGAATAATGCTCTAATATACCAAAAATTCATTATGTTAGATATCAGAAGCAGAAAAAAACCCAACAAACACAAAAAAAACACACACAAAAAACCCAACCAACCAACTAACCAACAAAACCCCACAACAACAAGAAGAAAGAAGATGCAAAACAATAAAACACTGGCATGCATTTGCCATCTCTGTTTTATTGTCATATACTTTTTTGATCATTAAAGTAGATCAGGGGCTTTCCTCTCTGTTTATGAAATTGGAGGTGTTCTTGGTATATTCTTCACCTTTATGCTATGCAAAATACTTCTACCTAACTATATCTGCAATTAGACTCTACACTTTTGCTATGAAAACACAATGCTTTATTTTTCTCCACACTCTCATTTCTTTTATTCCTGCCAAGTTTCAAGTACTCTGCAAGCGCCTAGTTTTTCAAATTCAGTGTCAGTCTCTGACCTCCTCATTCTGCTTTTCGGGGAATTCTCCCCCAGTTCCAGTTTCTCTCTGCCCAAAATACTGTTGTCTCAGCACTGCCATCTTTTTATGTCCATGTGCTGCTGCTTGGACAGAAAGCATGAAGATTTACAGCTTTCTCTTGCAATAGCCTGGAAGTGACATGGCACGGCCCCAGCAGTAGGTAGATGACTACAGGAGCCCTGATAAGCTCTGTCACACAGCAATTTTGTGAACGTAGGTGGTATTCCCAAGATCCATTTAAATATCCTTCACACACAAATAGGTATTAGTCATCACTGCTCTTTGTAATTGTGAATGCATTCAGCACAGTCAGGATGCCAAGTCTGGTAACAACTTATGATGAGAAAGAGAATCAGCTACCTCAGCTGGAAAACATGAATAGTAATTTCAGTACGGTAAGGCCACATAGGTCTTACATCCCCTAGGAGTCATTCAACTTAAGTGTCAGCAATCTTGAAACTAAACTTTGTTCTAAAATGGCTGATGGATAGAGAAAGAAAAAGCCCTGTACCTTTTCTTTCCCCCTTCCCACTAGAAGCATGAAGTGGCTCTTGTTCATAGTTTTACAGGGAATAAAAATTGCAAGCCCACTCTCATAATGCAAAGAAACAAGAAAGAGACAAACACAATGCAGAAAACAACAAAGATTGTGAAATGTGTAAGCATTCATCTGACAGTTTGGTTAGGGAAACCTTCCAAGCATTTTTTTGCCAGAAACAGCAGGACTCTGGCAAACTCTCACTTGTAGTGGCCATGAATTTGCATACAGGTGTGGCTGAACCAAATGTAAGAGCCTACACTTACTGAAATTAACAGAAATGATGCCACTGACATTAGGTTTGATTCATGCTTCTAATGTAATGCAAACATGTGCAAACATAAAATGCCAAGAACCTCTCCCCAGTTTTGTCCCTGTAACTCTGCAGATCTCCAGGAAAACTGTCTCACATAGACAATCTTTCCAACATAATCCCTTTAGGATTTCACAAGAGTGATTCTTATGTTCAGAATGTATCAGTTACCACCATCAAAGACTTAAATACAAAACAATGATGACAAGATGCCCAGAACTTAAGGCCCTGTAACACCATATAAGAAACAATTCTTAATTTCCCCTGGGGTTTCCTGTAATCTTGGACACTGCATTTACATTCTGCATAGCCCTCAATGTGTGCTAGAATCCCATCACAGCAATATAAAGTAAAACAGTTCCAATGGGTTATATTAGTATACTAAGGATCCTGAAGACAATATATTAGCTATTGACAGATTTCATGAATAATTTTATTGCATTTTTATTACATTGTAGTAAAAATGTGTGCACAAGATGCAACATCATTATTCTGTTCCTTTTCACATCCATATTTTTAATGTTAATAAAAAAAAATCTGTTTTCACCTATAGGTCTAAAAATCACACTTCTGGTTTGAAACAGAAATGCAATTAAAATGTACTACTGGAGCTGAATGGGCAGGAATATAAGGAATGTCTTTTTACCCCCTTTTGTAATTTAACATTGCTTTAATTTTTAAAAGGCCATTTATATAAAGTAAGAATATTTTAGTTAATAATTTAGTACTCACTTCAATTAGAATAGTTATTAAATCTTTCAATGGCATTACAGTGAGAAATTTGAAAATAATTTTATGATCATTTCCATCCCCATACATTTTTCCGCTCTGAAAAGAAAGCATATGCATCACTTTTCTGTCTTGGTCTTGTCACAATATAAGTCTTTTAAATCAGGATTCTTAACTGATAGTATATTTTGATACATCTGAAGTGATGCACTGCATGCGATGGGTCAGCTTTTTCAGTGGGTGCAAACTAATGGGAAGGCACTGTGGTCAGGATCCTGTTTTTGTCACTGAGCAGAGAAGGCACAGCTTGTCGACACGTGACAACCTTTGTCCAATTTGTGTGTATCAATATGTGTCTTGATATAATTTGCCATGAGGCTGAAGTGCTTTGTCTCCAACTACCTCAGGGTTGTAATTCCAGCATCACAGAATCATAGAATGATCCAGGCTGGAAGGGACCTCCAAAGCTCATCTAGTTCAACCTCCCCACAGTCAGCAGGGACATCCCCAACAAGATCAGGTTGCCCAGGGCCTCGTCAAGCCTCACCTTGAATATCTCCAGGGAAGGGGCTTCAACCACCTCCCCAGGCAATCTCTTCCAGTGTTCCACCATTCCACCACCCTCATAGACTAGACTCGACTAGACTAGCCTATACTGGAATAGAATAGAATAGAATAGAATAGAATAGAATAGAATAGAATAGAATAGAATAGAATAGAATAGATCAGGTTGGAAGAGACCTTTGAGATCATTGAGTCCAACCTTAGTCCAACACTATCTAATCAACTAAACCATGGCACCAAGCACCCCATCCAGTCTCTTCCTAAACACCTCCAGTGATGGTGACTCCACCACCTCCCTGGGCAGCCATTCCAATGGACAATGGAAAACTTCTTCATGATATCCAATCTAAATCTGCTCTTCTCTAGTTTGAAGCCATTGTCCCTTATCCTGTCACTGGAGGCCTTTGTAAACAGTCTCTCTCCATCCTTCTTGTAGGCCCCCTTCAGGTACTGGAAGGCTGCTATTAGATCTCCCCCGGAGCCTCCTCTTCTCCAAGCTGAACAACCACAGCTCCCTCAGCCTGTCCTCATAGTACAGATGCTCCAACTCTCTGATCACCTGCATGAGGAAAATCTGAACACATGACAGGTCTAGATGCAGTTAGAAGACATGGTTTTTCCTGTGCTTAGCACCTAGTTATTTACCATTCTTCATGGAAAATACCAAGAGGGTATACGATGTTGTGAAGTAAGAAGAGCAGCACTGTACATCCACTTCACAGAAGTCTGCAGGATTAGACAAGGAGCCAGGAACTAAAGAAGCTGACATAGAGAGCTGCACAGCAGTGCTGACAGCTTTAAAAAAGTTATGTCTACCACCACTCTGATACAGTGTGCTATGCTGAAGCTGTCTGAAGTACACTTCCCTGAGGAAGACAAGAGTATTTCATACATATTGAAGTGTTTAAATAGCTGCATGTACTGCGTTTAATGTTACTTATGCTGCTAATAATAGTAGGTACAATAATATACTAACCATACTCTGTTCACAGGGTTCACTAAAAGGTTGTCTAGTAACAGTCTTTTAGCTCCTTTTGTTGGTACTTTGTTTCACCTGGTACTTTTAATTGAAAACTTCAAGACTTTACCTGATCACTTGAACTAAAATTGCATTGTCTGTCCCATGTTTCATTTCCTTTTTGTTGGAATATCTTAGCTAGCAACAATTCAGTTACTTCTGAGAAGGAGGCTAAGGAAAATTTTATTCTGCAGTTTGAATGGACTGGATGCCCTCACTGTGCTGCAGCTGGATCACAAAGAGGTCAAGGAAAGGCTTAGGTTTGTACTATCAATATGAGAGTTCTTCAAAATGTGCCGGTGGTTCTAAACCAGGATAGTGCTGGATCATCACGTACCATACACTTTTAGACACTTGACAGCTAAAATCTCTTAACAATCTCCTGGACTGAGGTTTCTCCAGCCTAGAGCTGTGATGTACTAAAGTGGGACTCTTTCTGCAAATATGAGTCCAAGATGCTGCAGGCAACAAAACTGACTAAAGGAAGGCTGCCTTCTTCATCGCCTTAAATCAATGCAAACTGCAGGACTTGCAGGACCTGTAGTTGCTCCCTAGATCCTAGCACATGCCTCAGCCATGTCCTGAGATGAAACAGATGCAAGTTTGGGAACTAGAGCCTATTTCACACTTTTCACTGGAGGGACTCCTTTGTGTGTGTGTGATGAACAGGATCTTTGGCATACTCTGATTTACAGCTCTCATCTATCTGATTGGCACACCAGTATGTTAGGGCATAAGAAGGGGTTTACCTGCAGCCCCATGGTCTCCTCTGATATGGAGCTGACTTCTTTGAAATCAGCTAAACTGTGAAGAGTCTCATTTCCTGCCTACATCTAAGAACCCTCTACCCTATCCTGGGGAGAAATATCAATGAGGGCCCAGTCACCATTCCCAGCCCAGCTCTGCTCACCAACATGTTGTTAACTGTCAAGCAACAGCAGTATCATTGCTGTCTACAACTAGCTGAAGGGAGGTTGTAGCCAGGTGGGGTTGGTCTCTTCACCCAGGCAACCAGTGGCAGTCTCAAGCTGCACCAGGTGAGGTTTAGGCTGGATGTTAGGAAGAAATTCTTCGCAGAAGGAGTGATTTGCCATTGGAATGTGCTGCCCAGGGAGGTGGTGGAGTCACCATCACTGGAAATGTTTAGGAAGAGACTGGATGAAGCACTTGCTGCCATGGTTTAGTTGATTAGATGGTGTTGGTTGGTAGGTTGGACATGAAGATCTCAAAGGTCTTTTCCAACCTGGTTAACTCTTATTCTGTTCTATTCTATTCTATTCTATTCTATTCTGTTCTATTCTATTCTATTCTATTCTATTCTATTCTATTCTATTCTATTCTATTCTAAAGATGGAGTGGACAAAACAAAGGTGATTGTGTTTATAGTGAACAGAGCAGAGAGCAGAAGCCTTTCAGAGTCTGGAGCATGTTGCTCAGTGCAGCTGTTTCACCATGCCCTTCCCTGCCAGGAAACACCTGCAGAATGTGTTAAGGAATTGTTTTAGTCATTGCACTGCCTATGTGCAGGCAAAGAAGGATAACTCACTTCTTCTGTGAGTTACTGTGTCCATTTGGCATAGTGGTCTCAAAGAGAACAGTCTTTCAGATAACCATGGGGTGCCACAACATCAACTGTGTATAGATTCTCCCACACACACCCCTCAAGAGTTCTTTTTAAAGTAAACTTAAACTGTGGAAATGTAAGCACCCAAAAGTTATGGAAAGCCACAGTTCAGTTTTTGTCTTCCACACTTGCTGACATGTCATTCCTGTTGTGCAGCCATGAAAGGGAGAAATAAACTGCATGTTTGGCATTTCAGTTTTATTTAATGAAAAACTTTGTTGAAACAAAAAGAAGGAAATTTCAGGAAGAGTGAAATATCCTCAAGGAAATCAAATGCTGAACTAAAGAGCTTTGTTTCACGAAGACTAATCATTATGCCTGATTTGATATGTGTTGAAGATGCAGAAGTGTTTAGCCTTCCCAGACACAACTTAAACCTCTGGGTGCTAAGCTTTGAATGAAAGTTGAAATGCCACATGAATGACTTTGCAATATCAATTTCTACAGTGTGGCTTGTCTAGAAGTAGTGTATACACTCGTACCTCAGTGCCTCAATGCATCACAGAAATTCAAATCTCATGCATGCTTTGTGCAAATACTGGGATTTTTTTTTTCCCCAGGCAGTTAGATGATGTGGTGATAAGCACTACAGAAAGGACTTGAGCATCTGCCCTGTGAAGACCAAGAGCCCTGGGGCTGTTTGGTCTTGAGAAGAGAAGACTGAGAGGGGATTTGTCCAAATCTATAAATATCTGAGGGGTGGGTGTCAAGTGGAGGGGGCCAATCTTTTTTCGGTGGTGTAAAGTAATAAGGCAAGGAACAATGGATACCGACTTGAGCACAGAAGATTTCATCCCAACATGAGGAGCATCTTCTTTACTGTGAGAGTGGTGGAGCACTGGAATAGGCTGCCCAGGGAGATTGTGGAGTCTCCTTCTCTGAAGACTTTCAAAACCTGCCTGGATGCATTCCTGTGTGGACTACCCTAGGTGATCCTGCTTTGAGAGAAATGTTGGATTCAATGATCTCTGGAGGTCCCTTCCAACCACTAACATTCTTTGATTCTGTGAACCATTTTGTTTTCAGTGCATTTTGACTAATTTGAAGTAAAGGGATATAAGGATATACTGAAAAATGAAGGTAAAAAGCAAGATTAAACAAGATTGATTAGGTACTCTCTGCTTTGAATGATTCAGGACACTAGAAATAAAAAGGGGTGTGTAATTAAAACTTCATCAGCATGCAGTCATGTAAAAAGCACTAAGCTACAGGTGCATGGTTAACCTTAATTACAGCACTTCTTAGCCTCTTACACACTTAGTACCATTTTCAAGGGTTGCTAGTCTGTGCTGAGTAAGTAACTGCAACACTCCACTCGTACACCTTGTGGAATGTGCCACATCTGGTCTTCCATTGTGGGTTGTTTTTTTTTATTCCTTTGAAAAAAATTCAGTGTGTCGTTTCCTTAGTTTCTCTTTGTCCTTCTTTAGATGGAAGAAAATGCAGATTTCTTGCAGGATACAGGCCATGCCTAACTTAATTCACCATGACCCCTAAATTCCTGGGCACATATCTGAAGATCAGTCACTTGGCACATTTCTACTGCCCTCAACTGGGAAAAAAAAAAACAAAACCAAAACCCACCAAAAACCATAATAATGGTTGGAGGCTTAAGCATTTGCAAACCTTTTTGTTCAGCTTTGAAATAGGACTTCCACTCTTTTGATCTGTAGAAAAGAATATAAATCAGTTAAATAATAGTTAACCATATATTTTTCATAGAGTAAATAATAAAATATGAATTTCAAATGCTGTCTGAAGTACTCAGCTCTGTTGAGGCCACATGTGGAGTATTGTGCTCAGTTTTGGACACCCCAGTACAGGAGAGATGTGGAGGTGCTGGAGCAAGTACAGAGGAGGGCAACAAAGCTGGTGAAGGGCCTGGAGAATAAATCTCATGAAGAGCAACTGAAGGAGCTGGGGATGATTAGATTGGAAAAGAGGAGGCTAAGGGGAGACCTCATCTCTCTCTACAACTACCTGAAAGGACGTTGTGGAGAGGCTGGTGCTGGTCTCTCCTCACAGGTAATTAGTGACAGAACAAGACAGAATGTCCTCAAGCTGCAAATGGGTAGGTTTACACTGGACATTAGGAAAATTTTTTTCATGGAAAGAGTGGTCAGGCATCAGAATGTGCTGCCCAGGGAGGTGGCTGAGTCACCAACCATGGATGTGTTTAAAGGTCATTTAGATGTAGTGCTTGGGGCTATGGTTTAAGGATGAACCTTGTGGAGCAGGATTTTCAGTTGGACTTGGTGATCCCGAGGGTGTTTTCCAACCTCAATGTCTCTGTGATTCTGTAATGAAACATCAAAGGGTAGAGTCTCTTCCACTAATCAGGATGCAGCCTGACAGTAATTTTACAGGTTACAAGCAAAGACATTTAACCAGAATTACTTGTAAAAAACCTAGTTTTCCTCCTGTCAGTAATACTATTTTTCTGTGACTTTTGTTCCAAAGTTACTTCTCACTGCCACATTTTCCCAAAGTTAGTTCCCACTCCTTCCCCCATATCTATTATAGAGTTCACTGCTGAGTAAGCCTCTTGTAGATTTTTCCACATTCTCTTTGAGATGACCTTGTTGGGTAGACATGATCCTGTGTAATTGAATTTGCCTGTTAGAGTAGCTCAGGTTTGGAGTGCAAAGGAGTGGTCTGTGAGAGGATGCTCTCAGAGAAGGCAGAGCTCATGTTTTGTACCATGAAGTTTACATTAAGCTACTCTGTATTTCAGAGTATTTCAACGATACTATGTAGGGTAATTGTTCTTATATCTATTTTTGTATCTCTGCTTTTTTTGGGAAGAAAGCACTGATGTGTGAGTTAAGCATGGAACAGTCTTATGTCTATTTTTGTTAGAAAACCTAATAGATTTTATTTACAAATATGGAAAAGCTATTCATGGAAACTGGCTGTCTCCTAGGAAGTTTCCATGTCTTCTAAGAAACAACAACAAAAAAATCACATTCGAGTCATGCATGAAGCAAATCAAGTAAAATAACACAATTAGCTCATTTTAATACTAAACTACATTTTAATCACCAAAGTCAAAACCTGCATTATTTCAACAGAACTCCCTTTGTTTCTTCTTTCCCTTCTTTTTACTGGTTCACTCATTTTAGATACTTAACAAATAGCCTGAACTTAGTTTAAATCCTTATTCTTAGAGTAGTAGCAGTATGGAGACAAGACACGCAGGAGAGCCTCTGATGCTTCCCTGGTAGCAGGCAGCTGCATTGTACAGACAGCCATTAAACTTTCATGCTCTTTCATCCTGAAGTGGAAAAAAAGAAACCTTGGCCCTGCATCCCTCTTCTCTGTGACTAAGTAGTTGATTCAGCTGGGTCTTCCTGAAGTAAGTATTCTTCAGCAGTGACAGGGTCAGAGCTACAGTCCAAAGAGGTGACAGTGGCTTGTCTCAAAGCTGCAGCAGCACTAACTGCAGTATCAACAAACCACATAAAATTTTTCCATCTACTGACAGAGTTAGGATTTTTAGCCCAAAGCATACTCTGGCAAGGAGCTTAGTGATACATACAAAGTATGGACAGAACAAGAGGACATGGTCTCAAGCTGTGCTAGGGGAAGTTTAGGCTCGAGGTGAGGAGAAAGTTCTTCACAGAAAGAGTTATTGGCCATTGGAATGTGCTGCCCAGGGAGGTGGTGGAGTCACCATCCCCGGAGGTGTTCAAGAAAGGATTGGATGTGGCACTTAAAGCCATGGGTTGGTTGTCATGAGGTGTTAGATAATAGGTTGGGCTTGATGATCTCTGAGGTCTTTTCCAACCTGGTTGATTCTATGATTCTATTCTATGACAGACTGATAGCCAGCTCTGAAGCCTGTTTAGAGTTGGATATGCCCAAGCTTCCCATCTTCAGCTGTTTCTTCTCAAAACTGTCTCTCCATTGTGGCCAAAATCAAAGTCTGGAAGTCAAGTCAAGGCATCTATAGCAGTGTGGATAACAGAGATAAGGTGTTCTGTGAAACTGACAACTAACAGAAGAAATAAACACAATGCTCTTCCTCGGTCACCAGTGTCAGTGGTCCCAGTTAGCTCCTACAGACCTATACTCAATGTTTCTATGAACAGCATAAGCCTGGCAGTTGAGGGAGAGAGAAGAGGAAAGTGATGGTGTGCTTTTACACCCTTCTCATGTGCAGTGCATAAAAAATGATAAGAAGCATTATATATTTATAGTTTTGCTACACTTTCTTAAAAATCTAGATGGCTTCAATGTTTAATGAGCTAAATGGTGTTCACAATTGATTTGACCCTAAATCTTCTCTTCAGTCTTCTGACAGACACCAATAGGCTTTTGTTGCGTCTCTGGATACACATGGAATAAATATGAATGAACTCAAAAAAAATTTAAACTGTGACAGGATGAGTTTCAAGCTATGGCACTGCAATAGTGTTTTAGACTTGAGCATAAATGTTCATCATGTTTTGTTGAAAAACATCTAATTCAGACTTCTAAATTTGCCCTGACCCAGCAATCGTGTCCTCGTGGGAAGCCCACTCAGACAGCGGCACTCTGCATATGCACAAAGGTTTATTTGCATAAATCTGTTTCCAGGAGTACAGCCTTAATTTGAGGACCACAAACATGAAAATGAAGTACCATTTCTTAGCTTAAACTTTTAATTATACACGAAAGAGACTTATGAATGTGGAGCAATATGCATAAGATCAACACATGTAAAACTTCCACTTCTTTTCTAAGCAGAAATAACATGTCACAAGTCTAAGCTGAGATTAGATCCTCTCACTAGAATTTAAAGAAAATCTGGAGTGTGTTATGGTAACTGATGAAATCTCTAAGAAAGCTAGAATTTGATATCTGTAATAAAATCTCCTATTTCACAGCTTCCAACTAGGGGATTGGGAAGGAATATTCCATATTTTTATAGCATCACATATGTTTGGTTTACTCTGTAACAGATTTTTTTCGACTTCTTCAGCTCTGCCAAATGCAGGAGTTTGAAACTGTAGCTCACTGTCTGGGGGTGCTGCAGATGTCAGCTGCAGAGCTCTGCCTGCTTGTTTTTTTTTTCCTGTCATGCTGCCTGTGCAGCCAGACTTGCAATGACTTTCATGTGGCTGCTATGTGATACAGCTGCCCATTTGGCAGCTTGACCAACACACGCATTTAAACAGATTGTGAACTAAACTGAGGGGCAATAAGCTTGCTCTACCATGCCAGTGCTTTCTAGATTTTCATTTTCTAATATATAGCTTTATAAATATTTGATTATTGAATGCATGCTTTCCCAAGCTGTTGCTCAAAGTGTTTTTGTAGTTGTTTTGTTGCTGTTGTTGTGTTTGGTTGGTTTTATTTGTTTGTTTGGGGTATTTTGTTGTTCTTTATGTGATTTTGTTTGGGTTTTGTTTCATTTTGGATTTTGGTTGTGGGTTTTTTTTGTTTGTTTGCTTTGTTGGTGTTTTGTTGGGGGTTTTTTTGTTAACCAAGACTGTCTTGCAAACATGTGAAACTGTGCTAATTATGGAATTAGTTCCAATTTAATTTCTGATTTGTCATAGACCTATTTATGGATAAGCTAAAAGCTGTTCTGGCAAATTAGCAGGAAATGGGAAAGAGAAATATCAGTATGAGCTTCATAACTGTTGGCACTAACTGTGCCTTACTTATGCTCCACTTTAATGATGTTTTTTTATTGTTGTCATAGCAAAAGCTGATAGAAGAAGCCTCTAAATTTGGTAGAGCTGTTAAATTCATGATGAAAATAATGTTAAGCTAATGTTCCCTGCTTGTTTCAGCAATAGAGGAGTGATACTGTTGGATCATTAAAATATTTTAATAAGTTTAGCAAAGAAATAATGGTGACAAAACATCTTTAGTACCTGAGGAATCTTGATCATCATCTTATAAAAACACAGATTAAGCCATTATATAAGCCTAGAAAGTCCACAGCTCCCTTTTGTTATTGTAGATATATTTTAAGACAATAACTTCTCTGTGTGTTTTAAATAATGTGTGAAGCAGTATTATATAAGTTTTTTGGGGAAAAAAGAATTTCCTTCCATGAGACATTTAGAATGCAGTTCTTACCTCTCATTTTCTACTGTGCTGGGCAAAAGCAATTGCAAGTGGCAAACCTAATGGGAACAAGTTCTTCACCATGAGAGTGGTGAAGCCCTGGAATGGGTTATCCAGGGAGGTGGTTGGGGCCCCGTCCCTGGAGGTGTTTAAGACCAGGCTGGATGAGGCTCTGGCCTGCCTGATCTAGTGTGGGGTGTCCCTGCCCATGGTAGGGGTGTTGGAACTAGATGATCCTTGTGGTCCCTTCCAACCCTGACTGATACTATGATACTAAGAAAACTTGGCATTGTGTTGCCAGCTGTGGCCAGGGTTTGGTTGCATACTTTCTTTTGGGTCCCATTAAGATAAAAAATCATACCCATTTTCAGCTGCAGTAGTAAAAAAAGTTTATTTTTGTTTACATTTGGCTATATTTTGCTGCATATTTAGTCATATCCATAATGCAAACTAATTGTACTCAGCTACATGCCTTCTGGTTGCTGCCAGCTTGCATGCATGGGTGTTCATTGCGTGAGAACTAGAGAACAAAGAGGTGAGCTTATCTATACCATGGTGTCAGGATGCAGTCATAGGAGGTACCTGGATCTGGAACCTGCAAAGCTCTCCGAGGACTGTCATCTAGATAAGACCTGCAGGAGCATCTTTATCAGATCTGAAAGTTAAAAAAAAAATCAGACTTGAAACTTGAAAACAGTAAATAAATATATATTGATGAGACTTCAAAGGAATGTGTGGCTAGCTTTCTGCTTGAAGTAATGTTTTTCTCTATAGATTCCGGGGCTTGAGACTGCCTTTATGCAGTATTTAAATGGATTCTTTTGCTTTTCAAGTGGAAGCTGGCTGAACTGCATGTCATCTTTAGGGAAGGAAGAGTTGTTCCCTGATGACTGGCCAAGAAATAGCAAAGATAGCAGCTGCAGAGGCAGCTGGAATTCCCACCCTCACAGATGGAGTCAAAGTGTTTGGCTGCAGCTGAAATAGGAAGGAATGAGTGAAAACAGAGGGTAGGTAAAAACAGGTAAACAGCAATCCACAAGCTGTGTCTTAGGATCGAAAGATTTTCTGCATATTTGTCTGTAACACAGCCTGGATGTATCTAAGGTCTTAAAGAAGGCTGCGTGCACTGCGCATGCTGTAGAAAGTGTAATTTCTCTGAACAGGACGATAACAGAGACAGAAAAATCTTTAAATATGTAAATTGATTTCTTACATGAAGAGAATGGACATTGAAATGCAGAGACTAGAGAAAAAATCTTTCCAAGCCACACTGGCATTATTGTAAGGTTTTCACCTTCTTCTAGTGCCTTTACTAGGAGGCACTAGGTTGAGCTATGACAGCACAAGCACTGTTGAATTAGACCAGATGCAGACCAGTGGCTGTTCTCAGACAGTGGCCAGCAGCAGACCTTTAAAGAACAGTGCAAAAACCAGGAAGACAAAACATGGTCTTGTCCTGTGTTGGGTTGAAAATTCCACACACTCCCAGCATTAAATTTGCCAGACCAGCTCAGGTGGAAGCAAACAAAAGCTGTATTTACAAGCAAAACTACAATCTACAATGGAATGCAATGAATATGTACAAAATATACAGGATTTACAATATTTACAGTTATTTACAATTAACGAACAGCACAAGGACCAGGGGAAGTTAGTAACTTCTCCCTTCCTGCTCCACCTCACCCCCTTGTACACAGAAGGGACAAGAGAAAGGAGCAGAGATATATTTTGTTAGACTTAGCCAAAACAATGCAGCCAAGGTCAAGCAGAAGCAAGTTAGTATCTCCCAGCCTGAAGAAACAAGAAGAGACAGAAATTGTTTATATTACTAGCTTAAGTCTGTTATCTTTCCAATGGGATTGTTTAGAACTGTCATTATTTTCCTTCTTACAACCAATAGTGATTTATTTACCTTTTACTACTTTCTGTTCAAGATCTGTGGAAAATTTCTAAAGGCATAGCCTAAAACTAGCAAAATCTCCTAGGATCCAGTAATTTCACGCCCACTGGTTTTACATGAGGCCTTACTGACCCTTTATGTCTGATATCCAGGATCTGATTTATTTGCATTAGTGCTTGGTTATTAAAGTGATTTTATATTAAAGTATCTCAGCTGACTTGAACAATATTATCCAACTATCTACAGTAGCATAATGGAGTGGAAATTTGGACCTATCCATTTTGCCATTTTTCTTTTTTTCAATGAAAACTGGAAAAAGTAGGTAATTTAAGACATCAGTTTTAAGCAGAAATTTGAACTGTCAATTGGTTTTATATTATGAAGCTTAAGCAGAAATGGCTATTTGGAGGTATTTATACAAATTCAGACTGTTTCAACAGAAGGAAATAAGCCACTGACCAAACAGGAAGATAGGAATAGCCTTTCTTCATACTTTCTTAAAAATACTATGAGAAAGTACATTTCATGCCAAAGAACTTAGGCTTTCTGATGTTGGCTACACATGCTTATGTGCTTATAAGAAAGCTGCTGAGGGAAAAGGAAGAAAGGGAAATATAAAATGTGAACTCACAGTAAGAGAATGTACTTTTGGGGGACAGATAAAATTAAAAGAAAAGCAGAAACACAGTTTCTGGATCTGGACATATCTAACACTACTCAGGGTATGAAGAAAGTTATTTTCTTTCTGAGTTCACTGGTTCCTGTGTCAGTACAAATCTTAAAAGAGTTTAAAACAGGTTACTAACAAAAACCTATATATATGGACTCACAATAAATTAAATGCATATTTAAGTAAGCAGAGGAAATGATTTAATCTGCATATGAATGATATGACCTATATTAAAATTGTGTCTCATCGTGGATCTCGTGTGTTTAAGTATAAACAAAACTCCAGCTTTTAAAGTTATAAAGACTAACTTTTCTCAAAGAAATCCAAATGATATTACACGATAGCCGTCCTGGTGAACAAATCTGCATGGGGGTCAACTGATCACACAAATGCTTGTGAATCAGTTTTACTGAAGGTGAAAAAAGACACATTTCAGAGATCTAAAATCTCACTACTGAGACTGTTTTATCTCAGTGCAGGACTGGACCTGATAATCTACATCTTCCAAAATACCATCTGTAACAAAACTGATACCAGATGCCAAGCACTAAATCTTTATGAGCTGGGTGACCCTCATTACGGCAAATGCTACACAGACCTGTACCTATGAAAAAGTACAGACTGTGGAGGGACATTGTCTTATCTTCAAGGATTAATTAGTCACTGGTTGATCCTGCCTAACTGCTATCATCAATCTCCAGTTTAATTTATTCTTAAAACTGCTGTTGTTCCATAGAGTTGATAATGGGTATTAGCATTCAAAGTTTCCACAAGAGAGTATTTGTCTTACATGTTTAGTTCAGTTAAACTCAAATGTCTGTACACCTGTCCTCTGTTAAGTCCTTATAAGAAGTCAAGTTCTAACTTTAGCCCTTAGCTCTGCTTAAAATGTATTGTGGATGAATGTCAGAGCTCACAAGAACATCCTCTTCCTGTTGAATGAAGCACCATGTTGACAGGTGTGTTTGAACCTTTGGTTCCATGTGCAGAATCATGTTCCAGTGCTTTGCTGCCACATGCAGTTCATTATCAGATCAGGGCTTCCAGATAGGAAATTTGTTGGATTTACAGTTTGAGACAGGCTCAAATGTCTGGCAGCCTGAGTGAGCTAGCCATGACTCCCTTACACCCCTGGAGATAAAAATGTACTTCAAAATTGCCCGACACCCCCCAGAGATAAAAATGTACTTAAAAATTACAATCTCATAGAAATTCTAGTGTGTTGCATGTTGTTGAAGGAAGAACAAAAGCATATATGGTTATCTTTCCCAGGCTTACTATAATACTGGATTAGAAGATATTTTAGACTGGATTTACTTTAAGTGAAAACCACTTTCCCTAAATGAGAAAACAGTGATTTTTTGTTTTAAATTCCACCCCCTACCCCAGTCCCCCCATGGAATATTAAACTACAAACCATGACAAAACGCAGTGACAAAGTGACAGTTAGACAGCCAGCAGCAGCCATGGTATTTACAATTTTGTCAAATGAGTCCCCTTCTGCAAATGTTCTGGCCTTTGCATATTTACATTCCTTGTGCTTCATGGCATTGATATGCTTCATGTAGCACAGCTTCTGCACTCCATCAATTAATGCTGCTCTTCCTCATTTCCAGTCGGCAGGTTTCCATTGCTTCTTTGTTTGCCTGTTTGAATGCAATACATGCTAATTTTACAGTAAATGCCAGTTTAGATTAGCTCAGCTGTCCTCATGACATAATTTGACTTGAAGTTATGCAAATTACTTCTTTCTAGCTACTTCTGATTAGCTCTAAAAAAACACTCCCTAATTAGTCCTGAGATAATCAGGGAGAAATCACAGTTGATTACATATACTGAATTTGATTCTCAAATCTGAATTGCCATATTTCCTCCTGCAGGACCTGTGAGCCCCCTATATGGTTTGCACCTTTCCCTCCCTTGAAAAGCATTTCAACTACTCCCTCGCAGCTCTATCAAATCAAACATTTCTTTTTGTACTGACTCTATCCAGAGAGCTAGGGAGCCCTGCTGACAGCCTAAGAGAAACATCAGCCAGGTGCAGTAAAAGCACTGAAGGTATAGACTAGTAAACCTCACTGGAAATATATAGATGTCAGAAAGCTTTACAACTGGCAGCAAAGAGATAACACAAAAGCAGATCTGATTAAAATGGCATTGTCAACTGATACCAAAGTGGCAATTCTAGAGGTCGGTAATTTCTACTGGATTTTCTAGTGGAGTTTGGCTGGCCTGACTCACACTGAACTCCTCCTATCCCTCAGTGATCCCTCAGAATGAATTTATCATATTCCACTTTTCAAGCAAACAGGGACAAGTGAACTTCAGAAGACTCAACATTCAGATTCAATTTTAGCAAACACATAAATGTTCAAAGGTTTATTCAGAGTTTGGTCTCAATTACCTAATGCATCTTGAGTCTTTGAGTTACCAGGACTGGTAACCTTTTGTACATGGTTCCTAAACTCTTCTCCATACAGAGTGCCTTGACAAGGTAAAGGTTAGGTCATGCACCTCTTAATAAAACTTCTCTTCTTCAGAAACAAGAATTCTAGCTGATATTTCCTGTAGGAGAAGGAGGATTGGTAGCTGAGATTGAGGTTATTTATTGCCAATCAACAGAGTGCTAGAGTACCTCTCCTATGAGGATAGGCTGAGAGAATTGGGGTGGTTCAGTTTGGAGAAGAGAAGGCTCCAAGAAGACCTTATTGTAGCCTTCCAGTGTCAGAAGGTGGCCTACAAGAAAGCTGATGAGGGACTTTTTAGGGTGTTGGGTAGTGATAGGAATTGGGGCAATGGATCCAAGAAGGGTAGGTTTAGATTAGACGTTAGGAAGAAGTTCTTCACTCTGAAGGTGGTGAGACACTGGAACAGATTGCCCAGGGAGGGGGTGGAAGCCCCCTCCCTGGAGGTATTTAAGGCCAGGGTGGATGGGTCTGAGCAACCTGGTCTAGTGGAAAGTGTCCCTGCCCATGGCAGGGGTTGAAACTAGATGATCCTTGAGGTCTCTTCCAACCCTGACAATTCTGTGATTCTGTGAACTCCAGATGCAAACGCACAAGTGAAAAGCACTCAGATTTTAGATTTAGCTCGTGTAAATTCGTGAGGATTCTGGGAACTCAGATCTGAAGTTTACGAAGTATCTCTTTCCAAAGAGGATGTAATTTCAACTTTGTATTTATATCTCCCTTTCGGAGGTGTTCTACAATTCCCACTGAAGTACTTTTGCAAAATTAAAGGAGTTTGTGGGAGAAAAAGGGTAAAAATAGAAATATTTCAAGTTAACGTTGAAATGAAAGGAATTTTTATAATGTAGCATTAGCAAGAGGAGGAGGATTTCGCCCCTAAATGAACCTTGTAATGCATGAAAGGAAGTCTGTGAAAGACAAAAAGGGAAAAATCCAGGGAGCTAGAACTCCCTGAGCTCTGTGGAATAACGACAGAGATATAGGACTATGTCTGCTCTCATTTATGACAATGTAAATCTGAAGCAGTGATATCAAGTTTGAATGTTATATAAATCTATCATAGTACTAGCAGGACTCATGATATTCTCTTTTTCTTTTCTTTTCTTTTCTTTTCTTTTCTTTTCTTTTCTTTTCTTTTCTTTTCTTTTCTTTTCTTTTCTTTTCTTTTCTTTTCTTTTCTTTTCTTTTCTTTTCTTTTCTTTTCTTTTCTTTTCTTTTCTTTTCTTTTCTTTTCTTTTCTTTTCTTTTCTTTTCCTTTCTTTTCTTTTCCTTTCTTTTCCTTTCTTTTCTTTTCCTTTCTTTTCTTTTCCTTTCTTTTCTTTTCCTTTCTTTTCTTTTCCTTTCTTTTCTTTTCCTTTCTTTTCTTTTCCTTTCTTTTCTTTTCCTTTCTTTTCTTTTCCTTTCTTTTCTTTTCCTTTCTTTTCTTTTCCTTTCTTTTCTTTTCTTTTCTTTTCTTTTCTTTTCTTTTCTTTTCTTTTCTTTTCTTTTCTTTTCTTTTCTTTTCTTTTCTTTTCTTTTCTTTTCTTTTCTTTTCTTTTCTTTTCTTTTCTTTTCTTTTCTTTTCTTTTCTTTTCTTTTCTTTTCTTTTCTTTTCTTTTCTTTTCTTTTCTTTTCTTTTCTTTTCTTTTCTTTTCCTTTCCTTTTCCTTTTCCTTTTCTTCTCTTTTCTTTTCCTTCTCCTTCTCCTTCTCCTTCTCTTCTCTTCTCTTCTCTTCTCTTCTCTTCTCTTCTCTTCTCTTCTCTTCTCTTCTCTTCTCTTCTCTTCTCTTCTCTTCTCTTCTCTTCTCTTCTCTTCTCTTCCCTTTTCTTTTCTTTTCTTTTTCTTTTCTCAAAAGGTTTGGTGGATTTTGGGGGGTTTATTAGTAGAAATTCTGCTCTTTCAATGAGCACTGTTTTCCTTTGTCTCCTTGTTGTGCAATGACGATCTGGAGAGGCCTATCCTAAAGATTACTGTATCACAAAAGGCAATACAGAGTGCCCAAAGTGGCACTATATCCTCCCATAGTCTCTACTTCTGTAATATCGTGGTCACAGCTCTGTCAAGAAATACAGTGGCAAGGACAGAATATGACCATGAAATGGAGTCCATGGCAGTACAGAGCTTCATCATTCTGGGATTGCTTTGTACTATGTTTATTACAACCATGAAATCATGGTAGCATAAATCCCATCACCTATCCTGAACAATTTCGTCAGGTTCACTCAAGATATTCTAGGGGAAATAAAAAACCGAGTAGGAAGATAAATTATCCAAATAGGTATTTGGCTAATATTTGAGGATAGGATTTAAACACATATATTAGCATATCGAGTTTATTCACCTTTTTTACAACTTTTTCACCTTATCTTTTGCCAACAGCTGTTTTTACAGCTTTTAATACCCATCCATCCCATCAGAACAACCAACACATGGTCTTACCACTGCTCAGTTTCTCAGAGGCAGCTGGGACATAGTCAGGGATGGGGCTGCAGATCACACAAATTGTTCTAGCAGTCTAGATGCCCTCCTTCCCTATAGTTACTTGGACCTTCCTTGTCACAATCAGAACTCCTATGGCAAATGTCCTTACCTGGCTGGGTACCTAGAATCATTGACAGTAGCAATAAATGACAGCTAGTTTCTGTGAGTTTATGATAATCTAAATTTATGTAATACCAAACCGCATAAAGATTATTAGGCAGTCACGCTACCCTGTAGACACAATAGTAGCTTTGTGTCCTACCCTGTCACAGCATGCACAATAATTTCCAGTCCATTTCTCTGCTGTACAGCTCTACCAGAGCTGCTCTTTCCCATTTGCAGAGTCAGGGTATAGTTATAGAGAATGCTGCATGCTCAGCCTCTTTTCACCATTCTGGTATTCCTTCCTCCTCTCCCAGGCATGTCTATAGCATATGAATGATTAGAGTTGGTGGGGTGTGTGTGCTCCCAGGAGAGTAGTAAGGGCAGAAGCATTATCCCATATCTAGAGGACTGAAGGTGGAAAATATTTTCAGATTCCTTTGGTGTTTCAGAATCTATCAGAAGTTGAAGTCTCTCAGGGACACAGTCCAGCCACACAGGGGAGATAATCATGAAAGAAAGGTTAGTAGGGTACAAAAGCAACAACAAAAAAATCATCTTATTTGCAGTCCCCACTGATTCTTCTTCTAAAGGCTGCATCTGTGGAGGTGCAATGACACAGTTTTTTACTTAGCATTAGAAATGATTCAAACAGAATTGTCCCTCACAGTGAGATGACATGGTGGAGACTCTGTAAAGTTATACATTGTCAAGCTCAGTCACTTGGAGGTAGAATCCTCTATGACAAGGTTCAGGCATGTGTGTTTGCTTTTGATTGGGAAAATCTGTATTTTCTCAATAAATCCCTGGTAGGGCTTATGCATCTGTGTTCTGGTAACTCAGTATCCTTAACAAGAGGCTTTTATGATTTCTTTACTTGCATGAAAAAGTGGAGGGAAGTTTGCTTCTGAATTAGTTCACCTCCACAAGGCCTTTAGTGTTATTACTGCATTTTATGTAGGACCCATTTGCAGGCTGATCAAAAAAACAAGTTCTGTGGCCTCAGATACGAACTATACAGACAGAGAAAATCTCACTCTGCATTTTAAAAGCTGCATTTGAGCCGGTCACAGAATGATTCATTCTAATGGCATGGGCATTTTCACAGCATAGAAGTCAGCTTCTACAAAAATCCCAAGACAAAAGCATTCTTACCTTATAACAAAAATGTTGAAGTAAAGTTAGAACATTTGATTCCAAGGCAAGAAATATCAATCTATGACAATGTTTTGCAACATGATGACTTTGATTCCATTATACCAAATGCCTGCTCTTGATGTAGTCATATTTTATGACAGATTTTAGTGCGAAGGGAAAGCAGTTGCTCATTACAGTCTTGGTTATATGGAAACTGAACTGTATCACCAAGTCAAAGAACAGAAATATGTAACTGCATGTTTAATGCTTACTGAGGTCAATAGCAAACCTCATATGGACTTTAGTAGCGTAGAGTCAAGATTTCATTGTCCAAATGTTCCTTATTTTCTCCCTGATGGGTTGTAAAAGGTATTACTTTGCATAATAATTGAAAGGTTACCAGGATAGAGATAGCAAATATATGTGTATAAGCATTAAGAATATTCTCACTGGCAAAAGTAGCCTCCTTCCAGAGGCTGGTACCGAACACAATCAAATGAAAGGCTTTTCTTTTTTCTTTTCCCACCTTTGTGCTTATCATTTGGCCATCTCAGGGCAGCAATGACACAGGTACATTGGCTACTTAATTTACTACCCATCCTTTCTTTATTTTCCTCACCTCTGTCTCTACTAGCACTGTTAGAGCCCAGACCTTGGGAACAAAGATCCAGGTTAATACACACACAGACCCACCATCAGAACCTGCTTTAGCAGGGTGGTTAGACTAGATGATCTGTAGAGGTTCCTTCCAACACCTGCAATTGTGTGATCAATGAAGGGTTAGCCTGTGAACTATTAAGGGAGTGCGATCCCTATAAATCTGTGGGCTCTGACAATATCCATCCAAGGGTGTTAGGAGAGCTGCCTGATGCTGTTGCAAGGCCACTCTCCATAATCTTTGAGAAGTCATGGAAACGAGGCACATTCTGCAAGACTGAAGAAGGCTGATATCATCCCCCATCTACAAGAAGAGCAGAAAGGAGGATCTAGGAAATTATAGGCTCATAAGTCTCACTTTGGTCCAACTGCTGAGAAACTCTGTGGAAAGGTACCTGAGGGTCCTAGTGAGTAACAAGCTCAATATAAGAAAACAGTGTGCTGCTGCCACAAAGAAAGTCAAGAGGATGCTGTGTTGCACCAACAAAGGCATCACCAGCAGAGATAAAGATGTCATTATATCACTCTATGCAATACTTGTCAGGCCATACCAGGAGTTCTGTGTTCATTTTTATTCCCTGCTATGCAAAATGAAGTGAATGGGCTGGAGAGGGTTCAGAGAAGGGCCACAAAGATTATCAGATGACTGGGAGGTCCTCCATACAAGGGAAGTCTGAGAGACTTGGGTTTGTTAAGGCTTGAGAAAAGAAGCATTGTGGATGGCCTTATCACTCTGTTCCAGTATTTAAAATACATCTACAAAAAAGACAGCCTTACCTTTTACAAGAAGACACAAGGAAAAGAAGAGAGACAACAGGTACAAGCTATTCTTAGGGTTATTGTGAGCAGATATGAAGAAATTTTTTCACAATGAGAACAGTCAACAATCTGCCCAGGGAAATGCTTGATTCTTCTTGGACACTTTAAATATTCAGCTGGACAGGGTGATGGAATATCTTGTCTAGATTGTTCTTCTGCCAGGAAAAAGACCTCTTATGTCTCTACCAACCTGGTATTTTATGAGTCTATGACTGTGTGATTCTGTGACTCTATCTATTGACTACATAGTGTGCAATGTCCTGAATTTTCCAGTGTATATATTTACTATGTCCTTAAAGTGAACAGCATTGATGTTTTCTTTGTTCCTCAGTCTTATGTTGAAGGTTCAAACTCCTGAAACCAAGACCTGTTTTCTTTCTGTATGCATATTAAACTTTGGCCTTGTTTTTTAGAGCAGATACAGAAAGTATAGTAAAAGAGAGCTAGACCTCTAAACCAGTGAAAAACTGAAGTTATTTCACGGACTCTGTAGCTTTTTTTCTCTAGAGGTAGAAGAGCACCACTGAGAGAAATTGTTTCTACATCATAGCATCACAGAATGGCAGGGATAGGAAGGGACCTCTGGAGATGAGCTTGTAGAATCCTGCTGTTAAAATAGGTTTGACAGAAGCAGGTTGCACAGGAGCTTGTCCGGGTGGGATTTGAAAGTCTCCAGAGAAAGAGACTTCACAGTTTCTCTTGGCAGTCTGTTCCAGTGCTCCAACCCCTCAAAGTAAAGAGCCTTTTCCTTAAGTTTGAGTTAACCTTCTATGTTTTAATTTGCATCCGTTGCCTCTTGTCCTATCACTGGCCACCTCTGAAAAGATCCCAGCCCCATCCTCATGACCTCTACTCTTCAAGTATTTATATGCAATTATAACAACCCCTCTCAATCTTCTCTTTTGAGGCTAAAGATAACCAGCCTCCACTTGTAAGAGAGATGCTCATCCTCATGGCTCTGTTGGGTTCTTTCCAGTAGTTCCCTGTCCCTTTTGAACTGGAGAGCCCAGAACTGGGCACAATGATCCAGGTGCAGCCTCGCTCTACACTTGCCCCTGTTGAACTTCATGAGGTTCACTTCTGACCAACTCCTGTCCACATCTCACTGAATTGCAGCCACTCCTTTCAGTTTCATATCATCAGCAAACTTGCTGGGAGTACACTCTGTCCCTTCATCCAGGTTGTTGATGACGTTGTTGAACAAGACTGGACCCAGTATTGATCTCTGAGGAGCGCTGCTAGCCACAGGCCTCCAAGTAGACCCTGCACCATTTTTCATTACCCTTGCTGAGTTTTGTCATTCAGCCAGTTCCCAATGTACCTGACTGACCACTCATCTAATTCACAATCTCTAAGCTTATTTATGAGGATGTTATGGGGGGCTTCCCAGGGCACCTTGTTCCAGTGCTTGACAATCCTTTCTTTCTCTTATCTTCCTCACTGCACAACTCTCTTTCTGAACAGTCTCTCGTAGGTGATCTCTGCTCTGACAACAAATTAATTTCTTTTGGTTTTCTTTGCTCCCATCTCTTCAGCTGATCTCTGGTCTGTCTTTAAGTTGAGGTCTCTAATTCTTTTCCTTTTTTTAAAGTGAACATACAAGTAGTCTTTGAATGTGCTCTTAAAAGTTCCATTTTCTTTTTAAGAGTTTTTGGCTTTTTCTTTTTTCCTTCCCCTTACTGGAAATGGAACTTCAAAGCTGGAAACAGTCTAAACCAACCATAACAACCTGTGACTGAGGAACAGAGGTTGGTTCAGAGCATGGGGGCAGCAGGAAATTTTCAGCTAACAATGAAGAGATGGTGTTTTGCTCCTGTAGTTGTTTTTATTTTCTTTTTTATTTTTCTTTTTCCTCCTGGTAATATTGACTTCCATTATTCATGCTTTTGATGTCTTTTCTTTGTTCTATTTCTGTGTTAATACATCTAGTACTAAATGATAACAACATTACTGGCCACTTACACTAATAGTCTTGGCATTAGCACACTGGGTCCTTAAATAAAAGAAGGTGACCAGATTGGATATGTGCATATTTTAATGATCACTCTTAATGATTTTCTGTCTAGGGCAACATTGTTCCTGTTTTATCATCAGCAATATTAATATCTACCATCTCTTTATTTCTATATGTTTTATTCTTCTTCCTAAATAAAACTACAGCACTAATGTGAAGATTTTTGTGCCACATGAAAAGAATTGCATAAAATCTAATCTGCTTCTTCTTAAAGAAATCTTGCAATTACACAGAGCGTGAACCAGAGGTGCTAAGAATCTGCATGTTCAGTTTATTCTTGACTGATGTCAAGTTCAGTTGTAACCAGATCCAGTTACCATTTGAACAAAAGAAAGAGTAGAGAAAACCCTGCTGTCACAAATATTTCATATGACATTACTGGAAGGAAAAGATGGAATTGGCTTCTCAGTAATGAATTCTTCCTCATATGAGTATCATTTGGCCTGTGTATCCTTCAGCAAAAATAAGTAAGGCACAGGGCTGATTGCTATTGAACTTTGATAATACCTACTGACGATCACAAATGTTAGATTTTTCCCTCTGTCAGTTCATGATGTTTATTTTGGTTTAAGTAGCTGACATGAAGTTCAGTTTAACCTTACACTTAGACAGATGAACCAACTTGCCTGTGAGTCTGAGTTAAGTCCACAAGAAACACTGAAGTAAAATGTGCTCTATAATGGCCAGAAAGTCTGGTTCAACAAGGCCGGTCAACACATATGCACTGGACTCATTAGGTACCTAGAGTTAAGCAAATGATTCAATGATTTGTCAGATATTGGATTAAGTCATCTCTTCAGCTATTATAGCTATTATCTAAGCTGCTGAAGGACTAGAACTCTAAAATTCAAGGTAGTGAGTAAGTTTGAAGTAGGAGGAAAGAAAATTCCTGTCTTCCTCTGTAGGAATACACATTTCAGAGCTGCAAAACTGGGTTCATTTCTTTAGCAGGATTCATTACTTTTGAGTGACTTCTTCTAGGGAAATTAAAATAACCTGTGCTGAAACCGTAAATCACTTGAGATTTGGAAAAAGATTATCTGGTCTCAATCTTCATTTTCTCTTTGATGAAATATGAAATAAATAAGTATGGATGTATCGAAATATTTAATACCATTAAGATGTTATTAAATATAATTCTGAAGAAAGCCCTGAAGAATTCCTGCTAAGGCTTGCAGAAGACAAAGCTAATCTAAAGACAACGATTCAGATCATTAGCCAAATTGTCTCCAAAAAGAAAACAAGCATTTGATTCAGCTAAAAGCAGTAATGTTGTTGCAGCTGTAGTGGCTCAATGGTATAAGAGTGAGGCAAGGTTTGGGTTTGTTGTTGGATCAATGGATTCAACTGAAAAAATGACTGCAATCTGAAATCTCCTGCACTGCAACCCCAAATCTTCTCTTTAGCTAAAAGAAAGCTCACAGTGAGGGAAAGTGAAGAAAAGAAAAAAAAAAAAAAGAAAAGAAAAAAGAAAAAGAAAAAAGAAAAAGAAAAAAAGAAAAAGAAAAAAGAAAAAAGGCAAGGCAGCAACAAAAAAGACACAGGAAAGCTGCCAAGGAATAGACAACATCCCAGTAGTTAGATTTGTCACCACGGACATGAGAGATGGATCCGTTCCTGTTTTGAAATGGATTGGCGCCTTAATGGCTGGGCTATTCAATATTCAGGTGCATAGCTGTCTGATTTTGATCAGTCTCCACACATAAATGAAGAGCTCATGTGCCCAAGTCTTCTCTTTTATTTTCTTTTTCCTTTTCTGTGTGTGTATGCTGATCTCACAAACAGAGATTTCTGCTTACAAACTTAGCTGAAGTAAAGCTAAGTACATTGTTTATATAAATCATGGTTAAAGGATGTGGGACTTTGTCCCAAAAAAACAATTATTTTGGAAAGGGATGGGGAATAATGGTAGAGGAGCTGGGGTTGTTTAGCCTGGAGAAGAGGAGGCTCAGGGAGACCTTATTGCTCTCTACATCTACCTGAAGGGAGATAGTAGCCAGGTGGGGGTTGGTCTCTTCTCCCAGGCAACCATCACCAGAACAAAAGGACACAGTCTCAAACTGCGCCAGGGGAGGTTTTGGCTGGATGTTAGGAAGAAGTTCTTCACAGAAAGAGTAATTAGTCACATTGGAATGTGCTGCCCAGGGAGGTGGTGGAGTCACCATCCCTGGAGTGTTTAAAAAGAGACTGGATGAGGCACTTAGTGCCATGGTTTAGTTGATAACATGGTGTTGGGTGACAGGTTGGACTTGATGATCTCGAAGGTCTTTTCCAACCTGGTTGATTTTGTACTCTGTGTTTTGTCTAAATAGTTGTTTATGAAGTCTCCATGCTAAGATGTGCCAAGCAGGACTCCAGCACTCCTTGAATGTGAAACAGGGATGTTAGCAGGCTGGAAGGAGAGGATATAATCTCTCATACAGGGCTGAAGAGACCACCACTGGTGAGATGTATATGTTTCTGATGTGTGTGCTTCAAAGAGAATACTACAAATGTGGCAGTTTCAGAAAAGATAGACAAAAGTTATTACAGAAAATATATTTCAGAATGAAAGTTTCTCAAAGAGAAGGTCAGGATGTGATTTTGAAACAATCAATATGTAGACATTACACAAGAAAACCAAAATTTACTTTAACAAAAGCACAGTAATAGTCAGTGACTGCCAGTTAAGGCCAGAAATCCAGACTGGATTTAAGGTGTATTTTTTAAGAGTAGACAGGTAACTATTGAAATAATTACCAAAGAACACCCGGGGGGGGGAAGGGGGGGGGAAGGGGGAGGGGGAAGATCCTTTTGGTCATATCAGATGTGTCTTTTCAAAAAGATATCTTCCACTGCAGCTGTGAGGTATTACACTTGATAGAAGAATTTTTAGACAAAATCACCTGAACAGATTTGTGCTGGAATCATTCAGGCTTCAGACGCTGTTAATCTAGAAACCTGGGAACCTTTCAGTCCCTGGCACACATATGCTGAAAAGAACATCTCATTATAGCATTCCTTTCTGCACATTTTATCTCTCAAAGGAACTGAGCAATCGGCAGAACATTAAAACCACCCACCAAACCCCAACCAAACATAAGAGAAATGCTCACAGACTCTGGTGAGTCAGGGAATTGATGAAGGAGGAAATAACGACAGTCCTTGTTCTCAAAGGTAATATCAGTTTCTACAGCATCATGAACAACATGAACTTAGCTCATTGTTCATTCTCATTATTAGAGATATTGAGGAACTGATGGTCACTAACAACATTCTCCTGAATAGTGACAAGGAACGCAGGAATGATACTTACATACCCACAGTCGAAATGGACATTACAGAGTACAGCTATTGAATGTATCATCTGTCAGACAGTGCTTCACCACCCTGTATCAGGAATCACAGAATCACTGAATGTTATGGGCTGGAAGGGACCTCAAAACATCATCTAGTCCAACCCCTCCGCCAGAACAGGATCACCTGTATCAGATCACACAAGAATGCTTCCATCTGGGTTTGGAATACCTCCAGAGAGGAAGTCTCCACAACAGCCCTGGGCAGCCTGTTCCAGTGTTCTGTCACCCTCACAGGGAAATAATTTTTCCTCATGTTTGCACAGAATTTCCTTTGCTTCAACTTCCACCCATTGCCCCTTATCCTGTCATTTGGCATCACCAAGAAGAGCCCAGCTCCATCCTCTTGGCACTCACCCTTTACATATTTATAGACATTAATGAGGACACCCCTTAGTCTCCTCTTCTCCCAGCTGATGAGCCCCAGCTCCCTCAGTCTCTTGTCATAAGGAAAATGTTTCATTCCCTTAATCATTTTTGTGGCTCTGCACTGGACTCTTTCAAGCAGTTCGGTGAGGTCCTTCCTCAACTGAGTGGCCCAGAACTGGACACAGTATTTGAGATGCAGCCTCACTAGGGCAGAGTAGAGGGGAGGAGAACCTCTCTGGACCTACTAAGCACACCCCTTCTAGTACACCCCAGAATGTCATTGGCCTTCTTGGCCACAAGATCACATTGCTGGCTCCTGTTCAACCATGAAGAATCAATAGGAATTGATATAGGAGACTGAGCACAAACTACACAATTATATGTATGGGCTTCTGTTTCTTATTACAATTGTGCAGTTTAGCCTAAATAATTTCATTCTTTTTGCCTCAAGATGACCTGGTAACAGTTGGCACTAGCCATAATTCAGGAAGAGATTCAAGGGCATAAGTAATATGAAGTATGTGTTTAAAGCTGAACACAAGTTGATACCCTTTACTGAATATCACACAAAGGAAGCTAACCAGGAAGCAGCCATGGTCAGAAGGAAGGATAAACAGCCTGAGGTATCTTCCAGCTTTTCATTTTCTACAATTCTCAGTAGATTTTAGGGACTGCTGGAGCCCAGAGCCTTGGTTTCTAGCAGACTTGGCTTAAATGTCCTTGCAGCTCACATAACAAGTTCTCCCTCCCCCTCACTGTTGCAAGGAGCCAGTGTTGCTCTCTCTCCGATGTTAAGCTGTTATTATTAGTATATGGAATTTCCTCCTTCTCCTCTATTTGAAATCTCAGAATTTAATACTAGGAAAAAAACTAACCAAACACAAACCAACAAACCCATCCTGTGACCCTATTTAATCTCAATACAGCTATTTGCCAAGGGCCTTTCCCCCCTTTTCTAATGTCTTCATGCCAAACTTAGCCTCCAGTTCACAAGGTCTGCTCTCATTTTATGGCCAGAAGCTGCTCCAAAGGCATCATTCATTCCAGGGTCTGTGCCTGTCTCAGCCTTAGGAGCTTGAAGCTTCTTTCATTTGCTGTCTTCTGATGGTGGCTTATCTCACTGAAGACAGTTTCTCATGAAACTCATCACAGACCTAGAACTTTTCGCAGTGAAGACATTTTTGGTTTGTTGCACGGCGACATCTACCTTTCAGATATGATCTGATCTTCTCACCATTATGTTCCGTGGCAAAGAAGTATTTAGAAGGAGCCACTCCATATACTTGATGAATATTGAAAGCAGTGCACTGTGATAAAGTGTTTAAGCTGCTTCTTAAAAAAAATCAAACCTTAGAAAAAGTTATTTTAGTAATAAGAAGAACAGCAACAAAAAAACCTAAGCCATGATTTAAGCACAAGGGATCATATTTGTTCTCAGTTTCAACAGCTCCGGAATAAGCCTAAGAGCACAATTCAATGAGTTTAGGTATTGGACCACCTAAATATTATGAATCTGGCCTTAGTAAGGTTATTCAAAGAGTAAGAATCAGGAGTCTGTGCTCTAAGTGCTATTAATGGCTCTGAGTCTAAGCTCTAAAGGCTTTCAAAGCATAATGCACAAGATCTATTGAGCACCTCAAAAGGATAATAAAAAACCCCTACATAATAACCACAAAAAACCTGCAGAAAAGTCATAAGAGCAGATACTGAACTCTCACCCTTTTTTGTTGAAGCTGTGAATCCAAGGTTCATTGGTCTGTATACCTCCAGGGACATGTGAAGGAACTTCATCAGGGAGAAAGGAGAGCTACTTTGACAAATCTGTAACCTGACTCTTGATGTAATCTGCAGATGTTCATCTTTCCTGCTTCTAGTCCATTCAATGCCACAAGGGTTTTTTTGTACAGGAAAAATAAAAAGTGGTCATATGTACCTTTTGGAGTTAGCTCCATATTCACAGGTTTTCAGTCATCTTCTGCAGGCTGTAGGCAGATTCCAAATATCTTGTTTTGTTTGGTGTGGTTTGGTTTGATTTTTCTGGGTCATAGAGTCACAGAATTATGGAGGCTGGAAAAGACCTCTGACAGCATTAAGTCCAGCCTATGACCTAACACCACCACATCAGCTAAACCAGGTCACCAAGTGCCACATCCAATCTTTTCTTAAAGACCTCCAGTGATGGTGACTCCACCACCTCCCTGGGCAGTCCATTCTTTAAGAAGTGCCTCTTTCTTACCAGCCACTGTGAATTTCTCTTTGGAGATTCTTAGAGTACCTTATTGGCTGTGTAGGAAGCCCAGTTACTTAGAATCATAGAATCATAGAATCAGTCAGGGTTGGAAGGGACCACAAGGATCATCTAGTTCCAACCCCCTGCCATGGGCAGGGACACCCTACACTAGATCACGCTGGCCAGAGCCTCGTCCAGCCTGGTCTTAAACACCTCCAGGGACTGGGCCTCAACCACCTCCCTGGACAACCCATTCCAGGGCTTCACCACTCTCATGGTAAAGAACCTCTTCCTCACATCCAGCCTGAATCTCCCCATTTCCAGCTTCATTCCAGCTTCACCCCAACAGAGCCAGGAACAGGATTTTTAGGCACTGAGGTGGCACAGTTAGGAAGGTCAAAGTGATGTCTCTAAATTTTTCATCATTTAATACAAGAAGATTTGTGATTTTGGCCTTCAGGCCCCATTGTGAGAATAATGTCAGTAATTCTGATTAGGTGGCCCCTTTCCAAAGAAGAACATGGAATAAATGGATCATTCAAATGAACAGTAAATTATACAGGCATTAGAGTAATTTAAGACATAAACAAACAGTATGCAGAGACTGCTCAACAAAATTTTCTCTCTTCAACTGGTTTAAAATCAGAAGGAAAAATCAAGCAGAACATTCATAATGTCTTCCATAGTAATAATAAATAATGTATCTTCTTCACACACAAAGTCCATTTTGATGCACCTTCCCCACGAAAACAACACAAGGATAAAAGTCCCACTGGATTCAGCAGTTCTCTTGCCTGCCTCCTTTAAAGTGACAAAACTGCTCATGGAGAGGGCTTACAGAAAGTCAGGGGGAAAGTGGATAAAACCAACAATGAAACCACCTTAATGTGAAGATATCACACTAATAATTTTAGGATTAAGACAGAAGCACTGCTTTTTAGTGCTCTTTGGGTAATGTACTCAACCTGAGAGATGTTCCTATTTTCCCTTTAATATTTTCCCTTTATTGTTTTCCCTTTTTTTCCTCTCCTGCCTAACAGTACATAAATTGTAGGGCTGAAATTCCATTTCTTGTAGTGTTGACAGTTATACAAATAGACTTTACACAATATAGATGACACCTAAGACATCCTTATACAGAATTATACTTTGGAATGGTAATCCATATAGTAATTGAGATCTCAGTGCAACAGGCAACATGATTCATACTCACATCTGCTCTTTATATTGACATTAACAGCTGAGAAAAAGTCCTTTAGTGGCCTACTTGTATACTTCTGTTGGTGGGCAGTATCATTATAAAGTGTGATCTCTTAGGGTAAATTATAAAATATTTGTACTGTAACAACAGCTGAAGGATTTAATCTCATCAGTCTATGTTTGAAAGATGAAGAGGGCAAAGTACTTTCCTCATCATACTTTTTTTCAGCTATTTCCCATATTCCCATTCCTATTTTTTCTTACTAAGGACTTTAGTTGTTCTCCCTGCCCTTAGTGTGTTCAGAGACAGCTACTATCATAGAATCATAGAATTGTTGAAGTTGGACAAGACCTCTAAGATCATCTAGTCAGTCAAGTGGCCATGAAACCACGTCCTGAAGTGCCATGTCTATATGGTTTTTTAATACCTCCAGGGACAGTGACTCCACCACCTTTCTAGGCAGCCTACTCCAATGCCTGGCCATTCTTTCTGTAAAGACATTGTTCTAATATCCAATCTAAACCTCCCCTGGCACAATTTGAGGCCATTTCATCTCATTCTGATACTAGGGAGAAGAGGTCCTATCTATAGAGTTATATTAGTGAAAACAGAAGCAGCAGCAGAAGTAAGCAATAAAACAGTTACCCCCACCCAAGCATTTGGCAGCCCCCAAGCATGCAGCAGCCAGCCCAGTGGAAAAGACCAACACTCTAAAGCTGCAAACCAGAAGCAGCAAGTGGAAGAGGAAGCTTCTCCTGTTACAATCTCAAATACAAGCCCCATGATACTTTGCTCCACCCAGCACTTTCCTTTTGAACCTGTCACAGCAGCAACAAGGCATTGAATATACGCATCAACAGATACAACTCAACCCATGACTGCAGCCTTCCACCCATTCTTCCCCAAGACTATAGCATTGCATGGGGTTATTTTGACCCAAGTGCAGGACCCAGCACTTGGACTTGTTCAGCCTCATACAACTGACCTTGGCCTATTGATCCAGCCTGTCCAAATCACAGAATCACAGAATGTTAGGATTGGGAAGGGACCTCTGAAGATCATCAAGTCCACTCCCTTTCCAAAGCAGGATCATTGGGGAAGGCCACACATGGATCATAGAATCAAAGAATTTATAGGGTTGGAAGGGACCTCAAGGATCATCTAGTTCCAACTCCCCTGCCATGGCCAGGGACACCTCACACTACATCACGTTGCTCAGAGACACATCCAGCCTGGCCTTAAAAACCTCCAGAGATGGGTCTTCTATCACCCCCTGGGCAACCTGTTCCATTGTCTCACCACCCTCATGGGGAAGAACTTTTCCCTAACATCCAAGGTAAGGAAGAACACATCCAGACAGGTCTTGAAAGTCTGTAGAGAAGGATACTCTACAAGCACACTGACCTCCAGCACCTTCACAGTTGAAGTGAAAATTCTAGTTTTCTAGTTTGCATCCCTTGCCCAGCTGTTCTCCTCTCTCAGCTGCTCTACACAGATCAAACCTTGAGAATTAAAATGAAATGAGGGAGCACCAGACAGGTGGGGGCTAGCCTCTTCTCCCAAGCAACCAGCACCAGAACAAGAGGACACAGTCTCAAGCTGTGCCAGGGGAGGTTTAGACTGGATGTTAGGAAGAAATTCTTCATAGAGAGAGTGATTGCCCATTGGAATGGGCTGCCCGGGGAGGTGGTGGAGTCACCATCATTGGCAGTGTTTAGGAGGAGACTTGATGGGATGCTTGGTGCCATGGTTTAGTTGATTAAATGGTGTTAGATGATGGGTTGGACGTGATGGTCTTGAATTTCTCTTCCAACCTGGTCTGGTCTGGTCTGGTCTGGTCTGGTCTGGTCTATTCTATTCTATTCTATTCTATTCTATTCTATTCTATTCTATTCTATTCTATTCCTCTGCCAGTATTTCCTACGTTCAGACAGATCAACATTCCCACCTAATCTGGTGTCATCTGCAAACGTGAGGGTACACACAATACCCTCATCCAAATAATTGATAAAATCATACTGTAGTATGACATCTGAGGTAAAGTTAATTAAAAATGTGGTCTTTCTACAAAGCAGTGCTAATGCACTTTTTTCTCATTGTTTTTGTATCTCCAATGAGTGAAGATTAACTAAACTACGGAACACATCACACTAACACTGAAATTCAGTAGGATGTGTATGTGTACTAAGCATTTATGTCTTTAAAATGTTTCTTTGTTATCTACAATAAGGTTACTATTGATTTCCCCAGATCCCTCCCTATCTTTTTGCTGAATTGTGAGTTAGGTATACATTGTAGCAATCTTCAGTGTGTACATTCCTTCTCAAAAGCTTTAGAATAAAATACAAAACTACTTTTGAGGAGAAAGTGCAGGGGCTTTCACCAAACAAGTACTCAAAATGACACAAAGTAAATAAATACCCCAAAGAGGCGGGAGGGGGGGGGGGGGGGGGGTATGGGGGGGGGGGGGGCAGGGAAGTCTCTCCCACATGCAAACTTTTTTCCATTCATAGATTTTTGCTGCGTGGTTGCTACCACATGGTGGAATTTTCTAATCCTAAAATTAATCAGATGATAGTTGCACAGACCAAAACAGAAGAGCACTGGAGGAATGCAGGGAGCCTGCAGAGAGAATTAAGATATTTCATCCCTTTCCTTTCAACTTCCTCAGCAAGACTTACTCTATCAGCCTTGAGATTCTGCTCATACCACTTTGCAAACCAATGACCTTTAAATCTTTTTCATGCTGACAGACACTGCTAATGAAAGAGGCTAGTTTCATTTCAGAGAACTTATGCAGAGGCTCACAAAGGAATTGTGGCACTTCAATTTCATTTTAGGTTGCATTCATGTACTTAACTCTGAGGGGATTCAAAAGGGGAAAAAAAAAAAAAGGAAAAGAAAAAAACCCACACCTGCTTTGCTTCTAGAGTGCCTCAGCATGCAAAGGCACCCAAAGTTTTCAACACAAACCTTAAATAGGTGCCTAAAGTTTTGCTACTGTGCATACCGAGATAGGCCACCAAGCTGGCTGAGCTGCATGACTCAGTGCCTAAGGCTGTCAGGAATTCAAAGCTTTAGGCATCCCTCTACCAAAGTCCCCTGAGGTCTTGCCTGGTAAGCTTCACAGTACACCTAATAGATCCTGACAGCATGAAGGTCAGCCCAAAGCACAGGAGGCACAGTTGTTTCTATTCAGAAGAAACAATTATTGCAGGTTCCCTTCCCCTCCAGAACTGGTGAGTCTTTTAAAGAGCTTACCAAGGAAGCAAGTCAGTCTAGTTCAGTGGTGGTGATTGAGACACTTTTCAATTTCTGTTCAGTTTCAGAGATTTTGTAAAACTTGAAATTAAAGAAATAAAGAGACTGATCCAGTCTGCTCTGGGAAAAAAAGAAAAAAAAAAAAAATTCAAGGATAAAATCAATAGGGTATTCCACTCCCACATCCTAGATTTGTACATTTAATCTCCTGAAATTGCTGTTTTAGTAGTATTGCATCTACCAGGTTACCTGTTAGAACACCACGTTAGGGAACATATTTCTCTTCAGTCAGTGTGTAAGTATACTCATATGTGAGTTCATAGGTATGGTGGATTGAAATTACCCCCAAAATAAAATTGCCAGACCAGCTGAGTAGGAAAGCAAATGAAGCTGTTATCTACAAGCAGACTAAAATTGGGAAATGTGAAATGCAATGAATATGTACAAAATATACAATATTTACATATATTTATAAACAGCACAAGAGCCTCCCTGGACAAAACCAGGGGGTAACACAGCTTCCCCCTCCCTGCTCCTGTCCCCCACCCCATACAAGGGAAAAGAGAAAGAAAAGAGCAGAGTAGCTTGTTAGTACTTAGCCACAAAGAGAACACAGCCAAGGTCAGCCACAGCCAAGCAAAGGCTACCAGCTAGTATCTGCTACAGTGAAGAAGCCAAAAAGAGATAAAAGTTAGTTTATACAACTAACTTTATGTTAGTTATCAGGCCAGGGAGATTATTTAGTCCTTATCATTATTTTCCCTTTACATCCAATGGTAAATTATTTACATTCTACCACTTTCTGTTCAATCTGTGGACAATTTTCCTAGGCATCAGCCTAAAACTGCCACAATATGTATGTAAGTTTCTTAACATGTGACTGTGAAAAGATGTTGATTAAACTGTATTTCTATTTTCAAGGTGATACAACATTCAGCATAGCTCCTGATAGGCTTTCTGAATCTTTATGTCTGCTTCTGCAAAGAGCTGGAATAAAGATTTTGGTTGATACGTAGCCTCAGGGAGTCTTTGTCTTTGCTGCCAATAGGAATGTGATTTCATGACATTTCTTTCATAAAATATTAGATCTCCATCACTCATGTCACTGGGTCACTGAACTAGAATCACTAACTCCTCCCCAGTTAAAACCAAAACATCTATGAAATTAGACTTTGGTAAACCAAATACAGGGAGGAATCACTGGATTGACATTACCACATGTCTATATACTTATTTTTTTCATTGGAGGGAGTCTGAAATCCTGATACCAACAATGGCCTGGGAAGTTTATACTTTGCTTCACCTGAGTTGCCTGAAAACTGCTTTTGCAATTTAACTCTGTGCTAAGTTTATTGTAGCATCCTGGTATTGCTAAATGTTCATGCATGGAAAACGCAAGATTCAGCTGTCTTGTGATAGCAGCTGAGCTTAAACAGTTCTTGTGTGGTGAAAACATAAGGGATTGCACAATCTCACTCTGCTAGATGTCTTCTTCAGACAATTTCCACCTGTTAAGAGCTTGAGTACCCTCAAACTTTTTTTTTTTCAGGATATCACATCCTGATTTTTCATATCTGTAAAGCAGATAAAAGTCCTGCTTGCTCCTCTACACTTTCTACCTTTTAGTTTATCTTCCTCTAAGCCAGCATTACCAAACAAGCACAGCCACAAAGACTAACAGCTATGAAAAGTTTTTCTAGCTTATTGGAATCAGCGCCTTAAGGAGAAGAAAACAGTTTGAAGGAATTCTTTGCCTAGTGTCACTGTTTTCTGTTGAAAGGCAATATTCCTCTGTCAGATTTTCTTACACATTGTTTATGATAACAAAAAGTACCACTTATGATTTGTTTTGGAAACTCTCAAATGCTCAATATAATCCTCTCCCCATTCTCCAAGCTGCAAGTAGTTCATATGTAGGTCAGGCAGTGCACAATAACATCTTTTAAACCACTCAGCTCTATTACCCACAGCTCAGCTGCTTGTTCATCAGCTGATCCTTTGTTGTCTCCAAAGTTATTATCTATGGTCTACAGGGGAAAAAAAGCATCCACTTTTCTAGGAGCTAAGGAAAGTCTGTCTCATTCACCATTTTATGTTCCTGAGGTTTCAATTCCTAGCTATTTATAATGCTTTGTAAGAGTTCAGCAAGAACTGAGACAACACAAAATACATATTCTTAACGTTACTTGCATGTAAGTGGTTTTAAGATCCAGGTATGCAGTGAGACTTAGGCAAAGATTCAGCTTTTAAAATGTCATCTACTTACTTCTTCCATATATACAGTCTTTGGATTTGCCCTTTTGCTGCCAGTAACTTGAATTTACTTGTCCTCTGTGTGGGGGGTTTGCACCACATAGAGTTTGGAAATTTACCCCATGGAGTATAATACCACTCTACAAAGAATTTGGAAGTAAAATGGAATTACTATTTACCAAACCAAACCAAACCAAAACACTAAATCACATATAAAAGCACAAAAGATAATAAACCTGTACCAGAATATATTTACATATAAAAATTAGACAATAGCCCAGCTAAACCCCCTTCCCCTGTACAGACCCAGACCACCTTGGACAAAGGTCCAGAGGACTGTTATTAGCTAGCAAGGCATTATGTCTCTTTCTCATTCCCACCACTGTTTCTTACACGTAGCCTAAACAAAAACTGGAAAGCCAAGCAAGCACGGTCAGAAGCAGAGACAGAAAGAAGCAAGGCAAGGGAGAGAACCACGCTGTGTTCCCAAACTATGCAGAAATTTGCAAAACCAATGAAATGGAATAAATTTATCTTTCCAGTTCAGTGCAGCCCCTTATAAAAGTCCATGCAACAGGACTCAAATTCTCTGGACAAAACTTATTTACAATTAGGACATTAGTTTTAACCTGTAACAGTATGTTAGTCAACCTTTGCATCTTTTACAACATATCAACCATACTAAAAGAAGAAAAAAATTCTTTTAAAACTTGACAATAGTGAAGTTCAATGACTTCAGTAGTTATTCTTAACACAATGGGAGGTGGTTAAGGCCCTTTCCCTGGAGATATTCAAGGTAAGTCTCGAGGAGGCCCTGGGCAACCTGGCCTAGTTGAGGATGTCCCTGCTGACTGTGGGGAGGTAGGACTAGATGACCTTTGGAAGTCCCCTTCCAGCCTGGACCATTCTACAGTTCTATGATTCTATGATTTTTCTCCAAGGAGTGTGAGAGCTTACATAGACACCTGAACATTTGCCACATATTCTCCCAGGCAGCCAATACCAGAACAAGAGGACACAGTCTCAGGCTGCGCCACGGCAGGTTTAGGCTGGATGTTAGGAAGTTCTATACAGAGAGAGTGATTGCCCATTGGAATTGGCTACCTGTGGAGGTGGTGGAGTCACCTTCATTGGAGGTGTTCAGGAGGAGACTTGATGGGGTGCTTGGTGCCATGGTTTAGTTGTTGGGTGGGTTGGATTGGTTGATGGGTTGGATCTTGAAGGTCTTTTCCAACCTGGTGTATTGTATCGTATTGTATTGTATATATTCCAAACAGATGTCAATATATCTCACTTGTACAGAAATTACTGGGAATTACTGGAATTACAAATATGGATGCACTATGAGGTAAGGCTTGGGGGTGAGTTGACTTAAGAAAAATATCTTAGTGACTACACAGTGGCAGATCAGCTGGAAAAAAAGGATGTGCTTTACTTTTTTCTCTTCCCTCTGCTTAATCAGCATCTTGATGTTTTGGTATTTGGGGTAATTAATTAGAATGTTCTGTCACCAACAGAATGTAATGTGAAATGAATCTTTATTTATTCAATAAAGACTGTTTCCTGTTCCACATATTAATCACACAAAAAAAATAATAAACAAACAAAACAAAACAGTTTTTTAAAAAGCAATAAAAAGGAAGAGAGAAATACTACACACTAATTTGAAGGGCAGTTTGCAAGATGATAGTGAGATGGCCAGAAACTAAATCTTCAGGAGCTGACCACAGGTCTTTATACAAAGAGCTGTTCTTGGCCCTGTCTTCACTCTCTCTTGAAGACAGAATTTTTGGGATAAGCATTTTTCTATGTTCTCCTAGAGTGCCTGAAAACAAATCAATTCAGTAGGAGGAAAAAAAATAATAAAGAGAGAGTTTTATCTACAAACTATGATTTCAAACAAGTTTCTCTGCTTAAATTAATGATTAGGATTACTTCATTTCAAACAAGTGGTGCTAGCCCCTGAGATGCTGCTAAAGTCTGTATCTTAATGGGAGTCATATTCAAAGACTGTAAAAAACTGCTGTAAGTGCCTTACAACCTCCATCAGTTCTACACAGAGGACTCTTCTTGGAAAAAGCAATATAAAATCTGCTATCAAGCTGCTGCTGTTTGTCATGGGTGACCACAAAAAAAGAGTGGTCTGGAAATAGGACAGAAAGCTTATGGTCAGCCTGACTGTACATCTTTTCTCTGTGGACACAGTGGAAGGCGTCTGATGTTATTTTCTGTTCTGCTGGAGCGCTACAGGAAAACAAACAGCCCTTCAAGACCTCTGTGCCTTCACAGAGGTTCTTACACACACAGATGATACAGCTGCAGCCAGCTAAATTGAGTTTGGGGCAACATTATAATAGTGTTGTGCCATTAGCAGTCTAGTCCCAAAGCTTTGTCTGGACTCTATTTTATTTTATTAAGTACCTTCAACAATGCTAATGTTAACTCTGTTGTGCTTTTTCAGCATCACATGTGTAGAAATACTATATTTCCACCAGGATGGATTCTTTCTTCCACTCCTAAAAGCAGCTTTCATCATAACTTCTGGCACAAAGTCTGCCTGGATGAGAAACGAGAACAGGCTCAGAAAAGTGATGGGGATAGTGCACAGAAGGACATGTTAAAAAAAAAAAAAGATATTAGCCACAGATGTAGAGGAAGATCTAACCAGGATCCTGGGAGAAGGTTTCCAGGAGGAAATAGAAAGTTGTGGTAAGAAGCTATTCACACAGGCCACCCTTGCTGACATAGCCTGAATAACAACAGCTGTTAAGACAGAAACCTGAGTGTGAGTGTGTGTGTAAATAAACACTCAAAACTGCCTAAGAGCACATTTGATCCCAAACTGATCTTTTTAAAGAGGAAAATAATCACCTGTCAGATCAAACAGTAACCACAGAGTTACAAAAGAGACTTTAGAAGAAGCAGCATGAAATTTTGTAGCAGCATAGACACCTCGGAGGACAAAAAGCAGCGAATCTCCTCTGATGCTGCTGAGAGTCTCCCCATTGATATCATAACTTCTGTCAAGGCTCTACAGAGCAGCCTCCCCATCAGATGCTTTCAGAATCCTGCATCCAAGTGGTGGATTGTCCCTGTGGGATGTGATGTCTAGATCTGCACAGGTGGTCTGAATATGTACTTTATTACTGGTGTGTGGATTAGCAGCCAGTAGGAAGTGGCATGAGTATACATAAACTTAAGAGTACCACTGTCTCTAACAGGAAGCACCCATAAGTAGGGAACCCCCATCCTCAGGGAGGATGTTTGGGCTAGTAATCAGCTTTTGCTGAAGGAAGGGGTTGTGTCAATGCATGTGTGCATGTGTATATGATTATAGCTTCTGGACACTGGCTCTGGAAGGATGTTTAGAAATGTTCAGATGTATATTAACATTTTGTAAGCATCTAGAATTCTGTTGGTGCCTCTAATTTTAATGTATAGTTCCTGACCTGTCATTAGTGAATCAATAAATCAGTTTGATCATAATTTGATTTAAAGTATGTGAGCTGAGAAGTTTTTCACTGAGACACACATTAGGACTGGCAGCCGCTCTATGGGAGACAGAAGATGAATAGAGAACAAAGACAGGTTTGGCAAGAAAACACGAGTGGAATCAAAAGAGATAAGACAGATTGGAGACAGGAGGTGGCTAAAAGAGGGGTTTGAGGTGATGCATAAGATTCTGGTAACTTTCTCCCTTAGATCCTGAAATAAAATCTAGGCTTCCTAAAATGTGTATCTGCTGTGTGAGAAAATGTGTATTTATGGCAGTTTCAGGCTCATGGCTAGGAAATTTTCCACAGATCTTGAGTAGAAAGTGGTAGAATGTAAATAAGTTACCATTGTGTGCAAAAGAAAAATAATTATAAGGTCTAAAGAATCCCATTGGCCTGATAACTAACATAAAGTTAGTTGTATAAACTATTTTCTCTTTTCTTGACTTCTTTGCTCTAGCAGATACTAGCTGGTTGTTTCTGCTGGCTTGCTGACCTTGGCTGCATTTCTTTGTTGTGGCTAAGTACTAATAAGCTACTCTCTGCTTTTCTCCTCTTTTTCTTTCCCTTGTCTGGGGAGCAAGGAAGAGGGGGAAGCTATTGGTAGCCCCCTGCTTTTGTCCAGGGGTTTCTTGTGTTGTTTATAAATTGTAAATACCTGTAAATATTGTATATTTTATACATATTCATTGCACCTCACATTTCTAGATTGCAGTTTTGCTTGTAAATACAGCTTCATTTGCTTCCATCCCACTGAGCTGGTCTGGCAATTTTATTTTTGGGGGTCATTCTCTCAAATTAGTTGGGGGATAATTTCAACCCACTACAGTATCTCATCCCTCTTTGGTGTTGGTCCAGGAAGAAAATGCTCTGCTGCTGCTGTCATTTACTTAATTCATCCAAGGAGAAGGGAAATGTGGGGTGGGTCTTAAGGTCCCAGTTCTGTTAGTAAACCATACAGGTGTCAAGGTCAGGCATTGATTTGATTTGGCTTCTTTTACATTCCTATGATATTTCAAATCTTAGACAAAATTACTTTGCCTGTGAAGTTAAACTACCAAAATTTAGAAATTGACAGAATCACAGCTACCAGTATGACCTTAATTTACCCACCATTTTCACAGAAATTGTAGTCTTTAATTACAGGATCACACACTCAGTTCTCTCAAGAGTACTCCTACCTAACTCAGTGCATCGAAAGGACTTAATTAGCAGATGTTCAATATTTTTTTTAGCCTTATTGTTCAATATGTTGCCCTGGGCCTTATTTAAAAAAAAAAAAAAAAAAAAAAAAAAAACACTGTTCAAGCCCTGCTCTGAAAAAAAATATTTAAAAAATCAATTTCCTTCTGGGTGTTTACCCAGAATCTGAGTACTTTGCAGACAATTCATTTATCATTGTAAAGCATAAATGAAATTTGAGGCACTACCTACATTTAGGAAATAAGGAGCTAAAACAGAGACTAAAGTAAAATATGTAGGGTGTCCAATGTGAAATGCTTCAGAATGTCAAAATTATATTTTAACATTACACAATAACTTACATGTTAAAAGATTAGTGCCCATGAACTTTGCTAGCAACTGAAATCATTCAACATTTTGCAAAGCAGATCTAGAGGTACAGACCAGGCACCTAAAGATGAAAGTGTCAGAGTTTTCAGGAGGGACAGGTATTGAAATAATTTTTCCAGGTTCAAGGCAAGGTTGGATGAGGCCTTGAGCAGCTGCGTCTAGGGAAAGTTGGAGTAGATGATCTCTAAGGTCCCTTCCAACCTGGGCCATTCTATGATTCTATGATTTTGTTCCTACAGTCCCTGCCTCACTGTCTACCTGAAAGCTTCTGAAATGGACAAGGAAAAGGGATTTATAAAAAAATATCCCATCCTGCCCTGCCTGTGACAAGGTGCACAAGAATTTGGGAGAGGACACAGCCAGGGCGGCTGACCTAAACCAGCCAAAGAAAAATTCCATATCATATGATATCAGTATATAACCTGAAGTGAGTTGATCAGGAGAGGCAAGGGCTGGCTGAGCATCAGTCAGCAAGTGATGAGTAATTACATTGTGGATCGCTTGTCTTTCTTAGGTTTTAGTTCACTCTCTTTCCATTATCTTCCTAAAATAGGGGAGAATGGGAGAATGCAGTCTCCCACTACCACAAATTATGCAGTCAAGTTTCTCATCCTTGGGGACACCACAGGGGTCAGCACACCTGAAATGCAGGAGCTGAGCCTCACCCTAGGGAAAACACGTGCTCAATTATGGTGCTCCTTTACCGGGTAAGGAAGAGCTTTACATAACTTTGTGGCATGTTAGCTAAAGCCAAATTCTTGAAGAAACAAAAAGTAAGCAATCTGTGGCTACAAATTTTATTATAATATCCAGAGAGAAGACATCAGGGATGCATAGAGGCAGAGGGGTACAGTGTCAATAGAGGTGTTCTGCTATTTCCAAATTGTAGTCCTTTTAATTCTATTTCCTCACAGAAATTAATGTGCAATCGAATATATGGCAGCTTATGTATGCAATATGAAGGAGTAGCTTTTTGAGTTATTGACACTATTGACTATGAAATGTAAGTGGGAAAAAGTCAGTGCCAACTGCTTGCTAGACAGAGAAAAACTTTTGAGCAGTTCGTATTTGACAAGCAATAATATGCAAATCTAAAGATCCATTTTCTATTACTTTCAGGCACAACTAATCTTGAGCAGCCTGGACAGCCAGTTCTTCTGGATTACAGAACTGTCAGAAAAATAGAAAAGCTCCACAAGTTTCTTGATAGGGCTCTCTGTGTTATTCCAGCTGCATATTCACTAAGATGCTCAGCAAACTTTCTGGTCTAACATTTGACAATAGTCTCACATCTATGCCAGGAACAAAAATGCTTTGTGTTTCTAGCTAAACAATGTAAACCTGATCAGTTTTACTGTATCTGCTTAGTAACTGCAAAAAGAGTTATAATTAAGGAAAGGAGCCACCTCACTGTTATAATATAGATATAACCTATATAGGTATATACCTATAACATAGGTATTCTGGGATTATTATAATTGGTTTTTGCAGTATCTAGCTTTTTCCACTATGGCTAGTATGTTGACAAGACCCAGTTTAGTCAAACTTTGACACAGGCATTGGCTTCTCCAAAGTCTGTGGTGCTAGAGAGCTAATGTGCTCTTTTGACCCAATGGTTTGACTTAGCTAATTAATTTGTCAGTAATCAATTTTATACCAGTTTGTTGAAACAACCTTTCAATTGGAAAATATCTTTGAAAGGACTCAGTTCTCAAGACTTAGGGCAAATTCTCAGAATTGGGAAAGAATAACTCACCATGCCGTCTCTACCAGTCTTCTCTAGCACATCCAGACATTTCCTCTCACACTGTTTACAAGGGTCTTTCAAAAGGAGGCTCCAGTGAAAGCACAGGCTTGTCCTCTCCAAGAATAAAAAAAAAACCCACAGCCAAGCAAACAAAAACAGTCTCTTTACTACTATCATTGCTTCAGAGTGTAAAACTGGCCCTCAGTAGGTCAGTGTCCCTGTGGCAGGGGTGCCAAAGCAAGAGATGGGAATCACAGAATCACAGAACATTAGAGGTTGGAAGGGAACTCCAGAGATCATTGAATCCAACAGCCTTGCTGAAAGCAGGATCACCTAGGAAAATCCTCACAGGAATGCACCCAGGTGGGTTTTGAAAGTCTCCAGAGAAGGAGACTCCACAACCTCTCTGGGCAGCCTGTTCCAGTGCTCTGTTTCCCTCACTGTAAAGAAGTTTCTCCTCATGTTGAGGTGAAAACTTCTGTGTTCAAGCTTGTACCTCTTGTACCTTGTCTTATTACTGCACACCACTGAAAAGAGCTTGGCCCCTTCCACTTGACATCCATCCCTCAGATATCTACAGACATTGATGAGATCCCCTCTCAGTCTTCTCAAGACTAAACAGCCCCAGGACTCTCAGTCTCTCTTCAAAGGGGAGACGCTCAAGTCCCCAGATCATCCTTGTGACTCTCCATTGTATTCTCTCCAGCAGATCCTTTTCTCAGCTCCAAACAGGACACAGTATTCCAGGGCAGAGCAGAGGGGAGAAGTACCTCCCTAGACCTGCTGTACACACTTTTCTTGATCCACCCCACAATACCATTTGCCCTTTTGGCCTCAAGGGCACAAGGGAAGGTGTAGAAGTTGCAGAGGCATGGCATTACCTACACATATTGAACAACTTCATTTTGAATAACACTGGAGTGGCTGAAATGCTCATTCTTAAGTAAAAGAATGACACCTACTGAGGCACCAGAATAATTTAATTTTCTGTGCTGCTGACTACATGCTATACCTAAGCAAAGCCAACAGCTGAACTCTGGGAAAGCCCTGTTACAGCACTGCAGACAGCCCCTGGAGCATTTCAACATTTAATTGCTTCCTATAATGCCAAACCTAACTCAGATTTCATAACTTTGGACCTTTCTAATGCAAGTTGCCTCCAGTGAATTGGAAGTTATGGGAGAGATTAAGCAAAAATTTAAATGAAGCCTTTCCAAATTATTCCCCTTGCTTTTTGTCAAAATTGAAGCCTTTGCACAAAAGTTCAAAATGTTCTTTTGCTTACTTCCTGAGAATGAAAAATACATTTTAAAGTCACTTCATGGGGGTATAAAATTAGGATTATTAATAATACAACATTACTTTGTTATTTTTTTTTCCTTATTTAGAATTCTTGTTGTTCCTTTGTCTTTCCTTCTTGCTGTCACAACAGTGCAGGTGATGTAATTGTCATGGGCATTCAATATAACCACTTAAAATATCTACTAGCACAAATTAATTTTTAAGAAAAAGTGTGATGTGCTTTTGTTGTTTGTTCAATTAATTATTCAACACTGTTACTAAATAAAAAGCACCTGTTGTGCATTTTCTTGACTTTCATTCCACTTTGATTCAGTGCTGAGGTCTCTCAGTTGATTAAAGGAAGTGCAATTCACTAAGGAAGTTATTAATCTGCTTCATAAGAAATTAGATCATCATTCTAGTGTGCTCTGGGGCTGGTCATATATCATTTACTCTGATGATTCCAAGAAAAGAATGAAAACATTTTTTGCCTGCCTTCCATTTCTGTGTTTTCTGCTGGAAACGCAAACTCTGTATATCATACATGGATGTACAAGGCATGGCATTACAGTGCCTTGATCCTCCTGTAACAAGACAAAAAGAATCCTGCCTTCACACAATGCACACAGTGGACACCTCTGGCACTGTATAAAAATGTGATCAAGACTTCTGGGATTTTGTGCTGACCTCTCCCTGCCTTCACAATCACCACATGCAGTGCCTATGCTGTTTGGTTAATGGCTGTGACTACTGAATATGTCAGAAATGTTTGTAGGGGGATGTTTATGAGTGGTAGAAATAAATTTTTGCAAGAGCAAACAAGTATCAAACACTTTTTTTTTTTTTCTGAGAAGCTATCAAGCTGGGTTTGCTGAGATCAACACATTTTAAGGCCTGATTTTCAGAACTTTAGCTTCTGCCATTTCTGTTGGAGGCAAAACTTGTGGCTGCTGAGCCCCCCAAAACATATACTGTTTTGCCAAGCCTTCAGAATAGCTCATCCCTTTTCATAAGGGCAGGTGAACCTTTTGGGTGCTATGGCCATGCCATTGTGTTTGATCAGGTATCTAAGAAATGTGTTCAGTAGCAAATATCTACAGCTATTTAGACTTCCCACACAGCTTGAATTTCTCTTAAATTGCCTTCCCAAGTATATCTGACTATACTTTTTGCAAAGTGTATTTTCAATAATACAGAGATACAGAATTAACCAGGTTGGAAAAGACCTTCGAGATCATCAAGTCCAACCTATCCAATATTACAAAGGAGCTTAAATATATTTTTGGCTAGTTATTTGGGGAGTTAAAATCTCAGTCTCTCAGAAGGACCTAGAACTCACAATCACTTAAGCATAATTTAAAATTTATCTGTGTCATTACAAATGGTTGCTGCTTCCAGCAGGATTAATCTCTTCTTTAGCCAGAAACACCAAGTGCTACAGCTAACTGAACGTGATCCAGCAGTTGCTGTTATGCTTTTTCTTTCCACTGACCAGCAAAGTATATGACTGAGCTTTAAAAATAGTGCTAAAGATACTGTTCCAGACGTCTGTTACATCTGGATTACAACTATTTATCCAAGGACTCCAGCATGCACCTAAAAACTAACACCAGAGTAGTATCAGTAGGTACAGGGTCAATCATTGAATCATAGAATTTCTACAGATAGGGAAAAAATGTTAATCAGGCTGTAGAATTGTGATTTTTTGAACATATACACACAGACATTTCTGAAACCAATTCTAACAGTACAGTTCCAACCTGATTGATTCTCTCTGTGTGTGATACCTGATGTGGTGGGTTAGCCTTGGCTACTGTCATCCAAATGCTCAACCACCCACTTGCTCACTCCTCTCTGGTGGGAAGGGGAGAATATAAAAGGAAGGCAATAAGACTTTTGGATTAAGATAGTGAGAATATATAAAGCTACTCCCATGAGAAAATTAAAGCCTTAAAGAAAATGGGGAGGTTTTATTTTTTTGTTCACAAGACAAAGAGACCCTTCTTTAGATCTTCTTTACAAGTGTAGGACAAACCACTAAGCAATCATTTCCCTGACTTTTATCTAGAATATTAGGAAAAAGATCATTTTAATGAGCATGCAGAACTAAGAGGATTATTTTGGATCATATGTTGCCTAACCAGACACAGGGCAGAGGATTCTGTAGCTCAGCTCCATACCACCACAATGAAAACTTCACAAAAATGTATGTTAATTGCATGTTTCAGTTGTCAGCACTAAAAGCATTTCAAGAATGCAAAATTTAAAAAAACCAACCAAACAAAAAGGTGTCAAATTTTGTGACTTTTAAAAGTGTTTCCTTCCAAACTAAATGGGATTTGTCTTTCAAGTTGGCTGCCAGGTAGCAAACAACTAATTGGCAACTACCTAGGTTGTGTACAAACATGCAATAAAGTTATCCTAAGGCATCAGTGTTAAGGTATAACAACAATCCACAATTAGATGTTAAGATCAGACAAAACTGAGGGGAAATTCAGAATATAGCATAGATAGGGAAGGACCCTGAACTGGTGGAGGAAGTAAACATCAAAATCCATTAAAGAAAATAAATAAATCCTTTCTGTAACTAAGGAATATAGGCTGGTTACTTGTACGGTGACCCTTTGACAAGAAAGGGAAGCGTTGCATTTCATGCACCATTCTCCTACTAATTATCTTAGTGAGGTGCTGATCTTAGTCAATAAACTCATGGTTGTATTTCATATTTAGGACAGATTCCATGATTAGGGATTATGGCTCATGGGATTCTCATGATTTTCAAAGTGTTTCACTGGGGTAGCTGAAAGCTGACTTTATAGACCCAGGCTCTCTTACTTTGCTTTCATGTATACAAAGCTAGGAAGAATCAAGGGGACCATAAACTCTGTGGTCTGGAGCATTTGCTTGTAGGTTATCCTCTGCCTTTATCTGTATCAAAGTCCATCCCACTACTAAGCCAGGCACCTTAGTATAGCCTGAAAAGGCTCAGGTGTGAGACCTGATTAGGAGATATACATTCCCCTCCTGGCAATCACCTGCAGAGCTATTTTAGAAGTTGGGTTGTTCTTGTTCAGCAAACCAGAGATTGCAATGAGAAGAAAATTCTGTGGCCACCCAGCCTGGGGCAGGGATGTCATTAAATGATTGTATCTATATATCACTGAAGAGGCCAGAAGAGGCAATATCCAGTCTGCTATTTCTCTGTAATGTCCATGATGGGTGAGGGCACAAAGGCGAGGATGGAAACTGAACTGACAGACCGCTGGCTCACAGGCAAAAAGGCTATGAATTGAGCTGGAAGGGTAACAGAGCAGCTTTGTACAGCTGAAAAGAGCTGGGAAGGCAGCATTTAAAGTTCGGTATATAACTGGCTCTGAAGGATAGAGCTTAGGCAGGAATATTACAAGCAGGGCAAGGGATCAGGGACAGTATTGTTTTCATGTACATACACTCTCACAGTCAATATACTAGCAAGAGAACAAAGATACTAAAGCACAGCAGAAAATAAAAGCTATAAAGATAACATTGTTATTAATATACATATCTGTCAATCAAACACTCTACTGCTAGTTTTAAAAGGTGACCTGATTTCTTGTCCATTAGCACAGCAAACTGCCTTGTAGGGAAAATGAGTCCAGGTCTAGTTGTCTGACTATAATAGAAACTTGGCAGGGGAGAGCTAATAATGGCTATAACTGTGTTAGGAAACAAGGAAGAAAAAAATACAATTTTCTAGTCCACTTTGGAAGACCAGCCATTTTTATGTGATTAAAAAAACCCAAAACCCAACAAAACCCAACAAAACTAAAAACAATGCAGGGATCTTGTTTAGGAATTAGGACAACAATTAGGACAAAAGCCTAAAAAATTATTGATGGGATTTTAGTACCATTCAATTTCACTTTAGCTCACAGCATCTACTATCAGTAGCTCTTGTTATTTTCCCCACTCTTACTGAGCCCTTTGCACTACTCTGACTACGAAGCCACAAAGTACAAATGAGTCATTGACAGAAGCAGTCAAAATTAGAACTAAAATTATGTAGCACACTCTACATGCAAAAGACATAGGTTTTCATTCTGATTTTAGCAAAGCTGTACAAATAGCTTTCCCTTTTATATGGCAGATGATAACACTAAGAGCCAATAAGGAACAATGTCCTATATACCATTTATTGCAAAATACAGACTTCTCAAACTATTTTTCTTTATCTTCAGGACATTTGTGGGTGAAGTATCTGGCTACACTTTGTCTAAGCTAGAAGAAAAACCAACCACATTAAAAAAAATGTTTCTAAGTTCCTCTAAATCATGGTTTTAACTCACATTGTGTCTGGAAGAAAGACTTCGTAATTTACTTCTGACAAGTAAACATCATATGCTAGTGTTAGTTACTAAAAGCACAGTAAAAGTTATTTATTGCTCAAATTCATTTAAAAAAAACTCAGTTTTGTCTGCATTGACTTTATAGGTTAAACCATGGAATAGTTTGGGTTGAAAGGGGCCTTGAAGGTAATCTAATTCCAACCCCCCTGTCATGGGCAGGGACACTTTCCACTAGATCAGGTTGCTCAAAGCCCTGTCCAACCTGGCCTTGAGCATGTCCAGGTAGGGTGCATCCACAGCTTCTCTGGGCAGTCTGTTCCAGTGTCTCACCATCCTCACAGTGGCAACTTTCTTCCTTATACCTAATCTAAATCTACCCTATTTCAGTTTAAAACCATTACCCCTTGTCCTATCACATCATACCCTGGTAAAAAGTGCCTCCTCAACTTTTCTGTAGCCTTCCTTTGGATATTGGAAGGCGGCTATGAGGTCTCTTCAGTGCCTTCTCCAGGCTGAACAACCCTAAGTCACTCAATCTGTCTTCATAGGAGAGGTGCTCCAGCTTGCTGATCATCTTCTGGACTAATTTTCAAGAGATTTATATCTTTCCTCCGATGAGGACTCCAGAGTTGGAAACAGTACTCCAGGTGGGATCCCACCTGAGCAGAAGAGGGTAAGAATCATCTCCCTCAACCATCTTGTCACAATAGTTTTGGTGCTGCACAGAACATGATTGGGCTGCAAGCACACATTGCTGGCTCATATTCAGTTTTTCATCCAACAAGACTCTTAAGTCATTCTCCACGAAGCTGCTCTCAATCCACTTCGCTGACCAACCTGCTATTTGTTTGGGATTGCAATGACCCATGTGCAAGACTTTGTGCTTGGCCTTGTTGAACTTCACAAGGTTCACATGCTCCCACCTGTCAAGGCCTCTCTGCCAGCTCCTCCTGACACTTTTACCTGACTTCCTCTTTTTGGGATGCAGGGTTCCTGAGTTTGTAGGAGGTGATGCTTTAATGTCAACCAGATTTTTTGGGCACCATTTAATTCTACAGCTTTAACCTATGGTACTCTACCGTGCAGATCCCTCATGAGGCAAAATCTGCTCTCCAGAAGTCCAGGGTAGTGAGTTTGCTGTGCACATTGCTTGCCTTATTCCTCTTTCCCTTATTAAGGGTCCCTCTGTGCCAAAGGAAATGCAATCACTGAAATAAACTTTTGCTCTATTGGTTACATGGGAAAAATAATACCAAACCAATTACATCTCTCCTTTTGCTTTCCCACTTAATGACCCCAGAAGGTTAGCTACTAGAAGATAAATCATATGAAACCCATATCGTTGGGACAGTATCACAGTATTGAAACTCTTGGGACAATATCACAGTGTTGAACTTCTTGAAAAGTAGAGAATTATTTTTATAGAGCAGAAGGTAAATTCAAGTCAGAGACTGAATTTCTTTAGTATTATTATATATAGGAGATATATAGGATAATTACATGAAACTGAACTAACTCTTACCACTTTCTCCATCTTTATCTCCTGGGTTTTAACCTCAAGTTAATATATGAATCTACGGAATTTGTGATAAAGTTTTGAGGTAGCTGAATGAACTGAAATTAAAAACAGCACAGAACTATCAGAGAAACCCTAGATGGTAATTTGCAAATCTTCTAGGCTATTTCAATTTTCAAGCCCCAGCAGGGGGGAAAAAACAACCCAAAACCAATATCTTCTGTCCAACCATTAACCCACACGGGAAGCTGGATTTTCTAGCACAGCTGTAGAGAGCAGAGAGTTTAAGAAGACACAGTAGCAGTTTAACCTTTATGAGCAAAAGGCAGTACTTTCTAGATAAAACAGAGCTGGTAGATTTGCTGGCACAGTTATGATTAGCAATGCATCACCTATCATTCAAGTTGACAGAGAGGCTTTTATTCAAAATTAGTGAATGGTTTGGGGTTTTTTCTGTTGCTATTGGCATCTAGATTCATCCTGGAGGCTATCAGGTGCTCTAAATCTTCATCAGCTGATCCAAAGAACATTACTCTTGCCTATTTCAGCAGATCATTACTGTTACAGGGTTTAATGAGGACTCGGTATATACTTCAAGAGTTTAGTAAGCAAGAGAAGCATTGCAGGAATTATACTCTTCATAAGTATAGACGAAACCTCCCTAATTTTATTCTGTCATTGTGGTTTAAAAGTCAGACCAATGAGAAATCCAAACACATGCAAAAGAGATGGCTATTGGTACAACTAATACTACCAAGAGTCCAATGTCACTGCTGCAGCTACACTTCATGCTCTGACGTCAGTGCCAAGTTGAGCAAACTGTAACACCTGGTCATCTTTTGGTCATAAGAACTGTGCAAGAAGGGCAATGGCATCCTGGCCTGCATCAGGAATAGTGTGGTCAGCAGGACTAGAGAAGTCGTTCTGGCCCTGTACTCAACACTGGTTAGGCCACACCTTGAGTACTGTGTCCAGTTCTGGGCTCCTCAATTGAGGACAGATGTTGAGTTGCTCGAACATGTCCAGAGAAGGGCGATGAAATTGGTGAGGGGCCTGAAACACAAGCCCTATGAGGAGAGACTGAGGGAGCTGGAGAAGAGGAGGCTCAGGGGTGACCTTATTGCTGTCTACAACTACTTGAAGGGTGGTTGTACCCAGGTGGGGTTTGGTCTCTTCTCCCAGGCAACCACAAATAGAACAAGAGGACACAGTCTCAAGCTGTGCAGGGGGAAGTTTAAACTTGATCTTAAAAAGTTCTTCACAGGATTGACTGCCCATTGGAATGGGCTGCCCAGGGAGGTAGTGGGATCAGCATCCCTGGAGGTGTTTAAGAAAGACTGGATGAGGCACTTAGTGCCATGGTCTAGTTGATTAGATAGGGATGGGTGATCGGTTGGACTTGATGATCTTGGAGGTCTCTTCCAACCTGGCTGATTCTGTGATTTATTACTGCCTCCTCAGTCCCACAGTCACTATCACTAAGATCACATTTGTCACATACCATGCGGGGTTTTTTACCATATATATGTATGCACCACGGTCAAAAATCAATGTGGTCCTTCTTAGAGGATTAACAGGGAAAAGTGGAAAACATGGCAAAATCAAAATTAAAACAAATACAACCACAGAGAAGCCTGAGAAGAGCCACTAAATGCTGAATAACTTGTTTATCTTTTTCTTACAAGAGCTCCCTCCCTGCTCACAGGGGAAAAAAGGGCACATCTAAAGGCTGCAATTTGTGTTTGTGACTTGTGTCTCATTTGCAAAAGTACAGACAGTTCTGTGACTTCTCTGGGACAAGGTAGAAAGAAAAACCACTCAGCATTAATAGCTGACACTGAGTACAGAAGGGTTGTGCCTGCTCACCCTCTATGTGCACGGAAGAGATAGAATCCAACAGGGGAGAAGGAGCAGTGTTCATGCGTTCTTACTAGAGACAGAACTGGCAGGGACCATAAATGGGAAATGCTGCAGGATTGCAGCATAACTTTTAATTGTGACTCAGAGCTTCTGGCATGAGGTCTGCTTGCTTTCCTCCTTCTCCCCACTCCACCTAATGAGAAAAATATTATTAGCCTATTAGCTAATAGCACTAATCATTACTCAAGCTTTTTCATTATATTCCAGTGTTTCATGGGAACAATACACAGATTCTTCTTGCTCCTTGCAGGAGCACCTTTCAGAGCAGAAATGTGAACATTGTTTAGAATATACTCAGAAGATTGCAGACATTAAAATTAGAGAAGATTCATTGATCTTAAAACCCATTTCTCTGCTAAAGAAGGCTTAACACCAAGAGCACACCTTATAGTGTTTCATACAGAATAATGTTAAAAATATCAGTGGTGAATCATCCTCCAAATTTTCTCAGGAGATAATTCTGCAGCAGAACTTACTTTTGTGGCTTTTTGTTGTTGTTTTTGGTTTGGTGTTCTGTGTGTGAGCTTTTGTTGTTGTTGTGGTTCTTTTTTTCTTTTTGTTTGGTTGGGCTTTGCTTTGTTGGGGTTTTTTTGTTTGTTTGGGTTTTCTTTGTGGGTTATTCCTCAATAACCTAATTTTTAATTATTTTATTCTCAGCTAAATCTTCCCTTACAGCATTAAATACATCCCTCTGCATATAGCTAGCAAGCTTCACAGTTTCCTAGCTCACCAAATCTCTCACACTCACCATAATACTCATACTGCTGCCTGCCTTGTCATGCTCCCATAGAGCTAAGGCCTTACTGTGCATCAGGACCAGATGTGAATCTCTAAGCTCGTGCATTTGACATGTGGGATCCTGGAGCAGAAAGGAGGCAGGAGCACAGAATTGCAGAAAGCTGCACCCATTCAGCTGCAAAGGGTGCCCAGCAGGTGCTTCAGTCCTGCTAGAAAGTACATTCCCCTCCTCCTCCTGGAAATGATGGCTAATCCTTCTCACATAAACAAACATGACATTTTTTGATACACATTGTCTGTCATATGAACCATTTCACAGAAAGAGTAACTGGCCATTGGAATGTGCTGCTCAGGGAGGTGGTGGCGTCACTGTCCCTGGAGGTGCTCAAAAAAGGATTGGATATGGCACTTGAAGCCATGATTTAGTTGTCATGAGGTGATGTTGACTTGCTGGAACGTGTCCAGAGAAGGGCAACAAAGCTGGTGAGGGGTTTGGAACACAAGCCCTATGAGGAAAGGCTGAGGGAGCTGGGGTTGCTTAGCCTGGAGAAGAGGAGACTGAGGGGTGACCTTATTGCTCTCTACAACTACCTGAAGGGAGGTTGTAGCCAGGCAGAGGTTGGCCTCTTCTCCCAGGCAGCCAGCACCAGAACAAGAGGACACAGTCTCAGGCTGCGCCAGGGCAGGTTTAGGCTGGATGTTAGGAAGAAGTTCTACACGGAGAGAGTGATTGGCCATTGGAATCGGCTGCCCATGGAGGTGGTGGAGTCACCTTCACTGGAGGTGTTCAGGAGAAGACTTGATGGGGTGCTTGGCTGTATGGTCTAGTTGTTGGGTGGGTTGGATTGTTTGATGGGTTGGACGCGATGATCTTGAAGGTCTCTTCCAACATGGTGTATTGTATTGTATTGTATTGTATTGTATTGTATTGTATTGTATTGTATTGTATTGTTAGCTGTTAGGTAATAGGTTGGACTTGATGACCTTTGAGGTCTTTTCCAACCTGGTTGATTCTATGATTCTATGTTTTAACATAGCACCACCCCTGACACTGAATCTGAGCAAATTTGAGAGGTTTCTCTAAACACCATTCCTTGCTTTGTTTAGTCATCATATACCTAATTTAATACCTTTAATCCATCTCCTAAATTCTCACAGTCCTCAAGTAATTTGTTGCTGTTCACTAAATTCTAATTGATCAATATTTTTCTAGTTAACATACTGCTGAATGCTGTCCAGTATTTCAGAAGCAGTCATGAGAAAAGCACTGTTATTGTTTATTGGACTCTTATTTGTGCTTGGCTACATTTGTCAGCTATTACTCTCATCAAAAACTCAGAACTCAGGAAAACTATTTCTTAGCATTATAGCCTACCACTGGAGAATCATTGAAACCAGCACATTTCACCTAAACTCATTGAATTATGCCCAGATCCAACAGGTTAGAAACAGTCTGAGGAAATAGCATTCAGCAGGAAGTCTCACCTGTTGAAATTTGCTTATATTGATAGTTATTTTAAGTGTGACAACTTTAAAACCTCTGAAGGACCTGGCGAAAAAACAGCTTGGAGGTGATATTCTTAGTCTGTTGGCAAGAGTGTATTTTCCCAGCACTCACTGGCTTTGGTTCCTTTAGTTTCCATTTTGTTTTTTTCCCACCTCTTCCTCCAAATGGACCTTAAGATGCTTCTGCCATTTAGGATTTCACAGATAAGAAATCCAGGAATGCTGAAAACAGAAATATTAATTAGAAGTCACTGTTTTTCCCTCTTGTGCCAGTTATGTGTATGCTTGTAGAAAGTCATGTAGCTTTCTCACAGGTTTGGTCCTGTGTTAAAAGCCACATAGTAAACAGAAACATAAATGCCTAAAACTGAGTGGATAGAGAAGATATTGGACATCTGCCACTTTGCTCTGGATAGACCTCACCTGGAGTACTGCATCCAGATCTGCAGCCCACAAACAAGAAAGACATGGACCTGATGTAGCGGGTCCAGAGGAGGGCCATGAAAATGATCATAAGGTGAGGGAGCTGGGGTTGTTCAGCCTGGAAAAGAGAAAGCCCTGAGGGGGTAATAATAATGACCTTCCACTACCTGAAGGGGGCCTACAAGAAGGCTAGAGAGGGGCTGTTTACAAAGGCCTGTACTGGAAGGATGAGGGGCAATGATTTCAAACTACAGAAGAGTAGATTTAGATTGGATGTTAGGAATAAGTTCTTCACCATGAGGGTAGTGGAACACTGGAACAGGTTGCCCAGGGAGGTAGTTGAGGCCCCATGCCTGGAGATATTCAAGGTGAGACCTGATCTAGTTGAGGATGCCCCTGCTGACTGCAGAGGGTGTTGAACTAAATTACTTTTGGAGCTCACTTTCAACCCAAGCCATAAACCTCTCTGAATGCTAGGAAATACTTCTACACAGAGAGGGTTTTCAAACATTGGAATGGTTTGCGCAGGGCAGTGGTGGAGTCACCATCCTTGGAGGTGTTTAAGCAGTGTATGGACCTGGTGCTTAGGGACATGGTTTGGTACTCACCCTTCAGTGCTGGGTTGAAGGTTGGACTGGATGATCTTTGAGGTCTCTTCCAACCAGATATTTTCTATGATTCTGTGATCTGTCAAAATCTCTATGTGGAGTGTGCATTTTTCTTCTCAGAGATCATAGAACCATAGAATCAATAAGGTTGGAAAAACCCTCAAAGATTATCAAGTCCAACCTGTCACCCAGGACCTCATGACTACTAAACCATGGCACCAAGTGCCATGTTCAATCCCCTCTTGAACACCTCCAGGGACGGTGACTCCACTACCTCCTTGGGCAGCCCATTCCAACAGCTAACAACTCTCTCTGTGAAGATGTTCTTTTCCAGCTGTGCTTGCTGATTACTACAAACACTTTTTATCTTGTACCTCTCAGGTATGTTCCCCCAGGGATGTGTGAAGCACAAGCATGCACATTTGTGCATCCATGTTTACATGTACATGCATGTATATTTACAGGTATAGGCTACCCAGGTGTGTTAACTCTGCAATTTTTCTGTGCAAAGAATTGGAAGCTATTTTTTAGCATTTTTCTTGATGCTTCAGGTGCTGTGATTGTGATCTTGCTTGAGAAGCACATTTTTCACTTACAAAAGAAAAAAAAATAGGAGAAAGGAGTAGATTTTTAACCCTTGTGGTCAAAACCTTGAAGACATGAAGTAACCCTAGAGACATGAAGTAAATGAACACCAAAAATGAAAAATACCAGACCTGGAAAGAACTGAGCATTCTTTAAAATCTCAGGGGTTTAAAATCCCTTGGTTTTTTATGACTTCTAATTTTTATTAATGCTTGGTTTTCCCTGCCTTATGGTCGGTATCTGTGATATCCTCCTGAAGGAGAAAACTGTTTTCACAGGGGAATATTTCTGTTCTTCCACAGCACACAAAAGTAACTATTGTCATGAAACACAATGTATTTCACCTCTCTTTTTCTCCTGGTAGGCATGACTTCAAATGTGTTCTGAAAGTGATATACACGATCCAGCATAAACAAGTATAAATTTATCATTGTGAAATTTATATCGATGCCAGATGCCACAAATAATTATTTGTGCTTTGATTAATTAGCATCTGAGTTTCCACTCATTTGGATTTTTGCTATTTGTTGAGCAACATATTTTAAAGTCTATCTGGAAAGGTACTCAGCAAGCTCTAGGTTTTTAATTATTATGAATCACTTTTCTGTGAACCAGAAATTTCACCAGCTGATGAAATTTAGGTAAATGAAAGTCAGTTAAATATTACTTCTAACTCATATTGTCATAATAGGACACAGAGATCAGTCAAGTGACTCTAAAGACAGCTTAATCTTTTCAGGATGTTTTTTTCCTCCTCCATAGTCTACAGTGTCCTGTCGTCCCACAAACCTCTAATATTTTTCTCCTTGGTTAGACTATCACACATCTGTACCTTTGTACACAATGAGCTCAAGAGAAATTGCAGAGAAGAAAGGGAACACACTGTCTGCAGCTGAAAAACATTGAAAAAAGCACACAGGGCCACAGGGAATTTGAACTTGCTGCTGCAGAGCTTTGAGACAATTTTTTGCATAGTTTCAAGGGAAATATTGTACAACGGCAGCAAGGTGTGTAGATCCTGCTGTTCTGACCTTCCCAGAGAGTCCTGAAGTGCAGATACAGCTTCTTGATTTTCCAGAGAGCACACGACCAACTAGTCACCTTGTCATCAAGGGGCTTATTGCCCTCTTTCTGGATTTATTGACACTGTATGCTGTCAGCCCACCAATCCAGCCTGTTCAAATCCATCTGTAGAGCCTTTTTACCTACAAGCAGATCAACGCTCCCACCCACCCTGCAAATTTACTGAGGGTGTGCATTCAGATCCCCTCATCCAGGCAGTTGATAAATATTCTAAACAGAACTAGCCCCAGTACTGGGGCTAGCCCTGGAGAACAACACTTGACCAGTTTCCATTCACTACAAGACTTTGGGACCAAACATCCAAACAGTTTTTTACCCCGCAAACCACCTGCCCATTCAAAACATGAATATTCAGCTTCTCCAGGAAAATGCTGTGGGAAACAGTGTCAAAGGCTTTGCTAAAGTCCAGGCAGACAGCATCTACAGCCTTTCCCTTATGCATTAAACAGGTGCCCATGTTTAGCCTGTATCTGGGACTAAACTATAGCAGTTACTCTATCACCCAGTGACCCCCCTTTGGTAGAGAGCAGGAATCAGGAAACGAAGACCAATGGGCTGAAGTGAAAATTACTTTAAGGAAATAGCCAAATTAATATCAGTCTTGATTAAATATATATAGCTATATATGAAGAAAAGGTCTTACGGGTACTGGTGGATGAGAAACTCAACATGAGCCAGCAGTGTGCACTTGCAGCCCAGAAAGCCAATCACATCCTGGGCTGCATCAAGAGAAGCACATCTAGCAGGTTGAAGGAGGTGATTCTCCCCCTCTGCTCTGCTCTGGTGAGACCCCACCTGGAGTACTGCATCCACTTCTGGAGCTCCTGTTGTATGCTCCAGATGTACTGGAGTGTGTCCAGAGAAGGGCCATGAGGATAATCAGAGAACTGGAGCTCCTCTCCTATGAGGACAGACTTGGGGAGTTGGGGCTATTCAGTCTGGAGAAGAGAAAGCTCCAAGGAGACCTTATTGTGCTGTTCCAGTAGGGGGCCTACAAGAAAGCTGGGGAGGGAGAACATTTTAGGGTGTCAGGTAATTATAGGATTAGGGGGAATGGAACAAAACCAAAAGTGGGTAGATTCAGATTGGATGTTAGGAAGAAATTCTTTGCCATGAGGGTGGTAGAAGCCTCATCCCTGGAGGTTTTTAAGGCCAGGCTGGATGTGGCTCTGAAGAACCTGATGTGGTGTGAGGGGTCCCTGCCCATGGCAGGAGGGTTGGAACTAGATGATCCTTCAGGTCCCTTCCAACCCTAAAAGTTCTATGAATCTATGATTCTACTCAACCCAGCAAAATGCAAAAGCCACAATACCCAGGAAGATAGTCTTCAAGAGCCAGAAAGGAGTGAGGCAGAGCCAATGCAGGAAACCCTGGCAGGATGCTTCTCTCTCCTCAGGAAACTTCCTCCTTTATACTGAGTGTGATGCTTGTGGTATGGAATATACCTGTAAGCCCTCTCAAGTCAGTTGTCCTGGCTGACACAGAACTGCTAGTAGCCAGCAGCCCATCTGATTCTGTCCTAGCAAAAGCAGGACAGTATTCTGCCACTTGTCCCATTCCATTTATATCACACACAAGTCACTATTGTTTTGGATTTTTTCCTGTCTCTCAGTCCATATATACACATCTATATGCACAAAGATTTGTCCTCTGGGCCACAAGTCATTTCTCAAAATCATTGAATACATTTATTCCAAAACTGTGGGTTCCACCTGTCAGACATTCGGGCACAAACTGGTGACATGACATGCATTTGGAGCTTCCAGCTGGTATGTCTGGAGTAGTCTATGTTCATGGCCTGTGGTGAAAATACTGATCTGGCATTGGTTGCTGAGACTCATTCCATATTAGTCTGGGTGATACTGTACTACTGTAATAACTAAAAAAAAAAAAAAAAAAGGCAACCAGGCAGTATCACGTAAGAATGAGCATCATGCAATTCAAATTATTGGCTAAATTTGAAATTGGCTATTCAAATTCGGCTCACACGAAATCAAGTCTTCTCGAGGTGCACGTGTAACTTCACTATCCTCCCGCATTATTCACCAAGAGCAATCTGGTCCTTCAGCGAAAGGTTTACCTTTGCTTGAGGCAGGTGTAACTCAGACTGGTTTCCTCAGCATAGTCCTCACATGCACCACAGGAACTAGATCTCCCACAGCATGCAGAAGTTCCCACTGAGCAGGACCAGCTCCAACTTAGCAGGGCCAGCTGAACTGGCAGATGCCTTGGTGCTAACTAATCAGGCAGCTTTCACTCAAATGTTTGTCTCAATTTTTAAATGTTCCAGCACCCACCGCTTTCAGTACAGTCTTTAATAGTCCATTGCATAGCTCAACTTTCCCCTCAGCTGGTGCATGATGTATCCACCCTATGTCATGCTCTTTAGCCTAGGTGTCTAAGAGACTGTTTTGAAAGTGAGTGACTGTCCTAGCTGACTCAGAACTGGAAATAGCTGCAGCTCATGGTTGGCCTCTTTTTCTGTTCCACCAAAACCAAGACAGCAGATCACCTTCTCATAGAAGGAGATCAGGTTAGTAAAGCAGGATCTACCTCTCACGAACCAAGTCACAGCAGTAGTCAGAATCATATTTACGTAACAACAGGTTAAATAAGAAAGCCAAATCAGAACAAAAGTTACTCTAAACCAATCTAAAATGGAGTCCACATTGAAAGAAGTGACTGGCCAGATGTCTCCAGTATCACAAAGAGTGAGCACTCAAAGCCTCAGAGAAATGCTGACATGAATAACATTGTGACATGTTTTGACAGGGTTTTTTGTAAAAATCGATGAAAAATGCTTGATGCAAGTTTCTTTTTCTCATACCTTTGAGATAACATTAGAGTGGCTATAGGCTGATTGGTTCACTGGTAGGCATGGGTACAAGAAAACATGAGTAAGAATACATTAACATTTGTGAAACCAATATATTGAATTACCAGGCACAACAACTTGACATACTAGTCCTAAGTAAAAATTAAAACATTAGCAATAATTATAGCTTACAAGCTTTGGGGAAATAAACATTTCACCTAATCCTCAGATGATCCTAAACAAAATAAAATCATGTTAATTCCATATTTAGGTCAATAGACCAATTTTCTATGTACACTGGGACTCCCAAGATTTTAACCTAAAATTCAGTGTCAAAAATATTCCCTTCAAATCCAATGACGGGATAAGGGGCAATGGGTGGAAGTTGAGGCATAGGAAGTTCCATGTAAACATGAGGAAGAATTATTTCACTGTGAGGGTGACAGAACACTGGAACAGGCTGCCCAGGAGGTTTGTGGAGTCTCCCTCTCTGGAGATATTCAAGACCTGCCTGGATATATTCCTGTGTGATCTGGTATAGGTGATCCTGCTCTGACAGGGGTTGGACTAGTTGATGTTTCGAGGTCCCTTCCAGCCCCTAACATTCTGTGATTCTGTGTGATTCAGTGGTTCTGTGTGATTCTGTGTGATTCTGTGATTCTGTCCTAATTTGGCTCCAAACATCTCCAAAGTTCAGAACTACGGTTTTAGAAGGTTAAATCTGATGCATTCAGATTTCTCTGCATTTTACCAGTAGACCACGAATAGCCATAAATAATTCAGACTAAAATAGCCAATAAATCAGGGGTGAATTTTCTGACACAGTATTGTATTTGTCCATTTATAAGCTTAGTAGTAGATCTCCCAATTATTACTATAAATTAGAGACTTTCTGTTAATTAGTGGCTACCAGATGTCTCCCATGTTGTTTGCTCTGTACAATAGAAAAGCACAAAGAATCATGGAAAAATCAATGCAAACAAATGAATAAGAGAGAGAGTTTAGCAAGGCATGCTCCTTGATTCATGCCCAAATTTACAGTATGCTTTTTTTTTTTTTTAAATGAAACACAAATTACTGTGATTTATACTGTGCCTTGTACAAAAAAAACAACAGTTGCACGTAATTACATTCTGTCTGCTCTGCACACTGCTTTGCAAGAAGTCATCTGTTGACATTTGTTTATTTATTGCACTATTAGCTTATTTTGGTCTCTAAAAACTGTGGCACCCAGAATTACTGTTTATGTTGCTGTGGTCTCCACGTCAATAGCTGACTGTAATCCAAAGTCCTGTTCTTCCTCAGCAATTTCTTCCTTTTAAAGTGAATAATGAAGGGGGAGAAAACTTTTGCCTTGTTCTTGTTCTCCATATTGTGCACAAACTGGTGGAGGAGTGAAGGGCATGCTGCATGTCTTCTTACGAGAGGTTCAGCCCTGTTTTTCTCCACGTCTTTGCAAGAGTGACACCTGTTGCAATGCAGTAGGAGTACATCTGTAGAATGCAACATCTACCATGGAGGATCAACTGCAAATGAGAGCCATACATTCCTCCTTTAGAATAGCTCCAGTTTGATCTTATGGGCCGATCTCCCGTTTGCAGTTAGCACTCACATGGTGCTCCCTCAAAGCAGGCTTTCTCAGTTTTGTTTCATCTAAATAAATGCTGTGTAAGCACTCTGAAACCACTCCATAGTGCAAATCATCTGATGGTAACTATAGATAGTATGCATATTAACTTCAGGAGAGTACTGAACTGAACTAAAATACTGCCGTAGTTTTAGGCTATGGCTTTAAAAATTTGTTACAGATTTCGAGCAGAAAAGTAGAAAATGTAAATAAATCATTATTGGATGTAAAAAGGAGAGATACCTACTATAAGATTGGTTGTACCAAAACAATTTGGGGGCTTCTCGTCTCTTCTCTTCTTGCTTCATCGCTCTGAAGAGATACTAATTTGTTTCTGCTTGACCTTGGCTGCATTGTTTTGGTTCAGTCTAACAGCAACTTTTCTCTGCTCCTTTCTCCTTGTGGACAGGGGGAGAAGAGAGACAGCTTCTCTGGTCTTTTGACCAGGGGAGTTCTTGTGCTGTTTGTTGATTGTAAATATCTGTAAATAGCGTAAATCCTGTATATTTTGTACATATTCATTGCATTCCGTTGTAGATTGTCGTTTTGCCTGTAAATAGAGCTTTCAATTGCTTCCACCTGAGCTAGTCTGGCAATGTTAATGTTGGGGGAATTTCAACCCACCACAAATATTCATGTAGTTGTGCACTTTCCCATAGAGATTCTAGAAATCTACTTTTAGTGGCTGAGGGTGCTGGGGTTGTTTAGCAGTTCTGAATTTATAAAATTAATATGGCAAATGTGAATAATAATAAAAATATTAATGTTTTTATTAATATCAAAAATTGCCCAGAACTATTAAATAGGTTGGATGTAGGGTTGGAATATATATTTGCAGTGGGAATGTACAATACTTAGGCATTATAACAAAATTTAGCAGTATGGAGCAAACTGGGAGGAATAACAAAAAGAGAGAATTCCCCCATGCAAAATAATGCTCAGCCATGGAGGGGAGACGCGTCAAGAACTATTAAGCCAAGGAGGCAATGAATTAATTACTCATGAGAAGTTCTACCCCAAATAGGGGGTGCTGCTGCTCTATTAGCCATTGAGGGTTTTGAGGGTGCTCTCATGCGCCAGGCACAGCAGGTTGCCGGCAGGAAGGCCACACAGTCTTTGATGGCTGGTCAGGAGAACAGCAGCGATACAATGCGTTCAGTGAAGGGCTCCTGGGTAAACTGAGGCATGGCAAAAGTTCTAGTTGCAAGGGGAAGCAAGGCTTGGATCCTAAGGCTCGTGGCTTATCGGCTTGCAGTGAGTAGGGCTCGTGGCTTCTGTCCCAGGTCTTGGACCAGGCAACTCAAGGCAAGGCAGCTTCAAGCAAGGCAAAAAAGCAAGGCAGGTCCAAGCAGTCAAGGCAAGGTGACTACAGCTCAGCCTGTATTTATCACTTGCCCGAGATTCAATTGGGCCAATAGGGCAACTGAAGCCAGCAAACAGGGACTCTGCCAGGCTGTGGCCATAAAAGGCAGAATCATAGGCCTGGCTGGGGAGAAGCAGTGGCCAGTATACGTGCTCTTAGCCCAGAAGGAGGCTTGTTTACCAGATGTGTTGAGGTCTGTTCCTTTGTCCTTAGTTGAGAGGCATTCCATGTTTGGAGTATACGATGTCTAAGGTCTCTTCCAACCTAAGCCGTTTGATGATTTTATGAGTATAGAATGATTGTGCTCCAGGCATGTTCCTGTGTGTGTAACATCATATAGGCTATGATTATGCAGTCTGAGAAGGCAACAGGGTTGCAGAGCCTACACCCAAAGTAGCCCATCATGGTTTGGAATTTGTGTTTCCACTGTCACTTGTTTCTCACGGATCTTTGCATGTAATTGAATGGGTAGTTTATAAAACAATTGCCAACAGGTGATACATGATAAAGCCACCTAAGATGGAAATCACATTCTACACATGGGTTGTTCTGAACCAACACTGATAAAAACACAGGGGAAAGTTCACAATTTTGCCAGGGTAGACTGACATTTTGTTCTCAGCACTGCATGCCATCAGTCACAGTTACTTGATAAGGTGAGCTGACCACTCCATTTAGAGTGTCAAGGAAATGATTACTGGCTTTGGTTTGAAAGGAAAATAGCTTTATTATGAATGCATAATGTATTCTGACTCAAATGCCTGGGATGAATATCATCAGAGCCTTAGGTTCTGAGGGAATTTTGTCCCACAGTTCCCTTCATAAACACTATTGTTGCTTTGAGATCAGAGAATTCCCTCAAGCAACAACGTCATATATCTTTGCATACTTGCTACTGCATCCCTTATTTACCCATCTGAATCTTTTTCTACAGGTGATAGATGTTCTTTCAGTCACAGGAAAGATCAACAACAAAGGGTTGGTATATTTTTAAAGCAAAATAAGGCCATTTAATGTAATGTATTTATATACTATAGTATACATTTTCACTGTGCTTATACCTGGTGCTAGCAGCAGCATTTTTTCCTTTTAGCTCGCAGACTGAAACTGAAGTTAACCTTTCCTTGGATGCTTCATCAGCTTGCTGTAAGTCTGTTCAGCTCTTTTGCACGTAACGAATTCATTATTGTCACCTGAATTTTGCTCCAGAAGCAGGTAACAGCTTAAATAGGTATCATGTAATCTCTCTGGTTGCTGGCAGAGGAGAAAAAAATGGAAACTAATTCCGTGGCAAAACATTTCCAAAAAAAAAACCCCACAAACAACAAACAAACAAACAAAAACCCAACCAACCAAAGAAAACTCAAATGAAGGGAAGGACTAGGAAAGAAACAGTATCTCTGCACTGTATTGTAAACACTATGTGTTTGATTTCGTGTGAATCAGAAATACACACTTAGAGACAAAACTTGTTATTAAACTATAATCAATTGATTATGTAATTTAATTTTGGACCAAATGTCAGTAGAAAAGTTAATCTGTTTTGCTTTAAATGTGAATATTTTAATAATTTTGGGAAAGCTGTGTGAGATTATTCAAAATCATTTATGGAAGAATACATGCGCCTAACTGCATGAAGAATAATCATAGTATCATAGTATCAGTCAGGGATGGAAGGGACCACAAGGATCATCTAGTTCCAACCCCCCTGCCCCCTGCAGGGACACCCTACAGTAGATCAGGCTGGCCAGAGCCTCATCCAGCCTGGGCTTAAACACTTCCAGGGACGGGGCCTCAACCACCTCCCTGGACAACCCATTCCAGGGCTTCACCACTCTCATGGGGAAGAACTTCTTCCTCACATCCAGCCTGAATCTCCCCACCTCCAGCTTTATTCCATTCCTCCTAGTCCTATCACTACCTGATAGCCTGAGAAATCCCTCTCCAGCTTTCCTGTAGGCCCCCTTCAGATACTGGAAGGCCACAATTAGGTCACCTTGGAGCCTTCTCTTCTCCGGACTGAACAGCCCCAACTCCTTCAGTCTGTCCTCATAGGAGAGGTGCTCCAGCCCTCTGATCATCCTCGTGGCCCTTCTCTGGACACCCTCCAGCACCTCCATATCCCTCTTGTAATAGGGGCTCCAGAACTGGACGCAGTACTCCAGGGGGTCTCACCAGAGCTGAGTAGAGGGGGAGAATCACCTCCCTTGACCTGCTGGCCACACTTCTCCTGATGCAGCCCAGGATTTGATTGGCTTTCTGGGCTGCAAGTGCACATTGAAAGCTCATGTTGAGCTTCTCGTCCACCAGCACCCCCAAGTCTCTCTCCTCCGGGCTGCTTTCCAGCCAGTCCCTGCCCAGCCTGTATTTGTGCCTGGGATTGTCTCGACCCAGATGCAGGACCCCGCACTTGGTCTTGTTGAAGCTCATGAGGTTGGCTTGTGCCCACCTCTCCAGCCTGTCAAAGTCCCTCTGGATGGCATCCCTTCCCTCCAGCGTGTCCGCTGCACCACACAGCTTGGTGTCATCAGCAAATGATCAGATTTTCTCTAAGTTAGGACACAAGGAGTCATTCAGTATGTCTGCCTAATATATGGATTTCTGATAACATACTAAATTTATAATGAAGGTGAGAGTTTCTAGCATAATAATACCTACTGCTTGGCAGGCTTGCATGAGAATAAAAGCTAAAGCTTAATGCCCAAATTGATCTTGCCATGCACTACTGGAGCAGGACCAACCAGAGCTGTATTTCTGCTTTCCTCTTTGAATTACTTTCAGAATTCAAAGATTTTGTTTAACTAATAAAAAAGGGGGAAAGAAAAAAAAATGAACTAATATATCAATAGTAGTTTGTTTAGGATATAAGAGAATCTGTAAGAAATATCGAGCACAGAAATTCAATTACAGCTGCCATTAACAACCCGGCATATTACACTTGAAATAATCCACTCCTGGAGACAGTCAGGTGTATCACATTTATTACAGCATCTGAACAAAACAACAAAACCACAAGTGGAAAGTTGCAGAGAGGATAGGTTAAGCTAACGCAGTTTCCCATTCATTTTATATCCTTGTCATGAGGATGGACTGATGGGAGAAAAGCACACATTGTACTTCTCATTGTTCTTGCTTTACCCAGGAGAGCTGATTGTTTTCCGTCTCACAGATCTCTTAGGGGTTTACAGCTGATTTGTTTTCAAACTAGCAAGACAAAAATCTTTTCATTACATTTCAGCAGAAGATACAGAGAGAAAACCATTTGATACTGAAGTGTCCAATATTTTAAATTTCAAGCCATTTCAGACATCGTGTGCCATGCTTGGAAAAATATGTAAATGTGTATGTACTCATAACATAACACAAGTACAGTGTTGACTGCTGAAGATGTAGATAATGATAGTCTATTTTCTCATTTCTTGGTGCTTTTACTGCAGTTTAGAGTGATGTCCTCAAGATTGGTATTAATGTCCAAAAACTATGGCAGCTGAAGGCAGTACATTGCATTGATTTGTTTACTTTCATGTTTTTGCTGTAATGGACTTGATTTCCAGGGCAGCAGATTGAAACCAAGGTTCTGAGTGCTGCTTAAAGAGCAAAGCATCTGCAGAAAACACCTAGTTTACCACAGTTTACAGAAAAGGTCATTTTGTCATCCATTTCCATTTTCTGAAATGCACCATGCTGTGAGCTTCAGTGTCTACAGCATTACCTGATAGATAGACTCCTGGAACCACAGGATTATTTTAGTTAGAAGATACCTTTAAAGACCATCAAGTTCAAAGCCCTGCCATAGGCAAGGACATCTATCTCTAAGTCAGGTGACGCAAAGCTCTATCCAACCTGGCTTTAAATACTTCCAAGACTGAGGCATCCAAAAGTGGGCAGCCTGTTCCTTTGTCTCACCATCTTCATGTTAAAAAAAGTCCTCCTTATTCCTAGTCTAAATGAAACTTCTTTCACTTTAAAACCGCTACCCTTCTCCTGTCACTGCAGGCCCTAGTACAAAGGCTCTCTCCATCTTTCTCATATGTCCCTTTTAAGCATTAAAAGGCTGCAGTAAGTTTTCCCTGTAGCTTTCTCTTATCCAAGCTGAACACCACCAACTCTCTCAGCTTTTCTTCAAAGACGTGTTTCAGCCTTCTGACTGCTTTTGCGGCCCTCCTCTGGAACCCCTTTAGTGGGTACCTGTCTTTCTTACACTGGAGATGTCAGAGCTGAATGCTGTACTCTAGGTGGTTCTCCTCAGAGCAGAGTAGTGGGGGAGAATCATTTACCTTGATCTGCTGGTCAGAGCATATCTGAACTACAATGCCTGAGACATCTTACTCTGGAATAACGAGTCATGAAACCCAGCAAATTTGACCATACAAATATGCATGGGTGTAGAAAATCATAGAGGAAAACTGAAGCACATTTGGAGACTGAACTAGATTTCTTCCATTCCAAATAATGGTGACATATATTACAGTTTTAAGCAGCCACTGTCACATTTCTCACCTTCAGGTGAGATTCAGCCTCTTAGCTGTTCTCTGATCTGTGAAACAGAATCTTTGTTTATTTCTGAAAACATCCCTGTTTTCACTTTACATATTTATATATGGGAGAAAACAGTGTTTCTCAGATTTCACATGCAGTGCCTCCCAGGTGTCACATCTGTTTCCCTTTCTAGCTGGGGTTCTCACTACATCATACAAATTTTCATGTAAATTTCCCATTGATCACTTCTTCTGATATCTTGCTCATCACTTCATGGACTCATGGAATTTTTAGATTGTTCTTCTTTGATCCTGAAGTGATCACTAACAGCATGACAGAGGGAAAAGACCAAAACTGAGCTTGGCTCTCCATGCCCATCAAAGTCAGACTGCAACCTCTCAGAGACATACACCAATTGCTGTCCAAAAGATACAAAATACAGTCACAAATAATCTTCCATCATGTCATTCTATCAAATAAATGGAAGGAGATAACAAAAGAGATTCATGCATATATGTGGACCAGAGTTTCTTTGCTAGCATGGCATTTTGTCTCAAATAATTAAAGCCATGCCTGTAATCTGCCACAGCAGAGTGCTTTGTGTGCCCGCTGCTCTCAGGCTGCAAACAGATTAACATAAGAGAGCAGCTCCAGTCTCACACGTAGGTGGCACGTTGAAGCTCTTTTTCCTTCATCAAAACAAAAAAAATCCCAGATAGAGACAGATGCAACAGCTACTCCACACAGTGGGAAATAGAATGGGCAGCTTTGTAACTCCTAGCTCTTGTGTCTGTCCTGCATAATATCTGTTCATTACATTTGCACAGGATCAGCCCTTCAGCAGATGCTGTTTGGAAACAAATTGTTCATCTCCTGCAGCAGTTACAAATAAACCTGGATGAAACCTGGAACTTTAAATGGTGGCATTTTCTTATTGTTCTCTGCTTTGGAACCCTGACCCTGCTCTGTTCTGTTGTTTTTGTTGTTTTGGGGTGTTTTTTTTTAATCTGTAGCACTGGAAACTTCCAGAAAAGTATGCTTCATTATTTACATTTAAATAAGCAACTATGGATTTAGCTGAAGTGCTGGTCAATACGATAAATTAATAATGTCCAATTCCAAACCATCTTATTTTAATAAGAAAATAAAATATCCAGGATTACTTGATCTTGCTGTGAAACCATAAATGCAACGGCACTTGCCTAAACCCAAAAATCTAGTGCCTTAGAGGATGAAAAGTGAGCTTCCAGGATCACATGCATTGAATATAAACTTGAGATTTTCAGAATCAGCTATGATTTCCCCTTGCAATATATTCTGCTCTATTATAGCAGGCTTGCACCGAGCTCCATCTTAAGGAACTTCCTCATTACTGGGTTCCTATGAACTGCTCCTTTCCTATTTGGAACAGCGATATCAGCAGGCAGACCCTAGTTATTAGCTGACAGTCATAATGTTTTCAAGAGAAAGTGCAGAAGGTCTGTTTCAGAGTATTATTAGGCTTCAACTGAAACAATCTCATCAGATAAAACAGGCAGTGCTGCTCCTAGCAGAGCTTGAGAGAAGGCATTGCTAGCTATACAACAATCTTCAGCTGCTTCTCTTTCTCAGAATCTGCACAGTAAAATAACGCCACTAAAATCATAGAAGGGAGGCTTATTTCATTACTCCTGACTTGGAGACACTGGACCAGACATTGTGCTTTCCACTTGCTTCAATTTTTTTTTTTTTTTTAGCAGCTGCTAAAGGCCAAAGCAAAGCATTTTTTTGATTCATAGCAACTCACTGTCACTCTGTACCTAAAAGCTTAAGGCAAGTCATCTCTATGTCAGAAAATAAGAGTACCATTAATACAGAGACTTCCACATCTTAGCTGTCAGTAAATTCAGTTTGTGCTTTCTGGCTAAACAAAACCTTATTCATCTCTTCCTTTAAGCCTTGTCATACGCAGTGTGTTCCCAGAAAACCCTGCAGGCCAGTCTCCCTAACAGCTCTATGCTTGGAAATACCAGTGATGTTAATTGCAGCATGGCATCATATTTATTTTATGGCTTCTAGACACACTACACACAGGCAGACAATGTATCAAGATTTCAGACACCACGGAAGATGACAAGTGTAAGAATGCTAAGAGTACAGTTATGTTACTGTGGGCTATGTCTGTGAGCTGAAGCCCAGTCCACAAAGCTGTGATCAGGTGGTGAGCTGATACCAGAGTTTTGTCCCAGATTCACTCAAATGTATACATACCTCTTAGTGACAGCAGAAGTTGTGTTTTCAAGTTTGGCAGGAGAAAGCATAAATATCGATATTTTATCCATGTAACTCAAATTCACAGGGCTGGTATGAATCTCGGTGATCAGTTTCTCAGAGATGGCACTAAAATAAAGCCGGTGATAACAACGCAAAGAAAATGACTCCAAAGTTGTGCTGAGTGTAGCTTTGCTAGAAGAGCGAAGCGTGCTTCTGAATCACAATCACACAGAATCACAGAATTTCAGGGGCTGGAAGGGACCTCGAAAGATCATTTAGTCCAACCCCACCCTGCCAGAGTAGGATCACCTACACCAGATTACACAGGAATGCATCCAGGCAAGTTTTGAACATCTCCAGAGAAGGAGACTCCACAGTCTCTCTGGGCAGCCTGTTCCAGTGTTCTGTCACCCTCAAGAGTGAGAAAGGTTTTCCTTATGTTCACATGGAACCTCCTATGCTCCAGCTTGCACCCATTGCCCCTTGTCCTATCATTAGACATCACTGAGAAGAGCCTGGCTCCATCCTCCTGACACTCACCCTCCACATATTTATAAACATAAATGAGGTCACCTCTCAGTCTTCTCTTCTCCAAGCTAAATAGCTCCAGCTCCCTCAGCCCTTCCTCATCATCATCTTTGTGGCTCTGTGCTGGACCCTTTCTTTCCTGAAATGAGTGGGCCAGAACTGGACATAATATTCCGGACGTGGCCTCACCAGGGCAGAGTAGAGGGGAAGGAGGTCCTTTCTTGAAACAGTAACCACACCAAATCTAATACACCCAGGATACCATTGGCCTCTTGGCCACAAGGACACATAGCTACCTCATGAAACTACAATGCACTATACATTAAATTGCTTCCTTGGAGCAATACCAAGTATAAATTTTATCTCTGAACCAGAAAACTTCCACTCTCTTTGTGCAATGGTGAAGACAATATGAGTTGCAAATTATGACTGCTTCCCTTCCCTGTTCCCCATTTTGCCCCCTGAACATTCATGCAATGATTCATCTCCCTTGGTCAAAGGAATAGAGAAAGGACAGATTAAAACCTTTCTCTTTCTCCAACCACATGCTCTGTTCTGAAGCAGGCTGCATAGAAATAGCATTTCTGGGCAGGCAGTAGTGTCAAGGAACAGCCAAGCTCCTTGACTTTGCATTCCATACTTCCCAGCTCTTGCTGGTTTATTTCAGTCTTACTTTCCTTGTAGCTGTGATATGAAAGGAATGAAAAAAACCTGAACTCAAGCATTTGGCAGTAACATTTAATATTAAACAGCAATATTGAATTTCAAAATTTCTTCTGTTTTTCCTAGGGAGAAAAATTGCAAATGATTAAATAAGGATATCTCACAATTTCCAGCTTTTTATTTACTTAATAGTAAATTACTATTTACAATTTACTAAAATAGCAATTATCTGAGGTGACAGAATTGCTTCTATACGTGCTGCTGTTTACCTGTCAGTTATTTTAGACTAACATGAGGTGTAAGAATTATTATATGCATTATTGCAGCTAAATATTTGCAATTTTTTCTTTAATCATAGTACAACAGCCTTGCTTCTACTCACAGTTTTTCTTGAAGTCAGTGAAAATCACCATTAATATAAAACCCAGGAGAATTCAGGCAAGCTGTTTCAGTAACCTTTCACAGAATCACAGAATGGTCTGGGTTGGAAGTGGCCTCCAAAGGTCATCTAGTCCAACCTCCTCTGCAGTAAGCAGGGACATCCTCAACTAGATCATGTTGCCCTGTTGAGGCTGACCTTGAATATCTCGAAGGATGGGGCCTCGACGATCTCCCTGGGTAACCTGTTCCAGTGTTCCACTACTCTCATGGTAAAGAACCTTTGACACATTGAGAGTTGTCTTTCTTACTGAAATATAGAAGAGAGTGAAACTTCAAGTGTGTTTAGTAGCTAACAACTTGACGTTCTGAATAGACGTGTCAGGATACGATGAAAATGCTTCTGATTAATTCCAGAAAAACGCATTTTCCTTGAACGCTGTATTCAAAGCAGCATTTTTGAGAGTTCTACACATAAAAATAAAAATAAAATTAAAAAAAATGGAGGCATCCTCTGATTCTGGAAACCTATATTCATTTTATTGAATGGTCTTGCACAGTGTATAGAAAGTTGAAAAAGACTCAGTTTGCTGTTTTTCAGCAGATGTATTCTGGTGTAGAAAGAAACATAATAACAGAGCTGTTTGAAATAGAGAGTATTTTATTTGCCTATTTTACATTTGCTTTTGCTGTGGAGAGATTGGCTCTTAACCCATAATAAGTACTAAATTTTAAATGATTGAATGCTTCTGCTTTCTTTCCATTTTTTATCCCTTGTTGAGCTATCTCTTAACAGTGTGGAGGAGGTAATGCCTCAAAAATGGCAATTAAGCAACAACGACAAAAAATTGAATCTATTTAGAACTTTGAAAACAGAACATGTCTGCCTCCTTTCATCTTGCAATGCAATAAAAAAAGAATGTGATATTCAAGAGGGTGTTTCCTTCTTAGGAAGAAGCAATGCATAAATGAAAGGAAAAAAAAAAAAGAAAGTGAAATAACTTCTAGCAATGATTTGACTGCACTGCAACATCTGACGTTACCATCCTTAACATCCCAAGCTCCTTCTGGGTTACTAATTGGGAGGGAAATTGCCCAGGTGCCCAGGAGAGCCAGTGGCATCCTGGCTTGGATCAGGAATAGTGTGGCCAGCAGGACAAGGGAGGTTATTCATCCCCTGCACTCTGCACTGGTCAGATCACACCTTGAGTACTGTGTCCAGTTCTGGGCCCCTCAATTCAAGAGAGATGTTGAAGTACTGGAACATGTCCAGAGAAGGGCGATGAAATTGGTGAGGGGCCTGAAACACAAGCCCTATGAGGAGAGGCTGAGAGAGCTGGGGTTGTTTAGCCTGGAGAAGACGAGGCTCAAGGGAGAACTCATTGCTCCCTACAAATACCTGAAGGGAGGTTGTAGCCAGGTGGGGACTGATCTGTTCTCCCAGGCAATCAGTAACAGAATGAGGGAACAGTCTCAAGTTATGCCAGGGAAAGTTCAGGCTGGATATTAGGAAGAAATTCTTCAGAGAGAGTGATTTGCCATTGGAATGGGCTGCCCAGGGAGGTGGTGGAGTTGCCAGCCCTGGAGATCTTCAAGAAAAGACTGAATGGACTTAGTGTCATGGTCTAATTAATTGGATGGGGCTGGATGATAGGTTGGAGTGAATGATCTTCCAACCTGGTTGATTCTATGATTCTATGCTCTGAGTTTAAATTGATTAATAAGTGATAAAAAGGCTAACTGCAGACACAGAGTTACTGAGCAACTATGGACGTTAGCAGCAGCTTGTTTAATTCTGACTCTGTCGTCTGACATAGCAAAACATCTAAAACATCAAAACTTTTGCCCTGTCTATAAAATTTGTCAGCATTTCTACCTGAATATTAAGGCAGGATATTTGTCTTTCAGGTTTTCAGACAATGTCTCTTTCTTCTCTCTGTTCACTAGATTAATAGCATACCAGGTTGGAAGGGGCTGCAAGGATCATCTAGTCCAAAAGGGTAAAGCATTATGGCCCCCAGAGTGATGCAGACTATGGGATTTTGTGCCAAAGAGTAGGCAAAACAGATCCATGGAAGAAGTAATTGAAACTAAGGCTCATCAATGAATAATCAACTCCAAAACCATTTCCTTAGGATGTTGTGGAGGAAACCACTGGTGTAACTACTGCTGTAGAGTTTATCCACTACAGTAGCATCTTGCCTATACTGATATTCATCATGTCTAATTGTAAGTTTCTCCAGACAGTCTGAATATTTGCATATGTAAAGTTATTACTTAGAGAAATGCTGACTGACAAAACAAACTATGCCTCATGCAGACACTAAAGAATATCTTGCTCCTGAAAGTTTGTCATCCTGATCCAAAGAGAGCTGGAGTGGGCTCAGAATGGTAATTCAAGCTAATTCATTTTTATTATTATTTTACTTGAATGCAACTTGATCTGAATGAAAAGAACCAATTATTTTAGCTGGTTCATACCTATCTGTATTTCCAAGAGGATGGAGTCAGGCTCTTCTCAGTGATGCCCACTGACAGGATGAGGGCCAATGGGTGCAAGTTGAGGCATAGGAAGTTCCATGGAAACATGAGGAAAAAAAAAATTCACTGTGTGGGTGACAGAACACTGGAACAGGCTGCCCAGGGGGTTGTAGAGTCTCCCTCTCTGAAGATATTCAAAACCCACCTGGATGCATTCCTGTGTGATCTGGTACAGGTGATCCTGCTCTGGCATGGGTTTTGGAATAAATGGTCCTTTGAGGTCCCTTCCAGCTCTTAACATTATGTGATCCTCCAAAGAAATGAGGCACCTGTATGGAAGTGTGAGGATAGTGCACCAACGATGGCTGGTAGGAATTTAGCATTTGTGTACACAGATGCTTGAATGGTCTGCTAATGGGACATTGCCTGCTGTGCTCTGGTTCTTTCAAAATAATACATGTGCAGCAGGAATGAGGAATTCTGCTCTAGGATATAATGAAATGGAAATCAAATGAATAATCTGGAAAATATTGTAGCTTCAACAATTAGATCTGTGCGATACAACATTTATTCTACAAGGTAGGAAGAAGAGTGAGAGAATTACAGTCTGCAGAAAATGCCTTCAAATTGCAAACTGAAAAAGAACTACTTATGTCATCCACTTTAAATCCAAAATTTCATGATGGCATTCCTTCTCTGCATCATCTGTTATAACTATTATTTATCCACATACCCCTAAGAATCAGCTTAGTGTTTGATGAACAAATATAAAAATGTGTCTCTGCTCAAGAGAGCTCACAAGGGAAGAAAGCACAGAGTGAATATTGCTTTAGAGTGCTTGTCTTTGCAACCTTAATGCTTTTTATCACAGAAGCTTATGTGTAATAAAAAGTGAAGCTTGAAAGTACATTGCAGTGACGTTCTTTGGATGTCATCAAAATATTATCCTCATTTTATGGGTAATATCCATAGAGAGGGCTCTATAGCTTTGTGCTTAAAATGTTAAGTGTCAAGAAGCTTAGGTTGGAATGAAATGGTGATCTATTCAGCAATTCCTAAATGACATTAAAACCCAACCACACTCAACATCCTACTGCCTGATTTACAAAACTCATCCAGCCCTAACTTTATGCCTCTAAGGTCCTGCAAACTCTGTAAGGGCGGAACCCTGAGGTTTCTGCTGAATCACTTGAAGATCAAGACCCAGCTACAGAATCTGAAAACTAAGATGATTGGGAAAAGAGGAACAAAAAGGAACAACTATCAGACAATTGAGTGGGGCTGTAGTATCAGTTATCTGAATTAATTATCTGTGATTTCAGGTACATTCACTGGGCCTTTTTTAAACAAGTACTTCTACAATATTTTACTAATAAAAATGAGGTTTCCTAGAATCACAGAATGGTTTGGGTTGGAAGGGACCTTAAAGGTCATCTAGTTCTAACCCTCCTGCTCTGGGCAAGAACACCTTCTGCTAGATCAGGTTGCTCAAGGCCCCATTCAGCATGGCTTTGAATCCTTTCAGAGACAGATCATCCACAACTGGGCATTCTGTCCCTGTGTCTCACCACCTTCACCCTAAAAATTTTCTTCTCCATTTCCAGTCTGAATTTACCTTCTTTCAGTTTAAAACCATTTCTCTTTATCCTGTTCCTACAGGTCTTGGTAAAAAGTCTCTCTCCACCTTTCTTATAAGCCCCTTATTATATTACAATATTTACAAGTATTATAACATTTATAGTGTACTGAAAGACCACAGTAAAGTTGCCCTGAAGCTTCTCTGTTCCAGGCTAAACTAGATCAACTCTCTCAGCCTTTCTTAATATGACAAGTACTCCACCAGTGTTCCCGGGTCCTTCTCTGCAGTCAATCAATTCATCGTTCAGTCTGTACTGATACTGGTGATTACCTGAACCTAGATTACCTCAGTCTTGCAGTTGGCCTTGTTGTAATTCAGGAGGTTCACACTGGTCCAAATCTCAAGCCTGTCAAGTTCCCTCTGGATGAAAACCTTCCTTCAAGCATCTCAACTGAACCACTTAGCTTGGTGTTTCCAGGACAATTGCTCTTTCAGGAAGGGAAGAAGTAACAGAATACAGAATTAACCAGGTTGGAAAAGAACTTCGAGATCATCAAGTGCAACCTATCACCCAACACCATCTAATCGACTAAATCATGACACTAAGTGCCTCATCCAGTCTCCTCTTAAACACCTCCAGTGATGGTGACCCCACCACCAACCTAGGCAGCACATTCCAAAGGCAAATCACTCTTTTTGTGAATAATTTCTTCCTCATCTCCAGCCTAAACCTCCCCTGGTGCAGCTTGACACTGTGTCCTCTTGTTCAGCCACTGGTTGTCTGGGAGGGGACCAACCCCCACCTGGCTACAGCTACCCTTGAGGTACTTGTGGATGGCAATAAGGTCTGCCCCAGCCTCCTCTTCTGCAGGCTAAGCAATCCCAGCCCCCTCAGCCTCTCCTCACAGGGCTTGTGCTCCAGACCTCTCACCGGTTTTGTTGCCCTTCTTTGGACATGTTCCAGTACCTCAACATCTCTCTTGAATTGAGGGGCCCAGAAGTGGTCACCGTACTCAAGGTGATGCCTGACCAATGATGAGTACAGGGGATGAATAACCTCCTTTGTCCTGCTGGCCACACTATTCCTGATACTGGCCAGGATTCCACTGGCCTTTTTGGCCACCTGGGCACACTGCTGGCTCATGTTCAGGTAAGGATAAAATAATCTTTACTGTAACCTGGCAAGCTCTGATGCAGAATATTTTTCTGAGAATCTGATGTGTTTGTATTTTCTTTTGTGTTTTTATGTACATTTAATATTTACGTTAAAAACAAAACAAAACAAACCCATATCGTACATTAACTGTGCTATCATCAAAGGCTACAGCCTGTGAAATTCTTAGAAGTGGCACTCATGCACCAGCAATTTATTTCACCTGTAGGAGAGAAATGCAATGGGAGAGTAATTTTCTGCCAGTATGTTTTGTTGTTTATCAGGCAAAATGAATAACAGTATGGGAGATGAGTAGCATAATTTCAAGGACTGACAATCTGAAAAGTTGGACCACCGAACCAGAATAACTCAACTTTACAATAAACCTTGACTGAGTTTCCCATTTTTTATAAACCAGCTAGATAGGGTATTCCCTGGTTTCCTTCTGTGAATTCTGGGGTATTCACAAAAAGCTGATCAGGATGGAAAACTCACCAAGGTTTTTTGAGAGGCTACCAAGTGAATGCAAGAGTGAGGAGAAGGCTTGAAAAGTTTAATATTTTCTGTTAGGTCAGTAAAACACATACATTGGAAATGCAGTTTGCTCAATCTGACTGAAAATGGACATCTAAAAACAAATTGTGAACTGCAGAAAAATCATTGTCTATATGTGTATACATACATATATATATATATATATATATACATACATATATATATATAAGGAAGCAAGGACATCCCCAACTAGACCAAGTTGCTCAGAGCCTCATCAAGCCTGTCCTTGAATGTCTCCAGTCATGTGGCTTTCACCACCTACCTGGGCACCTCCTCTGGACCCACACCATCAGGTCCATGACCTTCTTGTGGTAAGAATCCCAGAGCTGAACACAGCTCCAGGTAAGATCTCACCAGAATGGAGTAGAGTGGCAGGATCATAGAATCATAGAGTGGTAGGAGTTGAAGGGGATCTCTGGAGATCATGGAGTCCAACCCCTTGCCAAATCAGGATCACCTAGGGCAGGTCACACAAGAACACACCCAGATGCATATTGAAAGTCTCCAGGGAAGAAGACTCCAAAACCTCTCTGGGCAGCCTGTTCCTCTCTCAATCCACTGGCTGTGCAGGAGGGAGGTTATTGAGGAGCAAAGAGTGAATAAAAACATCCTGTACACAACTACCCCAATCTTTACACTACCTATTGCCTCACTGGGAATGATTTGACAGGTTAAGGGGAAACCATGGCGAAAATAAGGGAGGTTTGGACTGGTGGGAAGTGAGGATGGGTGTGCAGTGAACAGATGTGTAACTTTTTTCCTCAGTGCCTAAATTAGAAAACAGAAGTTTTCTTTGAACTGCCAAAAAAATCAGCTTCCTGAACTTGAATCATATTTGTCCATAACAGTACAGAAGTAAAATTTCTTTTGGATTGTAAAGTGTACTTCTGGGTTTCCATTTCATCTTTCTTGCTTTTCGTTGTTCTCACCTCTCTTGAGTAATTCCTTGAGACCTGTGGAAATGGACATTAAACTACCATGAGAAGTTTTCTATTCCTCAGTCATTTCTTGATTTGGAGTGTTTTTTTCAGGGAGGGAACTGTGGGCAATAACTCTTGACCTGAAATTATACAATATCTCGTGTTACTTTTATATGGGGTTGAGAAGCATCAGTTACAGTTGCCTTTCTTTACTGAGTAGGCAAACATGGGACAAATCCATAATCCTTGCTTCAAATACAAAAGGTCTGCACTGTCCCTGCTCTGTTCCAAACTCCCACTGCTTTACGAAGCAGAATTGAAACAGAAAGGTTCAGAGTATGCACACAACCAAAACAAACCTGGTTTTTATGTCAGAGGTCTTAATTCCTGAGACACCATGCTGCCTTTTGAACAGAAGGTATCTCTGCTCTTGGAGAAGGACTGGCTCCACAGCTGATGTGTCAGCCTGTGCAGAGGGAAGAATGGTCTAATTCAGTAAATCTGGTCTTGATATTTTCTTGCTAAAAGCATTTCTCAATATGCGCAGCTCCCTTTTGCCTCTGTATGGAAGAACAGAGAATGCTGGGCCTAAGGAAGTTCCAAGTTTAGATCCTCAACCCTCATTCACAGTTCAAGTATTACTTTTTATAAAGTTTTTGTAACAGATTCAGCCTCTCACTGGGATAGAAAGGGTTTTTCTCCCTATTCCAACATCTAGGACACTTGTTAGAGATAGGCAAGCAGCTAAAATAAGTACTGCATCATTCTGCCAAAATGCTTATAATGTAGAAGACAAGAAAACAGATGCTCACAGGCAGGCAGGGGAGGACAAGGTAAGAACAAGACATGGCTGGGCACTATGACAGGACAGCTGTCTTTATGAAGTGTTTTCAAGGAGTCCTTGGAAATTTGAATTTTAAGAGAATGTAATTCAAAACAGATCCTTGAAGATATTTACAAACAGTCTCTTTGGGGCATGAGAAATGGAGCAGGGTGAAAAGCAAACAAAGCAACAAAAACTACTACAGATACTAAAGTGTTCACTGGAATAAAGAGTTGGTGGGAGGAACAAATGAAAGGTGACAGCTGAATGGCTGCCTAAGCAAAATGCCCAGCTCAAGGCAGAGCACATCTCAGCTGTGCATATTCTAGGCGAGGTAACAGAACATCAAAAGCATAAATGGTGCATGGGCAATGCACTGTTGAATGGGACATCAAGTACAAGACTGAAACAGTATTAGCATTTCTTCCTATTTGAGGATAGTGTAACAAGATAACAGTATACTCTGCATAAGCACAATATTGAGCCAGAACACTAAGTCTTGCTTCATTTCACTCAATTTTTGGTTTACTATTTTGTCAACACTGTGAGATATCCAGACGGTGCTGCTTGAGGAATATTTGTGTGGTCAGGTGCTTTGCAGAACATAGAAAATTAAAACATTAGCTGAATTTCCTTTTAAAAAGTTTGATCAAAACTTCATTATTGCTGAAGTGACAATGGGAACCATAAGCCTGAGAAGAATTGTGCTCTGCACCTGTCTGACATTATCCTCCATCTAGTCCCTACCTGCAGGGTTAGAATGTTCAAGAGAAAACAAAACAAAGCAGACAACAATAAAAAAAGATACAAAGGGCATATAATTTCATAATACCTAAATTGCTGTTAGTGCTATTTATAAATAATTCAAATTAAAATGAGAGCCACTGCAGACAGAACTGTAGTTTGTTTGCTGTCACCCACCGGCTGGTGAATCTAGCATGGAGCTATAGCAGCTGCTTATCAGCTTCAAACCCAGAGGGTCCATTGTTATTGCTATTATTGTCATTACTACAATTCTCACCTGGATACTTGCCACTTGCAAAATGTGGGGTTTGGCAATTTTTTTTTTCTCCAACTCTGTGGCAGTTTAGGCTGAGCGCCTCCTGTTGCTGCCACATCAGTTACACCTCCAGTGTCCAGAAGGTCCAACCCAGTAGGTGGACACAGGAAACAGAGTATTTCTACCCATAAATCCTGCACCCTATAAATTCATCTGCAAAGTCATTCTCTTCCCTCTCTGCTCCCATGGGAGTTGCTCCCTATTGGGTAATGGTAGGGGAGTATCTCAAGGCCTCTTGGGCCTGGCTGGGCCTAATGCCTAGAGAAATGGGGGGTTGGGGGGGGACACGGACGGACAGTCTGAGACCTGGCCAGCCTAAGACTACCCTAGCAGTGGGGGGTGGAGGAAAAAAGAGCTTTTGGGGTTTTGGGTACACCCTTAGGTGGGGAGAAGGAAAGTGTTGGGGGCCTTTGGGTATGCTATAAGGGCTCTGTATACTTTGGGATATCTTTGCCACTATGCTTTGCAATTTCTGTAAAACACAAGTTGCTTCTTTTCCATGTAAACTTCCCATCACTTCCCAATCCCTTTGTGTGAGTGTCATTATTTTGTCCCTCCCAGCGCAACAGTGTATCTGTCTGGCCTCAACCAGGGCAAACTGGCACACCAGAATTTTCTCCACTGACAACTGGGACATTCATCTATAGTCTGACACAAACTGCATGTTCTTCAGAGACAATGCTGATGACCCTGAATGCAGTTATTTTTACATAAAATATTAGGGATGAAATTCCACAGGAATATTCTTGTATTTGTATGTCCTTGTATTGCCATTGTCTGAAAGACAAGCTTCTGAAGATAACGTATCTCACTTCACTATCTGTTTGAATCAATACAAATGTAACGCCCCCTCTAATTAAATGCAAAATACTCTTGCCAATGTCCCACTCATTTCTACCCATCAGGATTTGACTTTGAAATGCTTCTGGAAATAAGTTTTTTCATCACATTTCAGATCTGTATGGACCCTTTACTCCCTGCACAGGCAGGAGGCAAAATAATACACACACACACAAAAACCCCAACCCAACACAAACAACTCTGGGTTGAGAAAAAGAGTTTACTGAGATGATACACGACACAATTGCTTTAACAAAAGCAGAAGCAGCAGCAGAAGCCAGCAGTAGAATGTTTCCCCTCACTTAAGCATGCAGCATCCAGCACAGCAGAAAAGACCAACACCCCAGGACAGGAACCAGAAGCCGCGAATGGAACAGAAAGCTTCTCATGTTACAATCTGAACTTCCAGCCCTGGGATGCTTTGCTCCAGCCAGCACTTTCATTTTGAAGCTGACATGAGGGCAGTGTGGTATCGAATATTCACATCACCAGACTCAACCCATGACAGCTGCATACACAAAGTTGCAAAGCTAAGGCTAAATGAGCAGTGCACTTTTGCCAGGCCCAACTGCTAAAGAAAGAAAATGGGAACAGAAAGGCTCTGTCGCAACACGGAGAAAGTTGTGTTGGAAACAGTCATGGGATGGGTATAAAGAGGAACAAGAGTTAGCTGTAAAAATAAAATATTCCAAGGAACAGCTTCAGAGACCTCCCTTGCTCTCATTCATAGAATTGTTAGGGTTGGAAGAGATGAGTAGAGGGAGAGGAGCTGCAAAAATGTCTACCAAGTGGTTTCCTGCTTGAATGGGAATGAAGTCAGCCAACTGGTGGCAAAAGTTTGCTTCTTCTTCTTCTACTCACGGAACATATCTTGCTAATAGTCCAAGCAGAATAAATAGACTTTCTTTATACAAATAGGAAAAGCCAGGGAAGAGGAGTGACAGGCAAAAAGGTAGAATTGAATCAAAGCTTTAAGTGCTTTTAAACACTTTTCTATTCATAATCACATCAAAATCAAATGAAATATTTGTCAAGAATGTACATAATATTTATGAGGAAAAGGTGTACCTTTGTAAGAAGTGTTTTCCCCTAGAAATTCTAGGAATTTTACTTGTCTTTTAAAATACAAAAGCTTCAATTACTGTGCTAGCAGACCTTGCCAGCATTATAAAATCAAAGCTGACTTTGAACAGTAAAATATAGGCTACAGAATGCACAGTAGAGTTTCTTGGGTTAGATTTATAACTTCCAAACTAGGGTCTATCTTTTAGCTATTTGACAGTTGTCTGGAAGATATTCTCTTCCTCCAGCATCAAAAAGGGAGTGTTCAGTTAATGTTTCAAGGTCCTGACTCCAGGTTTTTCATTTCTCTCTCTCCTAGGAACAATTACTATCTTGGGAATTATGGATTTCCCCCAACCCCTCACAGTAGTAGACTCAAATGCTAGAGCCTAAATCCAACAAAGTCCTTTCCAATTGTACATGATTAAAAGAAGATAAAACTCAAAGCAGGATGTTCTGAATGGGAAAACTAAATTGGTTAAATCACTTATACTGCTAAAATAGTAGCTAAGAAAAAGTAGGATCTTATTCTCTCCTGCATTATCAGGACTTTTATACTCACATTAGGTACTTCTCAATCGACTTCTGGATACTTTTTTATCATGAAGTCATAGTATTTTACAACAACTATTCCTAGTTATTAGGTTAGTGGTTTGGAAACATGAATTCCTGAGTTTTGATTCATTTTCTCACAACTTTCTGCTTGGCATTGGACATGCTTGCTTTATTTCAAAGGAAATTTCAAAGAGAATACTTTCTTCCAAAGAAATGGGAAGGGAGTGGCCTTTGGAGGGTTCCCTAGAGATCAAAGAGGGTGAAAACACTCTCTTCAATGGGACTTGTGCAGCGATCATTGATGACTACTGCATCATGTTTAGCAGGCTGACTGCTAGAGGAAACAAGGAAGGGAGAAGGTGGGATCAAAGAATGGAACTACAGGGAGTCTAAGTGGGGCAGTGCCAAGCATGCATGTGAATTTTCCCCGAAGCAGTGAAATGGCTGTTTTACGACAGCTCTGTATGCAGCATCATGCTACAGAGGGACAGTAAGTGATTGATGAGAAAGAGCATAAAAGGAAAGTAGTTTCAGTCCTCACAACTACCAGGTGGTAAATTTATCAGGCTGGTGGTCTTAACACTCTCTTTTAAAAATAGAACTATGTTGCTGGGTTGTTGGTTTTTTTTTGCTGTGCTATCATCTCTTGCACCCAAACTTGAGTAGTGCCCTCATCATATATATAAGATACGAAAATGCCTATGGCATGTACATTACAGAGCAGCACTGTTACTACAGCACCACAACCCTTTTGCATTCTATGAGTCAGTCAGGGAATTCTGATGATCTGAACTGACAGATGTGAACCCCTCCTACATTGTTAGGGATGAAAGTCTGCATAATTAAAACCCAATTATTCCTTCGTAGGCATTATGACTGAATATTTTAAAGAATTCATTTGCCTTTGGAACCAAAGAACTTGTGTTCCTAAATAATTTTGGGGCTTGTAGAAATCTACATATGGAACTTACAAACTATTTTAGCCATGAACATTTTTTAACACACACTTTTCTTCAAAAAACCCAAAAAACACAACAACAATCTAACATTTATTTTCTAACCTACATTTCTGCTAGCTCCATTCATAATAATATCAGCAACGTTCCATCTAATGTTCTGAAAATGGTCTGCAGCATTCAGTTCCTGCTTCCACTCTTCTCGCTCTCTTCGGATGGAAATGAATATCCTGATGCTTCATTTTCATGACAAAGACCATCGAAGAGAATAATACCAACTGTCTTCTCCTGACATTGAATGAGGAAAGTAAGGAGAATAGGGTGAAAATAGCCCATTTCTCACTCACATTTTAGCATCCTTATCAACAGGAATCCACAGAGAGCTTTTACAGAGATGATATTGGTATGCATCATGTTCAGCAGGGCAAGTGTTGCATGAGTTACACTTCAACAACCTTTTCTATATCTGCAGTACCAACATGTATTCAGATATGAACAAGAGAGTCCTGCTGCAGAGAACAATGAAATATGATTACATTTGTCATAACTGCAATATACCTTAACACCTTATGACAAATTAACAACGAAAAAAAGTTCCTTCTGCCTTTTCCTCCTGTAGAATGATGTGAAACTGCCATTTTTAAACAGAATTCACTGTAGCAATCCAGTGTGCCAACCAGCTGTAACAGGTTTGAGCTCAGAAAATCCATCTTCAAGGTTGTGCTGCCTCTTGTACAACTACAATGACTTATATGAGAGCAGAGAGAAAGAATAGGAACTCTCTCTTGGTGCTGCCAAAATTTTGTGCATAGCATTAATTACTTTTATTGAACACTTTTAAGAAGGAAGCAAAACATTCAGTACCAAGTTGAGTTTAATTGTTTGCTATTCCATTTTTTTTCTTTACCATTATTTGTTTGTGTCTGCAGTTAACACTATGCACTGTGTAAAGTGTGCAGCTTTCTCTGTTCTGCAAACTGAGAATAACTTGGAAGCCCATGACTGTGCTTTGACTGGAGTATAAAAGCTCAAATGATAACAGACTGAGATTCCTCCCCCTCCCTTTTTCTAGTAAGGTAAAAACAAACAAGCAAACAAAAAGGGTAAGGGAGAGGAGAGGTAAATTCATGAAAGAAATAGTCTGGAATCAGTTTGGAAGTAGAAGAGGTAAATTTTTAAAGAAAATATATATATATAACAATAACAGGGAGGGTTTACAAAGGTAAGAGATAAGGATAAATAGGAAAATATACAAAACCAAGTCTGGATGGCCTTGTATTTCCCTGGATGTAAGTGGATTCAGTCCTTTAGAAAGCCTGGAAGAAGCTTGGGAAATAGGCCCCAACAACACTGCCAGCGCAGGAAGCAGCAGCAGCGGCAGCAGCAAATCTCTCTTGAGCAGATGAGGCAAGAAAGAGGAAGCAGTAAAAGATGTCCATCCTTTTTATATGCTTGCTGGACAGGAAGGAGGAGGGGAATAGAGCCCTTTCACCCAGGGGACCCCTCCTTCTGGGAGAGGGAAAACCAAGTCTCTCTCTGTCCATCTGGATCTAATGTCTTTTGTCGTCCTGGGGGCTGGGTTCTTTCAGCCCCCATTTGGGATGAGTGTAACCCAGCACAGACTTCATTTAGTTTCTGTCACCGAATTCTTCTGCACATGTGGAAAGTCAATCACATTTCTGGATTTTTAGATCACAGGATATGTGAAAATTGTGGTTTTGCATGATTTAAAGAGAATTATAACATTCAGATCTTCCAATTGGAGACTTTCTACTTTTGACTTTTTTGGAAAGTACTTTAGAAACTCAGATATTCCAGAGGATTTTATAGGAAAAGAGTATCTGATAGTAAGGTTACAGACTATATTGATGCCTCTTAGGGATCATTTAAGGGATCTCTCAGGAGGAACAGAATTCTTTCAGTTCAGATTCTTTTCAGGGATGCTTGCTCCTTACCTCTTTTGATAACCTCTCCATGTCCCATACTGGAATTTGTTGGTAGAAAAAGGAAGTTTGTCCAAGAAGGAAGCTAATTAGTGACAGCCATTTTGAAAGTGTATGTAGAAAAAAAACAAGCTTCTCTTTAAAAGAGGAAGAACAAGCAAGCAAAGCAGAAGTTTAAGTCTCATTGCCAAAACGGATATCAGAAGCTGTCAGGCAGCAATGAAAAACCTTGTAGCTGAGGCAACAGAATAAATGGATGATCGCCCAGAAACAACAGAAGAATCTGGCAGTGCAGCAAATGCTGCAAACATCTGCGTAGTATCTGTGATACATCAGGGCTCTGCAGTGCTTGGACCAATTCCTTTCATCTTCTGAGTACTGATCTTATGCTCTGTCACTGTGCCCAAATAATCCCCACCACCACCCCCCAACGCTTTCCTGTTTTGCATGCTCTAGTCTAACTCTCTTCACTCCTCTTTGCTCAGAGGGTACCACAGAGGCATGCTCCTATACTTTAATGGCTGGGAAAAATATGGAAAAAAGGAGTCAATGGACTGATTAATGACTCAAGAACTGCAAATGTTCCTATGCACTTGCTGCAGTCCACTTTCATTGGAACTGCTTATCCCTTTGAAGACTCCAGAGTACCAAGTGAGTCTAAAAATTTCTTGTAATACAGTATTTGACCTCCAGATGAGCCAATAACACTGAGAAACACTGCATCAGTGGAAAAGTAGGCAAAAGAAGGCAAAAATCACATTCATAATTACTTTGTTTCCAGTAGAAAACAAAATCCTGTTCTCAGACTTCCTGTGTAAGATGTAACTTCTCTTGTTGCATTATAAAACTGACACAGTAATGCTCCAAACTTATTTTAAATGCTGCTTTCATAACTCTCCTGACACTCCTGAACAGGAACACACAAGGTCAAGCCACTTTCTTGAGCTGGCATTAGAATAAAACTATTTCCAGAGGTGCTGCAATAAACTGGCAGGTATTAGAAGTGCTCCACCTTTCTTTCTTGTTATGAAAGAAGTGACGAGCAGTGGTTCTTGATGGAACAAATATGTCTTCAGAGTCTGTGTACCATTAGAAATTCTTGCAGAGGACTTTTCCATTTATACTACTTATTTCTAAGTTTCATAAAAAATAAATATTCAGTGTTTTCTGTTAGTTCAGGATATTTTCTTATCCCCATGTTGCAAATCCTCAATCAGCAATTCATACATCTTCTGCACCCTCATATGCTAAGTTCAGTAAACTGAGTCAAGAGATTGATAAACTTAATATCCAAGATTAGCACTTTAGAAAGCAACAAAACCCAATTTATTTACCTAACCTAGGTGATAGCTTTTTTTTATGTGTACAGTGATGTTCTTACTGCTAAGCATGCTAGTTCTTTAAAATGATCCAGGCTAGATCCTATTCACAGCCTTTAATGGCACTCACCTTGAGCACATGGTCTGGTTTCCTTCACATATAAAACAGCATTTGTGGAAGGTACTGCAAATCTATACCTTGTCCTCACATAGAACAAGGATGTGTCCAGAGCATGCTTTCAGATTCAAGAGCTAGGAATAACTCCTAGAATCTGTAAAGTAAAGTAACATCAGTATTGAGCCTATAATTCACATCAAAAGCCCAGCACATAACATCTGTTGCCCAAAATGGATCTGTAATTCTTTAGCAGCTTGTATAGAATATAAGCAGTCAGGCTGAGTGAGCCAAGATCAAAAGCAGAGGAAGGATGGAGTGGTCTACAGACTTACATTAGTAACAAGTTCTCTATGAAAGTCTCTTTCAAATTGTGAAGAGCAATTTGAACTTTTGGGAATTTGTGGTGGAAGGGATGACATTTCATTGTATGTAGGTGGTCCTAGGAACCACAGAATTTCTTGAGGAGGAATATTTCATGTTATTTTCCATTAAAAGACAATAAATATTAAAAATAATTAAAAAAAAAAAAAAAAAAGATGAAGAATGTTCAGTTTGGGTTTGTTTTTTTTTTTTTTTTCCTAGAAAATAGTTGTTACAATTTAATTTAACAGCTATTGAAATCTGGATAACAGAATGCAGAAATAAAAGGCTATATCAATACTCGCTTGGATGAAATTGGGACTCACATAGCCATGTTGTTATTATTTGGGCAAATACCTTATCACTGGTGTCAGACTCAGGCACCAGACTGGATCCTTTTATCTCATCTTCTTCTACCAGCCTTGGAGTTCCATCCCATTGGCTGGAATGATATTTTTTTTTCCAGACCTAAAAGAAACCAAACTGGCAAAAGTTAAAAACAAGTCATGTTTGCAGTGGCCTTACTGACCAGGAGCAAAAAAACAAGATTCAGCTCTCACACAAGAGAAATATAAAATGGAAGAAGAAACTTTACTTTTACTTCCAGAAAATCCATGAAACTTTCTATATCTCAGATTGGTTTTACAACAGTGAGATCCATGAAGTGAATAAGCTTGATACATGCACTCTTCAATACTAGAGATTTCTCATAATCACTCATACAGGGAATACTTCACACAGACTCTGAGGAACCTTGGAACATGGCAGGTCTCTTTATTGAGTATTTTTCTCTTCTTTCCACTCACTACTGTCTTGTAGTTCTGAAAAATAGTGAAAGAATATCATGAAGAAGCTTAGTTCCTTGGACAGGCAGTGCAATTAGGAATGGTGTGGCCAGCAGGAGCAGGGAGGTCATTGTACCCCTGTACTCTGCATTGGTTAGGCCACACCTTGAGTGTGTCCAGTTCTGGGGCCCTCAGTTTAAGAAGGATATTGAGACACTTGAACATGTCCAGAGAATGGCAACAAGGCTGGTGAGAGGCCTTGAGCACAAGCCCTATGAGGAGAGGCTGAGGGAGCTGGGGCTGTTTAGCCTGGAGAAGAGGAGGCTCAGGGGCGACCTCATTGTTCTCTACAACTACCTGAAGGGTGGTTGTAGACAGGAAGGGGTTGGCCTCTTCTCTCTAGCAACCAGCACCAGAACAAGGGGACACAGTCTCAAACTGCGCCAGGGGAAGTTTAGGCTCGAGGTGAGGAGAAAGTTCTTCACCGAGAGAGTCATCCACCATTGGAATGGGCTGCCCGGGGAGGTGGTGGAGTCACCGTCCCTGAAGGTGTTCAAGAGGGGATTGCACATGGCACTTGGTGCCATGGTCTAGTTATGGGGTCTGTGGTGACAGGTTGGACTTAATGGTCTTCGAGGTCTCTTCCAACCTTAGTGATACTGTAATTAGGTGTTTGAGCACTTGATGTCATTGAGGAAGCCTCATTTGATCAAGTTCCTTATCATTTTACTTCACAGGCTGAACAGGATACATACACACACACATACACACATACATATACATTTTTTTATCATTCTGGGACTTCTGCTCCACTGGGACCATTAAGCTTGTTAAGTTCTGAAGACTCCACCAGAGTAGAAATAGGCACTAATATTGATTCCTTTTGGCAATATCTGGACCCTGTTGTATTTTTAAATATTACATAGCAAAGCTTAGGGTCAAGAACTGCTCTTGCCAGTATTGAAAATACAGATACTTTTTTTTTTTTTTTAAATGAATTAATGGACCTGTAACATATTGTATATTTCTTGATTGTTGTTCTAAAATAAATCATACTAAATTACAGAAACAGTTTTTCCTGTTGGCCTCACTGTGTGCTAAGTGAGAGAGAAAATAAACAGCAGCAGGTTTACCTCTGTGGGCCAGTATGCTATCTTCAGCAATAAGGCAGAGAAGCCCTGTTGCTGGGGAGGAGGTCATGCTGACAGCAGATCCCAGTCCTGGAGCTTTCTCTCTGCATTTTTCCTTGCACTGGGTTGAAGAAAACAAGAAGCAGAAAACAGGAATAATCTGTTTCCCTAGATATCACCACTGTCCTGAGTTACCCTCTCCCATGACACTGCCCTTCACAAACACTCATGCCAGGAGTGTGACCGGTTTAGGCTGTGCCTTTAAGAAAGGGACACTTTCTGAACACTCTGGGCGAATGTTTTGATATTAGAATGAAAACAATGATATGCTAATTCAATTTCATTGGTGGGACCCGGTTGTAGGGTTTTTTTTTTGTTTAGTCTTTCAGTCGGGGAGTCAGTCAGGCAGTCGTCTTCTTCTTCCCCCTGTACTGTGAGCTGGCCTGCTTTTCTCCCTGAAGCAACAGCTTGCTACGCAGGAATGATTCTTGCTAAACAGATAAGAGAAAACTAACTTTTTGCATTCGCTTTGAGCTTTAACAAGTTTTCACCCTTTTAATTTCCTTCCTTTCTCTTTCTCTCTAACCCTTTTGGGAAAAAGGGGAGGTAGGGAGGGAGAAGGGAGGGACAGGCCGAAACCCCTGGCCGAAAGGGGGGGGGGGGGTTGGGGAAAGGTTTCCTGTATTACATACTTTGCTGTATATTTCTGTATATATTGTAAATATTGTATGTTTTTGTACATATTCATTGCATTCCATATCTGCTTGTAAAATACAGCTTTCATCTGCTTCTCCGGCTGAGTTAGCTGTGGAATTCTTTTGTGTGTGGGGGGGAACCTTCCTACTCCACCACACAGGAGCTATGGCTCTGGGGGCATCATTGCTTTTGACATTACTTCGCTTCTCTGTGGGTACGACCTCATAAGCCTGGAAGTATTACAATGTACAGATTTTCCACGATGCCACTTTCTGCTTTCTGTAGAAAAGGACTTTAAGCTGATGGGACAGTGGAGTACCCAATATATTTCTTATAGCCCTGCCCTACATCACCAATGCTTTCCACATTCCCTTCTCCCTCTGTTCTTCCATACAGATGGGCAGTTCTTCCCTGTCCGGATTTTGTTTCCACCCCTCACCTCTTTCTCCTCTAATAAGCAGCAAGACCTTCCCATAAATTAGGGAGACCCTGGCTTCACTGGTGATGTGCAACACACGGTGGTGGTCACTTGAACTGAAGGATCACAATGACTTCAGGGCCTTTTTTCTATCTCAGAGCAGGAAAAAGAAACACATGAACACTGGCTGGTAGTGGATTCTTAAAGAAAAAAAATATATTAAAAGAAAGCAAGACTCTGGCCATTCCTTCTCTGGCAGAATCTCCTTGTTTTCAGCAATCTGCCATCCAGTGAGCAGCCTGGACTGCTTGTTGGCATAAAATGGCAAAATTCCAGCAAAAATCAGTGCAAGTTTATGTTTACACATGTACTATGCCTGACACCAGCCACTGTTTCTTCTTTCTGTAGTGAAAGAACATTGGTTCAAAACAACATATGTTTATAGTCATCAGTATAGCCAGTAGCCATCAGCTGTCCAAAAAGCTTGCAGATTTCAGTGGTTTTAGGTAATCTGTGTGCTTGTGTGTAGAAGCTATACTACACAAGCTACAAGATCATACTCCAGATTACAATGTACAGTACCCAGCTGCAGGAAAAATACTGTGTAAATTAATATGAGGTGAGGGGAAAGACACAGTCCAGTGTCATATATAGCTGAAGAGATTCAGCAGTGGACAGAGCAATAAAGCCAACCACTTTCCTGAAAACCAGAATGGTGTAAATAAACTATACCTTTCAGAAAGCTACTCTTTTGATTTCTTCTTTTCCTGTTAAAATAGTTCATAGTAGTTTATTTTCTAAATTTTGTCCCAGTATCCCAAACAATTGTATAAACTTCATTTGATATGTGGAGAGAAAATTCTATAAGCTTTAAAATCTAGCCACTTCTGCTGGGTAAGAAACTATAAAATATTATAATAAAAATGGTAAGAGAAGTAATTATCTGAAGCAGGCAGCTCACAAAAAGACATGTTTTCAACAATTACAGAAATATTGAAGTGAAAGAATAAGAAAGCCCAGAACATATCAAAGCCATTTTTAAAAACTCTAATGAAACACTTCCATAGTCTGCATCAATAGCCAGTTCCCCTCACTGTTTTGTACCTTTACAACCTATTCCTAAATCTCCCTTACTGCACATTAAGTCAGTCTTTTATTGCCCTACCCTGCAAGAGCATCACAGAGAACAAGCATTTAGTTACTGTGCTTTTTAGTATAATGTATTCTACAGTGGAAGACTACATGTCCTCCTCATTTATCTTCCCCTTTGTAAAACTGTTCAAATTTGTCCTCCTTTTCTCAAATGTCAGTCTTACTGAAAGTCTTGCTCTGCTACTCTCCTCTGGATTTCCCTACATCTACATTTCTTTAAAGTGTAGTCATATGAGGCCTCATCAGCACTAAGTAGAGCAGAATAATTTCTGCCCATGTCTTACATGTTGTAACCCTGATATAAGATGTGGTTTCTCCAACAGTTCAATATTTGTAATTCATTTTTATCTTGTCATCCATTAGATCTTCTAGAAGCATTTTTACAATAAAAACCCTAACTACTATATTTTGGCATCTACACATCTGATTTCTCCTGAAAGCCAGGACTTCAATACAATACAATACACCAGGTTGAAAGAGACCTTCAAGATCATCGCGTCCAACCCATCAACCAATCCAACCCACCTAAACAACTAAACCATGCAACCAAGCACCCCATCAAGTCTCCTCCTGAACACCTCCAATGAAGGTGATTCCACCTGCATCTCATCATTGATTTGGGCAACTTCTTCAGCTGACAAAGACATTTCTAAGTACTGTGGCAGTTCTTAGAGAGTTTGCACCACCACTTGTGGTGTTGTCTATGCATTTTGTAAGTCAATACAATACAATACAACACAATACAATACAATACGATACAATACACCAGGTTGAAAGAGACCTTCCATATCATCACGTTCAACCCATCAACCAATCCAACCCACCTAAACAACTAAACCATGGCACCAAGCACCCAGTCAAGCCTCTTCCTGAACACCTCCAATGAAGGTGACTCCACCACCTCCACGGGCAGCCCATTCCAATGGGCAATCACTCTCTCTGTATAGAACTTTTTCCTAACAGCCAGCCTAAACCTGCCCTGGTGCAGCCTGAGACTGTGTCCTCTTGTTCTGGTGCTGGCTGCCTGGGAGAAGAGACCAACCTCTGCCTATCTACAACCTCCCTTCAGGTAGTTGTAGCAGCAATAAGGTCACCCCTGAGTCTCCTCTTCTCCAGGCTAAGCAACCCTAGCTCCCTCATCCTTTCCTCATAGGGCTTGTGTTCCAAACCCCTCACCAACTTTGTTGCCCTTCTCTGGACACGCTCCAGCAAGACAACATCCTTCCTAAACTGAGGGGAAAGTCACTGCGGTAGTTTTTGGCTATGCCTTTAAAATTTTTCACAGATCTTGGACAGAAAAGTAGTAAAATCCTTGTGGTCCCTTCCAACCCTGGCTGATACTATGATACTAAAATGCAGATAAATCACTATTGGGTGCGAAAAAGAAAAGTAAAGATAAAATTTAAAGGAAAATAGGAATTTTGCAGAGGTAAAAAGTCCACAGATATTTTTTGCTATTTCTCTCTTTGCTTTCTAAGAAAGCCAATCAAATGTTTGCAGGATTTGCATTCCTACAATTAGGATATTTCATTACTGGTTGTAGAAATTTCTGGCATTTTTTAAAACCCTGACAGAAATATGGGCAAGAAAGGTCCGTGGGCAGGTGGATACTAGTATAGGCAAGTACATATCATATGCTGAAATCAATTTTTTTCATCCCCATAAGATTATATTCTTTTATACAGAAAAAAACCAAATATGGTATTTAATCTTTCTGTTTTCCTCCCTATTAAATACCTCATTGAATTTCTTTTGTGGAAAAGGCATTTGTAACAAAAACAAACCAACCAACCAACAAGCCAAAACCAAACATAGAAAAATCCAACACCCCAAAAAAAGAAACCCAAAAAACACAAAGAAACAAACAAAAACCCAACCCCAAAGCAAACAAACACTAGAAGAAGGGGGGGGGGGGGGGGGAAGGCAGCATAAAAAAACCCAAAAGCTTTCTTAACATAAAATTCCTATGAGCTGGTTCAATCCATTCCTTCAAAGATTTCATCCTGCTCCCTTGGGTTTACTGAGGATGTGTTGCTTTTAAAACAGCACTCTTGAATTTTTCCTTTAATTGTTTACTTTTTTTGCTCCCTCACAATCCCTGCTCCTGGTATCCTGTTTTAGGTGCCGTGATGTCACACTGCACCATTGGAAAGCACACAGCGATTTGTTTAGACACTATAGCTTTGGGGGAATACTTGTAGAGCTGTCTGTGCGCAGAATATCTGCCGTGGAACAAAACAAACTCTGCTCTTTTGGGGATCTACATGATCAAGTCAAATGCCAGCACTGACACTCGGTGTGATTAAACAGGCTGCTGTATCTTTATTGAACTGATTATACAGATATACAGACTGTTCTGCTGGAGGGAGGTGGCGTTAATGCTAACACTGAATCTGAGAGCTGTTTCTTTTATCCTCAAAAGTTAGGTTTGTTCTACCACTGATGTCAAAGGGAGAGCTACCACTACCACCACAGAAGCTCAGACTACATGAAGACATCACTATTAATTTAATCACCTATAAGAGTGCCTGTTGAGTTAACTTGACTTCCTGTCATATGTCACAGAGGGCACTGTCATCACACAGACCCTTTCTGCAGCACAAACAATGGCAGTCGTGGCAAGACTTTGCAAGAAAATTAATCAAATTAATATCTTGTACCTGATAATACTGACATCTGTATTGATGTTTGATGGCAGACAATAAAAGACTTCCTATAAATCAAAGAATGCAAACTGTCAAGGGTTTGTCTAGGATTTTATTAGCATTAACCTGTATCTGATGCTTGTTGAAGGCAGAACAAAAAATTCAGTTCATTGCATGTTTTCAACAAGGGAAAAGTCATCTGTTGGAATAAAATGTTTGAGGGAAAACTAGAAAAGCTGAGAAATATTTTATCTTCAGGGCACAGGAGCAGAGTTTGATTTGACTTAGTTTTCTGACTTGCACGGATCTTAGAAACATTATTTCATTACCATATGCCTCTTTCCCATAAAGTACCTCCCTTTCCTATAATTTGCCAGTGCCTTGTTATTAACCAGTTTTCATAGAATCATAGAGTGTTTTGGGTTGGTTTGTATTGGAAGGGACCTTAAAGATCATCCCTGCCATGTTCAGGGACACCTCCTACTGCACCACATTGCTCAAGGCCACATCCAACCTGGCTTTGAACACTTCCATGGTTGGAGCTTCCACAAATTCTCTTCACAGCCTGTCCCAGTGCCTCACCACCCTCATGGCAAATAATTTCTTCTTTAGATCTAGTCAAAATCTACCACCTTTTAGTTTGTAGCCATTATTCCTCAACCTGTCACTACATGTCTTTTTACAAAGTCCCTCTCCACCTATTCCGTAGCTCCCCTGCAAACACTGGGAGGCTACTATAATGTGTTGCCAGAACCCTCTCTGCTCCAGGCTAAACAATCCCATGTCACTCAGCTTTTCATCATAGCAGAGGTGCTCCAGCTCTCTGATCATCTTTGTGGCCCTCCTCTGGACACACTGTAACTGTTCCATGTCCCTTTTGTGTTGAGGGCTCCAGAACTGGGCTCAGTACTCCAAGTGGAGCCTCACCAGAGAGGAGTAGAGGGCAAGAATCACCTCCTTCAACCTGCTGGCCACACTTCTTTGGATGCAGCCCAGGTTTTTTAGGCAGCAAGCACACATTGATGTTCTCATCAATCTGAACCCTCAAGTTCTTCTCCTCAGGACTGCTTTCTATCCACTTTCTGCATAGTCTGTATTTGTGCTTAAGACTGCCCTGACCCAGGTGTAGGACTTCTGCGTTGTTGAACTTTGTGAGCTAGACATTGGCCCACTTTTTAAGCCTGTCCAGGACTGAACGGCATCTCTACCCTCCAGCATATTGACCACACCACACAGCTTGGTGGTGTCAACAAACTTGCTGACAGTGCACTCAGTCCCACTGTCCATGTCACCAACAAAGATGTTAAATCATGAACAAAGATGTTAATACAGCAACAATCCTGCTACCAATCACAGAAGAATATTACACATTTCAGTGAGACCTAGACAGACAGGAGAGCTCGTCAGAGAGGAACCTAATGAGGTTCAACAAGAATAAATGCAGAGTCCTTCATCTGGGAAGGAATAATAAACTGCACCAGTACTGATTAGCAAGTGATCTGCTGGAGAGCAGCCCTGTGGAGAAGGACCTAGCAGTCCTGGTGGACAACAAGTGCCCTTGTGGCCAAGAATGCCAATGGGATCCTGGGGTGCATCAAGAGGACTGTGTCCAGCAGGTCGAGGGAGGTTCTCCTCCCCCTCTACTGTGACCTGAAATATTGTGTCCAGTTTTGGTCTCCCCAGTTCATGAGGGACAAGGATCTACTGGAGAAAGTCCAATGGTCAAGAGGGAGGGGACAGGCTCTTCTCTTTTGCACCCTGTGATAGGACAAGGGGTAATGGATGCAAACTACAGCACAGGAGGTTCCACCTCAACATGAGGAGGAACTTCTTCACTGTGAGGGTCACAGACCACTGGAAGAGGCTCCCCAGAGGGGTTGTGGAGTCTCATTCTCTGAAGACTTTCAAGACCCATCTGGATGCATCCCTGTGTGACCTGTGCTAGATTCTGTGGTCCTCAGGCAGAGGGGTTGGGCTTGACCTTCAGAGGCCCTGTCCAACCCCTAACATCCTGTGATCTCGTGTCTCTGTTTAGACATCGAGCCATGGACCACTCTGAGTGTGATCATCAAGCTCATTCACTATCCACCAAGTGGTCCACCTATCAAATCCATATCTTTTGTACCTAGAAACCCTCAGGTCCCTCGCAAAGTTGCAGCTTTAATGAAAACCTCCTTAGAATAATTGCCTCCTTTTTTTACCTCACAGCACCACCAACTACACTTCTTCATTAAGTATGTGTAAAAACTTGCAACTTCCTTTTTGAATTTTCTTTTTCTCAGGAGTTATCTTACTGGCATCCTGAAAAGATCTTAGGAAAAAAATGTAAGAAAAGGTTTTGTTGGTGAAACCTGGTACAGGATTTCATAACATGAGCACTGCCTTCTTTGACTTTTGCTGTCTGATGGGGAACAGCAAATGCACTGTGCACTAATCCATAGCACTTTGGATGAAACAAGGTTCAAAATTTTCAGAAACAAAATATCTGTTGTTGTTTTGCACAAGCCTTACAAGACTCTAGTTTAGCTCCTTCTCAGACATCAGCTGCTCAGAAACTGAGGAAAGCTTCAGAGTGATTAAAACTGTACTCAGGAGCACATAGTGACAAACACATCTAACACTGTCCTGAGCTATTGTGATCTGCAGTACGTGCCAGAGTTTCTGCAGGTTTTTATATCAAGAAATCTCTGATCAGCACTTTAAAAAGTCAAAATACCATCAAACTGACCAAGTTTGTTCAGAAAACCAACATAGATGTTTTACACATGCCTTGGTTAATACTAGGTGTCTTTTAAGAATTTGTTCCCAACGTGTTGGCACTTTTACGTCCTCCTCAGAGAAATTCCAACTATGAACGATTTTTCTTCTGTCTTTGCTACTCTGCCACTCATGTTAAAAGCTGATCTGTGGTTTCTAAAAATAATCAGTAAGAAGTAATAAAAGTCTGTCTAATATAACTGCCATTCCATCTCAAGTTTGTGAGCTTAGTGTTATTTTTACATGAAAGCCTCACTGAGTCAGAAAGACACCAATAATGAGAGGAAGATTCTTTTTCTGTGGCAAGATCAGTGAGAAAGCTCTCTGTTGAACACATAATGAAGTTCCTCATTAAACTCCTTCTATTACTGCATCACATTTTGGAAAATGGGCTTTAAATAAATCTATAGTATTTTTTTTAACTGTTGGAATCCTTCCAGTTAGGGGAGGTGGTAGAAGAACAAGCAAATGAGGTGAATAAAGACTAGTGGATGATTGCAAATAGAGAGTAGGCATTTCTAGATGGATTTCAGTCAAAAACCCACGGCTTGAAATAACCTGGGTTCTTCACTAGTTGCATTAACAGCAATTATTCCAAGATGAGCAGCAATTTTGATTGCAAATTAAGGCATGGTGACTCACATGTCTGTTTTTGAAAATCTTTGCCTGAAACTCTGTGTTTATGCAGCACAACATAAAGACATGAAGTGCTAGAAGACATTCTTCATTATTGCTGTGAAGTGTGCTAAGAAAAACCTGCATTTTCAATATGCAATGGAAATATATGGGACAAGGGGGGAGGTGGGTGGCAAAAGAAGAGAGGCAAAAATAATGTGTACCATGTTTACATCACAACTAAGTGCAACTTCTTTTAAAAATCAAGTGATAGAGTATCATCTTAGGCATCTACATGGCTTCATTGTCACTTTTTCCACACAGTTATCCCATAGCAGAAAACATGGCAACAGTTTTTCATTTTCTATTATAACTCTTTAGCAGCCATTATAGTGCCATTAAGGACCACTGCACTGTTAGTTATTCTCACTGCCTTCCTAAATCCTGCAGAGAGCCTACAGGAAGGATGGGGAGAGACTGTTTACAAGGGCCTGCAGTGACAGGGCAAGGGGCAATGGCTTCAAACTAGAGAAAGGCAGATTTAGGTTGGGTATCAGCAAGAAGTTCTTCACTATGAGGGTGGTGGCACACTGGAACAGGTTGCCCAGGAAGGTAGTCAAGGCCCCTCCCATGGAGATACTCAGGGTAAGACTTGACAAGGCCCTGGGCAACCTGATCTGGTTGGGGATGTCCCTGCTGACTGAGGGGAGGTCAGACTAGATGACCATAGGAGATCCCTTCTGGCCTAGACCATTCTATGATTATCTGTACAGCTTTCCCATGATATTAAAGTAATGAAGGGGCATATTTCTTAATGTAGTTACATTATGGTCAGTTGTTTTGCTTCAATAGTCTTATCCTTTTGTTCCGCTAGTATTAGAATTTTTGGTAAGGCAGAAAACAGGCCTAGAAAAGAGCTTCAAAGCTTAATTTTGTCACCTTCACTGGAACAGTGTGTGTTAATAAAACATTACTTGCATCATACTGAGCTCATCAGCAACACTGAAAGAATTCATAGATAGGAACGTGACTGCAAGGTGATTTCCCTAAAGGTATCTAGTAAGCCCCTGACAGTACTTAGAGTAGATTCCAAATCTGCCCAAAAAACCCCATTCTTGTACTGCCCTGATTAAGAACCTTTCCCTTTTTTGAGAGAGAGAACTTAAGCTTAAGAGGGTTATACACATCAAAAATGAACTGCAATAACCTTGCGTGGTGAAAGTGATTCATCTTTGTCAATGAAAGTGGTTTTCCTTTACCCACACAACAAAATTATTAAGAGGAAGCTAAGCAATGTGTTTTAAAGGTATTAGGAATATTGCAAGTGACTACAGGCTGCTTAGATATGCACCATATGTGCACCTAACCATAACATCTTCTGTTCATGTGCTTGAACGGAATAAGTCTGCTAATGTAATTCCCTCTTTCCTTTACCTTAAAATCTCTTTTAGAATTAGGAAACCACTGACTCAGTGCTTGCATTTGAGCTTAGGTAAATTCACAGGTCTCACTGGTGTATTAAAATCTCAGCTTTGCCATTTCATTTGCAGGTCCTTGCATGCATTTTCCTTTCATTAATTCTTGACACAAAAAGTCCTCCAATTTTTAATGCATATGCATTTTTACTGTCTCTGTCATAATCTTTGCTTCAGGTTGCATACAAATTTGCACTACTGTACAAATGCAGCATTGTCACCACTTCTTTTTCCCTGGTCCTAAAAAAATAAATAAAACGAAAGAAAGCCAACAAACAATGAAAACAAACCCTGCCAAGCTCCTGATTGGCAGGTGTAGAAGGAGCACTCCAAGAAGTGGCCAAACATCACTTTTCTATATTGGTGTAACTGTCTGAGTTTCAGACTGAAAGCATTTCAGTTAACCTTGAAGCTGGTTTGGTTTGTTTCCCTTTGATTATCTTAGTGGCATAATCACTGCAACAGATTGATTGTAGACAATTAAAGTAAGGGCAATATGACATAGGTGCTCAGCTATGTTCTGCATGTATGTAGAATTTTTCACCATTGTGGCAATATCTGCATTTCATTTCAAGGAAGACCCTAAGAATTCTTCTTGAACCTGCACTTGGGGACATATGGAACCACATAATTATAGGTGTTAGTTAACTGATCCCCCAGGAAATGAGACAATCATTTTTTAGTAGAAGGTGAAGATCAAAATGAGGCTGACTATCCCATACTCAAGCTTACTTTCAAAATAATTATTTGAAAGTGATGCACTCATAGCAAACTACCTGACCTCTTCCAAGAGTAAGAAAGCTAGTTAAACCCAACTCACAAACATTTTAATAATGCCCATGAGATCTAACATGGATAAAAAGCCTTACAGTGCAAAGTAAAACTCTGGTCTGCTGAACTCTATGACAGGCCTTGATTACACCATTTTTTAGAGGAAGAAACAAAATGTTGAGCTTATAAACAGGAGAGAAAGCCACCATTTCTGCTTCTAAGGAAGGAATGAACAAAACCTCTAACAGGGCAAAGGAATTCTCATTTTCACCTTGATTTTCACAACTCATAACTGCCCAGAAGTCTATATTGAAAGCAGCACTGCAGCCACTACTAGAAGGAAGAGTGCCCCACCATTACAGCATATATTTATCTCATACATATCAATAATTTTTGAAATGATGTATTTTCATGATCTGGAAATTAGCATAGCTGAAGTGCCTTTTTATAGCAGCTGCTGCTAAATGCAGCAACAACTTTTCTTTTTTTTTTTCTTTTGCTTTTTATTCCAACAAATTTAAGCTGTAAAATTGGGTAGCTTAAATGCTATTCTGTATGGGAAGAATAAATCATAATATGATTCTATAGTTTATACTGAATTGTGTGTTCCAGCTTTCAGTGAGGTAGAGCTAGGTCTTGTCTGAGAGTAATTTTCAGAAACAAATACATTTTTACCTGTAGAAGTTAATTTCTACTGTAAATGTTATCTCTAAACCTTCATTTTCTGTCTAGTCTGTATTGCATTTAGAAAATCCTTACTAAAAAAGCCTATTCTGTTCTCTCTCAAATGTGCTTTCATTGTCTAGCTAATATTCTAACAAATAGCTGCAGAGCATGACTTATTTAGTAACTTATTTGGCTGAATTAAATCTATTGCTGAAATGTGGAAACAGTCAATTAGAGCAAAGAATATTAATCAACATTTGTAAGAAAGGTTTATTAACATTTGTAAGAAAGGTTTATTAAATGCTTTAAATGTCTCTGTTTATACAATAGAATACAATAGAATAAACCAGGTTGGAAGAGACCTTCAAGATCATCGCGTCCAACCCATCAACCAATCCAACCCACCTAAACAACTAAACCATGGCACCAAGCACCCCATCAAGTCTCCTCCTGAACACTTCCAATGATGGTGACTCCACCACCTCCACGGGCAGCCCATTCCAATGGGCAATCACTCTCTCTGTATAGAACTTCTTCCTAACAGCCAGCCTAAACCTGCCCTGGTGCAGCCTGAGACTGTGTCCTCTTGTTCTGGTACTGGCTGCCTGGGAGAAGAGACCAACCTCCACCTGTCTACAACCTCCCTTCAGGTAGTTGTAGAGAGCAATAAGCAACTATATGAGCAACTATAAGAGCAACTATAACTCCTTACTGCTCCAAAGCAACAATTTTGTTCATTCATGTCCCCTATCAACATGCCCCTTCCTATGGAAGCAAATGCTGCAACTTGCAGAATCTCTGCATTCCTACTTGGGATCATGCTGGGGGTAGGCCACATTTTAGGTCTTTATTTCAGAACTGAACACAGGATTCAGAAGGTTTTAGAGGACCTGGAGGTACTGAATTTTCCTGTGATTTCATCCCTTTGAGGAGGTGAGAGATAATATTTCCTATTATCACAGTATCGCTAAGGTTGGAAGAGACCTCGAAGATCATCGAGTCCAACCTGTAACCACAGACCTCACAACTAGACCATGGCACTAAGTGCCACATCCAGTCCCCTCTTGAACACCTCCAGGGACAGCGACTCAACCACCTCCCCGGACAGCCCATTCCAATGGTGAATCATTCTCTCGGTGAAGAACTTTCTCCTCACCTCGAGCCTAAACTTCCCCTGTTGCAGCTTGAGACTGTGTCCCCTTGTTCTGGTGCTGGTTGCTAGGGAGCAACTGACACTGATTCCTTTACTGTGAGGGCAACTCAAAAAACACCACCACCACCAAAAAACCCCAGAGTGATAAACTTCACCTTCCAACAATAAAGAATTTTAAAATTGTTTAGTAACTCAATGCTTAAAAACTAGAGGCCCAAATTCCAATGGGAATATGGAGTCAGTGATGAGAATAAAACTTAACATTGTTTTCACTGACTGTGACTTTATGGAAAGATAAACATTCCTTCCTCCTAAAATGTCAACATATTAATTATGTAAGAGATAAATTTTGGGAGCATTTTACACAGATTACTGAATATAAATTCTATTTTGTGAGACCAATGTTCATAACCACAATTCCCCATGAAAAGACATTTTGAAAACTTATTTACTCTTAAAGTACAATCCCTGATAGAGCTGTGTTACTGAGAAGTTGCTTTGGAAACACAGTTTATTCATATATTCAGCAAGGAGGGAAAAGACAACAGAGATAAAAGCAACCAAGGAACTTGGCTACTCTTAAAACAAAAACAAACCAACCAACCAACCAAAAAACACCCAAAGAAACCCCAAACAAACAAAAAACCAAAACAAACACATTTACAGTTACACAGGTTTAAAGGAAAAATGAATCTGAAAAGCTAAAAATAAAAAACATAGAGCATAGCTTTTCTTTAATGAATGAGCTGAAAGCAGCAAATTGTATTTACATTGCCTAGCAAACTCTTGCTGGGAACAATCTTTCAGCACAGCTCCATAATGTGGAAGAGCTTTGCACTGTGTTTTCAGCTTCCCATTTTGGGTACACATTTTGTTGTCCATCATGCTTCTCTATAGAACCATAGCAAGAACCCTACACTTCTCCCTCACAAGCAACATTTCAGTGCCAGCGAGCACTTTGGCTCAAGTGATGTTTTTGTTCCACAGAGGTTGCCAGTGTCGCTGATTGAAGTATTGCTGCTCCTGCTGTTCATGTTATTTTGTCCTGTTTCTAAAAGTAGTGGCACAAGTTCTCCTTGTACAATTTAACAAGGGAGAATTATTCTGTGAAACAACAGAAAGAAGCTAATGATGGTCTGGAAGCTATTCACCAATAATGGAAAAAAGTTCTTAAACCAAAAGCCCAAAAGCATTTAGTGTTTTAACTGAAGAGCGAAGACTGTATTCAATTTAGCGTGTTTAGGTTTGGCCTGTTTCATACAGACAAAGAACTGAAGAAAAGAACTGCAGGTTTTGCTGGTGTGTTTGAAATAGTTTGTTCCTAAGTGAATAATGAGTGCTGCAGCTTCCCTTTAGAAAACAAGTCAACTCATCCTGCCAACCCAACTTCACTCCCTTTTTCTGTGCTGACAAGCACTGCTTTCATGCCCTCCACAGTAAAGATGGGACCTCTTTTTTGCTTTTTTTTTCCCCCACAACTGTTCTTTTCTCAGTTCCAGCTTCAAGCCAAGTAGCTGTCTGGCAGCAAAGTGTTTTAAAGATTTTTCTTCTCCATCATCTTCCTCAGGAGTAATTTCACATGACTAAACAAACCAGACCTAGAGAACAGAAGTAAGATTACCTCCTTAGTGAAGAGAGATCAGGCACTGACAGTAGGATGGGATGAAAAGATCAAGACTTGACTTTATAACATGCTTTTAGCAGGTGTCAGTCAGGATATCGAGCCTTTTACATTGTAACTGGAATAGATGTCCCAAAATACATTAAATGCAGAAATAATTTTTAGTTCTACTAATGGAAGTGTCTTGACTACCATCACACATAATCATCTTAAAATACCAGAGGAAAGAATTTTCCAACAGAGTGCTTACTCTAATTTTTGTGGGGTTTATTTGAACAAGAGATCTAAGAAGATGATTTCTCACTGAAATTCTTTGCTGGAATATCAGACATGACATGATGGTATATTTCATTATCTCTTATTGCTCACAAGCACTGATAGAATTGTGCAAGTGAAGCTAGTGCATATCTATAAATATCCATATCTGTCTTTTTCTCTTTTTACCCATTCACATCTGTTTTATCATAAAGTATCTCAATAGATCACTTATCTAAGGATATCTTGTAAGATTACTTGAGTGCCTATTTGAGTTGAGAAGGACAAATGCTGAACTCAGTTGAACTGAATAATAAGTGAAAGAAATGCTGAACAGAATGCTGAAACAGCAGCTCAAAGTGAATAATAGTGAGGCTGGGGTGGTGTATGGGAAAGAGGCCACTGCTTGAGGAGCTGTTGCTATGCAGTTACTGAAAGAGAATCTCTGTCTTCTGCAGAAAAGTTTATGTAGAGTCACTCAAGGTAAGCAAAGTAGTGCTTATAAACTGAAGTATAGTGTAAAGGAATTAATTATTTGCTGCTGGGTGAGAAGTAAATGGTCCCCTTACAAGATCAGAGCCAGGTTAGGGGCCTTTCTTTTCCATAGAGAATTGAAGACAAACCCTTAATCCTAACCCTTATCAAACTTGTCTTTTCTTAGCTCAATAACAGCAAAGGGCATGAATGCAAAACCACAGTCTTCTAGTTTTCTCAGTAGTCTTCATTCAGTATTTGTCACTTTCTATTGTAAGGCACAAAGTTCCTTTGCCTTCCTTTACTAAGCACAACTTACAAACCCAAGTAATTTCCATAATTTCAAATGTGAATTTACTAGACACTAGTTGGCTTAGGAGTGGCTGACACTTTTCCAGGGATACCTACTGTGCCTGACTTTATAACCTCCAAACAGTGTGTCTTTAATGGGGAAGGTGATCAGAAAGAAATTCTGCGGTGACCTAGTGTGAGTCCTGAGTATTGCAGAATATTCAAGCACTAAATGTCATCCAGAATATTATATTCACCTGATTGCCCCAAGTTTTGCACTTCTGTTTTACTAGCTGGTGCTAGTGTAAAACATGGTTCAGTCTCATCCCCATCGATTAAAACTGCAGGTAGTACGCAGCACTGAGGAAAACTGCTAAAGATACGTAACTGCTTGAGCTGAAGCATGAAACACAGCATATAAAATTACCTCCTTAAAGTGAGTGAGAGGGAAAAGTATTCCTAAATAACAGAATGACAGTAATAAAACCAACACAGTAACACAAAAACACCATTTCATTCATCTATCTATCATCAAACTAACATTATAGGTATCAAACCACAGCCTGTAGAATGCTAAAAGCATCATCTGTGTCAACAGAACAAGAGAACACAGTCTCAAGCTGCACAAAGGGGGTTTAGGCTGGATGTCAGGAAGAAGTTCTTCACAGAAAGAGTGAATGGCGATTGGAATGGGCTGCCCAGGGAGGTGGTGGTGTCACCATCCCTGGAGGTGTTTAAGAAGAGACTGGAAGAGGCACTTGGTGCCATGGTCTAGTTGATAAGATGGTATTGGATGATAGGTTGTACTTGATCTCGAAGGTCTTTTCCAACCTGGTTAATTTATTCTAGTCTAGTCTAGTCTAGTCTAGTCTAGTCTATTCTAAATATGCTCCTAGTCATAAGGGACAGAAAATAAAAAGCTTGATTTGAACAATGATCATCCATATTCTGACAAAACAAGACATTTCTGAGAACCCTTCATCTGCTCAAATACACAACTGACAAAATATACATCTGTGGTTTCTACAAACATCTTCTCTACCTGGAGGATTCCTTATGCTTGGATATTCAGTGCAAATGTTAGCTAAGAGACCAGCTGAAAGTCATTCAAAACTTTAAAAGGTGAATTTACAGAGCAATATTTAAATACAATTTCATTTTGAAAGGATTGTTAAGGACAGTATGGAAACAGGCACTTAAGAAACATAGTCAGCAGGATGAACATGATATAGTGCTAGTCTTCAGATGCCTAGGGAAAATGAAGAGGAAAAACTTGTCCTTTGCAATGCAAGCATCTTTGACCAACATGACTAATGGGTTTGTGGGCTTCCTCATCTTTCCAAAAGACATCAGACTCTGTAAGATTTACAACATGTCTGTCAAAAAAAGTTGATATGAATCAGGCCTCAACAATAGCCCCAAACTCTTCAATCTGCATTTGTAGATTTTCTGTCCTTTCAGCACATTTTTCTTTTTTGTCTGTAATGTATTAAGAAGTATTCAGGAATCATATTCAAAACACATTTGTTTTTTGCTGTCAGAAAAGATCATTTTGAATCCATTTAATGCTATTTCATCTCATAAATAGATTACCAAAGTTTACTTATTACAGAAGAGTAGACCTAGATCTTCCACAAGGTCTTTGCACCAGTTTGAGACAAAGCCAGTTTAGGCTGCTTACTCAGTGTGGCTCCTTAAATAAAATTGACTGAAAAATAGCATCCAGCTGTTGCAGGATCCCTGTTCCCTCATAAATTAAGTGCAAATACTTTGAAACACCTTTCACAGTTCTGCACTGCTTGGACATAGACTGTCTTTCCATGAAAGTTACAGATATGCTACCCTCAGCAACGTGACAAAAACAGACATCTGAATTTTTGATGCTTTCTTCTTCACAGATTCTCAGATTGCATTGGGTTGGAAGCCCTCAAAGGTTGTCTTATCCAGTGCCGCCCTGCAGGGGGCAGGGACACCAACTAGGTCAGGGTGCCCAGGGCCACACTGAGTCTGATTTTGACTGTCTCCAGGGACAGGGTCTCAACAACATCCCCTGGGCAGCCTGTTCCAGTATTTTGCTACTCTTATTGTAAAGAACTTCCTCCTTTTGTCTGACCTAAATCTACCCTGCTCCAGTTCAAAATCATTGCCCCTCATCCTATTGCGACAAGGCCTTTCAAACACTCCTTCCCCAGCCTTCCTGTAGGTCCATTTCAGATACTGAAATGTAGCTGTAAGGTCTCCCCGGAGCCTTCCCATTTCTAGGCTCAACAGCCTGAATTGTTTCAGCCTCTCTTTGTAGCAGAGGTGCTCCAACCTTCTGATTATCTTTGTGGCCTTCCTCTGGACCCACTCCAGCAGGTCCCTCTCTCTCATGTGTTGGGGGCCCCAGAGGTGGACACAGTACACCAGGTGAGGTCTGATGTACATATAAGCTTACAACTCTCCATAGTGTTTTTCCATTTGCTACAGTATAATTACTTCTGCAAAGGAATGATCAAGATATTTCTCAAGCACGTTTCTCTAACATGGTCTTTGTCCAGCGTTCACAGAAAGCAAGAAAAGGACACTCAAATCTCTAAATCATTCAGAGATCCCATTAAATTCATCCTCAGAAAGAAAAAAAAACTTACAAAACAGGCACTCAAATATATGAAATTATCCAGCTTTTCAGCTTTTTGTCCACTTTAATGCAGTGCCTGTCAGTTTCACTATATTTTTATGGATTATCAGAAAAAGGAAGGAGTAAATTATCTAAACACATTACCATTCAAGAAACCTTGAGAGACAGATAAATATTCTGTTATACCATAAGAACTTTCTCTCTGCTACTATAAGCAATAGCTACATTTCAAGGTGACCTTCCTATTCCCTTCAGAACTCTCAAGTTTCTTCCAGTTAGCTTGTTGACTCTGCCTGCCTTCCTTTCCTTACTTGCTGACAATACAGATGATTTTAGACAGCTGAAACAAAAAAACCCACCACCTCAACAAAACACAAAACCCAAACCAAACCAAAACCAAACAACAAACACCCCAAAACCCCAGAACAAACCAAACAAAACAAAATATCACTGGAAAAATAATATTTAAAAGATATCAGATACCTTTTGCTTTAAGGAATTTTGTATAGCTGTATTGCCAGATGTTTATTAATACCAGCTTCAGTGTTCATGTTTACAGATTCACAGATTGCATCATGTTGCAATGGACCCCCAAAGGTCATCTTGTCCAACCCCTCTGCAACCAGCAGGGACATCTTCAACTAGATCAAGCTGCTCAGGGCCACATCCAGGCTGATCTTGAATGTCTCCAGGGATGGAGCTTCAACCACAGCCCTGGGCAACCTGTTCCAGTATTCACCACCCTCAACGTGCAGAACTTCCTTCTGATGTCCAACCTAAATCTCCCCTGCTCCAGTTTCAAACCATTGCCCCTCATCATATCTCCAGAGGCCCTTCTCAACAGCTGCTCCCCAGCCTTCCTGTAGGTCCCCTTCAGATAATCCAAGGAAAAACATTTAAAATTACTGACAGGGGAAAACCCCAAGTGTGTTATACAGAATGAGCCCCACCAGCTAGCCTTCTTGGTCACCACATAGTTCATAATTTTCTGGTGGATCTCAAAGATAGTCATATTGCTGAGTTGCGACACTGATGATCTTTTAACACGGTGGCTTTGTGCTTTTTAGGGAGTAGTTAACCCCAGTTCATTAGGAGCTGCAGGGGGACTTAAATGACAGGAAATATTAGGACAAGGATGCCTGAGAAAGAGTGCTCAACCAACAGGGCAAACTCATGAGCGACAAACCAGCAGCAGACCGGGGGATTGTACTTACTTTGGGAGGTTTAACTTGGATTAATGAAGACTGTCCTAAGAGGAATCTGTCTGTGCTTATTTCATTTGAGCTTCTTAAAAAAAATTATCTGACCTACAGGTATCCTGTATCTCCATTGCTGAGAAAAATTCAGTTTTCTTCTTGTTATTCTGTTTTTTTTTCTTTCTGTGTTTTTCTGTCTCTGGCATGTTGACTTGTTTATTGGTATGATTGGGGAGTGGGGGTAGGAGGAGCGGTGCCCCTTTTTTTTCTGTTTGTTCATTAAAAACTATGCTTTTTTTTATCCTTTCTGCTCTGAACTTTGCAATCTGTTTTCCAAACCATCCATTTCCTGACTATAGACAGTGTGTATCTTTGCTACCATGCAAACAGCCATGAAAATAGGCAGCTTGGACTAACTATATCCAGTCTGAAGGTCCAATACAGAAGCTGCTTCAGGGACTGGCTGGCTGAAGCAACACTGTGGAATGAGGATTATGATAGGTTCCTTTCAAGGAGCAGCTGATAGCTTTGCCAGCAGCTGCTGGAACACATTACAGGGTGATAGCTGGAACATTTCCAGGGTCATGCAGATTTATCCACACCCACAGCATTTCTCTACTGCACTGCACATTACTCTCACCTTTCAAACCTCCCTGGAAATGCTGAACTAGCTTGAGAAGGAAAGATCTTAGTCCACTGTAAGTGAAAATTCCATGTGTGATTTTCATTTCTTTGCAAGTGTATTTTGTTCAAACTTTCATAAAATCTTACAGAAAGAGAAAGAAAGAAAAAAATATAAATAGCCAAATAAAACCTCTCTTGATCTGTATACAAAGTAAGAAATGCAATTTTTATGCACAGTCCGTACTTGCACACGTATGCATAGATAGATCTGTTCATAAATATGTACAGATGTGGATCACTGAGCCAGCCAACAAAACACAGCCACTTTGTGTAATAGAGCACAACAGCTCTTTAACAGTGCAGAAACACTCTGCAATGATATTTTAGGACAGAAACCTAAAACAGAAGGGGAACTGCTTGAGACTTACAGGCAGAATGTATGCATTTTAAGCTACATTCAGTGTTATTATCTAATTTGAAATCAGTGAAGAATGTGAAGACTCACATTTTTCTCTGAGGAACAGGGCCTTGTTAAAACAGAAACACTAAAGGTATTAAACCAATCTCATTTCCCACAAAACCACATTTCTCTGCATTTATTCACCTGCAGACGTGCACACGTAAATAAAGGGAGCCAGAGCTTGAGGAAATTAAGAGGAGTAAAAGAGAGCAATCCATAGGATTGGAAAACAAGGATAAGGCAGGAAACGTCATGTATTATAGATGCACATGGAAAGGAAAGGAAAAAAAAAAAAAAAGAGATTAATTCCCCAGACTGTATTTTGTAATCAGTTTTTCTATTCAGCTATCTACAGTGACTGTAAGTGAAAATGGAAATTTATGCCACTTTTATCTCCTACTGTGTCATTACTAGTGTGTTGGAAAGAAGATAGAAATACCTGTCCTGTACAGGATAGGTATTCTGTCCTGTTACACAAAGCTGCTGCCTGCATCTTTGGTCTTAATCAGCAACAAACACTGATGCAAGCGTTGTGTAAGGAATTAATTTCATGTCTGTTACTTACATGGGTTTTTGTAGATTGAGCTGTTTCTTTTATCTCCCCACTTCCTCACCCAGGCTGTCATCCCCCTGAATTTCCATGCTCACTTTTAATGTTCTTAAATCATAGAATCATAGATTTGTTAGGGTTGGAAGGGACCTCAAGGATCATCTAGTTGCAACCCCCCTGCATGGGCAAGGGCACCTCACACAAGATCAGGTTGCTCAGAGCCACATCCAGCCTGGCCTTAAAAACTTCCAGGGATGGGACTTCTACCACCTCCCTGGGCAACCTGTTCCAGTGTCTCACCACCCTCATGGTGAAGAACTTCTTCCTAACATCTAATCTGAATCTACCCATTTCTATTTTTGTTCCATTCTTCCTAGTCCTATCACTACCTGACACCCTAGAAAGTCCCTCCCCAGCTCTCTTGTAGACCCCCTTCAGATACCAGAAGGCCACAATAAGGTCTCCTTGGAGTCTTCTCTTCTCCAGACTGAATTGCTCCATCTCCCTCAGTCTGTCCACATAGAAGAGGTGCTCCAGCTCTCTAATCATCCTCATGGCCGTTCTCTATTTCCCTACAACATTTTTCCCCATCTTCCATTTATATTTAACTAAAATGAAAATATAGACAATGAAGTCAACTCACTTCCTGACATTGGGAACAATGAGCTTTGAAATGTGCCTTAGTTAAGGGAGAGGGATAGAACATTTCAGGAAAAGCAGTCACTCTGCAAAGGCAATAATAGATCCCAGGATGGTGCCACCATCAGGGTACAAACAAGCTAGAGGAGGGTAGGACCAAAAAATGTTGGGGTGGAAATTATGTAAGACAATTGTGGCAATGCTGAAAATGTTTATCTGATCAGTATTCAGGATGGGTAAAAATAAGGGATGAGATAGTTACCAATCAGGTAATAATAGGGATTTTGTCCTGAGCTACTGGAGGTGTGTTTTTGCACAGGGGATCAAATTATTAGTGCACTTTTTTTGTTTCTCAGGAAATTAAATAAGATTCTATATTGGCAAAATTTCATACCTCTTTTCCATCTTGTGTGATATAGACAAAACTGAGATCAACCAAAAAGAACCCAAAAAACCCCCAGATAGTAAAGTAGAAATAAGCACCAATGAAAATGAGAAACAACTGTATTGGAAGAGATCACAAATCCATGTAACTCACTATGTTTCATTCAGAATAAGTCAATAACACAGGACCATTGTCAAACCAGTACAGTAACTGGACAAATATATAGCAATGTACTCCCCAATATTTCCCAGAATCTAGCTGTCCACAGTTTAGGAATTAAATGGCACAGAAGATAGGATGGGAAAGGTGAGAAAGTGTAGTTAATATGGTACACTAGAGGAAAACAGCATAGTAAATAAATAAACAGAGCCATTTCTTAATACCTCTTACTTCAGAGCACAAAGTGGATGGGTTTGAAAATGATAGTTTCTATTTTTCTAAAGCAATGAAAGGTTTGGACAGAATTCCATCAAGAAAGGATGGTGGCATGAGATGGAGAAGGGGATAGTATGACTGTTTATAATAACTACTAAATAGGAGGAAACATTCCTGAATGCCTGCATATGATTGCCATATCTTTCCACCTAAGAAACTCTATAACTATCTCTATTTCTAGCAATCTTTCTCTCTCCCCCTTCCCCTTTTATTTTTTCTCTCCTTTTTTTTGTCAAGTAGAATCTGGTTTCACCCTTAATTATATTTTGTAAAGAACAAATGCACAAAACCAAACAAAAAAACAACACCAAAAACCAAACCAATAAAACAAAACAAACAAACCCCCCAAAAAGAGTAACACACAAGAAAACAAAACAAAACAAAACACCCAGCATTCAAACCATTTCTTTGAACTATATGAGTCAGCAGTGTGCCCAGTGGCCAAGAAAGCCAGTGCCATACTGGCTTGTGTTAGAAACACTGTGGTCAGCAGTGACAGGGAGGTGACCATCCCTCCGCATTGAACATTGGTGAGGCCACACCTCAAGTATTGTGCTCATTTCTGGGCCCCTCACTACAGGAAGGACATTGAGGTACTGGAGTGTGTCCAGAGAAGGGCAAGAAGACTTGTGAGGGAGGAGCACATGGCTTATGAGGAGGGGCTGACAGACCTGGGGCTGTTCATTCTGGAGAAGTGAGGGAAGACCTTATCACTCCCTACAACCACCTGAAGAAAGGCTGGTGCTAGGAGGGTGCCAGCCTCTTCTCCTTGGTGTCAAGTGACAGGACTAGAGGAAATGGTTTCAAGATGCACTAGGGGAAGTTTAGGCTGGATATTTGGAAATATTTCTTCACAGAGAGGATTCTCAAACATTGTAGTGGTCTGTCCAGGGCAGTGATGGAGTCACCATCCCTGGAGGTATTCAAGCAGCATGGAGCTTGTCCCTGGAGCTTAGGGACATGATTTAGTGTTGACTTTTCAGTACTCGGTTGAGGGTTGGACAGAATGATATTTGAGGTCTCTTTCAACCAGATTTATATTCTGTGATGCTGTGTGATCCTGTGATGATAATAATAATACCATCATTATGATGATAAAAAAATTTACTCTGTGTATGTTACATACATCAGAATGTAGGCTATTGAATATATATGCACAATATCAACTGTGTGGAATTCTATGTTAAGATGAAATACTTACTACATTTTCAGATTATGGAAACAGAAATTAATCACTTTTCTCCAAAGATTAGTATTTCATAACATTTTACTAGTAGAGGGAATGAACACAGAGGAAGGAAAAATGTTTCTAACATCACAAGGGATGGATATCCTTGACTGGTAGCTCCACTGACATTCCCCCTCAATCTCCTTGCTTCTCCAGCTGAATATAAATCAATGTTTGAATTTGTGAACAAATCAAGTGCATAACTTTATTCATTATTGGATTTTGGCCACAAGCTGATGCATCACTTAATTCTACCTGTGCTCCACAAACAATAGTGTACAAAGCCTCTGTGCAGTATATCTTGGGCAACAAACAACAACAACAACAACAAAAGGCAAGCTAAGAAGAATAAAGAGTTTGGATTTTCAGCCAGTATCCCCAGTTGTGTGATCTTTTATGCTGCCTATAACTTCCCTCACTTTACATAAATCAAATAAAGATACAAATCTTTGAATGAAATATTTCTCTACGCTGGCTGGGAAAAAAAATAGACTAAGGCTGGTGGCTTTTATCAACTTATTCCTTAAAAACTTAGCAAAAGGGCAGTGAAAGTCTAGCCAACTGCTAAATCTCTTGTAACTTTTAAAAACATCCTTCGTTATTTGTTGCTTCTGTGCTAAGCAATGAAACAGAGCACACATTCCACAGCCTTTGTTTCACGTCTCTGCACTAATAAGCCCCAGCCTAACTCATTGGCTGCTTTATATTACTGTGATTTATTTATAATTTCCACAACAGCTAGGCTGAATTTAGCAAGCAATTTGGTGCAAATACATGAATCGATACATCGAAGTACATTCTGCTGAGGCCATATCCCACTACACAGGGCACTAAGTTTTCATTTCAGATTGGATTTCATCATCTGAGAAGAGGGTTTCAGCTACTCATGAGGCAAAGCTTTCTGAAGGCAAAAGGCGGTGGCACGTACTGGAGGGCTTAGTCATGGGACAACCCACCCATGGTTTGGATCTTAATTTCCACGTTAAGAACTGGAGTTTATTTTCCTCTAAAAGGAACCAAGTTTTAACATACCAAAACCATTCTGGAAATTGAGGCTGCTTTCAGTAAATGGCAACAGTCAAGGGATTAATCTCCAAGCAGAACCACTGTTCTGAACCAGCTCATTAACAGAAACATAGCTAATGGCTACACAAAAGCCCTTTCAAAGCCATTTCTGCCAAGGCCGTAAACCAGATACAAAACTAGAGCAGAGCCTACTTTTCTTCTTTGGAACTGCTTCACTTCTAGGGCTTGCCAAGAATAAGTTCAGCTCAGGCAAAAGGACTATAAAAGAAAAGACCTTGAGGATCTCACAGAAAAACTCCTCTTGATTAACGAGCCCTAACCACACAGTCTCTAGCAAAAGCAATTGTCTTTACAGCATTTATAGGCTTCTACAAGCACATCAGCAGTAAGAGGAAGACAAGGTTACAGTGGGCCTGCTGATGAACAAACAGGGCAGGGACCTGGTGATAAAAGACAAGTATGGGCCTAAGGTACTCAATGTCTTCTTTTCTTCATTCTTTACTGGCAAGATTGGAATTGAGCAATCCCAGGCCCCTGAGACCAGTGGGAAAGTAGACTTGCCCTCAGTGTATGAGAAGCAGGTTGAGGAGACATTTAAACAGGCAGGACAAACACAAATACAAGGACCTGATGAGAGAGAATGTGCTCAAAACTGCTAAGTGAGCTGAACCATCCCATTGTGAGTCCATTACAGAAAACCCTGGAAAGATCAAGAGGACCCTGAAAGAAAGAAAATGCCATTTCTTTAAGAGGAACAAGAATGAGTATTCTGGGAACTACAGACTGGTCAGCTTCACTTTGGTGGCTGGGAAGGTGAATGCTTGGAAACCATTTCTAAACAAATTACGGATCAGCAAGCCATTAGGAGCAAACACCATGGATTTGCAAAAGCGAAGTCATTCCTGCCCAACCTGACGTTAGGCAAAATTTCTTTATGAAAATAGCGGTGAGGCATTAGAATAGGTCTCCCAGGGAGGTGGTGGAGTCACTGTCCCTGGTGGTGTTCAAGAAACATGTGGACATGGCGTTTCAGGACATGGTTTAATGGCAATGGTGTTCTTTTTTTTGACAGTTTGACTCCATGATCTTAGAAATGTTTTCAAATCCAAACAATTCTATGATGCCACGGCAGGGGAATTGGAACTGGATGATCTTTGAGGTCCATCCCAACCCTGACAATTCTGTGATTTTACTGCATGAGGTAACTAGCTCAGTAGACAAGGCAAGAACAGTTTATCTTTAGCAAAGCTTTCAACACTCTCCTCAGACACACTGATAAAGCAAAGGATAGATAAATGGACAGTAAGGTGGACTGAAATGAGTCTGAACTGCCAGGCTCAAAAGGTTGATCAACAACACAAAGTCTAGCTGGAAGCCAGTCATGAGCAGTGTACCCCAGGAGTTACTGCTGGCATAAATAATGATCAACACCTTACTGATCTGGATGATAGAGCAGAGTGCTCTTTCAGCAGATTTCCAAACACAAAACTGGACAGAGTGTTTGATAGGTCATATGAACGTGTTGCCATTGGAAACCCCTTTGATAAACCAGGAAAATGAGTAAACAAATCCCACAAAGTTCAGCAAAGGGAAATGCCCAAGTCTTGCACCCAAGGAAGAGCATCCCCATGTACACAGTGGGGTCTATCAGTTGGAAAAAGTTTTGCAAAAAATGTCTTGAAAGTCCTGGTCAAACATGTTGACCATAAGTCAGCAGTGTACACTTGCAGCAAAGAAGGCTAGCTACACCCTGGGCTGTGTTTTGGCAGAGTATCACCAGCAGGCCAATGGAGGGGATTCTTCCTTTCTGTCCATTCCTTAAAAGACACCTGGCGTGCTGGATCCAGTGCTAGTCTCAGTAGAAAAGACATGAATACACTGTAGTGAGTCTAGCTAAGGACCACAAAAATAGTTAAGGGACTAGAGCATTTATCATGTTAGAAGAGACTGTGAGAACTGGAACTAATCATCCTGAAAAAGGGAACACACAAGAAGGGATCTTGTCTATGAATCCCTGATGGAAGGTGCAAAGGCAGATCCAGATGCTTCTCAGTGGTATACAGTGATGGGACAAAGGATGGTGGGAATCAATTGGAATGTGATAAATTTCACATGAGCAAAATAAATTTTACTCATGATCAAGCACAGAAAAAAGTTGCCAAGAGAAGTTGTGGAGTTGCCATCCTCAGAGATGCTCAAAACTCAAGAGAACACAACACTGAGTCAACTGCTTTCACTGACCCTGCTCTGAGCAGGATAAAAATACAGTAATATTTCTTCTGGTATACCCAGAGTCAGCTCACAGAAAAGTCAGAGCATAAGAAACACTATCTTAGAAAAGGACTGCAAAATTATCCATTACTGATGGAATGGAGAATGGGGAAAAACCAACAAGGATGGCTTAAATGAACTGGAATAAACTGTTCTGACATGGCTTTCAGCTGCAGGTGGGTCTCAGAGCAGATAAGGTTTAATAGCGATAATATCAGGCACAACCGAATCAAATGAAAGTCAGGAGGAAATAACTGACATGTCAGAGATCAGACTTGGAAAAGCCACTTCAAAATCTGGAGAAAGACTAGAAATGTGGGCAGTGTTTTAGAATAAGTATAAATCAATGTGAAGTTTAAGTCACAAATAGTCATTTCACTTCAAAGGGTGACTTCCTTTATGGCTCAGCCTCTGAATTTCAGTGTCTTGCACCTTTTATGAAGTTTATACATATAAGAATAGCAAGTAGTACAATGCTTTTCAAAGCAACTAAATGTGCTTGTTGAGTAAGACTGATTTCAAAATACACTTCTATGAACTAAAAGTACAGATACAGTACTAGTAAATTACTAGCTGTAACATGAATCCATGCTCCCTTCTGCTCCCTTTTGCAGCACTCACTGATAGTAATAAAAGTTTTCACTACACCTACCAATTTGTGTGATGACAGGCTCCCAGATTTTGTCACCTTGGTCATGAAAACAAGCACATGGTCAGACTGATACCTCACGTGGAGCATATTCCCTTTTCCTTAGCTTGCAAACAGAAAGGAAACAGCCAGAAGAGGCAGCATGCATCAAGTCTTGCCTGATATAAAGGTATGATGTAGCAAGGCAGGCAGTAAGAACATTGCAAAGTACTCTTTGGCTGTGTTTTACAGAAACAGAAAAATAGACCTGTCTGTTTTCTGTGGACCTCTACACTCTGACTAACATAATTTGTCCCATCAAATCTTTTTCAAAAGAGTTCTCCAAAGTTCATATCTGAAATGGAATGCCTCTTAAAAATACCCCTGGTACTGCCAACCATCCAGAACGTAGTACTCTCAATTCCTCAAAATACTCATGTGCTATCTGCCACCTTGATGTGTTTGTGGAGCAGTGGCTTTATAGCTTCTGCTGGACTCACCCCAGTACTTTCTGTAGTGTAGTTCATTCAACAGCAGATCTGGTTGGTGAGGTTCTCAGTATTGCTTTTATCTGGTGGGGTTTTTCTAATGCTTTTTGATGTTCTGAATTAGCATGTTTCCCTTGCAGCATGCTTAACAGTCAGAACCAAATAGACTATAATTCTTGTCACAACACCACTAAAACCCCAACTAGTTTCTGCACTTGCATGTGCAATTAGGACTATCACTCTCTTTAATTGCCCTCTATTAAATAACCCATTCTCACTTGACCTAGTATTTTTCTTCTGGGACTTTCCACCTGATGATATTGACAAAGTGTAGCCATCTCATCACATTGACACAGAAGGGTTGCAGGAATATCACTTGTGACTGCCATTTCATGCTTCATTACAGCTGTGCATTTCAAATCATAACACTAATTAGCAAACAAGTCTCTTCTTCACCTGCCTGTGTGATGCAAAATAAGATCACTTGCAGGCTGAGCACAGCCAAATTAAAGCACTTTGCCATACCATTAAATGGTCAGTACAGCAGACTTGTTCTGCCTGTCACAGCTGTACCAGTTTGCTCTTGTAAACTCACCATTTTAGGTACATGTTAGGACAATGTTTTTCCTGCTCCCATTTCCCTCTAATAGCATCTTTGCAAAAGATAATTTTACATGAGTTTGTTATTAGCTATTGTAACATGATCTTGCTCCTGTAGTCATATATTCACCAATATCTACATATTTCCACCAATTTTTAGTCAGAAGCAGTTAAAATAGGTCCACAAGCACCTCTTGTGTGCATATTCATATACCAGAGAAGGAAACTGTTCCTATTATCTTTACCTTGCCCATTGACTGGTGACAAGTAAGTGTTTTTCCTCACATTTGTATATAAATGTTATCTACCCTGTTACTCCATCCACCCACCCCTCCACACAAGAATGTGAAATGCATCCTACAGTCTCAACTAATTTAATTTCAGCATGGCTGTAGAAAATTACACAAGTTATCACTACCTCTTTTTGTGTTAGCTTTGGGGTACAGAGAGTCTGACTTGTCATAGATGGCAAAGCCAGATTCTGAGACAGAGCTGAGAACAGACCTTAGATTTACAGTCTCATAGCCCAGTGCTCTAGCTGAATAAATCTCTGCTTCTGATAAGTCCACAGCAGGGAAGACTACACTGCCCAAAGCTGAAAAAGGATCTTTTAGAAGAAACAGCATCTGTTAATTATTAGCTCTTATGTGTTTTTTTCACATCTGTGGTTAAAACCCATTTCTGTTGCAATCACTTTAACAGAACACTACTTCTAGAAATATCTTGATCCCACAGTGCCTATGATAAGGATACAAAAAAGGAAACAGATTAATCTAAAATGTCAAATCCTTTCAAAAGCCATGGACTCCTTTTTTTTCCACTTCAGAAAAAGATACCTTTCTCTTAGAACACAGCCCATATATGAAACGTCAGTGATGGATGAGGGAACATTGTGGAAGAGCCAACAGGTCAATTCATGGCTCAGGGACTGGTGCCATCGGCAGGGATTTGGGTTCTACAATCATGGCTTGGTTTTCAAGGCAGCAGAGCTAAAAACAACTTATGGGACACACTTGTCCCAGAGGGGGAAAAGGATCCTGGGGCAGGAATTGGCAGGGCTCATAGACAGGGCTTTAAACTAGATTTGAAGGGGGAGGGGTTGGTGGTCTCCTGCTGGCCTGTGACAAGCAGCGGGGCAGCTCACCTGAGGTGGAGGGATGGAGAGCCAGTAGGGGCTCTCAGCTTGCTGCCCTGAGGCAAGACACAAATGACACACCAGGACACCCTGTGGAAACCAAGGGGAGTTGGCACAGGAGGATTACAGGGCCAGCCCAGCTGAAGTGCTTCTATGCAAATGCACGCAGCTTGGGCAACAAACAGGATGAGTTAAGGGCCACCGTGATGCTGGGACGCCATGACATAGTGGGCATCACCGAAACTTGGTGGGACGACTCCCACGACTGGAACGTAGGGATAGACGGGTATAAGCTTTTTAGGAAGGATAGGCAGGGAAGGAGAGGAGGAGGTGTTGCCCTCTATGTCAACAACCAGCTGGAATCAGCAGAACTCCACCTGGGGAGGCATGATGAGTCGGTTGAAAGTTTATGGGTTAGAATTAAAGGCAAGACAGGGGAAGGAGATATTACTGTGGGGGTCTCCTACAGGCCACCTGACCAGCAGAACCAAGCAGATGAGGCTCTGCACAGGCAAATAGAAGCGGCTTCCAGGTCACAAGCCCTGGTCCTCATGGGGGATTTCAACCACCCTGACATCTGTTGGAGGGACAACACAGCAAGGCATCAGCAATCCAGGATGTTCCTGGACTGCATAGAAGACAACTTCCTCCTCCAAATGGTAGAGGAACCAACAAGAAAAGGTGCTACGCTGGACCTTGTTCTCACCAACAGGGAAGGGCTGGTAACGAATGTGAGGCTCAGAGACGGCCTTGGCTGCAGTGACCATGAAGCAGTTGAATTTAATATCCTCAGGGCAATCAGGAGGACATATTCTAAGCTTACGACCCTAGACTTTAGGCGTGCAGACTTCGATCGCTGCAGGGATCTGCTAGCCAAAGTGTCGTGGGATGAAGCCCTGGAGGGAAGAGGGACCCAGGACAGCTGGTCAGTATTCAAGGACCACCTCCTCTGTGTCCAGGAGCTATGTATACCTATAAGGAGAAAAGCAGGAAGGAATGCTAGGAGGCCTGCCTGGATGAACAAGGAGCTGCTGGACACACTATCACTTAAAAAGAAACTCTACAGGAAGTGGAAGGAAGGACAGATAGAACAGGGGGTATATAAGGAAGCTGCCCGAGCAGCAAGAGGCCTGGTTAGGAAAGCCAAAGCAGAGTTTGAACTGAATCTAGCCAGGGGGGTTAAAGGGAACACTAAGAATTTCTACAGGTATATTAATGGCAAGAAGAAGACTAGGGAAGGTGTGGGCCCCCTCAGAAAGGAAAGTGGTGAATTAGTCACTAGTGATGTGGAAAAGGCTGAGGTACTCAATCACTTCTTTACCTCAGTCTTCACTGCAAGGGCCTCCAGCCACACTCCTGGTGTCATGGCAGACGATGCCAGGGACGGGGAGGAAGAACTGCCCATCATAAGTGAAGCTCAGGTTCGTGATCACCTGAAGAACCTGAAAGTGTTCAAGTCCATGGGACCCGACGGGATACACCCACGGGTGCTGAGAGAACTGGCAGATGAGGTTGCCAAGCCCCTCTCTATTATATTCCAGAAGTCATGGCAGACTGGGGAAGTCCCCACAGACTGGAAAAGGGGAAACATTACTCCCATTTTCAAAAAGGGCAAGAAGGAGGAACCGGGGAACTACAGGCCAGTCAGTCTCACCTCTGTGCCCGGAAAGATCATGGAGCAGATCCTCCTGGAGGCACTAATGACTCAGAAGAATAGTGAAGAGGTGATTGGGAATAGTCAGCATGGCTTTGCCAAGGGCAAATCCTGCCTGACAAACCTGGTGGCCTTCTATGATCAGGTGACAGCATTAATAGATGAGGGGCGAGCAACTGATGTCGTTTACCTGGACTTGAGCAAAGCCTTCGACACTGTCCCGCACCACCTCCTGGTCTCCAAGCTGGTGACACATGGGTTTGATGGATGGACCACTAGATGGATAAAGAATTGGCTTGATGGCCGCACCCAAAGAGTGGCTGTCAACGGGTCCATGTCCCAGTGGAGGCCAGTGACAAGCGGAGTCCCTCAGGGATCAGTCCTGGGACCGGTCTTGTTCAACATCTTTGTGGGTGACATGGACAGTGGCATCGAGTGCACCCTCAGCAAGTTTGCTGATGACACCAAGCTGTGTGGTGCAGTGGACACCCTGGAGGGAAGGGATGCCATCCAGAGGGACCTGGACAGGCTGGAGAGGTGGGCACAAGCCAACCTCATGAGCTTCAACAAGACCAAGTGCAGGGTCCTGCATCTGGGTTGAGGCAATCCCAGGCACAAATACAGGCTGGGCAGTGACTGGCTGGAGAGCAGCCCTGAGGAGAGAGACTTGGGGGTGCTGGTGGACGAGAAGCTTGACATGAGCTCTCAATGTGCGCTTGCAGCCCGGAAAGCCAATCAGATCCTGGGCTGCATCAGGAGAAGTGTGACCAGCAGGTCAAGGGAGGTGCTTCTCCCCCTCTACTCAGCTCTGGTGAGACCCCACCTGGAGTACTGCGTCCAGTTCTGGAGCCCCTATTACAGGAGGGATGTGGACAGGCTGGAACGTGTCCAGAGAAGGGCCACGAGGATGATCAGAGGGCTGGAGCACCTCTCCTATGAGGACAGACTGAAGGAGTTGGGGCTGTTCAGTCTGGAGAAGAGAAGGCTCCGAGGTGACCTCATTGTGGCTTTCCAGTATCTGAAGGGGGCCTACAGGAAGGCTGGGGAGGGACTTCTCAGGATCTCCGGTAGTGATAGGACTAGGGGGAATGGAATGAAGCTGGAAATGGGGAGATTCAGGCTAGATGTGAGGAAGAAGTTCTTTACCATGAGAGTGGTGAAGCCCTGGAATGGGTTGTCCAGGGAGGTGGTTGAGGCCCAGTCCCTGGAGGTGTTTAAGACCAGGCTGGACGAGGCTCTGGCCAGCCTGATCTAGTGTAGGGTGTCCCTGCCCATGGCAGGGGGGTTGGAACTAGATGATCCTTGTGGTCCCTTCCAACCCTGACTGATTCTATGATTCTATGAACAGTTTCCATGTAGTTCGGGGGGTGGTGGTGGGTGGAAATCATTCCAAGTGAAATCATTGCTTGGGGAAAAATTTTGCTTGTTTGCTGGGTTTGGCTTTTTTTAGTGGGTTTTTTTTAGTTGGTTGATTTTTTGTTTGGTTTTCTTGGTTGGTTGGTTGGGTTTTGTTTGTTTTGTTTACCTGTTTGGGAGTACTTTTGTGTTTTTTCATTGTCTGGGATTTTGTTGTTGTTGCTGTTTGTGTTTCTTTAAATAAGGTACTCGATCAAAACAAAGAAAGCCAAATCCAAGAAAACCTAAATAAAACCCTGAAGAAGTAACAATTTCCTGCAGAAGGTGAAAACTGGAAAATTTGCCCATCCTGCTAGTTACCTCCTCAATCTTTCACATCTGGGAATCCTCACTGTTAGATATGGTCTCTTCTCACAGGTAACTAATGATAGAATGAGAGGGAATGGCCTCAGGCTGTGCCACGGGAGGTTTAGGTTGGACATTAGGAACATTTTTTTCATGGAAAGGGTTGTCAGGCACTGGAATGGGCTGCCCAGGGAGGTGGTTGAATCACCATCCCCAGATGTGTTTAAAGCTTGTTTGGATGTGGTGCTTGGGGACAAGGTGTAGGGACAAACTTGATGGAGTGGGTGAAATGGCTGGACTTGATCTCAGAGGTCCTTTCCAGATGGAATGATTCTATGATTCTGTAGGATATGCTGAAGACAATGGATCACCAAAGGCAGATGCTTTCCCTCAAAACACACAGATAGCTAAAGTTACCTATTGCCTCCCCACACCATACAGTTTAAAGAAACGTTCCAGCTATTAAAAACTCTAGGGAACTCTGTGCCTTCACAACATTAATGAGAGGGTGATTGGAAGTTACTTCTGTTCATCTTCAGTAGGACTCATTTGTTTGTCTGAAGCTTCATCAAGCTCCTTTGCCATGCAGTGCAGCAGCCATAGCCTTGTCTTTCTCCACACTTCGAGCTGCTACTCTCCTCTGTTGCAAGACTCAAACACACGAATACATCTGCCCTGCCTCAGTGCACAGGATGACAGAGGGAAGCGCAGCCTTTTGTATGACCTCATTAAGACCCCCGCACAGCAGAGAGTGAGCACTCTATCACAATGCTGAGGTTGTAGCAACGGACGTGTGCAGGATATTGCCTTGTAACTTTTGGGTAGTGTAAGAGAAAGAAATGTGGTTTCTAAATTTCATGACCCTAAGAATGGTGAAACTGCTAATACTAGGCAAAATGTCCTGCCTTTCTAGAAAAAGCAGGCTCCTTTATGAAGTTGTATTCTATCCAGAGAAATTAATTCACTTAGCCACGTGACAAAGTAACACATCAAGAAGCAACAGATTAGGGCAGCATTTGTTGCCTTTTTGTATTTTCAGAGGGAAGGATACCTGCATTTGTACACCATGGATGTATTTGAATTTGGGTTCACAAGAGTCAAAAAAAAACCAAAAATAGAACAAAAAAAAAAAACCCAATTAAGAACATAAAGGAAACAGGAGTGAATAGCTAATAAGTCAGGCCATAAATTAAAGTATTTATGATAGACAATGCAATCCCTCTCTTAACTGGCTTTTCTCCTTGAAGACAATTTGGATGAACAGGAATTCTTCTTATTCCAGTAGGACCAATGAAAAGCAGTCCAAAACTAAGCCTCCCATTTCATAAGTCTAACTACATTCTAACAAGGGAGGATAGGGATTTGCCTGTGAATAAGGTACTTTCAGTCATGTTAGTGGAAGTCAAAAGGGACCTGCTGTTCTCCTGGAGGTCCCCAGTCCTGGCTCAGATGGTTTTGCCTCTCACTGAAAACCTGTGGGAGTCCTCGGGATGCCATGAAGTGTGCTCCTCCCTGCACAGAAGCAGGTCAAATCACATAACAAAGGCTTACAGCCCTGGCCCTGCACATGTGTGCTCCCATTTCCCCCTGATCTAGGTGGGGGAAGTGGTAGTGTGAACAGCCACAATAGCACAGCTGTACCTGGGACCCTGCAACATGTCCACATCATGACTGCAAAGACCAATAATAGCAAGAAAGTGAAGTTACATTTTGGTCATTTTTATAAACGCCTTTCCTATTAACCCTATCACAGCAGCTGTGCCCAGCCACACAGTATTTGAATGCATCATCAGCATGGCAGCAATGACAGCTTCAACTTAAGATTTTCAGTACAAGAACACCTCCACTACTGTCATACAGGAAGCTATTCATTATCTTCAGTGAGGTGTTCAAGAGGCCAGAAAGCCTGATGCTGGAGGGCTCGCACTACTCAAGCAGTGAGCAAATAACAGCAATAGCATTTTACAGCTGCAATGCCTCATTTGCTTGGGGAAAAAAAGCATCCACAGGAGGTTGAAGAATCAACCTCCATCAATATGTCTTTGAGAAGAGCTATACTGGTGTATTTTTATGCAGAAAAAACCCTATGCTACACAAAGTTAAATCCTGCATTCAAAATCTTGCTCTGCTTACCTGCATCACGAAACCACCAGCTGATGCAGTGCCACTTGATAAACGATGGCAGATGTTAGATTTCTTACAGATTTGTTCACTTGTGGACTTAGTCTCCAAATCTGTAATTGACTCTATCCTTTAGCTCTCTTTATAGATAGCCAACTTGCCAGTCTAGACCAAAACTATTCTCTGTAATAATATGTCCTAGTTTTGAGCCATGAGCTGCCCAGGGCAAAAGGATCACAGGATCACAGGATGATGTCAGGGGTTGGAAGGGACCCAAAGAGATCATTGAGTCCAACCCCCTGCAAGAGCAGGACCATACAACCTAGCTCAGGTCACAGAGGAACACATCAAGATGGGCCTTGAAAGTCTCCAGAGAAGGAGACTCCACAACCTCCCTGAGGAGCCTGTTCCAGTGCTCTGTGGCCCTTACAGTAAACAAATTCCTCCTTGTGTTGAGGTGGAACCTCTTGTGCTGCAGCTTACATTCATTGCTCTTTGTCCTATCACACGGAGCAAGTGAGCAGAGCCTGTCCCCTCCCTCCTGACACCCAGCCCTCAGGTATTTATAAACATTTATTAAATCCCCTCTCAGTCTTCTCTTTTCCAAACTAAAAAGCCTCAGACCCCTCAGCCTCAGGGACAGAAAAGATATTTTACCCCTTCCCAAGGAGTAAAACCAAAATGCTCCACACTGGATTGGAAGTTTAAACAGAAAATCTGTTTACAAATACACAAAAAAGGTATTAATATTCTATGCCTATATGATGTGAGAAATTATATATGCAGGAAAAGTCCTGCATATATAAGTTATTTTCTAAGGCAGAGTTCATTAATGTCACTGTTGCAGTTTACATTCCCAGGCAACTTTGTGACTTTGGAAGCCGAAATATTTCAAACTTTTCACTTCAATACTTTTGCATCTTTGTTTCCATTTGTCTGAGCTTACATTTAAGTCCTTTGAATTAGTTTTCCTATGGCAACTTGATAGAAATTTCTTGACCTTATCAATGAGTCCATTCCAGCAAATTGCAGATTTACTTATTTTTGTATCTCTAAGATGAAGGTCTTGACAAAAGCCAAGAACTGATTCATCCTGAGCTATGCAAAGTACTGGCACAGACTAACTCTCCAAATACTAGAAGAATGGAATTCATGCCCCATGCTCTAGCAGCTCCAGCTTACTGTATATTATATCAGGGTAAGTTAAGGGTATTTTTTCATCCCAGAAGTCACTGCTCTATTTGCACTAAGCATGTTATTCAACATGGATTTTAAATAGATTTTTGAGTGACCAAGCTAAGAGCACAATATATTTTTCAAAATAAAAGGCCTATGCAAAAGGTGAGTAGGAAAAGTACAGATGCTGCCTATCAGCTGTTTCATTCTACTGAGCCAACGTCTCTCTTCCATTTGCCTGCTTTCCGGTGGAGCTTTATCCACTGAAGCAAAACTGAGTGAGTCCCACTAGAACATTCCTAAGTAAAAACATCAGTACTGTGACTGGACAGGTTGCAGGCAATACTACAGATTTTATTCCCCCTCCCCCAAAATATATGAAAGGAAAAATATTTCAGGACATGAATTCTTTTTTTTTAGGTCAGGAGTACAGGGGTTTCCCACTATCTTCCCTGCCTTGCATTTGATAGATTCAGTAGATCTGGGACAGGTCCCCAGTTCACAAGTGCTCTGTCCTGATGTAGAGCTGTTTGAGCTGCTTGTCTGCACATTTGCCCCTGAATTGTGCTTGTCAGCCTGACTCTAATTACAGAATCATAGAATAGTAGGGATTGGAGGGGACTTCCAGAGATCATCTTATCCAACCCCCTTGCTAAAGCAGGTACACCTACATCAGTTGCACAGGAATGTGTCCAGGCAGGATTTGAAAGTCACCAGAGAAAGAGACTCCACAACCTCTTTGTGCCGCCTTTTCCGGTGCTGTCACCCTCAAAGTAGAGAAGTTTCTCCTTAAGTTCCAGAAACCTCCTTCAAGTGTTCTAGTTTGTAAACATTGCCCCTGGCCCTATCACTGGCCACCACTGAAAAGGTCTCACCCCCATCCGCATAACCTCCAGTCTTTAGATATGTATACTCATTTATAATATCCCCTCTCTCCAATCTAAAGAGCCCCAGCTCTCCTTGTAAGAGACATGCTCCAGCCTCCTAATCATCTTTATGTCTCTCCATTTGGCTTCCTCCAGTATTTCCCTCTCCTTCTTGCACTGGGGAACCCAGAATCAGACACAATACTCAAGTGTGTGGTTTCACCAGAGCAAAGGAGGACAAGAACCTCCCCCAGTCTGCTGGCTGCACTTTTCTTAATACACCCCAGAGTACCCAGACCCCACACCACTGATAACAACAATCTCTGCTCCAGTATTCAGCCAGTTCGCAATGTCAAAAACCTTCTCAAAGTCAAGGTAGACAACATTCACTTCTTTCCCTTCACCTACCCAGCTGGTCACACCACCATAGAAGGCTACTAGATTGGTCAAACATGATTTCCCCTTCATTAATCCATGTTGAGTATTTGTTCTTTTCCTCCACATCCTTAGGGATGAACTGCAGAATGAACTGTTCCATCACATTTTCAGGGATGGAGGTGAGGCTGACTGACCTGCAGTTTCCTGGATCCTCCTTCTTGCCCTATTAAAAGACTGGAGTGACACTGGCTTTCCTCCCGGCACCTTCCCTGTTCTCCGTGACCTTAATTATCCCTTTTACAAGTTAGCCTATAATTATCTTCAGCCACAAAACCTCCTATTTTGTTTCTCAAAACTTCCATGGACATCACTGGAATTTAAATCACCCAAGGTGCAGTATAAAACTGCAATTCCATAGAACAATCTCTTTACTGATTTCAGTAAACTGGTACTTCTCATTGTGACTCAAGGAGTGACTATCAGATAGGATTTGTGAGCAAGGATCTGATCTGTGCTCTTTCCTATATGGATCATCTACCTTTCAGGGATTTTCTTTTCTTATTCATTTCATCCTAGAGTAACAACAATATTCTCTGGAGGGGATGGAAAGCAAGACCAGAGTCTTGATTTTTCATCCTAGACAAGTTCCTCACTTGGTATTACTCTAAAAGAGCTGTAAGTAAACATCTTATTAATGTGCTTTTGCATAAACTAGGACAAGATGAAGTGGTGTGTGTTTAGGAGGAGACTTGATAGGGTGCTTGGTTGTGTGGTTTAGTTGATTAGGTGGTGTTGGATGATGGGTTGGACGCAATGATCTTGAAGGTCTCTTCCAACCTGGTCTATTCTATTCTACTCCTATTCTACTCTATTCTATTCTATTCTATTCTATTCTATTCTATTCTATTCTATTCTATTCTATTCTATTCTATTCTATTCTATTCTATTCTATGTGAGTTCTATGAAGGAGAATGATTATTATAAATAAAATCAAGTTTCCTTCTTAACAATTACCAGAGATTTCTTCAGCACAAACAAATCTTGGATTTTTGCCACAGAAAATTTCAGTTTATATACTTATCTTTCTTTCTTTTTGTCATGTCTCTTCTCCTTCAATAATTTGTTGTATCCTTTCATAAAATTCCCATCTGCACATCCAAAACATCTTACACTGCTGCTAACTCATCAACTAGCACATCACAAATAATGGTTTTCAACTCAACTGGTCATGCTGAATTACTGTAAGCCTACAATGTTCCTGACTGCAACCTCAAAATGTATTTGCTCATTTGTTACATATTTCATGAAATAAATCAGACTGCTGCAGAATGTGATGTAACTGTTTTATGCACCATTGTGTTCTCTGTAGAGATTGAACTTGTCTGAATATGGAGATATTTGGTAAGTTAACGGCCTCGGCACCTGAAAGCCTGCAAACTCATTTTTATACAATGAAGTCATGCAAAATGGCAAGGAGCAGGAGAAGAGAAATTGCAGACAGTTCTAAGAGAAACAGCTCACTTTCTATGAGCTTCCTGAATCATTAAATGCAGAGTGCAGGGTTTGATTTTTTTTCCCTCCCCCTTCTTGTATGCCTTCTTGAATCTCTGGGAACTTAAATGGCTGCATATCTGCTGTAGTATTTGCAAGGTGACTGCTCTAACTACCACCAGACAGTCTCAGAGGTTCATTTAACACCGCTATAGCAACGAGTAAATAATTAAACATAGTGCTCTGTCTCAAAATCCAAAGCTAAAGAGACAGTGATAATAAGAGGCTCCTTGAGCTAGGACAGAGCTTACATTAAATAATTGTGTTCTATTATTTTCTAAGTGAATATTTCTTACTTGCATTTCAATTATTCTCTTGTAACTAAAGCACAAAGACAGGTGTGTGGAATGTACATTCTAATTGTTGATGAAATGAAAAAAAGGCTAAGTTCTGCATGCAGAGGTGTACTAACATTGACACCAGCTAGGGGAAGTTTGGTGACAGACGTGGCAAGGCCAATTCAGCTGACAAGTGAAAAATGTTGTAGTTATGCTATCTAACCTGATTTGCACGAAGTCAACCATGTAGATGATCCACTGTTAACATGATTCTTTGCTACTGTGAAAAGAAGGGCTGCATATGTAACCAGAGTAACTGTGTTGGCTTCTGTTAAGCTGGTGATCCCAGCCACCATGATTTGTCTTGTCTGCTGAATGAATGGTGGTAATTCAGAAGGAAAGTGCATTGTGGTGTGGACTTTGGCCCCCTTCTTTTTGGACATGAAGCACAAGTACATAAAAGTTACTTGACTCCAAAATGAAAGTCAATTACTCATTAATACATATCTTCATCCTTGTTTCCATCCAGCAAAGTGCCATTAGTAACAGTATTAGAGATTGCATCTGTCCTGAAAGAGGAGTTACCTTCTCTGCAGCTCTCTGGAGAGAGGAAGCTATGGGAAACAGCAGCATCTAGAATCATGATTGTCTATGTTTAGCATGTATCTCAGGCTAAACTGTAGCAGTAACTGTCACCCAGTGGCCCCCTCCCCAGCAGAGATGGGAAATTATGAAAAGGAGGGAAACCCCAGAGGTCAAAATGAAAAATTAATTTAAGGAAATTAGGACCAGTCTCAATACAAGATATATCAAGTTATACTCAGCCCAGAAAAGGTGCAGTAGCCACAACAACCAGAAAGGCAATGGGGGAGAGGGAGAGAAGGGGGAGAGGAACCCAAGAAGGAAGTTCCAGTACAACACTTCCTTCTCCTCAGCAAACTTCTTCCTTTATACCAAGTGTGATGCTTATGGTGTGGAATACATCTGTGAGCCAGCTCATGTCAGCTGTCCTGGCTGACTCAGAACTGCTAATGCCCCACAGCCCCTGGCTAACCTGCAATTCTGTCCCAGCAAAACCAGGATGATGGGTTTGAATTACATTTAAAATCAAAGTGCAGGATAATTATTAAACATCTTTCTAGTGTTTTTATACCTTAGGTAGATTGCTAGGACAGCAGTGTCAAGAAAGGTAAGAGGTTTAGGGGATAGAGTTCCTAAATGCACAGGGTGGTGGTAGCAGCATCCCCTTAGAAAAGTAAGAAGAAAGAGTGTGCTTTTTGACAGCAAGAGAAGTGAGTCACAAAGATTCAGCTGAGATGCATTTAAAGAGAAAGTAAAAAGATGTGATGGTTTTTAGCATACATTTGACTTCTACATGTAACAAGTTGACTTAAACTAGAGTAACACGTTTAAAAATAGATCCATTTCTTGTTTTTCTCACAACTAACTGCTAAAAGAAATGTGTAGTTTTAGAGAAAACTTTTGTCCTGAAGCCCCATATTTTTCATCCAGAGTCTCAGAAATAAAAGCAAAAGAGGAGATAGGATAAAGCATTTAAAAATTTCTTTGTAAGGATGGGCCATTAAGGCTTACTGCAGGCTCACATGATTTTTCTTAATAGAATGCCAGTTTTCCTGCAACATACAAAATCTGTCAAACATTTTCAGTGGCATGATGTGCTCTATGCTAGGAATCTGGAAGCAGGGCAAGGAAGAATTTTGGGTTTATTCATAGCAGAAATGGAAAGGAAAACTGAGATGGACTCCACACTCAGAGGAAGATGCCATTTGCTGCAACAGAACATCCTGCTGGTGTGCCCTGAGTTTGAGATGCTGAAGAAGGTGCAATGCTGCTGCCAAAGGGACAAAAGCAGATATGCTAGTTTGTGGGTGACTGCCAACAGCATATCCACCACATTTAAATATTGCACCTCTGGAAACATGCTATAGTGGCTGTTGACTTCTGCTTTGCTTTAATTTACTTCATCAAAAGCTGACAGATTGATTGCTTACCATTGGTCATTAACTTCCACAATTCCATCAGCTGTCATGACCGATCATGTAACTCTTGAGCACTTCAGGGTGCTTTATGGCTTTAAGGAAACTAAATAAATAAATGAATAAAAAATATTTCCCCCATAAGCTAATGGCATGTTGACAGTGTGACATCTCACCACTGAGTGCAGGGATATAATGGATAGGTCTGGCATTCTTGAACAACACAATCACTGTCAGAGTGTTGATGTGTCTGATTTAAATCTGAAAGGAAGCCATTTCCAGAATTACCTGCCTATCCTGATGATTTATAAGTAAGGCCATCTACTGATGGCAAGAATTCCCTGTCTCCACTGTTTACAAATGTGATGGTAACCCGAGCCTTGGGGCTTAACTAAACTTGAGTTGGTAGACTTGAACTTCAGAGGCAAGACGTTAGACATCTATTTCTGTAACTCAGAAGGCCTTTAGCATGCTTGTATGCTGTTGGTTCTTTTGCTTTTTCAGACATCACAAAAATCCTAACGGCTTTACAGGATGCAGGGGAACATTGCTGAAACGCAATCTCACACAGGAACTTCCTTCACAGCTAGCAACTGCTAGGTATTAACGGCCAAGCTGTAAAGGAAGGTATTTCTTCTCAGGTTTCATGGCTTGGTCACAATTTGGTTTTAATTTTCTTTTAATTATTACACAACCCAATTTTTTTTTCTACTCATTTTCATTTCAGGTGACTCAGGGGTGGTTTATCTTTGCTGATAGGATAGACTGACATGCCGCATGCAATGAGTAACATGCCAGAAAAAAATAGACTAAACATGGATGAAAACCTGAGGGAAAACTTATCTGTTATGAAGTATTCCTACCAGATATCATTAAACTGTACCAAACAAATCTCTTTTATTAGCCTTACAATGTGAAATTTGCTTAAAAAGAAAGAGCTAACATTTTCTTAGATTAAGATCTTATCTAAATCTTGAAGGCTGTGCTCATGGTACAGGGCTGACTAGCCATTCTGGTGCCTAGAAAGGAAGTCTTGATCACAGTGGGGAATTATGAAATGAAGTTAAAGCAGGAATGAAACATTTAAGATGATCTTCACTAAAAAGTGGAATTAATTCCTCATTTCATTATTAATTCACTAATAAGCATAATTAATTTATCAGCCATTAATGCTGCTATTTGCATTTCTATTAGGTGCTCTGGATACAGGCAGAATATGACTTTCCCATTTGCTAATATAACACATTTCAAACACTGCAGCCAGACAGCAAACTGCTCTTCAACAATGCCACCCAGATTTATGCCACTGGATTATATGGTCTCTCTAAAACGCTTGCTGAGACTGGTAATAATGTATAACACAGCATGAATTACTCTGAACAGGTCAGATATAGGACAGCACTACAAAGGAGCACTTACAGACTAAATACATCCTTTTCTTTACAGGACACCTGAGGGTGTTTCCTTTTTAAGTGATTTGCACTCTTCACGCTGCCCCACCGCTTAGAAGACATAGTACTGTACATCAAAATACCTCAGAAGCTCCAATTTCATTGTTCAAGAGGTGGATGTATTTGTGTGACACACGCACACAGGTAAATTTCACACTCAGAAAAGAAAAACACAAACTGCAAACAATGCCTACATTCATTTGGTAACATTTTATTGACATTGCCTTTCCATTTCTCAGTATCAGCATCGTATCGCCATGTGTTCTCCACTGTTAGAAAGATTTCTCTGCATTTCAGCCAGACCAAATTTCAGTTTGAAGTTCAAGCATTGACTAGTGCACCTTCCTTCTCCAGATAGTAATAAAGCATTCTCCACCCTGAAGTATAGACTGTGAAGTGTGCTAATGCTCTACACCTCTACAGTCTTGTCCAAATGGGCTCACTGAAATGCCTAAGTCACATTGTCATTCATAGGTGAGAAAAAAAGAAGTTCAGTGTTTCTAATCAATGCTAGCTTGGCAAGTCCAATGAGTCAAGCAAACAATCAATGGAAAAGGCTGATCTATGTCGCTGCAATCAGGCACAAACTGCATCTGAATCAGAAAGCATGATTTTTCCATGGCTACTTTTGAAGGGACAATCTTCACAGGTAATCTTGTGCCACATGTGCAGAGGAAATCAATTAATTGATTCTCCCCCTCTACTCTGCTCTGTTGAGACCCCACCTGGAATACTGTGTCCAGTTCTGGAGCCCCTATTACAGGAAGGATCTGGAGGTGCTGGAATGTGTCCAGAGAAGGGCCACGAGGATGACCAGAGGGCTGGAGCTCCTCTGCTATGAGGACAGACTGAGGGAGTTGGGGCTGTTCAGTCTGGGGAAGAGAAGGCTCCAAGGAGACCTTATTGTGGCCTTCCATTATCTGAAGGGGGCCTGCAAGAAAGCTGGGGAAGGACTTTTCAGGGTGTCAGGTAGTGATAGGACTAGGGGGAATGGAAAAAAAAAAGGAGAAATGGGTAGATTCAGATTGGATGTTAGGAAGAAGTTTTTCACCATGAGGGTGGTGAGACACTGGAACAGGTTGCCCAGGGAGGTGGTAGAAGCCTCATCCCTGGAGGTTATTAAGGCCAGGCTAGATGTGGCTCTGAGCAATCTGATCTAGTGTGAGGGGTCTCTGCCCATAGCAGGGGGGTTGGAACTAGCTGACCCTTGAGATCCCTTCCAATCCTAACAATTCTATGATTCTAAAAAAACCAGAAAATGAAGAATTCCATCATCAGAAAGTTGTACTACTTCATTTCGTTGCATTGCATTTAAAACCCCTGTCTTTTCCAAGAAACTTTTAAGATCTCTTGAAAGAGGGAGTCGAGCTCATTCTTTTCAGTTCTGCTAATCATATCACAAGAGAGGAAAGATATCTTTTGCCACATATTTTTTTTTTTTGCCACAGCCTAGATATTCAATACTGAGTGCTACTATTTCAGAAAACCTTAGGGTATGGCACAGAGTTTCATAGGATGGGGGCATCAGGCCACAGTAAGATGAAAAATGGGAGAAATTTTGAAAATCATTTTAAATATGACTGAGGGAAATGTTCTTTAATTTTTTTTCTTTCATTTTCTTAATAAAAATCTTTTAAAATGCTGGTGACAGCTATTTTACACCACCAGCATACATCTTTTCTCTACGTTACATCATACATCAAGCACAGAGTCCAGATGATAGTTGTCGGGTGAGCTTAATCTGTCTTTCACTGTCTGTCTCAACTCTGTTTCTTTGCGACACAAAGGCATTTGAAAGATCTGACTGTAAACACTTGACATAATATCAAAAATGACAGACTAAAATTCCATGTGCTTGTTTTCTAGCTTCTGTTTGAATGCACAAATCTTTAAGAACCAAGAGCAGACTTCTTTCCCCAAGGATTTTTGTCAAGTGCGGCTGTTATGCTATGGCAGATTGCAAAAACTAATGAGAGAAACTGGATTCCTCCAAGGACCAAGACCATTAACGAGACAGGAAGCATTCACCTTTAAGTCACTTTCTGAAATACCACACAAGATCAGTGCTCAGGGTTTCCTGTGAACTGATGCTCACTTCCTAACCTTTGTGAAATGAGGTGCTGGCTCAGCCCAGCAGGGTGATTTGGCATGCAACACCTAACTTTTGATACGAAGTCCAATTCCCATTGCTCACTTGCCTGCTTTCAGGGGTCTTCATCCTCCTAGACTAGAGCACTACTCACATTGTGGTCACAGGTGAGATGCATTCCCTATAGTCTTTTGAAAGTGTGAAACACTCATCCAAACCTGAGAACAAGGTAAGCTAGCTCTGAAAGAAAAGCAAGGACAGCACAGAGCTACAACTCCAACACACAATCACATGCACATCTGATGCCACTACTGCCATCATACAAGGCTTTTCCCTTTTGTTCCACCCTTTCCTTCACAGTAAATCCATACCTGGATTAGAGTAATTGCAGTTTTCTGGAGACTAAGCCTGAGATGTTGATGGAATGTGTGGTCTGTTGTGCAGTTGAACATCAGTTTGGAGATTCTGGACTTTTGCTAGCATAGTTTCTCAAGCATTAAATGAAAGGTGTAGTCTAAGAGAATGATATTTTCATAGGCAGTACTGCCGATATGGTATCCCTTGTTCTTAAAACCATTCTCAGCTGCTTAATAAATATGAGCTGATACACACACAATCTTTTTTAAGTAGTGGTGAATCATGCTAGTAGTCCTAGAAAGAACTACAAAAACATGTTTTGCCCACATCAGAAGAAAGAGCTTCTGGAAAAACTCAAATAGAAGAAGGAAAATCATAGTACATGGGAAAAGGGTCTGGCCACTTGGGAGGAGCACAGGAATGTTGCCAGAGTATGTAGACATGCTACAAGGAAATCCAAGGCCCTCTTGGAATTAAGTCTGGCAAAGGATGTAAAAAACAACAAGAAAAGCTTCTTCAAGTACATCAACAGGAAAAGGAACAGCAGGCAAAATGTGGGCCTGCTGCTGAAAGAAGTGGGTGACCTGGTGACAGAGGATACAGAAAGGCAGAGTTACTGAATGCCTTCTTTGTTTCAGTCTTTATGACTAAGGCCAGCCCTCAGTCCCTGGAGGTAAGTGAGAATGTCTGGAGGAAGGCTGACTCTCCCTTAGTTAAGGAGGACTGGATTAGAGATCATTTTGACAAGCTGGACACCCACAGATCTGTGGGCCTTGATGGATACACCAGGGAGTGCTGAAGGAGCTGGCTAAGGTTAAGGTCATGGAGAAAGGGGAGGTGCCTGAGGACTGGAGGAAAGCAAATGTAACCCCAGACTTTTAATAGGGCAAGAAGGAGGACCCAAGAAACTGCAGGCCAGTCAGCCTCATCTCCATCTCTTAAAGGGTAATGGAACAGCTCGTTCTGGAGGTCATCCCTAAGTTGCAATTTGGAGAGACATGGACAAGCTGGAGAGTTGGGTGGAGGAGAACCTCACGAAGTTCAAAAAGGGCAAGTGTAGAGTCCTGGACTTGGGGAGAAATAACCCCTGCACTAGGTTAGGGGTTGACCTGATGAAAAGCAGCTCTGTGGAGAAATCTTTAGGAGTGCTAGGGGACAACAAGTTCACCTTGAGCCAGAAATGTTCCTCATTTTGAGGGTGATGGAGTACTGAAACAGGCTGCCTGGAGAGGTCGTGGAGTCTCCTTCTGTAAGGACTTTCAAAACCCACCTGGGGCATTCCTGTGCAACCTGATCTCAGTGTACCTGCTTTAGCAAGAGGGTCGGACTAGATGATCTCTGGAGGTCTCTTCCAACTCCTACCATTCTATGATTCTAGACATGGACAAAGAAGAGGTAAACCTACTCTGCACATATTCCAACATGAAACAAATGGAAATGTAAAGGGTATAATAGAAAATATCATGGGGGAAGTATGAATTAATATGAAGATAATTTAGCAATGATGTAATGAGAAAGAAGAGAGAAAGACAAAATGAAGTGCCAGAAGGAGCTGAAATATGAGAAGTTAGTAAGCAAGAGATAACAAGTTACCCATGGGAGAGCAACATGACCTGGTGGCCAAGGCCAATGGGATCCTGAGGTGTATTAAGATGAGTGTGTCCAGCAGATAGAGGGAGGTTCTCCTCCCCTCTGCTCTGCCCTGGTGAGGCCTCATCTTGAGTATTACATTCAGTTTTGGGCTCCCCAGTTTAAGAGGGACAGGGATCTGCTGGAGAGGGTCCAGCAGACGGCTACAAGGATGATTAGGGGACTGGAGCCCTGCCTTATGAGGAGAGGCTGAGGGACCTGGGTTTTTTTAATCTGGAAGAGAGAAGAATTAGAGGGGATTTGATAAATGTTTATAAATACCTGAGGGCTGGGTGTCAGGCGGGAGGGGACAGGCTCTTCTCACTTGCTCCCTGTGATAGGACAAGGAGCAATGGATGTAAGATGCAGCACAGGAGGTTCCACCTCAACACATGGGGGAACTTCTTTACGGTAAGGGTCACAGAGAACTGGAACAGGCTCCCCAGAGAGGTTGTGGAGTCTTCTTCTCTGGAAACTTACAAGGCCTGTCTGGATGTGTTCCTCTGTGACCTGAGCTAGATTGTTATGGTCCTGCTCTCGCAGGGGGTTGGACTCGATGGTCTCTTTGGGTCCCTGACATCTTGTGATCCTGTGATCCTGTGACAAGAGAAGAAAAGGAGCAACCAGGTGGACAGCAGGACCTCAGCAGAGACACAGTAGTGTGTAAACATTGGATGATTTTGATGTGTAGCTACAAACTGAGTTTCAGGCTTTTCCTCTATTCCACAAGTAGGCATGGAGCCCATAGACCAGTTGTACATTTCCTCGGTGATGACGACGAGCTCACAAATTCTGCTCTGATTGTCTTGCACGTTAACAATTTTCTACCATCAAGCTGATAATCATAGGTGAACAATCAACAGAATTTACAGAACTTGGAGGATTTCTTATGTGAGAGGAAATCATAGATAAGTTTAGGAACTTGTATTAAAGTACAAGCTGGAAAAGAACGTTAAGCCTGTTAAGTCAAGTATTCAGAGGATATCATATATATCCAGCTTGTAAATTATTAAATGGTTTGGGGTTTTTTTATGATCATATAGGGCTTTTTTCTCTTCCACTTTATCCATATCTCCTCTAGAAGTCAAGAGTTCCTTTTCAACATGACAGAATATACATACAAAAATGCTCTCATGGGTCACACTCTCTGTTATGCCAAGTGTTTTACACACTTGAGTGCTAGTGAGATAAAGGTGTAAGAAAAGCATGTGAGACTGGTGACTCTGGTGCCCTTAGCTTCATTCTACTCCAGTTTATTGGTGCATTAGGGATGTTTCAGAGCACAGCCCTACCCTTCTATTTAGTATTCATCTACAGACTTGCTGTCCAGAGTGAAATAGACATAAGGAAATCACCTGTCTGAGGACAGGATGAGCCATCTTGACAGATACATATTAAAAAAAATTCCCTGGTGAGGAACTCTCCTGTGCCTTTTCTCCTTATTTTTCAGAATTCTTTCCCTGATATTTAACCTAAGCATCTTTTCTTGCATTTTAAACCATTCTTTGTTAACTTTAACATCATCAAAGCAGCAGTAAACTTCTCTACTATTCCTAGCAGTCCTAAGTAAGTAATTTGTAGCAAGCTAAATATGCTGTTGCGGCATAATAGTTGAAATAATTATCATCAAAAAAAGAAATACTGTGCTTAAGTTGTCTACACCATGAGTATTCTGCCTACACCTACGTGAATACATGAAGGACTGTTCTCTGCCAGTGAGGCCAGCTGGGATGGAATGGCTTGTGGGGGCTAAATGATCATTCTCCAAACTAGAGAATCATAGAACTACAGAATTGATTGGGTTGGAAAAGACCTCTAAGATCATTGAGTCCAGCCATCAACCTAGCACCACCATGGGCATTAAACTGTGTCCTGAAGTGCCATGTCCACACTTTCTTGAACACCTTCACAGAGGCAGTGACTTCACCATCTCCCTGGGTGGCCTGTTCCAATGCCTGACCACTCTATCCATAAAGAATTTTTTCCTAATATCCAGTTTAAACCTCCCCTGGCACAATTGTAGGCTATTTCCTCTCATCCTATTACCTGATACTAGTCTGATCCCCACCTCACTACAACCACCTTTCAGGCAGTTGTAGAGAGCAATGAGTCCTTTCCACCGCCTCCTCTTCTCCAGACTAAACAACCCCAGTTCCCTCAGCCGCTCTTTGGAAGACTTGTTCTCTAGACCCTTCACCACCTTTGTTGCCTATCTCTGGACATGCTCCAGCAACTCACAGTATTCAAGGTGCAGCCTCACCAGTGCTGATTACAGGGACACAATCACTTCCCTACTCCTGCTGACCACACTGTTCCTGATACAGTCCAGGATGCTGTCTTGGCCACCTGATCACACTGCTGGCTCATGTTCAGTCAGCTGTAAAACAGCACCCCCAAGGTCCTTTTCTGCCAGGCAACTTTCCAGCCACTCTGCCCCAAGTCTGTAGTATTGTAGTGGATTGTAGGGACCCAAGTGCAGAACGCAGCACTTGGCTTTGTTAAACCTCATACAACTGACCACAGCCAATCAATCCAGCCTGTTCAAATCTCAAGCAGATCACCACTCCCATCCAATTTAGTGTCACCTGCAAACTTGCTGAGTCCGTCATCTGCAGACTTACTCAATTCCCTTGCTCAGATCATTGATAAAGATATTAAAGAAAACTGCCCCAAATACTGAGCACTGGCGAACACCACTAGTGATTGGCCACCAACTGGATTTAACTCTGTTCACCACCATTCTTTGAGCTTAGCTATCCATGTAGTTCTCAACCCTGTGTTTGCCAGTCTCTAGTCATCTGAGACTTGCACTCTTAGCCAGGACTGCTGGTAAAAGATAGAAATGGCTTGCTGAGCACTTCCACCAGCTCACTGAGTCCCCTCAAATGTATAGCAACTGGCCCCACAGACATGTATATGAAAGGGGTGCAGCAGGTCACTAACCATCTCCTCTTGGATTACAAGGGGTTCATTCTGCTCCCCATACCTGTCTTCCAGAGCAGGAGGCTGGATATCCAACAAACAACTGGTCTTACTGCTAAAGACTGAGGCAAAGAAGGTATTGAGTAACCGTCGTCATACTGGTTACTACTGTAATATCTCATCAGCACTGGTAATCATATTCTTTGCTCTGGTGTGATTTAATTTACTAGTATATAGTCCAACCTATGCAAACCAAAATAAGTTAAGGGGTCAAGCATTACTACAGCCAGCTTGAGTATTGCAATTCTTTTTTTATTTGCTTGTTAATTACAAAAATCTACTTTTTCGTATACTGGGCCTATAAGTACCTCATGGAATGAAATAGCATTAGCTTATACAAAGAAATATATCTTCGTGTGAACTTTCTTCCCCTCTATTACTCATAACAAAGCTTTTATGTGCTTGCAGTCTCCCTTTGGTTTTGAGCTTGTTTTCCATCACTTTCCAATTCCAACCTCATATAATTTTTATTTCTTATTTTTGCAGCATTTCTGATAATTGATCTTTCATCTGACCTTTCTACTGAATCCGTGCCAGACACTTTTGCCTATATAGCTTTCACAATGGACTTTTGAACCTTTGATGTCTTCTGACCACGCTGGTAAAATGCAGCAGCATATATGATCTCTCAGCACCCAGCAATGTCACCTCACCCTCTGCACCTGTCATTAGCCTTAACACCTTGTTTATCCAGGCTGAATACTATTTTCATCCAGTGCACAGTCTTTCTGAACACATATCCAGTTTCTCCCAGCAGTCTCTCATTGTGTCCAGTTCCAGTGATACAGGACTCTTTGTACATGGCTGTTTTTTCTGTTTGTTTTAAATACTTTCTCCTCCATGCTCCCAGCAAAGCCCCTCTCCCATTATATCAGTGGGTAGTCATATTTCTCCGTGGCCCTTTTCCATTCACTTGCTTTACTAAAAGAAATTTCCTTTCCCAATCACCAGACAGTATTCACACATTCAAATGTGCATAACAGTACAACTATCTCATCTTGGAAACAGAGGCCAAATAGCCACAATTAATCTCTTTCACTTGATGGGAACTGCTTTCTGTACTGTTTTCTCCTTCAAATACCATTTCAACCCTAGTTTCGCTTTTCTTACTGAACAAAGGCTTTTTCTATCAATTGATAATATGAAAGATTAAAACTTTCCATATCCATCCTAGCTAGTAGTTTATAAGCAGTCTCTTGGCTAGGAAGAAAACATCAATAGATATACAATTTATCTTTCACTCATAACCCAGAGGCCCTTCTCAAGCACTTTGGAAGCAGATTGGCAGTCATGGGCCAGGATACCAGCACACAGCCTCAGCAGCCAGCAGTGCAAGTGTGTTTATATGGGGAGCCAAGTAAAGTGTGTTTGTATGGGGAGGGATCTGCCAGACGTAGACACATACACAGCTCTCCAGAGCTAGATACACATCTCCACTTCAAATCTAAACCCGAAACTCTGGCAGAAAAGTTTAATTAGAAGTCAAAGGATTTTTTTATTTTTTATTTCCACTCCCTCCTTCCTCCCCAGTGCCCAGACTGTTGTAGTGTTTGCGAGCAAAGGTTACTTAATCATGTTATTTGATGGACTTTCCTCAGGAGCTCAGCTGGCACTTAGCACCCCATTTCCTTATCAGGCCCAAGGCAGCATGGATATTTCTTCTCATCACTTACACAGATTTAAGTAAACTGGATCATATTCCACTTTCATGTTTCCTCCCTAATGCAGGAGTTATGTAATTCACACTCTTGCGTCCACTTTGGAAGATTGCACAGGCCAAAATACTTTTACACATCAAAGCAAAGCTTTGCAGGCTGCTTGTAAATATCTCTGCAAGTATAAGCAGACAACCCCACTATGCCACAATGAGAATACTTTGTTTCTGTACAAAATCTTCAGAAGATGAGCATAACTTCAGACATTTTATCTTTGTTTCTTGCAGATGATGACCTAGGAGCACAGACAGATTATGGTGCAGAGAGTGCAGGAAAACTTTCTCTTGGCTAATTAGGTTACTAAGGCACTATTAGGTATGGGGAGGAGATTGACCCAGAGGAATCAATGGTGCTGGAAAAGGTCATACATGTTTTCAGAAAGAAAATAGGAGAAGGGGAAATCACAATACAGGCAAAAATAACTTTTGATAAGCTGCCCTTGGTTGCCATGGTTCCTTTTATTTTTCCTGTCAATAATAATTATGAATAATAATACCTATATGAGAGTCAGATATAATCACACTGCCTATCGCTACCCTCACAAATGTGCAGAAATTGTTACTCCCACATCATGCTGAACCTTCCTTCCTCCTTGAATGGAGAATGCCACACTGTGGTACCACTGCAAACAGGTCTTGAAGTTCCCAAACATACTGGGACCTCAGAGTACAATGCTACGGGTTTGCTTGTCCTCTGTACTCAGAGATGTTCTTGATCTTTTCCCCTTCAGAGCCCAAATAGTGTCTTGCACCCAGTACATGCCCCTACTCAGGGACAATTTTCCAGTCCTTTCACAAGGTCTCTCCTGAGACAGTCTCTGCAAGGATGTAAGCCTGGGGTCCCCTTTGCCTACCTGGTGCAGCAGAGGCATAGAAAGAACAAAGCAGGAAAATGGTGTAAAATTGTCCCTGTAAGACATGTTAGGACAAAATTGCCTATGACAGAAGCAACAAATGGACACAATACATGATCCTTTTCTAGAGCAAGCACCTGAGGCCTTTCATACCTGGTCAGATATTGATCTCTACCTTCATTGCAGTGAATCTACATCAAATCACAAGCTAGCATGCCTAAGAACAGGTAATAAACTGCTAGATTGTAATTCTTCCAGAAATTAGTAGAAACACCAAAATCACTTCCCTGGTTGCTGGAAACTGTGTTTAAGAAAAACCTAGGAATCAACTCCTTTCCTTCACACACCTGCCACACTTAAAATTCTCATGTAGGTTTAGCAGGTGTCACCTGAAGGACAGGTGCTCAGCAGTATGGTGCCTTTGGCATAAGCTTACATTTTACATTGAGTTCTAAGCTGCAAAAGACTCCAGAATTTGCTGTGTTGCAAGCAAGTGGCAGCATCCCAAAGCTTTGAGAAGCAGCAAGCTGGTACATATCTGCTAAAGGTACCTTTTAATGTCACGTTTTCCATTCTTTTTGTCACTTGCATTTTGTTAAGTGCTCGTGGACTATGTTTATCTCCTGAAAATATTTAGTTATGGATTCTATTTTATATGCAAATAATTACACAATAAGTTCAAAGTTAATCACTTTAACAAATGAATAGCAAATTAACAAGTACTATAACCATGCATATTTATTTACATTCTATTCAACAGCCCTCCTATCCAAATCTCATATCTCCTGTTTACATAGAAGTTTTTTCCAGTGATGAAAGTTGGTCTAGTAAGAGGTACTGTTCTCCAGATTTTTTCCATGACATCCTCAGACACTAGCATAGCTGTGGCATTATTGCTACAGACTTTTCTTTCCTTTGTACCAGAACACTGAAAAATTCTGTGTTGTTCTGCAAAGTCCTGAGAAAGACTTGCCAGGGAAGATGCCCAGAGAAACTTCACTACCATGCCCAAACTATAGAATAGAACAGAATTAACCAGGTCGGAAAAGACCTTTGAGATCATGAAGTCCAGCCTATCATCCAACACCATCTAATCAACTAAACCATGGCACCAAACACTCCATCAAGTCTCTCCCCAAACACCTCCAGTGATGGTGACTCCACCACCTCCCTGGGCAGCACATTCCAATGGCCAATCACTTTTTCTATGAAGAACTTCTTCCTAACATCCAGCCAAAACCTCCCCTGGTGCAGCTTGAGACTGTGTCCTCTTGTTCTGGTGCTGGTTGCCTGGGAGAAGAAAGCAAACCCTGAAACAATACCCAAATATTACAGTTGCAGAAACTCAAAGACTTTGATCACAAACAGATTTTAGACCAAATTTTAGACATTGTCACTTGTGCATATACGAAAGAAGGGAGCAGGAGAGATTAGAAGCAGTAAGATATTAGAACAAACATGATGTGTTCTGTTTCTCTTTTAACAATGTAACCATACCAGTGCTGATTTATATACCTTCTTCATCTGTAAAATGTGTTGAAAGGAGCAGCCAGACATTGAAAAGAAAGAAAGAAAGAACTGCTTTCAGAGAGCTCAGGAGCAGCTCAACTTCACTCTGGTGAGACCCCACCTGGAGTACTGCATGCAGTTCTGGAGCCCCTATTACAAGAAAGATGTAGACATGCTGGAATGCATCCAGAGAAGGGCTATGAAGATGATCAGAGGGCTGCCCTCTCCTATGAGGACAGACTGAGGGAGTTGGGGTTGTTCAGCCTGGAGAAGAGAAGGCTCCAAGGAAACTTTATTGTGGCTTTCCAGTATCTTAAGGAGGCCTATAAGAAAGCTGGTGAGGGACTTTTTAGGATGTTGAGCAATGATAGGGCCAGGGGGAATGGAACAAAACTAGAAATGGGTAAATTCAGATTGGATGTTAGGAAGAAATTTTTCCCCATGAGGGTGGTGAGACACAGGAACAGGTTGCCCGGGGGTGAAAGTTTTTAAGGCCAGGCTTGACGCAGCACTGGGCAACCTGATCTAGTGTGAGGGGGGTTGGAACTAGATGATCCTTGAGCTTCCTTCCAACCCTGACAATTCTATGACTCTATAACATCTATATAGGAACTTGGATCCATAGTCAGTCTCAGTTTTGCTGCTCGTTACATTCTTCATGATATTCAGTTTCATTATTACTCTAATTACAATACTAATAATTAATAGTTGACTTTATTGCTTGCTCTCAAAGGACTCAGGGGAATGCAATGTAACATAATAAACACAAATACAACACAGAAGCATATTCTTTGAAATTCGTAATCAGAGGGAAATGATGAATAATTTAGTGCTTGAAGCTTATTATTAGAAGGATGAGATATCAACTTTTTTTCCCAGATCACAGAGCACTTACTTCAGGAACATAAATGCTAGATATGCACTCAACTAGATATGAATATTTTAAACAGCACTGAAGATTATCCGTCCTCACAGCTGATAAGAGAACTTCATTGTGTGCACCCTGAGACAAAAAGAGCTGTTGCTGTTTGTATTTTTTCTAGATGAACAACTTGGCTTCACCTATCTGCTTCCTCATTTTCAGCAAATGCTGAAATATAATTTCCTTTCCAATGAGCCTGTTGTAAAATATTCTGTGTAACTTGAGGGTCAGTTCTTGTGGAGAAGTTTTTTTCATACACCAAGTATTTTTCTTATTTCAGTAAGCTCTTTTTTTCTTCTGTCAAGATCACTTGAAAAAGACAGGACAACCAAAGTGAGCACAAGATAACCTGCCAATGCCCATATTTCTGCCCTTTGACTCTATCTACCCTAACACAGCATTTAAGAGTTTGTGTGTGACACAGGTAGGGCTTTTTACACTGGGAAACAGAATTCTTCACTCTGTCATCTTAAATTGTTACTGAACAGAAATGGTTTGTTAAGATATTTAGGGCCTTATCCTGTCTCGTATTTTATGCTCCACTCACAGCTAAAAAGCTTCCTGGAGACCAAGTGGTTGCATAGGACACATCACATATCAAACTGCATCTATAATTCCGCTTTAACAGATGTTTGTAAAATCATAGGCATCTATACTGTAAGATTCTTGTTGGCAGTTTGTTTCTGACCTTGTAGTGGTGGAAGTCTCAAAAATACAAATCTGTGCAGTATGTTGTTATTGCCCCATCGCCGTTGATATATCACCACTCCACAAAGCTGATGTCATTGTGTGCTATTTTTTGCATTGCAGTTGACTGTCAGATGAAATACTTTACTGCCATTACGTTGTTTTTTTTCTTGGTAATAAATCTCCGGCAAAGAAAAGATTGTGGTATATCCTCCATCACTGAATTTATAGGAACCCTCAGCCACCACAAGTAGTGGTGACAGCACTGCACAGTATACCAGCAGTACCCATTGGTAAACTGAGTGGTTTGATTGTTATGTTATTTTTCTCCCGCATTAGACATTTCTGGTTATGCACTATGGGGAAGAAGCACTTTGAAAGGAAGAAGAACAGCACAAGATTACCCTTAGGAAGATTACAGAAAGCAAACCCACAATATTGTAATAATTTCTAATTATAATTCACATATCTGTGGAATTCTAGGATGTTTGCCCTGTTTGCTAGAGGCAGCCCTTTCTATTAGCAGGTGTTGATCCTGCTGACTCACCAGGGTTAGCAATTTTCCCCATGCTGCTTGTATGCAACAAAATGAGTTCTAAATAATTTCTTTTGAATAAATCTAGTACTTCAGAAAAATGTTGCAAAAAACCTTACTTTGTTTAGTGATATAAACTTGAAACTCTGTATACAGGCATAAGGGCAAGACAGTAAAACAGCAGCTCACAGACAGCAGAAGGAAACACAGGGGAAAATGCAGGGCTCATCTGCAAGTGGTTCACATGTGTTCATCAGGTAATACTTCAGCTTGGTATTAAGACAGTTATATAGTAAATAGTTAAACTGGACTATTTAAATCAGAGACAGATTTGGAAGAAATGTGAATCTTTCCAGAAACAGAGTCACGATTATGACACACACAGCAAAGGTAGTGAATGTTTTTCTACTTCCAGAAACTAAACCAGCATTAACCGAAAATCTTGTGTATGGTTTTCCTCACGACTCTCAGTGCATACTGCACAGAAAGCAAGCTATCACTGTCTGGCAAATGTATAAATACAACAAGTGAGAAGAAAATAAGATACATTGGAAAAAAGCCTAAGTTCACATTTGTGTACAGCTTTATATGGCTTCAAAACATTCAGCTTTGATGAGCTTTGATCAGGAGAGTCGTGCTCTGCAAAACACCTTCATCTTGGTAGCATGCAGGTTAAACAACAGCAGGACACTGCTTCAGTAAAATGCTGGTGAGTCAGCACCACTATGAAACACAGCTCAGCAACACTGAGAAGCATTCAGATGATCAATAAATCCCAAACAATAGAATAACAAAATAAACTTATTACAAAGAGTGGCTTTCTGTCGCACTTCAGAACACGGAACACTAGAACCTTGAGAGAAGTATAGGAAATATGCAGAAGGAATAGATTCCACTCTGGTGTCTTATGTCCTGATAGAAGGGGATTAATATCCTTTTCTAAAATGCTGTCATCATACCCTTGATACCCATACACCTGTACTGATTGCTTTAACAGAGTCTTTGGCCTTAATTTCCTGTGGTAATGGCTCTCCATTCTGGTTGAATACTGTATGGAGATGTGTTTGCTTTTATCATGCTGGAATTTTCTGCTTTTCATCTAATAGTCTTTCGCCTTATTTTTTGTGCATAGCAAGGCCAGAAGAAATGAAGCTCCTGCTTTTCTTTCACTATGTCATTTGTCATTTAATACATATTTTTTCAGGCTTGTTATTGGGTGTTTTTTTTTTTTTTTTTTCAAAGTAATCAATCCTAATCTAAAACTCCTCTCTGGCTGTTTTCATTGACTCGTTTTTCATTTTCTCTGACACCAACAAACCTACTCCAATTCTGCTATATTATTTTCCCCATAGAAAAGCAGTAAAGAATACATGCACAAAGACTGCACCACTGATCTATCTAACATCACTGAGTTTATCTAATGTGCTTCTCTTTTCTTGGTGTTAAAGATTTTTCTTTTATATACCCATTGGAAGATGTACATAGTATTAATGCTCAGATAAAGCCCAAGCCGTCCATCTGAGCTCCAACACTCAAACACACAAGAAGAGGGAGACCTTTGCCCAAAAGCTGGAAAGAGGACAACAAGGAAAAGAGCAATCAGGTGATTTACTACCATTGCCAGGCTAGGTTACAGTGCTGTGGCAGTTTTAGGTTGATGCCTAGGAACATTTTCCACAGATTGAGTAGAAAGTGGTAGAATGTAAATAAATTACCCTTGGATGTAAAAAGGAAAAATAATTATAAGGTCTAAATAATCCCATTGGTCTGATAACTAACAAAGTTCATTGTGTGAACTAACAACTTCTCTTTTCAGCTTCTTCACTCTAGCAAATGTTAACTGGTGCTTTTGCTTGGCTGCTGCTGACCTTGGCTGTGTTCTTGTTGTGGCTAAGTACCAACAAGCTACAACCTGCTCTTCTCTTTCTCTTTTCCCATATACAAGGGGGAAGGGAAGGAAGAGGAGGAAGTTATTGGTAGCCCCCTGGCTTTGTCCAGGGGAGTTCTTGTGTTGTTTATAAATTGTAAATGCATGTAAATATTGTATATTTTGTTCCTATTCATTGCATTTCATTGTAGTTTTGCTTGTAAATATAGCTTCATTTGCTTTCCAACTAAGATAGAATAGAATAGAATAGAATAGAATAGAATAGAATAGAATAGAATAGAATAGACCAGACCAGGTTGGAAGAGACCTTCAAGATCATCGCGTCCAACCTATCAACCAATCCAACCCACCTAATCAACTAAACCACGGCACCAGGCACCCCATCAAGTCTCCTCCTGAACACCTCCAATGATGGTGACTCCACCACCTCCCCGAGCAGCCCATTCCAATGGGCAATCACTCTCCCTGTATAGAACTTCTTCCTAACATCCAGCCTAAACCTCCCCTGGCACAGCCTGAGACTGTGTCCTCTTGTTCTGGTACTGGCTTCCTGGGAGAAGAGACCAACCTCTGCCTGTCTACAACCTCCCTTCAGGTAGTTGTAGAGAGCAATAAGGTCACCAGATGGTCTGGTAAATTTTATTTTGGGGGTATTTTCTCCACATTAGTTAGGGGGTAATTTTCAACCCACCACAAGTACACCATCCATTCGATTTTAGTAGTACTTACTTATGTTCCATGCACCTACACAATTGCTAACAGAGCTGTGTCTTTCTAAGATACAACAGGTTGAACTAGCAAACATAATCCTTAGGGTGTTCCTAATAACACAGATTGTGATTAAACAATGTGTTTTTCTTGGGTTTAAGGAGCAAGGCAGAGTTATTTAACCCTTCTCAAAGGAGTTAAAGAAAACACTCCACACAAGTAGATAGATGAATATAATTGCTCAGAACTAACTTTGGGCTCTTAGTGCCCAAGATTATAAAAGAATAAGTACATGAATCTGACCTTGATTAATTCTGGGAGATATGAAGACAGGACAGTGGGAAAAAAAAATACTTGCTCTGATTCTCTAGTGTTTGATCACCTTAAATCCATCATATTTTTTTGGTAGGAAAAAAAGTTAATGTGAAACAAAAGGAACACAGAAGACCCAAGAATGAAGGCAGGCAAGGGAAAGTGCTTGATAAGTTAAAAAAATCATATTCAATTAAGTTAAAAAATCATATTCAATTGCATATAAGCAAATTCCAAAGAAGAATGAATTAGAAGTAGGCAGGAAAGTAAGAAAAATCTGATGAAATACTGCAGTTTCTAAATTAAGCCATGTAGGATAAATGGAAAGGAAAAGGCATCGGGAAGCTTGGATATCAATAGCTCCAGTGTAAATCCTTGCTGCACTGCAGTTAGACAAGCAGCAGTGCAGTTGTCTCCTGTGTTTAGTCAAAATCCTCTCAAAGGCCAAATACAGACACAGGTAAATGGCTTGGGATCAAATCAAAGCTTTCAGTGATTTGCCTGTCTGCCCAAAATGTGTGTACGTGTGTCATTATTCTAGCACCGTGGAGAAATTCAGAGGCAGAAGGGGAAAGTTAGACAGACTTCTAACAGTTGCCCTTTCTGTCATTGAAGATCTCTCTGAGCTTTTTCTTTATGTGGCACTTGGTGCCACAGCCTAGTCATGAGGTCTGTGGTGATGGGTTGGACTTGGTGATCTTTGAGGACTCTTCCAACCTTGGTGATACTGTGATACTGTGATTTAGTGCTGAATAAAGTGGTGAGCCTCAGCCTATGAAGCCAATTATATTGTAGCATTTTAAACAGTATTCCAAAGCTTTGCTTCTCCAAGTTCAATTATATAAGAGTTAAGAACTTTCTGGGACTTAGGACATCAACACAAATATTTTTGTGTTCTCCAAATGGCATGTAATGTAAGATGTGTCTATCCCTCCATCTGTTACACTTTCATGATTCCAGGTAGTTATGAGATGGTCGATACACATTTCCTGTGAAAAGCTGCAGTCTTCTAGAAAGGTACTTAACATATTAATTAACTCAAATAGTGTTCACAACCCAGAATAATTGATACAAAGAAGTGGCTACTGCTTAAGCCAAGGCTGCCAAAGGGCAGCTGAAAATTGAGTCACTTTGTTTAGTACAAACACAATATAATCCTGATACTCTTGCATATAATTTGTAAGGTGATGTGTGACTTTTTAGCCTCAATTGTTACCTCCACACCAGCCTCAATCAACAAATACCTAAAAAATCAGCAGATACATTCACTGCACCTATTTCATACTCTACAGAAAAATTGACAGGTTTCTGCATATTATCAACACAAACCATTTTTGAATGTTGTCCTCTTTATCCTCTCCATTGAAACTTAGAACAACTCACATACAGCTGTCTGTTTCTCAGGGAAGTGGCAGCAGCCTTGGCTATGGGAGGGTGAAGCAGCACCCAGGGAGCCCATGGGAAGAGAAGAGCTGTCATGTGTTGCAGTAGGAGTACACAAAGCTGTGGCATTTTGTGGGTCTGCTCTATTGGTGTAGTAAGCCCTATGAAAGTGCTCACCTGTGTTTGTTTCACATCTCAGATCCTGACCCCCTTAGAGCATCTGATGAGTGCTGCAGGAGCTACTGTAAAATCTCCTTGCTAGTGCTTGATGACTGCAGTGCTGTTCCCTTCTGTGGCTTCCCTGAAGATAACAGAAGATAAACTTGGATCTCTCTTGAGTTCCTAGCCTAACTTCACAGGTTATCTTGTGATCTGAGACATCTTCAATCATGTGTTGAAGTATTTATTAATCAGTGATGATCTGTACTAAAGCCTCCAGTTAAATTAATTTAGAGAATAACACAGAGTGGCTGAAAAATAAACTGGAATGCTTAGGATAAAGTAGTATGCAAATGTGTACTTTCATACTAATGGTATAAAAATGTGCCACAAGACTCAGCTCATACATATAATTTGGGAGAAGCAGTTCAGTCACTCAAAAATTCTGACAGCAGAGGTATGGTACAACTAAGTGGAATATGTCCAGCATCAAGTTTGGAGACACTAGGAAGTCAGTGCAGTGAAAGTATCCACTGATGGAGTGTTGCATCCCATAATATGGCTCTGGTGGAAATTCTGCATAGGCATGACTTACAAACTGGATCTTTGTTCTTAAGTTACTGCTATAAAACACAAAGAAAAAAAATCTGAGAACTCTAAAATTATTCAGGTGGAACAAGCCCCAGAAATTCAACACTGCCTCCTGCTCAGGGCAGGCCCACATCTCACTGGGGCTTGCAATCCAGGGAGCCTGCAGCCTTGCTGGGCAGCTCCCCCAGGGAATGCTCCTCCTGAGATCTAGCTTGAACCTCCCAGAACTAGCATCTGTGATCAACCTCCACCAGTGGTCAACCAAGCAAGAGGCAGTTGTATGTCTCCTGCAACCCCCCTTCTCTGGGCTGAGCAAGCTCTGATCCACCAGCACCTCTGCACAGGACTGCTGCTCCTGCCCTGACCATCCTGAGGATTCTCCCGGACCTTGTGTGTGCCTTTCCTCTACTGGGATCCTAAACTGGATGCAGCAATCTAAATCTTTTCCTTCTCTGGTACTGACAGTGCCTCTAATCATTTTTATGATATTTGCAGGCAATGTGGACCGGATTGCATGTATTTAAGAGATTAATTTCTATTGATGTAGGAGCTGAATATGTTTGAGAATCTAGTCTCAACACCTTGTGTGATTGGTATTTCAAAAAACCCATATCCTAGATGGTGAGAGCACAAAACAGCAGGCAGAACTGGCAAGCATATGCAAAGCTAGACAGAAGACTGCATAAAGCCTGCAGCACGTCTGATTCAAGCTAGAGCAGACAGTTCCTCTATCGCTTATTTCAGAAGACTTCACACTTGAATTTTGATTTGTATTCTTATATTTAAATGTAAAGAGAACAAGTGGAAGTTATCACATCTATGAAATACTTTTGTCTGTATCAGAAGCTTTCCATTTCCCTGAACTGTATATTTCTAAGCTGTTGCAGTGATGATATGGGAGTACTTTTGAAAAGTCCAGATCTGATTATACAGAAGAACACAGGAGATTTCCATTCCTGAAACTCCATCTAAGTAGGGCAAGACATGTCAAAGACCTCTGCTCCAGGAGAATAGCACTGCAAGAGAGTACTCTGTACTAAGAACTAGGTCAAGATGTAAACTGAGATGCCATATTCACTGCTTCATTATCTGTAATTACTTTCAGTGACTTGCTGAGCATTGTAATGTGTTTAGTACAAGCTTTGCTTGAGGAATTTTTATTTTTTAATTATTTTTTTAAAGAAAAGAGCATAACAGTGGCAAATTCTGTGACCATAGCCATTAGAAACTTGTATTCCATTATGTTCTCACTGTGCCCCACTTAATTCAGGAACAAGTTCCTTACTATGAGGGTAGTGGAACACTGGAACAGGTTTCCCAGGGAGGTAGTTGAGGCCCCCATCCCAGGAAATATTCAAGGTGAGACTCAATAGGGCTCTGGACAACCTGATCTAGTTAAGGATGTCCCTGCTTACTGCAGAGCGGGTTGGACTAGATCACAGAATCACAGAATCACCAAGGTTGGAAGAGACCTCAAAGATCATCAAGTCCAACCTGTCACCACAGACCTCATGACTAAACTATGGCACCAAGTGCCATGTCCAATACCCTCTTGAACACCTCCAGGGATGGTGACTCCTTCAGAGGTCCCTTCCTACCCAAATCATTCCATGATTCTATGACTCTATAATTTGTCACTGATGTTTTGTACATCATATCTGCCCTCTCATTTCAAGTTATGATATTAAAAAAAACACCACAAATGAAAAAAAAATCACAGATATCTGGTAAAAACTCACAGAAGAAATGCTTGTAACAAACTAAAAGCCTTAACAAGTCTATGCCCACAGCAGAAAATCATCCAGTATAACAGGAATGGATCAGCAGATGGAGGCTTTGGGTGCTGAGGACCGTACATCTGCACTATACACAGCCTTCCCTGTTTAATTTCAGACTAGATTTAGTCTGGTCATCAGGATTGAAGGCTCCCTCTCCATGCATATGACCAAACAGTCCAAAGGAACACTCACTGCTTGAAACATAGTAGCCGCAGGAGGACTAGAAGTGCATTGGGATGCACACCTGCAGCAGAATTGTTTAACTTCCTCTGCAGAGACAAGTTCCCAGATACCAGAAGATCCCTTCAAGAAGTGGGGGCAGTTAGAGAACCTGTTTTGAAACTGCAGTGCTGCTTTAAGGGAAAATGTAGATTTAATCAAGTATTTCTCTGCTTAGCATGACAAATACTTGAAAGTCATTGTTTGCAGTTGTACACCACTGCTGGTGGTAAGGCTAACTAATGCATGCTCAAGACACTGTGGAGTCATGCTGCAATATGTTCCAACGTTTAGTAGGATCAGACAAAGACTTTTTTCATTCTGCCATAGAATGTTTTCATTGACAGCACAGAATGCTTGATCTAAGCATGTCAAAGTCATGTTTATACCACTGCATTTAGAAAAAGATTATATTCAAGAACAGAAAATAGAGAATGCTAAAAAAAAAAGAGAAAATAAATAATATATATGTTGATTTGGAATAGCCCTCAAGCTTTTGAGCCTGAAAGGAGAGGTCCAGAGGATCCAGAGAATCAGCAGAACAAAGACACACTACTATTCAGAACTATTTCCAGTTATGAGCAATACACACAGCTGCTTCTGTAGCTTCTGCTATAAAAACAAAACACTGCCATATTTTAAAGGAATGGTCCAAGATAATATAGCTGTGCAAGCACAGAAGAGCTTTCTACAGTGTTTCAAGCTGTAATATTTTTGTAAGCGATTAAGAGCTGTCTTCCACACCACTCCAGTCAATGAGAAATTTGCATTCAACCAGGATTAGGAACAGAAGCCCTGAATCAAAGCTCTTAAGAACTTCTAAGTCTCATTGAGGTCAATGTAGAGCAAGCTTGCACTCCAGTGCTTTGCTAGAAGGAGAAAAAATGTTCTCTATTTTTATGTTTTGCCTGCTTGGCTAAGTAAACAAAAAAGACAGTGGAAGTTGATTTTTAATTTTTGCCAGTGCAGCTCTGAAACAGAACTGCTCAGCTGGAAGACATGGAAATTAGCCTGTGGCAAGAGGCTGTAGAGACACCACAGCAAGTGAGAAAGCAGCACAGCATTTATCTTCCGCATAAGCTAATGCTCTACTTCTGGTGCCTAGTAGATGTGAACTGACTCCAAGTCTCCATGTTGTCTGATTTACACTGCCAGAGTATTTAAATATCCCGGTGGCATGCAGGGTTTTGCACAACCACAAATAAATACTTTTTACTTGCAAAGTTTTCATCACACAGAGCCTGATAAATGCTGACATATGTCAGCCTACCAAATGTAACAGAATAGTAGCAAAGTGCTAAAAAGGCATTATGAATGTGAAAGCTTTCTGCCAGAGAATGAACACAGACTGCTCAATCTGTGCAGGCAGATTTGGGGGGGGGGAAAAGCCCCTACCTTTTTGCAACAGAGCAAAGATTGTTCTAAGTGAAAGGTGAGGATAAAGTTCTTCACAGAAAGAGCAATTGGCCAGGGGAACGTGCTGCCCAGGGAGCTGGTGGAGTCACCATCCCTGGCAGTGTTCAAAAAAGTATTGGACGTGGCACTTGAAGCCATGGTTTAGCTGTCATGAGGTGTATAGGTATTAGGTAATGGGTTGGACTTGATGATCTCTGAGGTCTTTTCTAACCTGGTTGATTCTGTGGTTATATATGTCCATCCTTTATCAGATACAGGCAGAAACCTAGTGACAGGATGAGGGAAAAGCTGAGATACTTAATGTCTTCTTTGCTTCAATCTTCAATTGTAAGACCTGTTGTTCTCTGAGTAGCCTGCCTTCTGAGCTGGAAAACTGGGACAGAGAGTGGAAAACTGGGGCAGAGAGCAGAAAACCACATAATGCAAGGGGAAATGGTTAGCAACCTGCTACATCACTTAAACACACTCAAGTCTATGGGGCTGCATGGGATCCACCCAGAGCTGTTGAGCAAGCTGGAAAAGATGCTCACCAAGCCACATTCCATCATTAGCAGTCCTGGCTAACCAGAGAGGTTTCAGTAGGCTAGAAGTCAGCAAATGTGATGCCCATCTGCAAGATGGGCCAAAGGAGGACCTGGAGAACTACAGGCCTGTCAGGCTGGCTTCAGTTCCAGGAAAGGTTATGGAGCAGATTGTCTTGAGTGCCATTATGTGGCATACACAGGACAACTAGGCTGGTCAGCATGGGTGTGGTGGTTTTAGGCTATGCCTTTAAAATTTAGATACAGATTTCAACCAGAAAAGTAGAAAAATATAAATAAATCACTATTGGGTGTAAAAAGGAAAACAAAAGATTACTCTAAACAAATTCATTGGGTAAATGGCTAAAATAAGATGTGCTGTACTATAACATTTCTTCTCTCTTTTCTCTTCTGTCTTGGCTGGTTTTGCTTTGCTTGGAGGAGTTAATGTGCTTTCGGCTGGCCTTGGCTAAGTCTAACTTCTCTGCTCCTTTCTCTTATCCCTTTTGTACAGGGGGTAAAGGGGGCGGGGAGAAGCTAGTAGCTTCCCCTGGTCCTTGGCCAGGGGGTCCTTGTGGTGTTTATTCATTGCAAATATCAGTATAATATTGTAAATACTGTATGCTTTGTACATATTTGCATTCCATCATAGAGTGTAAGTTTTGCTTGTAAATACTGCTTCATTTGCTTCTAACTGAGTTGGTCTGGCAAAGTTAGTGTTGGCAGGGGGAAACTTCAACCCACCACAATGGGTTTATGAAAGTCAAGTCTTGCTTGACTAACCTGATCTCATTCTTACAGAAGCCAACCGACTTCCTGGATGTTGTCTACCTAGACAGCAGTAAAGCCCTTGAAATCATTTCCCACAGTATTCTCCTAGAGAGACTGACTGCTCATGGCTTGGATGTGAGTGCACTTCACTGAATAAAAATAAAAATGTCTGGATGGCTGGGCCCAAAGAATGGTGGTGAATGGAGTTAAATCCAGTTAGCAGCCAGCCACAAGTTGTGTTCTCCATGACTCAGTATTGGGACCAGCTCTCTTTAATATCTTTATCAACAGTTAGGAACAGGGGATTGAGGGCACCCTCAGTGAGTCTGCAGATGACACCAAGTTGGGTGGGACTTGATCTGCTCAGGGTAGGAAGGCTCTGCAGTGTGACCTGGTTGAATCAAATGAGATTCCCAGTGTAGATTTTCAGTAGAAGACAACACTCTTCCCAACAGAGACAGAACACTGCTTAAGCTTTGGTGGGAATGGAACAAGTGAGATCATCACAGCTAATTGCTGCACTTCAAAGCAGGCTGCTATTTCTAGAGTCACTGAGTGACTGTGGTTTTGCTGATTTTGAAACTTCAAGCTCTTAGTACTACTTAAACTTTTACATGCTGTGTTAATGCCTGTGTGCACAACCCAAGCAGCTGACCAAGGTTCATTGCAGAACACAGCATAGGTAGTGGTAGGTCATTTCCACTAGGAAAGTTTGTTGCTTTTAAAAGGAAAAGGAGTGAAGAGGTTATTTTAAAATAGGAAGCAAAGGTAACAGCAGCAGGGGGGGGAAATAGAGAGAAAAAAATAAAAGGAATTTTATCAGAATGAGAGGGACTGCAATACACAAGTTTTGGGTTTGTTCTGTTTTTTAATTAAATATTTTTCATGCAAATGTAATAGTTTTAACTAAAATCTGCTCTTGCTTGCTATTGGTAACAATTTCTCTAAAACTTTATGTTTAGTGTGAAAGCAAATTTCCTAATCAGCAGCTGTGAATCAGCAGGGCCATGTTGATCATAGGAGTCTTAAAACAACTGTCTCTGAAAAGGGAAGTGTTGTGCAATCGAACTAGCTCTCTCCTGAAAGATTTTTTTTTCCTGTATACAAACATTTAAATGCAATTTACATACCTGCTGCCTAAGTTATCTTAGGGTACAGGAAAATAATGCCTTTGAAGAAATCTGATGTATGCAAAGGGTACCTTTTATCTAGTTAACATTTCACAAGGTGAATTATGATGGACAACTTTTTGACTTCCAACAAACCAGTTGACTAGGCTACAGAACTGCATGAATGTAACTAACTAGATTGCACAGAGGCAAAGCAAAGGCCAGCATCCAGCATCCAGGATTTTTCCTTTCACTTCTTTTCATTCATATTCTCCATCATAGCACAAGGAATTCTTTCAGAGCACAATTCCAACCCATTTCAGTGAAAAAAATAAATACATTCCAAGCCTCTTCAACCAACCTGCTGCAAAACCAGAATATTGCCCCATTACAGAGCTCAACAGTAAAAATCTCATTCTCCTCTCCATTAACCAATCCATTCCCTGGGGTGGTGATGAAAGGAGCTCCCCAGACAAATTTGTTATCATTCTTCTGCTTCCCAAATCCCAATCAATTTTACTCAGCAAGAAGAGGGGGCACATTAATAAAAATTAAGAAGTCCTTCAAATACACAAGAAAATTTGCTACTTTTTGCTATTAACCCCACAGGAGCTGATTCTGCCAGGCAAAGGCAGAGGACTCAAGACTGATGTTAAGAGAGAGAACCCCAAGTTGATGGCACTGATTTCCTCAAGGAAAGGCAGAGGACTCAAGATTCTTTTATAGCTTGAGTAATTCCTAGGATCACAGAATTGAGGCTGGACAAGATTTCTGAGATCATCAAGTCCAGCCTATGACCTAACACCATGACATCAGCTAAACTATGCCAGCCAGTGCCACATCCAATCTTTTCTTAAAGACCTCCAGTGATAGCAACTCCACCACCACCTTAGGCAGTCCGTCCCAGCCTTTCTGTGAGGACGTGCATCCTAATATCCAACCTAAACCTCCCCTGGCACTGCTCCAATACCATGGCCTCTTGCAGCACATCCCAGGTCCTGGCTGTGCTCCATCCCAACACTGTCATACCTTCTGCCAAAGCATTCAGTTTCCATGTGGCCTTCATTTCATATATATTTATAGTGGGAATGAATCATCCAGGTGGTAGCAACGGTGGGTTTGGCAGGATGTGATGTGCAAGCCAGACAGTCTTCTCAGTGACTTCCTTCCTCTTTCCTTCATGGCTTCCCACTACAGGCTCCCACCCTAGTTCCTCCCAAGCACAAGGTGGACTTTCATCCCCTCTTTTTGGGAAAAAACATCCATCCTTGAGGCTATTTTCCCTCTTTGGCACATTCACCAAGGATCCAGCTGCTCACTGGCTCAAAAAGACAAAAATAAGAATCCCCATGGCTTACCCAGTAACTCGCTCAGAGCAATAGCCTGCAGCAGCCCTTCTGAGATGAGAGCAATTATGAATCCACACAGCAAAAAGTTGTCTGCTTTTTTAAGTGGAGAGAGCTTCCCATGTTTACAAAGTAAGGAGAGAAACGGGCTTCTGTGGAATAGCAGGCACAGAAATCCATAGGGCTGGCCTCCCAGGGATTTGGAATCATCCATATCTCCTTTTAATTGTTAACATAATTTAAGTGAACAAGACGGCTGACAGTATGTTCTGAATTTCTTAAGAGGATGAATTTTTTATTTGACTTTCAAGCAAATCCATCCATCCACCAGGAATTTTTCAGAAAATCAATTCTGTATTCACCACAAAGCCAAACAGCAGGATTCTGCCTTCATATACTTAGATCAAATGAGTTTACAAAGGAAACTGAATATGCCACAATGCACAAATTCCCATACCAGTGCTTTAAGCCATAAGAGCGATACACATCTCTAGATATGTTTGACTGATGGGAACTCCTGCCTTTTACCAGAGCCATACTATCTCTAACTTATCAGGAGGCAATAGCTACCTTAATACTGTGGTGTTCAAATCACTGCTTAGGCCAGGGCCAAAGCACAAAAAAGACTACTGCTTATGAATCAGATCCAGCTCAATCCCCTCTCCCTCCAGACAATATCACAGCCCAGGAAATTATTGCATAGGTAAGTTAAACTCCTTTTCCATCTCCCACTCCCCTCCTCTATTATTCCATACAGTCCTGCCTTTCTTGCCTCTTGTTATTTTCACAGGAGTCAAAAAATTGCTTTGCAGCAATTTTACAATTTCTTGTATTATTCCCTTGTTTTTTTCGCAAGCAGTAAATAACTCTACCTATTATGAAAGTGTTCTGTAGAGGCTAATTGCAGGCACAGGTTAGAATTTCATACATGCCTTAAAATCTGCAGGTCCATAGCCGCATTTTCTCTGTTCTAGGGAAGAGCAATGTGCTGGTGGGTTTTTTCCCTCCTATGATTTAGAGAAGCAATACAGGGCAAGATTGTTCGATAATGAAACTCAGCAGAAAGCTAAAACATTTGTCTTTATATTATCAAAAAATAAGAAAGAACAAGACTGATAGTCACAAGTAACTGATTTCAAAAGCATTGCCCTAGATTTGCAACTGTACAGAAGAGCCTCAGTTCTCAGGCTTGCATTTCTTCAAAAGGTGCTAATAATTATTGCTCACATAATGACTGCAGGTTGAAATACATAGATATTTAAGTAGGACAAATGTTTTAATTTCTTTCATTATGTGGAAGTAGAGGTGTAGTTTTTAATAAACAAGATTTGATTGAAAATTTACACTGTATTTTGAGCAGCTTTTAAAAATCAGTACTGCATTCTCCATAGCTATTACCTGTAACAGACTCATCAATCTAGTGGTGCTGAAAGAGCTTAAGTGATTCTAAAATACAGCAGCCAATGTAGGTTTCAATGTAACATAAAGCTCCACACAGAAAGCATTTGAGAACTTTGAGCATACCTTATTTTGAGCTATTTCCCCCATTCCTTCACAGCTATATATTTTACTACAGTTCTTGAGCTCAAGTAGTGGAGATTTCTTTGTTGTTAGGCAGTGGTTTTGTAACATTGCCTATTAGCTCTCTGTGGAGGCCAAAAAAGGCAACACTTGTGGACTTTCTGAAGGCTCCTTTGTGCAGGTAGAAATGACCACAGGATGAGCAGAAGGAAAAAAAAGATAGAAAAAAAAGAGAATTGGTGCATGTGAGGGAGGAGCAAAGTGAAGGCTTTGCTTTAAACTTCCCACCATGCTTAGAAGACTAGACTAGACTAGACTAGACTAGACTAGACTAGACTAGACTAGAATAGAATAGAATAGACCAGACCAGGTTGGAAGAGACCTTCAAGATCATCATGTCCAACCTATCATCCAACACCACCTAATCAATTAAACCATGCAACATGAAGTGCAGCCCACACTTAATGGTGTCTTTATAATGTGGTTTGGGTTTTTTTCTGTGCTACACAATAAAGTTATATGCTTATGAGGAACACTGCTCTATGTCAGCTCCAGCCTAGGAGACCAACAACTTACACTGACCTTGGCAACATTACAGGACCTGCCACATCTAAATGAACTGTTCTTGAATGTCTCCAGTGTATTATGTGCAAATGTGATTTCCTTTAGTGCTGGGCCTGTAACCTTCCTCGGCTTCCTTTTTTTTTTTCCTGGAAGACACATACTGTTCTGGTACCAAATAGATAGTAAGAAGCTTGTCTTCATAGAAAATGGGACCGTTACTTTGACAGCTGACAAAGTTCTGGGATGTATTCTCTCTTGGTAATAACTTTACAGACACTTAATTTTCTCCTGTTTGACTACAAAAATGATTTACAGAGGCAGGAAGGATGGGGATAGAAAGTTAACCAAATTCAGCTTCAATCCACTCTTGTCTGCTAAAACTTTGGGGACAGATTCATCAGCAATGCCTTTTATGTTTCCAGAAATGATAGAGCTAGTAGTTGGTAGGTCTCAGTCATGTCTCATTAGCACTGAATTTGCAGACACTTAGAGCACAATCAGTACTAAGAAATTTCCTGCCTTTCTCTGTCTGATATATACTGGAGTGTAAACCTGAATAGCAGCAAAGGCATCAGGAGATCTTCCAGAACAAAGTATGACAGACTCTGTAAAAAGAAAACCCTGAAAAGGACCTGGGAGGGCTTACTGGCCCCTCAGTTTCTATATATGCCTCATCAGTTCTAGATCCAAAATGTAGTAGGTCTACACCAGCTCTACTTATATTCCTGTCTTTCTATACTAACATTTAACATTCTAGCAAATAAAAATATGTGCACAAGTTTGAAGAGACGTGTGACAAGCTTCACCCATGGCTTGAAGGCAGAAGAAGAGATGTAGCAATGTCTGAAGTACTCCACTGTAATCTATAGGTGCAGTTGTATTTCTATTTCTGGTACCCACCTGCTCTGAGCAGATGATTTCACCTCTGTGTGCCCTCTTCTGCAGTTTGCCTTTCAATGTCATTGAGCTTGAGAACTGAGACAACTGTGCATATATATATATATATATATATATATATATACACATGTATATATATGCAAGGATATGGTTATATGTACAGACATACTTAAGAACTTCACACAATGGCAACTAACCTTACTTATGACTCCTGGCTTCCAGTCCAATGCAAAAACTCATGATTTTGAGGAGGGAGGCACCAAATTATGGGTTGATGGTTTGGGTTTTTAATTCTTTTTAATGTTGTTTCTAAGAAAAGAGTGGTAGCTTTAAAATATTGCCCATGGATGCATGCAGTCATGGCTCTAACAAGTTTTCTTAATCCATCTTAGACACAGTGAGGGCTACTGCATGGACACTGCACGTTGCAGCCTGTTTCAGTATGTAGGTCTGGATCAATTTGTGCTGCTGGGCTTGATGTGAGCACATGCACCACTTGTGCTCAGTGCAGGAGCAAAATAGTATTCTGAAAGATTTTTCAGATAGAGAGTTTTTAACGTGCTAGTAGGTCTGGACCCACGCTATCCCCAAGGTGTGCATGGAAAGAGGAATGAAAAAATAGCGATGGAATTGTGATAGCTTGCAAGCTCAAGGGCACTTTTCCTGTGTGATTGCACTTCTCTAGCATTCTTCTCTGTGGTTTTTAAACAACAGTTAAAGGAAATCTTTTTGGAGCAAGGAGACAGTTTAAAGGAGCATTTGTTTAGATCTTTGGGGCCATAGTCCTGAAAGGGATTTAAAGTGTTATGATGTAGTTAAATAAATGCTGCCACAAGAGCTAAAGTTGCCTATTATAACTGCCTGTGTTGCATTCCTTACAGTTTCCTTTCAGGCTGACATTCTTTCACGTATGACCTTTGCCTAAATCTATATGGGGGTTTTTTTGTGCAAAGGTAATCTATTTTTTAATACACTTTTCCTGATCTAAACCATTTTCCTGAACAGTTCCCCAGTAACTATGGTTAGCAATAGAAATCTCTCAGGGTGATAAACCCTATGCTGAAATATACTGGAGCTTTCTATTGGAAAATGGCTGCAGTGGAACTAGGAGAAGGCTTAAAATCAGATTTTGAGTGATTAACAAACAAACAAACAAAAAAAGGACCTGTCAAAATTTTTTTCATCGTGAGGGTGACAGAACAGTGGAACAGGCTGCCCAGGGTTGTTGCAGAGTCTCTTTCTCTAGAGGTATTCAAAACCCACCTGGATGCACTCCCGTGTGACCTGCTATAGATCACAGAATCACAGAAACATTCAGGTTGGAAAAGAGCCTCAGGATCACCAAGTCCAACCAATAATCCTGCTCTACAAGGTTCACCCCTAAACCATATCTCTTTAAGCACCACATCCAAATGACCTTTAAACACTTCCAGGATTGGTGACTCCACCACCTCCCTGGGTAGCACATCCCAATGCCTGACCACTCCTGCTGTGAAAAAATTTTTCCTAATGCCCAGTCTAAACCTACCCAGTCACAACTTGAGGCTATTCCTTCTTGTTCTATCACTAATTACCTGTGAGAAGAGACCAGCACCAGCCTCTCTACAATGTCCTTTCAGGTAGTTGTAGAGAGCAATGAGGTCTCCCCTCAGCCTCCTCTTTCCAAACTAAACAGCCCCAGCTCCTTCAGTCGCTCTTCTTGAGATTTATTCTCCAGTGATGATCCTGCTCTGGCAGGGGGTTGGACTAGATGATCTTTTGAGGCCCCTTCCAGCCCCTAGCCCCTAGCATTCTGTGATATTTTAACAATATTCATAAAATGGGCAACATTACTGTCATTCTAATCTAACTGCTTAACCGCACAGTAAGAGTGCATACATCGCACTGTGAGAATGGAGAGATGTGCCGCATTCAGCAGAGCCTCTTTCTTCTTTAATGGAGCGAGTCTGACTTCTCTGTATTGAACAAGGTGCACAACGGAAGATGAAGGAGTGTCATGACAAATATTTCCCTGTTTTGAAGTGATAATGTTTTCTTAACTTTTTCTTCATCATTAGAAAAAATTAGATGTGATTGTTTATTATTATTATTTATCTCTTTCTTTCTTAAACCAATTTAAAACTAATATGATGGATTGGAGGAAAAAAACATCTTTGATTTTTGAACTGACTCCAACATGAGTACTAGTGGCCAAAGAGGCAAGACTTGAGCCCTCAGTCGCAGTATCACAGTATCACCAAGGTCGGAAGAGTCCTCAAAGATCATCAAGTCCAACCTGTCACCACAGGCCTCATGGCACTAAGTGCCACGTCCAATCCTCTCTTGAACACCTCCAGGGACAGTGATTCCACCACCTCCCTGGGCAGCTCATTCCAATGGCGAACGACTCTCTCAGTGCAGAACTTTCTCCTCACCTCAAGCCTAGTCAGGTAGAAGAGGTAGAAAAGTATGGCACTTAGTATCTGTTTAATATTATTAATTTCACCCTTGGTTTTGTTCCCAAGCTGGCTGGTGAGAATCTCATAAATCACCAGCAATGATCATGTTGAATTTGCAGAAGGAGGGTGAATGCCAGGCACTTAGAGAAGGAAAAGGCAGTCCCCATATTTCTGACAAAAATAGGGAGAAGGAGGAGCCAGAGACGTGCAGATGTATCAGCTTAGCTTCAGTTACAGGAAAACTGTTAAGGAAAGAAATCATCAAGTCAACTATTTTTAAGTGCCCTGAATTAAAGGGAAAAAAAAAAAAGGCAGCTAAAGGAAATATGGATAAGTCTGACAAGTCTTTCTTTTGCCAAATCTAATTGCCTTATGTGACATGGAAACACTGTGATAGAAGGGAAGCAAAACATGTCGTGTCTTGGCTTCTAGCACTGTTTTTAATGACACGCTCATCATCAAAACTAGGGGAAGCACAAGAGCAAAGATAGCTGGAAAAAATGTAATCAAACCAAAGTTATGCATGAGCCACTGCCAAAATGAGAGAGTATCCTGAGCAGACTCTCTGGAGTCTGCTAATATTTAATATTTTCTTTACTGTTAGGTGACTGGACAGATATTAAAATTGAATTTTCAGACAACAAAAAGGGTTTAGTGGGACTAAACAAGAACCAGTCAGTCTGCTGTATGCAAGCTTTATATCTCAAAGTGCCCTTGACACTTTTATATGAAGAAAAAGTATGATTCTGGGACAAACACAGAGATTTACTTTTAGGAGAAAATAGCTACATAAATACACATAAGAGAATTGCAAAATGGTATCACTTGGTTATTTTTGAATCATATTCTGTCTGATCTGCAACCTCAGCTTGCTGCAATAGCTTACTGGGATGCTGAGACAAAGTCAAGCTTGCACATCATATGAAAAGCGTCTCCTGCTACACAGGGTACTGATATGGCCAGAGCTCAGTTACTTCTGGTTTTCAGCTTCACATTTCTGACCAGTTGCCAAAAGATCAGAGGAGACAATAACCAGAGATCTGAGGAAGGTTTGCTCTGAGGAAAGACAAATGGCTCTTTAGCTTAAAGAGGATAAAACAACACAGGGGACTGAAGTCTTCGAATATGTAAAAAAGGTAGATTGTGAGGAGCAGGGGGGCATCATCTCTTCTCTGTGTTCAGAGCTGGGAGGACAAGTAACGAGTTTAAATGGCAAGAGGACATATTTCCAAGCAGAGTTAAGAATGGTTTCTAAGGGCAAAAGTCAGAATCATTTGTCTAAGAAAGTTGTGGAGACCCCTTTGAAAGAACTGGTGGGGCTGCCCCCTGCCAGGAGTGATGAGAGCATAAATGACCCTCCTTGGCCAGGAGTAGGGGCTATAAGCCCCATCACTTTAGGCAGGCCCATTAGGAATGTTAACAACTGATTCCTGCCTGGCTCTTCTGGGTGATATAACCACTCCACACTTCCTGCCTGGAGCCCATACTCTGCCAAGGGATGGACAGCTGGCTGGTGGTGGTCTCAGAACTGATACCAGGGATACCAACATTACAACTTGAGCCTTGCTTTTATTGAGCATGCTTCACTCCAAACAGACTTGCAGCTGGTAAAACTTTGTGTGTGTTCTTAATAGGTCTTCTCCTGCTTCCTTACTCATGTTTATTAAATTGTTTCAACTTCTCAGGGTTCTTCCATTCTTAAAACAAATAGCACTTATTGCTTCCTGACTTAATACCCCAGTTAATAAAAATCCAGTTGGCAGACTTAATTTTCTTAAGTTTTTATGAACTGAAACAGGAAAGCCAACAGTTTTATGCTGACGCACAGCTGTTGGTGCTACATGAACATAACCTGTATCTCCTCCTGCCAGAAAATGCTTTGTTGTTGTCACTTAATCTTCAGGTTAACAGAAAATGCTGCCACTGTTTTTTTAAAATCAAATTAAGTAATCCTGCATCAATCTGGAACAAAACTGTTTGGAAGAAAACTGTGACATTTGCAGCAACAGCAAAGAACTGCAAAGCTATGCTAATAAACTATCCTAGACTTCTCCACTTTCAATGAATTTGCTTGTTGTTTAGACACATCATGTTATTGTAATACACATGCAGAAACTGTTCTGGAGCTTGGAGAAAAGCTCTAAAGCATCATTAAATAGAAAGCTGTGACGTATCACTTGTACATAAAAGAAGAAAAACATGTAGATGGTTACCAGAAGCTTAAAATCTAGCAGCTATGTCACTTCTTAAACACACAGGAGTCGATAGCACATGGCTTAGAGTGATAATTCTCAGAAACCAGCACCACTCCACACCATGATAAGATCAGAAGTAACATTTCTGCTATGAGAATACCCTATTCAACCCAGTCTCTGTTGTTCTTCCTGTATTGTGACAAAACCTTGAGAGGCCTTCCCCAAATAGATTTACTTTGTAGCCTTAATGCTACACCAAAACTTTGCCCCAACCAAGAAAAGGTAAATGAGGCTGAGGTAGCCTTGGCTGTTCTGCTGTTTGGACAGAACAAGGTCTCAGACCTTATCTGATGTGTGGGTGGCTTGACTTTAACCTGAAAGGACTTTTCCATCAATTGAATATGGGATTTCTGGAGTGTGAAGGAGTAGAGAGAGGGAGAAAAAGTCCACAATGGTATAGTCATAACCTCCAGTTCCCTTCACATTCAGAAAAGCATTAGCAGCTCCACAGCCTCAAATGCCAGAGGGCTTCAGAGTTACAGCAGATGACTGGAGAATGTGTTTAATACTATGTGAAATTTTATTTCCCAGCATTACCGTGCACCTTCAACAAATGAGTCCTTTAACTTGTAGCCGAGGTACTGGGGTCTTTTTAGACCTTAGGCTGCTGCAAGGTCTTTGAGGTAAAATTTTTATCTCCTTGCTAAAATGTCCTCCATGCTTTTACATATGATTTAAAAAAATTTACAACAATGTGGCCAAAGGACCCGAGTGCTTTCTCGGTTGCGCACACTTAAAATAACTTAAGTTTTTACTGGCAGAGTTCAAAGCAGAATTTGATCCACACTTCACATTCTTGTTCTGGGAAAGGGTTCTTGTTCTGAGCTTAAAAGGTTCTTGCAGAAAAGCAAGGCTAGTTGACTATGGTCCTAACTGCAAATCGGACAGAAAAGACTTTCTAGCTGTTGAAGGCAAGTAGCACTGCAAAGGAGACCAACAAACTTGTCATAATGGGGAGGGCAATGAGTGCAAGGTTCAGTCTCTAGCAGCCCCTGGTGGCTATTCAAATATAGATTATCTTTAAAAATGGCTAAGCAAACATTCCTTATTTCACTTGTTTTGTGATTTTGATTTCATGCATTAATATGAACACTGCATGTCTTGGGGGGAAAATTGTCTTTGCTTGCTGTAAAGTCTTTGGTTATCTCTGGAGGTCTTTGTCAGTTTGTTGGAAGCTTTTCAGTAGAATGGATCATCTAAATACATAGGTTAAGCTAGCAGCATGAGGTTAGAAGTAGCCACGGTAAGTAAGTAATTCCAAAGGTCAAGTCAAATCTTTTGAACACAGAGTTTTTTGGGTTGACCATCAGCAGTGTCAGATGTATCAATATACTGCCTTGTAAATGGATAGCCCTGCCTTCTTTTAATTGTATTGAATACTACTATTTCATAACAGCAATAAAAAACTATAGGCAGTACATTCTCAGAGGATTATTTATCCACTTTGTACCTCATGTCACTCCTAAAAAATGCAGCAATTTTTGTTGGGCTGCATTTCTTAATCATTACAGCTGTCGCCCATTGCAACTGCTGTAGCTAAGTCTGCAAATCACTATGCATTGCAGCTCCCTGTTTTCACAGACTCATAATTTTCCAGCACAGTCTCCTTTTGGTAGTCAAATGTTCCACATTAGGTCTATGCACACAGAAGTGAGTGTCTGGAAACAGAACAGCACCACATTAATCTATTTTGTGCCTAGGAAAAGGCCCAAGAGAAGGTTATAACTGGCCCAAGTGTTTAGACACATTGCTTGCACATTCCCACCTGGGAGTCCTCTGTACTCCCCAGGATACTCACACTGGTGCATTGTTCATTTGAAGGAAAATTAGGAAGCTGTAAATCTGTTCAGTACCAAAATGATTTCTTTCAGTTTTTTGAAATATCATCAAAATCCACCCCCTGATTGGGATACATGCAGTGCTGGATCCAGACAAAGCACAGCAAGGGTCACATTTTAGCCCTTAAATCTAAACCTAACACATGATCTAATTCCTCTGCCCTCTAAAAGAGGCATCTATCATTCCTCCATACACATTGAATTTTTTATGCTTCTGTTTATTACCTGAATATAGAGAGTGTCTCAGGTTTTGTCCACTAAACCAACCTAAGCCCCAAGTTAGGTTTTTACAACCAAAGTATTTCAATTAACACCACTCTCTAAAAGTGTACATCAAATGATTAATAAAAGAAGGGTCTTTTGGTTGTCTTTGCATCATCATCTGATTTGGTTTTGTGTTTTCTTTGCCTCCAAGGACAAGGTATTTTCAAAAGTGGCCAAGCATTTCAGATTGACATTTTTTACATTCACAGCTGACTGAACAGGAAGTCTTTCAGACAATCTTAAAAATACTTGCTTGTAAAGCAGTAAAACTGAAAGTTGGAAAGCATACCCTTGCATGGCACAGTGAGGATCATTCAGTGTTTTAAATAGGATCTATAAATACAGATATACCAGTTGATACCTGTTTTTAAAGATTCTGCTAGTAAAAAAACCCAACCAAACATATGGGAAAAACAGTCATTAGAACAAGGCAGGAAAATTAGCTGCCTGCCACATGAGTCAACAGAGACTCAAGCACCCAGGTATTCATTTGATTTGAACACCTGTTAGTAACATTGGAATGGGCTGCCCAGGGAGGCAGTGGGGTCGCCGTCCCTGGAGGTGTTTAAGACAAGCCTGGATGAGGCACTTAGTGCCATGGTCTTCTTAATTAGTTAAAGGTAGGTGATTGGTCAGACTTGATGATCTTGGAGGTCTCTTCCAAGCTGGTTGATTCTGTGAAAGCCACTTAATCATTTCAAGACTGTAGCAGCAGATGCATAACCCACACTGAGGTAGAAACAACCCTTAGCAAGCCAGATTAGAAGAAAATAGACCTGTTTGCATTTAGGTTGGAGCCTTAAACCTGTAGGCATGCCTACAGCATGGCTGCAACAGCATGCGGAAGGAAAAAGCTTGGAGCATCATCCTGTGGTTGACATATCATTTATTAAAGCATCTTTCACTTTTAACAACTGATGGAGAATGAGATTTCCAATGACATTCTGTAATGAGTTTTGCATACTCAAGGTCACCTTCCATGCTTCTCAGTGCTGGGAGAATGATTCTGTGATATGCTATAATAGGGATATATGGTGATCTAGTGGGTAAAGCCTTAGAGGGAGACCACTAACGCTATAACTTAATTTGTAGTCACACAACTCACGTGTTGTTGTTCAACATCCAATGGCTTTTTTATTGTTGTTGCCTAGAGTCTGTGCAAAATCATGTTCTATTTTGTTTCTGTAAATATAGAAGAAAAGGGGGAGGTCACTGACTTCTGCATCCTATTAATGTCTTGTCTGATGGAGGATATGAAGCCATTCTTTAAACTAAGTATCTGCAGAGGAGCATCCTAGTTTGAAACAGCTTTATATTAAGTGTGCTCTGAGAAAAGAGCCTTAGCAATTAAATGTCATAGAGAGCAAGTGCAGGAATAACTAAATTAGTTTTTCTTCACATGAAAAATTTTCAGCAAAAACATGTTTGTCTACTGGAGGTATAAGCTAGAAGTGTGAAAATCACTCACAGGCAGCTGTGAGTGTTGGAAAGATCTGTGCACAAAGGACCTGCTCTCATTGCAGCATTGTCCTGCCAGCCAGTAAAATTACTGCTCACGTGAAGCAGCCCCTCCAGAAGACTGTCACAAAAGGCCTGGCTGTGCATGCATATACAACAAAGCTTGTCTACTCTGCCATCTGTTACTGAGACCTCCTGTTACTGCTGAATCATTGTCTTGCCTTGGTTATTTAAGCTTCTTAGCTGGTGTCTTGAGAAATGAGGGTTTGCTTGCCTGTCTTTGCTTAGGGTGTGAACAAGCATTAGAAACTGGCATTTTCTATCACAGTCAGGCTGGAAGAGACAGATACAAGAAGACAAATGTGTCATGCCGTGGCTGTTGAAGGTTTTGGATGGAGAAAGAAGAGGCTGACTATAATAGGAGTCTTGCAGAGAAGCCTTGAATAAGAGCAGGACCAGCAACTTGAGAGCCTGCAGCCTGCTATTTTGCAGGCATAGGGAGAGGAAAAACAAAGTGGCAGCTGATGGAGACAGCTGAGTAAAGAAGCTACAAGGTAAAAATAGCAGCAGGCTGTCAAATAATCTGCCAGTGCTGGGCATGAGTGAGAAAACAGCATCAGGGTGTGAGGGGAGCCAAGCCAGGGATGCTGCATAGGGAAAGGGAGGCAGATGCCAAAGAGCTTCACTGTGAGCCATGTGGATCTCAAAGGAAGAGCTGATTTAGGGCTGGATTTCTACACCCAGCTATAATTCTGTAGAGACAGCTTCAAGACCCACTTTATAACAACTTCAAATTAAATATTTATATGAATGAGGCCCTTTCATCACTGATATATCTGCAACTATTTTATGCACTTCCTTGAAAGGGACACATGAAGGAGTCTTCTGGAGTGCTGTCTGGAGTACAGTCTGTCTGCCCTGAGGAGCAGAGACTTTCTTGCTACTGCAACTGAAACAGGGTATTCCTAAATCATAGAATCATAGAATGGTCCAGTCCAGAAGGGACCTCCAAAGGCCAGCTAGCTCAACACCCTTGCAGTCAGCAGGGAGATCCTCAACTATATCAGGTTGCCCAGAGCCCTGTTGAGCCTCACCTCAAATATCTCCAGGGAAGGAGCCCCAACCACCTCTTTGGGCAACCTGTTCCAGTGTTCCATCATCCTCATAGTAAAGAACTTGTTCCTAACATCCAATCTAAATCTGCTCTTCTCCAGGTTAAAGCCGTTGGCCCTCGTCCTATCACTACAGGCCCTTGTAAACAGTTTCTCTCCATCCTTCTTGTAGGTCCCCTTCAAGTACTGGAAGGCTGCTATTAGGTCTCCCCAGAATCTCCTCTTCTCCAGGCTGAACAACCCCAGCTCCCTCACTTCATATCAGGAGTGCTCCAACCCCCTGGTCATTTTTGTGGCCCTTCTCTGGAGCAGCTCCATCATGGGAGGGGCAGCACGGTAAATGATAAACCCACTACAGTATTGCTGTGTGATAGTGCTGAGTGCCAAGGATTTTCCAGGAAATGCTTTTGGTCATTCAATAAGGACTGTAGCTCACAAGCATCTCTGAAGAATAGCCTGCTCAGCATGCTGATGGACAGAGGACTGAGGTCTGCCTGGTTTTGTTTATTCTTTTTGAATGCCAATACTAGTGAAGGGCACTGCAGTGAAAGTCTCAAGCTGTTTATTTATGTAGTAAGAATAACAAAAATATTTTGAAGTGTGGCACAAAGCAGCCTTCAGCAGAGAAAGTAGTTAGGTTCAGCAGACAAACCACAGCATGACCAAGCAGGGTGTCATCTGTGCTTGACTTCTGTTGTGGCTACTATCAACTGGGGTGTTTGAACCAGTGATCTTAATTGTGCTGCACATAATCTGGGCTAGAGAACACTACAAAAATGCCAGGAGCACCTATTCTGTATTTTGAGCACTATTTTGTCTGCATCTTCTTGCTTTCATCTTCTATCTCTGAACTGCCTGAGGTGAAAAAGTCATCCTGTGCCTCTTCAGAGGTAAAAAATGCACAGCTGTGGTTATTATTGAACTGAAGTTTGTAACTTAAGAGCAGGATGTAAGGCTGGAGTGGGCAGGTCATTTCCTAAACCTGCAGCTCTGCATGTGGGATGGCTTTGTGGCTATGCCCCTGATCACTGATTCGCCACACTGCAGTTCTGCTCATGCTGGCTCCACTCAGCTTCTCAAAGTCCCCACACCTCCCTGGAGCTGGACCTGCCCAGCACCAGCACTGATACATCTAACTTCTGCAGTCTACCCTGGGACCAAGGGCTGGACTTACAAGGGAAGGTTGCACATGAAACGAAACATCCATAAATCAGAGCTGGGCATTGAAGTTCCCTGTGGCCTGGGGATAATGGCTCTCAGCAAAAAAGGCCCTAACCATGGGCAGGGGTGGGTCTGATGGTGTGGCAGCCAGGGGGTGGACACCTACTCCTTCCATAAAAACCCATTCATCCTACTCTGAATTTCTGCACTTTTAAAAGGCAGAAGCAAAGGCTGGTGATAGGGCTCTGCTGGACTATGAAGACTGACAGGGTTGTTTCTTTTTGAGGATGTCTATCTTTAAAATCCCTCTTACCTAAAACAAAGTCTGAAGCACCATGGTCAAGAAAGAAGCTAGCATGGTGGCATGGTCACTATACACCTCCTTCATAAACTATGCAACACAGAGCAGAAAAGCACATTTCTCAAGTCCAGACATTAAAGCAGTTCTCACTCCTCCTCAGGATTTTTTTCATGGCTATTTAAGAGCTGGGCCAGCAGCTATCTGTTTGGTTGGGCACATCTTTGCTGTTTAGGGATTCAGCTCAGAGGTGGGGAAAACTTACCTTAGTATGACTGTCAGACTGAGGTACCAAAAGCTCTCCCCTCCTGGCCTCGGCTTAGCTGCCTTTGAGAGACAGCTGATCAACTCATGGGGTGCCCCCTAGAAGGCCGTGCTTAATAGAACAATTTCCTGCAGCAGATGACAATCAGTGGCCTAAGTTACACCAAAACACTGAACTTAAAAACCTGAAAAACCAGCAGCACTGAGGGGAGAGATCACTCCATTCAGGTGCTCTGGCTGTCTCATGGGATACAGACATAAACCAGAGAGATTTAAGTCTTAGGAATGTCAATCAAAAAATCCATCAGTCTGTTCTTCACCTGCTTGTTGCCATAATGCAAAAAAAAAAAAAAAAAACAAAAAAAAGAGTTCATGTCTCTTACTTGTCCTTACAGAGGAGCCATAAAGGAAAAACGGAAGTATTTCTGTTTCTTTTTAACTACAAGAAGCACTAAACACAGAGAGAAGAGGCCATGTAGAGAGTTTACAGATTACTCCCTGTGGCTTCCCCAGGCTTCCCAGACACTCAATTATCTTGAGGATACTGTTGTTCTGCATGAAAACTCTTATCACCAACACAATAGGATCAGTGGCCCTAGTGAACTCTTTATCATGACCTGTTGCTTCAACAGTACCTATGAACTGGCTGCTCTGCTATTAAAATCTATGTGATCATCATGACTTAAACTGGTAGTCTAGGAACTTTGGAATACTTCAGTCCTCAAAATTTGGACTTCTTTCTCTTGAACTTTGAAAGCTACAGCCTCCTTGTCCAACCCTGTGTAAGAACTTATGCAAAGACGTGCTAAAAAGACCAGAGCATCAGCTGGTGTTAAATTACCAGTGCAGAGTGCCCCATCTGCCACTGGAATGCAGCTGCACAATGCAAAACAGCAGTAAGAACTTGGTGGCTGCTTGCTAGCACAAATGTCCACAGGAACTCAAAGATAATTTTTTTTGTCTTTGAGGCTGTAATTCATTGGTTGTTAATCTTCCTGGCCAGTGGTCACAGGCTGAATCCTCTAGAGATGCCTGCTAATGTCAAGTCACTGCTTGGAGAAAAGAACAAGAAGGAATATGGGCTGCTCAGGACTCTCTAAATCTGTAGGCAATGAACAAGTCTAAGGCCTCAAGTCAGATGAGCTGTCAAGCCATAGCAACTATGCTATATGTACAAACTTCCTACAAGTCTATCTTGATACCCAAAAGAATCCTTACAGCACTTCTGCCACTACTTCACTTGTAGTTTGCCACTTAACGGAGATTGAAGTGGAAGAGCCTCCAGCTCTAACTCCATTTATTTCTTTCACAGCCAGGCAGTTAACTGAAATACAGAGACCTGCAGGGCTTTTTCTGATAAATGGAGAAATCCATGATGAAGAGGAGCATCTGTGACATGAAATCTGAATTTTCTGAAGACAAAAGGAGGAAGAATCTCAGGTCTTCATGGCTTGTTTCAGCCAAGACCTTCACCCCCATGGACTCACTCCACATTGCTAATGAAACAGTGGGCCTGGCCTTAAAAACCTCCAGGGATGAGGCTTCTACCACCTCCCTGGGCAACCTGTTCCAGTGTCTCACCACTCTCATGGGGAAGAACTTCTTCCGAGCATCCAATCTGAATCTACCCATTTCTATTTCTTTTCCATTCTCCCTAGTCCTATCATTACCTCACACCCTGAAAATCCCTCCCCAGCTTTACATCTGGTGGAGAATGCATTATTTTAAGGAGAGACTGAAAACTACTGGTTAAGTTTATATTTCTCTTTCTACAGCCCAATTCTTCCTCAGAGAGATACTTTTGCCTGGGGGAAGAAGCAAAGTGACATGTCAGAGTAGTGTATTTACATGCTAATGTTTAGATACATGCAATATTTATGTAAAGGAGAGCAGTGAGGGCTGGAAGGTGATATTTATGTCACCAACAGTGACTGGCATCTAGGGAAGAAGCTCGACTGATTCTTCAGGTTTTATTGAACATTGCAGAGTGGAGATATCTCATTTTGAACCTATTTATATGATGATCATTATCTGCTCACCAGTTCAACACCAGTTATTTCTTCATGTTACTTTCACATGATGTTAAAAATAGTACTCTCTTGAATGCTCTTGAACTACTTTTCTGAGAGACAGTTATATACTGTGTCAGGATACAGCTTTGCTAAATGTATCCTGATATGGGCTTTAATTACCTGGTATACTTCGTGGAAACAAACCAAATGCTGTGAAATTTCGTAGTGCAGCCAAGCTCTTAACCACCTGACTGTCTTTTGTCCATCAAGTGACATCACTAAATCTACATTTAACAGACATAGATCTGATTTAAGGAGTATTTGGGGATTTTTTAATTGCTCCTCTTCAATGTTATGAAGACAGTGGTGTTTCTTTTGAACTGGTAGATGCCAGTGTTCTGCTGTTGATGTACTTTCATTCTTGGGAGCCATTCACTCCTCCTGCACTTGCATGCTTGCAGACTCTACTCACCAACCGCTTCACCTCCATCTAGTTTTATGGAACTGTGCCACTGCCACAGTATTACACTGCAGTTAAGGCCTATTCTGTCTTTTCTGTTTCACAGACAGAATTACAATAGCCCTCCTCTCAAGGTACTGTTCCTTGGCAATATGGTTTTATTTTGTTTCTTTCTAGGAGTGATTCCAACCATGTTTGGTATTTATTGATTTTCATTGTTGGACAATGTGGTAGTTTTAGACTATGTCTTTAACATTTTTTCACAGATCTTGAACAGAAAGTAGTAAAATGTAAATTAATCACTATTGGGTGTAAAAAGGAAAATAAAGAAAATGTTAAACAAACCCATCGGATAGATAAGGGACTAAAACCAGTTGTACCAAAACAATTGTCTTCTCACTTCTTCCCTCTGGGAGAGATACTAACTTGCTTCTGCTTGACCTTGGCTGCATTGTTTTGGTATCAACTTTTCTGCTTCTCTCTCTTCTCCCTTTTGTACAGGGGGGTAAGGTGGGACAGAAAGAGAGAAGCTAGTAGCTTGTGCTGTTATTAATTGCAAACTCCTGTAAATATTGTAACTCCTGTATATTTTGTACATATTCATTGGATTCCCTTGTAGATTGTAATTCTGTTTGTAAATACAGCTTTCATTTGCTTCCAGCTGGGCTGGGCTGGCAAATTTAATGTTGGAGGTGGGGAATTTTCAACCCACCACAGACAACAACAAAAATAGATGTCAGTGTCTGATTTTCCTCACTGCAGCGCTAGGATGGAACTGCACTGCTCCTTCCCCTAGTTTTACCATAATTTTTTCTTACTTTTTACTCTGTGACAAAGATACTGTCACAGTGTTGACAGCCCTGGCAGATGTCTGTGACTGGCTCAAGTGTTCCTTAACACCTGCTGATTTTTTTTTTCCTCCTGTTTCTAGTTTAAATAATCCTCCATAACCTTGTCAGTTTTCTATGCCAGCTGTCTTGTCCTACTTTCTTTAAGGTGGAGCTACTCTTCACTTACAAGCTTCCTCTTCCCAGATAATTTCACTGAGCCCTCCACAATTATACTTTCCCTCTTCATGCTGCTGCTAGTTCTTTCAGACACTGATCATCTACCTAGCTGCTTCTGTCATTAATTCTCTCTGTTAATAATCAGGTTGGGGGGATTCTTGCATTTTGAGAAGTGATAGAAACTGCAGCCAACCATGATTTTAGATGCCCTAAATGACAGGTAGAATCTCCTCCCAAGAGCAACATCACAATTCACTATCACCTCCCATCAGTAAGCTAAGTAAGCTAAATGCAGATTTCCTCTTTGTAATTTATTCCACTTAATACAAGTCTAGGGAAGGGGTGCAGAGATAATTTGCAGCATACTCTGGAAGTTAGAAAAGGATTATATTGGACCACAGATTGATTATCTTTAGAGCCATGAGACCCCCAGTGGCAATATCACCCAGCTGTTCCTTCTTATTTATGGCAGCACAGCTCTGACTTAAAACACTGCTACTGCTCTTGGCAGCTGTAGCACCACAGCACAAAAGGGGGGGTGAGGGAGAGAGAACCTCCAGACAGCTTCTTTGCAGCCTTTTGTCCTCTACTGTCCAAGGTAAGAGCACAGAGGAACATTGCAATTCCAGACACTTCTTGGCACTGAACTCGAGGAGTTTGACTTCTCTGACCTGCAAACGGCCAAACAGCTCTTACAGATGTTGCACCCTCAACTAACAATATTTTTAATGAGTGAATCTAATATATCTGCAGCCTATTTGTGCCTCAGTACAGTTAACACCATGTTGCCTAAGAATTCATTCTCAACAGGGCAATGATCATAGCCATCATGCTTAGGTACTGCTCTCTAAGGCAAAAGAATTTTCCTTAGAATTAATTGCTCTACAGTACAATTTAATTCTGCAGCTGCACACTTGCTTATCTGTGCCTACCCTTCATAATCTCTCTCCTATGCAATTTAGATTCAGTTTCACTAAGAACTATTGTATAATGAATAACTGGTGAGACTCAGACTTGGGCAAAGTAGCCATTTTTGGAGGATTGGATTTATTTTGTTGTCATCATTGTTGGTTGGTTGGTTTGTGGTGTCGGGATTTTTTTTTAAGACAACAAACAGTGCAGAAAAAAGACAATGATGAATGTGATACAAGTACTAATTAACACTATCTAGGTAGCTGCATGGCTCAGAAAATCACTTTAAAATCCAATGTTTTGTATTCGATCGCAACAGTTTATGCTAGAAGCAATGCAGGGCTGCTTAGTCAGTGCTGTCTGTGTATCTGCCATGCATTCAACACACTACCCATACACAGGTTCTGAATGCTGGAGCATGCACTTGACTGCCTGGCACATTCATCTTGACTTTCCATGTGCACACTTTTGCAAGTTTTTGCAAGAATAAAAATAATTCATCTTATTCCTGCATTAGATGTAGATATGTTAACTCCATAACATACCACACGCTGTAGAGAACTGTTGGCAAATGGACTTTGTATGTTGGCAGCACAGGTTGGTGACCTAAGATCTTCAGGTTTGTTTGCTCCATTGGTATTAGCCAGTCAGAAGTGTTTCAGATTGTTGTCAAGGGTTCCAAATATATTAAACTCTGGCTGGTGAGAGGTCTTGAGTACAAGTCCTATAAGGAGAGGCTGAAGGAGCTGGGATTGTTTAGCCTGGAGAAGAAGAGGCTCAGGGGGACTTATCGGTGTCTACAACTACCTGAAGGGTGATTGTAGCCAGGAGGGGGTTGGTCTCTTCTCCCAGGCAACCTGTGGCAGAACAAGAGGGCACAGTCACAAGCTGTGCCAGAGGAAGTTTAGGCTTGAGGTGAGGAGGAAGTTCTTCACAGAAAGAGTAATTTGCCATTGGAATGTGCTGCCCAGGGAGGTGCTGGAGTCACCATCCCTGGAGGTGTTCAAAAAAGGTTTGGACGTGGCACTTGAAGCCATGGTTTCGCTGTCATGAGGTGTTAGGTAACAGGTTGGACTCGATGACCTCTGACGTCTTTTCCAATCTGTTTGATTCTGTGATTCTATGATCACATGTATCAGTCATGATACTTATGAGGGAATTGGTTGATGCAGTTGCCAAGACACTCTCCATAATATTTGCAAAGTCGTGGCAGTTAGGTGAAGTCCCCAGCAACTGAAAGAAGGGAAACTGTGCACCCACTTTTAAAAAGAGTAGAAAGGTGGAGCCTGGGAACTACTGACCTGGGAGCCTCACCTCTGTACCTGAGAAGATCGTGGAACAGGTCCTATTAACTATGCTAACACACATGTAGGACATGGCGGTGATTCAAGACAGTCACAACGGCTTCACTAAGGAGAAGTTCTGCCTGATCAACATGGTGGCCTTCTATGATGGAGCAACTACATCAGTGAACAAGGCAATAGCTACAGATGTCATCTGTCCAGACTTCTGCAAGGCCTTTACATGATTCCCCACAACAATCTGCTCTCTATATGGGAGAGATGTGGATTCGATGAGTGGACTGTTTGGCAGATAAGGAATTGACTGAGTGGTCACATACAGGGAGCTCAATGTCCAAATAGAGATCAGTGACAAGCAGTGTCCCTCAGGGGTCTGTACTGGGACCAGCACTGTTTAATAGACAGTAGGATCAAATGCACCCTTAGCAATCTGCAGATAACACCAAACTGTAGAGCAGTTGACACACCTGAAGGATGGAATAGTATCCAGAGGGACCTGGACAAGCTTAAAAAGACGATCCATGCAAACCTGATTAGGGTCAACAATTCCAAGAGCAAAGTCCTGCACCTGCAGGGGTCAGGGCAATCTCCATTATCAATACAGGCTGAGCTTTGAAGAGAGTGAGGGCAGCCCTGGAGAGAAGGAGCTGACAGTATTGGTGGATGAAAAGCTGGATATGAGCTGGCAGTGTTCTTGCAATGCAGAAAATCAAATGTATCCTGGGCTTTATCAAAAGATGTGTGGCCAGCAGGGTGAAGGAGGTGATTCTGCCACTCCGATCTGGTGAGACTTCATCTGGAGTAGTGCATTCAGCTCTGGAGTTTTCAGCACAAGACAGACATTGATCTGTGGAGTGGGTCCAGAAAGGGCCACTAAAAATGATCAGGGGCCGGAGCCCCTCTACCATGAAGAAAGACTGAGAGAATTGGGATGTCCAGCCTGGAGAAGAGGAGACTCGGAGAGGCCTTAGTGGGGCCTTTCCATACCTAAAGGCAGGCTCATGAGAAAGACAGGGACTGATTTTTAATTTTTTTTTCTAATAGGGTGTATTTCCATAGGACAAAGAAAAATGGTTTTAAACTAAAAGAGGATAAATTCAGACTAGATAGAAGGAAGGAGTTTTTTTATTGTGGGAGTGCTGAAACACTGGAACAGCTTGCCCCCAGAGGTGCTGTATGCCCCATCCCTGGAATATTGAAGATCGTATTGAATGTGGCTCTGAGCAAGATGATCTAGTTGCTTATTGAAGGGGGTTGAAGTAGATGACTTTTAAAGGCCCCTTCCAACCCAAGTAATTCTATAATTCTATGATTCTATGATACTTAAACCTAAATAATGCTAGAAAACAAGAATCACCCTAAATTCATCAAAGAACACCTTATCCTGGAGTCCGTCATCAAGAATTTATCTTTCCCTAGCCCAGATTCTTCAAAACAAAACCTCATCTTCTGAGATGCTGTTCTTAGAGAAATTTGTGGGTTGAAGTTGTTGTTTCTCATTCTCTTTTTGAGAATGACAGTTGCAGAGTTTCCTTAATTTGCAATGTCCATTTTGAGCTTCATTATTGTATAAACCAAGCAGGACTGAGGAGATGTGGCATCAGAACACAGATACCTTTCATACTTGATATTCACAGTATCTGGCCTGCAGGCTACAACAAAGACTCAGGAAGCGTGGGGTCTCATTACTAATAATTCCATTATTAGTAATATGAAAAATGAGCCTTTGACTTTTAGACAGATGGGAAAATTGGATCTCACTGGATGAATTCCAACACTGTTCATTTAATATACAGCAGGAATTTACACTGTTGTCTTAACCTTCTCTATACCTCTGATTTTCCTTTCTCCTTTGGACTTTCACCAGGAGTCGGGGGCATCTTCTGCCTATTCATATGATAGACTGAAGAGTGAGGTATCAGGTTTTCCACTGAAATAATTATTATTTGGTTTGACAATGAGCAACTGAACATTTTGCAGAAAACAGGTAAACCCTGGAATAAAGAAAGGGGAAAAAATAAAAACCACAACAACCAAAAACACCTCAAAGATACTCCTGACACAGTGTCTTTCTCTTTATTTCTCTAACCACCAAGCAGTGCTATTTGGACAGATTTCTGTGCAATGACCTTGGCATCCGCACCCTGCCATGCCCTCACCACGCTGTCACCGTGCCACGGTTTCAAAATGCAAAATATCCTACCAGAAGAAATTTGACACTGTGGGTATTACAATAGCTGCAGTAAGCTGCAGAAGAATATGTTTCATGTCAGTGGAAGCAGAAAAGCTCGCAGATTAATTTGATGCCTTTTTAGATGAATCTTCTATGGATCAGCAGGTTTATTCAGAGTTACTTAAAAAACAGTTAACATTCTATTAGTAACAAACTGTGATCTGTGTCAGCAGTAAAGCACTGCTCAGTCATTTATTTTAAAATGAGCAGTCACTGCAGGGAGAAATAGAATTATTAAACCTCTCATAAACAAATAAATAGTAAGGCAGAGCCTGGGATTTTCTTTCTTATTCTGAATACTAAGCCTTCCTCCTAGGAATATTTATTAATATTGAGCTTTTTTTTTCCCTTCCCTGGTGTTTGCTATATGCAGGATGAGTCAGAAGTTTCCATTTCTTCTGACAGTGTAGGTTTGTGATTAAAGAGAAAAAAGTGCATGCTCAGATTTGGCTGCTCCCATGTTATTTCACTCAAGTAGGGACATTGTTGGTTCAGCATTATGTGCCCTGCAAACCTGGCTCCAGTCCTAAAGGGCTCTCTTAAACTAATACCTTTCTTTCCAGCTAGCAGCAGAAAGGTATATGGCCCAATGTCAAAATGTGCTCTTTACCTGACCATGATTACTTTGTGTGCTTAAAGCAGTCTTTATCTCTCAATTCTCCAGTCAGACAAAATCTGCACTGTCACAGGAGTTAATGTTAGGCTCTTAGTATTCTTGAAACTCTAAAATCTTTTTAGAACTAGTGAGATCAGGTTTAAAATTGCCTCAAAGCATCATTGATACCATGGCTAGCCAGACATGGGTAGAACAATCTTGGAATCTCTGTGGCATCAAAACCCACCCCAAGTTCAGCCAATAGCAGCAGGCTTCCTGAGAACATTTCTGAATTATCCCTGTGTCATTCTCCTATGTGGTATTGTGCCAAATAAAGCTCAAAGATCAAACAGTCAGAAATTTGATTGCTTTCATATTGTTTTGAAGCTAGTGCTCTGCCTGTACACTCCTGCAACCCTCTAGGGCAGGCTGTCCTCACTACTGGACATGTCACATTAAACCAGAAGCTAAATAGTTGCAGAAGCTGCACAGGATTTTAGTAATCAGTTTAAATGTGGACTCCATTCCCAGGGTAACCAGTTCCATATTGCACAGAGACATACAGAGACACATGAGAAAGCAATATAAATAAACAGGTGGTGAGTATGCTGGTTAGCCAAATAGTACAAGCAGATGTAAAGCTTTCTCATGTGTCATGTAAGACTATGATTAAGATATCATCTGTAAGTATTGTACTGACTGTGAGAAACTTCATTTTGTGATTCTGAATTTATATATCCCAAAATACATCAGTGATGTCAGCACAAGCACTTTGAGATCTCTACCCAAAATTAGCAATGAAGAGTGATTATTTACAGTAATCACAGAATCAATCAGGTTGGAAAAGACCTCAGAGATCATCAAGTCCAACCTAATATCTAACACCTCATGACAACCAAACCCTGGTTCCAAGTGCCACATCCAATCCTTTTCTAAACATCTCCAGGGACAGTGACTCCACCACCTCCTTGGACAGCACATTCCAATGGCAAATTACTCTTTCTGAGGAACTTTCTCCTCACCTTGAGCCAAAACCTCCCCTGGCGCAACTTAAGACTGTGTCCTCTTGTTCTGTTGGTGGTTGCCTGGGAGAAGAGACCAACCCCCACCTGTCTACAACCTCCTTTCAGGTAGTTGTAGTGAGCAACAAGGTTTCCCCCAAGTCTCTTCTTCTCCAGGCTAAACAAACCCAGCTCCCTCAGCCTCTCCTCATAGGGCTTGTGCTCAAGACCTCTCCCCAGCCTTGTTGCCCTTCTCTGGACACATTTAACTGTCTCAATGTCCTTCTTAAATGGAAGAGCCCAGAACTGGACACAATACTCAAGGTGTGGCCTAACCAGTGCTGAGTACAGGGGCATAATGACTTCCCTGCTCCTGCTGGCCACACTATTTCTGATGCAGGCCAGAATGCCATTGGCCATCTTGGCCACCTGGGCACACTGCTGGCTCATGTTCAGATGGCTGTCAACCGGTGTCACCAGGTCCCTTTCTGCTTGGCTGCTCTCGAGCCAAACCGACCTCAGATGACCAACATCTCCCCATTTACCTGAGATTCTGTGGTACTCGCACAGCTTAATGTGAATTGAGATACTCCTTTTTGATTCCTTTCCAGAAGAAGAGGATTCTGAAGGGTGGAGAAACAACATCACTTTTTTTCCTCTCTCTTCCAGCTTCTGCTAGTGGCTGCTCTGATGTGGCATGAGAGCATAGAAAAACTTTAGAAGGGTTTCTTTAAAAGCCATAACCTCAAGGCTGTGTTCATTCTTTCACATTTCTTGTAAGAAGATTATGATAACAGCAATTTAGATGAATTCTAAGCTACCTCTCATGGACTGCTCTTTTTAGTCCCGAGACCTAACTGCAACAATTGCATTTAGACCTGTCTCCAACAGATACACTACTCTGCAGCTTATGCTTTTAAGGTGTGAGGTGAGGGCAAGCAGCTTGTCCAGATGTTCATAGAATCACAGAATGGCTTAGATTGGAATGGACCTCAGAGACCATCTACTCCAACCTCCCAGCCATGGGCAGGGACACCTCTCAACTAGACTCGGCTGCTCGAGACCTCATCCAGCCTGGCCCCAAGGCAGAAGCATCCACAACCTCCCTGGGCAGCCTATGGCAGAGTCTCACTACCCTTGTAGTGAATTTTTTTTTTCCTTAGATCCAGTCTAAACCTACTCTCCCTCAGCTCAAAGCCATTCCCTCTTGTCCTATCACTGGACACTCTTATGAGAAGTCCTTATCCAGCCTTCCTGTAGGACCCTTCAGGTCCCAGAAGAGAGCCACAAAGATGACCAGATGTCTGGAGCAGGTCTCCTATGAGGACAGGCTGATGGAGTTGGGACTTTTCAGCCTGGAGAAGGAAAGGTTCCAGGGAGGCCTCATAATGGCCTTCCAGTACCTGAAGGGGACCTACAGGAAAGCTGGAAAGGGACTATTTCTAAGGGCATGTGGTGACAGGACAAGGGGCAATGGTTCTGAACAAAAGCAAGGTACAGACTAGATATTAGAACGTTCTTTACTATGAGGGTGGTGAGACACTGCAATGGCTTGCCCAGAGAAACTGGGAACACTCATCCATCAAAGGTTTAAAGACCAGACTGGATGAGGCTTTGAGAAACCTGGTCTCATGGGAGGTGTCCCTGCCTACAGCAAGGAGGTTGGAAGTAGTTGGTCTTTAATGTCCCTTCCAATTCAAGCCATTCTACCCTTTGATGATATCTTGCATAACCCAGGAGTGACTGTGAAAAACACTGGAAAAAAGACAACCAACCACCTGTAAGTGGTCCAGAAAGCATAGATTACGCTTTGCTTTCAAGACAAATACCATAAATAAGCTGCACCTTTGAAAATGCCTCTCTGAAATTATCTTATTGCATAATATTTGACTATGGATTTTTTGGAATGTTTGAAACATATGTTAGAATTTGAAAATCTATCATATGCAGCAGCAAGTGCTGGCAAGCATAGTGTGAAATAAAAATTCTCCAGTGAGCACCATTTGATTTTTAAGCCGCTCACCTTTTTGCCATGTGTTAATCCATCTCTGGTAAAATAACAAGCTTTTGAGCATCCTGCAAACAAATTCCATTTTAAAAAAGAAAGCAAAGTTTAACAGAAGGGAAAAAAGGCAAAACAAGGAACACAAAACTCTTACAAAGCTGTCACTGCTAGATTTCTTTGTGTAATAAAAACATATACATTTATATCTTTTATAATTAATATTTCCTGGCAGTGGAATCTTCAAACACCACCATAACTTATTTACAACATGTATTCACAGGTTCAGTTATTTGGTTGTGGGTATTACATTCCCCATAGAAAGATAGTTAAATGATTTCAGCACAGATCTAACATTTCCAATACAGCAATTCAATCTGGAAATACAGCTGCTGTGATCTGTGGTTTTCCCACAAATGGGATTCCGTGGCAAATTAGCTGGAGACTCGTGACTTGCTCCTCTGTCTGGTATCTTCCCAGATGCTGTGGCTAGAATTCAAGCAGTCCTTGGCTCAAAGAGGGCTAAGCGCCTCTCTCTTGTTGTGCCCAGGTCACAGTCTGGAGCTTGTCCTTGGCTCGGAGAGGGCTGGGGGCCTCTCTCTTGTGTGCTCCATCACTGGGCTGCAGCCTCTTCTAGGATTCAATTCCCTAAGGAGCTTTGCCCCTTTCTGCCTTGGTCCAGGTGCAAGGCCTGGGCGAAGTTGTTGGTCTGCTAGAGGAGGTTCTTCAGCTGCTACTCAGGCAGCATCTGGCTCTTGTCTCTTTGTGGTAAGCAGGCCCCCAGCTGCTACTCAGGCAGCATTTGGCTCTTGTTGCTGTCTCGGTGAGAACAAGGCCAGTTGCCTGACTTCTTGGCTGGTTTAAATACTGTCCCAAGACAATTAATGCCCTTTGGTAACACAGAACCCTGATAACTGGACCTATGGGATTGGGCATATCAAAACATGGCCAGGGGCACACATAGCTCACAGCTGTGTTGCAAAGTTAACTACCCATGGTACGTGTTTATCTGGACCCTGATAGTGTCCAGGCTTGCACATTCAGGGGTGCTTACAATGTTAATCACATACGCTATACGTTTGCCTGGGCCATCTGGACCCCAAAAACTGTCCAGGTAAGCACTTTTGCAGGTGCTTAGCCATTGTCTGGGCTAGGGAATGTTTGGGGGTATGACCCTTCTGGGCAGTTTGACACCAATAATCAGCTGTGAAACCACTGGATCTTTCTGATACATAAATTCTGATTTCTTACAGTTCTAGAATGTACTTATTTCATTTGTGCATAGAGCCTTCCTAAGAAATCTGTCTGTATTTGTGGTCCCAGTAGCACTGAAGATAAATATTGCAAGAGCTTCTTGTGGTTTGGATACATACTAGATATCACTATTGACGATCTCTTTCCTGTGATGTGTGCTGCATTTGTAAGGCAGATTTTGTTCTTGCTTCAGATTACCTGGTTTCTGACCCAAATGGGGCACGCTGCATTTAAAAGGAGATATTAAACACTGCCATTGCTGCTTTATATGTTCCAAACGTTTTCTGTAATAGCTTCTCTAAAATAGGCATAAAGAAATCCTTGAAGCACATTGTGGTAAAATGGTTTTATTGTTGCTCATTTGCACTGACCTACAGAGGTTGTTTTCAGGCCCCTCCTTCCTGAGCAAAGATCCTCACTCTGTATTTGTGCCAAGAAAGCACTTAATCTGCACCAGCCTTTTTTTTCTTGTTGTTAAGATACATTGCACTATCAAAAATAAAGGCACAAATACGATTTTGATTCTATTCGTAAAATCAGAAGGAAAAAAAACACCCAAAACCAGTCTCAATCACCTCCCATCCAGTGATCTTACAAAACATGTCTGTAAAGGTCTAATCTTCCACATTACATCAACAGCAAAGAAAGCCTGAATACCCACCTAAAGTCACCTGTGGATGGGAAGAATAGAAATGGAAACACAATGTGAATGGAACTTCTGGTTCACTGGAACTGGTGAGACCACACCTGGAATACTGTGTCCTAATTTGGGCTCCCCAGATCATGAGAGACAGGGATCTGCTGGAGAGAGTCCAATGGATAGCTGCATGGATGACTGGGAGACTTGAACATCTCTCCTGTGAAGAAAGACTGAGAGACCTGAGGCTTTTTAGTCCTGAGAAGGCTGAGAGGGGATCTTATCAACATCTATAAACACCTGAGGAGTGGGTGTCAAGATGAAGGTGATGGTCTCTTTTTGGTGGTGACCAGTGACAAGGAACACGCAAGGTCCCACCTCAACATGAGGAGAAACTTCTTTAGGATGAGGCTTATGGGGCACTGGAACAGGCTGCCCAGAGAGGTTGTGGAGTCTCCTTTTATGGAGACTTTCAAAACCCACCTGGATGTGTTCCTGTGCGGCCTGCCCTAGGCAATCCTGCTTTGGCAGGAGAGTTGGACTCAATGATCTCTGGAGGTACCTTCCAACCCCTAACCTTTTGTGATTTTGTGCTTCTGTTTATGTTAGGGGGACAAAAAACCCAACAAAACAAACCAAAAAACCCCACATAAAATCTGTCTTTTCATAGCCATCTGTATTTCAATACTCTAAAGCACTCTCTAAAATTTCCTCAACATACATACTGAAGGAGGACCTTTATTTTCATTCTATGTTATATGTATTTATCTAAGATTTAGATGAGGTATGGGATGAATAAATCAGAATTCTTATTTTAGTCAAAGCACTAATTAATGAAACCTGCCAAAGCAAGAGAATCAGAAAAGCCTTCAAGCTCTGGACATAGGAATTGTAATCACATCTCACCTTAGCAAAACACTGCAATGTTTGGGTAAGGGTTTTATCATGTATTGAGTCCATCATCAGTAAATTTGCAGATGACACCAAGCTGGGGGCAGGAGTTGATCTGCTGGAGGGCAGAGAGGCTATGCAGAGAGACCTCGACAGGCTGGACAGATGGGCAGAGTCCAATGGCATGAGATTTAACACATCCAAGTGCCGGGTTCTGCACATTGGCCACAACAACCCCAGGCAGCGCTACAGGCTGGGGTCAGAGTGGCTGGAGAGCGGCCAGGCAGAGAGGGACCTGGGGGTGCTGGTTGATGGGAAGCTGAACATGAGCCAGCAGTGTGCCCAGGCAGCCAAGAGGGCCAACCGCATCCTGGCCTGCATTAGGAATAGTATGGCCAGCAGGAGCAGGGAGGTCATTGTGCCCCTGTACTCTGCTTTGGTTAGGCCGCACCTTGAGTACTGTGTCCAGTTCTGGGCCCCTCAGTTTAAGAAGGACATCGAGACACTTGAACGTGTCCAGAGAAGGGCAACAAGGCTGGTGAGAGGCCTTGAGCACAAGCCCTATGAGGAGAGGCTGAGGGAGCTGGGGCTGTTTAGCCTGGAGAAGAGGAGGCTCAGGGGCGACCTCATTGCTCTCTACAACTACCTGAAGGGTGGTTGTAGCCAGGAAGGGGTTGGCCTCTTCTCCCTAGCAACCAGCACCAGAACAAGGGGACACAGTCTCAGGCTGCACCAGGGGAAGTTTAGGCTGGAGGTGAGGAGAAAGTTCTTCACCGAGAGAGTGATTCGTCATTGGAATGGGCTGCCCGGGAGGTGGTTGAGTCTCCGTCCCTGGAGGCGTTCAGGAGGGGACTGGATGTGGCACTTGGTGCCATGGTCTAGTTGTGAGGTTATGGTTACAGGTTGGACTCGATGATCTTCAAGGTCTCTTCCAACCTTGGTAATTCTATTCTATTCTATTCTATTCTATTCTATTCTATTCTATTCTATTCTATTCTATTCTATTCTATGTAAGAGATCATGGATTGGGTTTGCTTGCTGGGATTGCATGGGTCGCACAGAACATTCATTAATGTTTCCTTTTAGGTTCTTACCAGACTAATATCCCCTAGAAAGCCAAGCATTAGTTTGAATTCCCCTACTTTCAGGTATATTTTTTCAACTCAAAGATTTTTTTTTCCTCATTAGAGCTTGCTGCTATCTATGTGAAACACAGAAACAGTGAGGTAAGCATCCAAAATCCATCAGAGAAAAATAAGAATATTCCTAGAGCTCCTTCTATCTAAAACACAAAAACAAAGCATATCATATCTGTGAAAGGAAAAAAGGAAGAAGGGAAGAAGGGAAGAAGGGAAGAAAAGAAAGAAAGGGAAGAAGGCAAGAAGGGAAGAAAGGAAGAAAGAGAACATATTTTCTTTTTAACTGCAAAATTTATTTGACAAAAGCATCCTCCCTCACCAAAAATTTAACTGGTCATGACTTTCTCTGTTTAGTCCTCAGGACCAAAGGTGCCCCCTTGATGGGTGAGGATACTCCAGTGGTTGTAAGTTTCAGATTTTCACGTAAAAAATTGCGCTGTCGAACCGCGGCTGATCTCTTGTAACTGCTAGTGGAAACAACTTTCGCTAGCCTTGTAGGCAGTGTGGTCTCTGGAGGCAGTCCATTGATTTCATACATCCACTGCATTGATTGTGTCTGAAAAATAATGAACAGAGACATTGGGGAGGGGGGGGAGGGGAAGAGAAAAAAATAGAAAAAAGAAAAAAACCTGTGAACAAATACCTTGAAAACTTGATGGTGATTCACGAGGCTAAATTGACTTCAAAAGATATTTATCATTTTCCATGTAAGGAGGTAGTGGAATATCACAGAATGAGAGAACACAGAGAAATGAAATCACATTTAACATTTCCAGGGCCAGGCATAACAAAGACAAGGAATTTAGCTTTCCAGCTGATCCAAAATTCATTTTAGTAAACCCCATAGCTCTGTGTGTGGTTTAAAGGTGATTATTTTATAGTACAACGTGGAAACCCAAAAAGGAACAATAACAAAATGTTTAGATGGCCTTCATGCCTGTGAGGCCCTGGAGGTGATAAAAGATGTTGTACCCACCGAGCCGTGTAAGAAAAGCATGTGAGTGAAAAATAACAAAGTGCTGAATCTTTGAAGGCAATTGGAGAGAAGAGCACCTGGTAAAATAAAAGAGTGAGCTTAGTGGGAATAGGCTGTGTGTGGCAGTTTTAGGCTGTACCTAAGAAAATTTTCCACAGATTGAGTAGGAAAGTGGTAGACTGCAAACAAATCACCATTGGATGCAAAAGGGGAAATAGTGATAAGGTCTAAATAATCCCATGGTCTGATTACTAACATAAAGTTAGTTAACTAACATAAAGTTAGTGAACTAACTCTCTTTTCGCTTTCTTTGCTCTAGCAGATCCTAGCTGGTGCTTCTGCTGGCTTGCTGACCTTGGCTCCCTTCTTTGTTGTGGCTAAGTACTAACAAGCTACCATCTGCTCTTTCTCTTGTTCTGTGTACAGCAGGGAAGGGAAGCGGAGGAAGCTGTTGGAAACCCCTGGGTTTGTCCAGGGGGATTCTTGCGCTGTTCATATATTGTAAATATATATAAATATTGTATATTTTGTACATATTCATTGCATTTCATATTTCTAGATTTTAGAGTGCTTATAAATATAGCTTCATTTGATTTCAACTGAGCTAGTCTGGCAATTTTATTTGGGGGTAATTTCAACCCACCAAACTGTGGGACAGTGGAACTGTAACATTCATGTATATCTCAATAAATAGACACTGGCTCCACAGGTCTGGGCCACTAGCCACACCCTGTGGTTAGTGGTCACCTCCTCACAACCGGTCCATCAGTCTCTATCTTAGCTCATTGTGGTGGAACTGGCTGGACCAGAACCACTATCTTTCTCATAATGTAGTGGTAACCCTACAGTACAATATAAATATTTGAGGTTCATCCTGTAGGATTTAATTGGAGCTCTGGTATTGGTAATAATGGCATTATCATATGGTGGAATTGTTGTAAGAAAGTAACAAACAAAACTGAGAGGAAAAGACTCTCAATATGCACAAGAGAATCTCAGCTCCGTGTTGAAACATCTCGTTTGAAAAATATTTATGTGAATTGGAAATGACACTCCTCATTTGCTTTCTGTTTATAACTGGTCTCTAGGAATGGAGCATATGTTTCTATGTCATGTCTTGTAATGCTTGAGTACTTGATTCTTACTGAGTACCTGATTCTTATTCTTAACTACACATTCCATCTAGCCATACTTAAGGAGTATTATTTCTATGCACATGAAGGCTATACTGCTGTCCATCTCCTATATTTCATTTCTGCCCTGAAGCAGACTTCTGGTTGCTAAAAACACATGTGGAACTATTGCAGACCCTTCTGTCATTTTTCTTGCAAACTTTAACTCTCATGTCATTATTCCAAGCCTTCAGTATTCTCCTGTCTTGACATCTAAGAAAAGTCCCACTCATGGGTTTCAGTTTTCTGTTCTCCTCTTTGTTTAAAAAAAAACCCCAAACCAACCAAACATCAAACTCCAAACCAACCAAACAACAGATACATTACAAATCCCAAAGATTCCAAATGATGTGTCATGTCCAGCTTTGTGCTATGCAAAAGGAAGACAAAGCATTGCATGCTCACTTTAAGCATGCGCTGCCATCTATTCGTCTGCACTCAGTGGTTGGAAATCCCAGGTTTTGTATTTGGGGCTGTTTTTTTCTTTCAAGGCAAAACTTGTAGGGAAGACTGAATAAGAAATATGGCACGATGTAGGGCCATTAAAATATATTCATAGAAGTGGAATTTTTAATATTTTTTTTTAATGCAGAACACTGAATGCAGTGCCTGTACATAGTACATATTTATATAGTACATGGTACACACCAGGCTCTATGATTTTGCATCCTCAAAGCAGAAGAATCATGTAAGGAAACAAGTGATATTTCCCAATTGTGAAGCTTTGCCTTTGCATTTGGCACAGCCCTGCAGTCACACAGCTGTGCTGCCTGTAGTTCTGCAGCAGGTTTGCTGGTGCTAAGCTTTTGCATCATGCTGTCTTAAACTACAGAGACATGGCTTGCAGGATCACCTCTCCTGCTTCAAGTCAGAAAGATTTATCATTACAACAGTTGTGGTTTATGCAATTTATCTGCCATGTAAAACTAACAACTCCTCAGAACAATCACTTGCAGATATAACCATTACACCCAACATCAATGTCATTTTTCATCCAAGGAAACAAAAGGTCAGAAGGGCTGTGTATACCCTCAAATCAATCTGGAAATCAGTGCAACAGACAGCCTTAAAGCTCATGAATTTTCCCCTCAAGCATCTAGTTAACAGTCTAGCTTCTGACACGGCTGGTTTGTGGCCCATTTGTTCATCCTAGCTTGAGAGCTCTGCTTCTGCTGCGCTGCTGGGCGTGTCAGTATGCCAAGCAGGTTTGGCCTGTAGAGAGGAGCAACAATATCCACACAAATTGTAACAAATTCTCACGTACCATAAATCCTATCAACCACCTCCAAGCATAGTGTGTATATTTATCTAGTTATTGATTGCATTCTGTCAATTAATTACTGTCTAGGTAAAGCACTATAAAAGCCATAGGGAAAAGCAGCCAACCTTCACCACCACGAACTTTCCCTACAGTCATCTCCTAATTATGACAACATATAGAAATTAATAAAAATATTCTTAAAGTGACTATTCAGTTTTCTTAAATATCAATTTTATATTTCCCAGCAAAATACGTTTGAATTGATGATGTTTACCTTTGTTATCTTTCATATGCCCTTCATATTGTTCTGATTGTTACCTTGTCATTCCTAAAGTGTTTTTAAGAGATCCCATAGCAAGAAATTTTCAATTCATGTTGCCTCTATGCAAAACAAAGCAGTTTCCCACCATTAAACTTTGGCACAGGCTTTGCTCTCAGCTACGTAATTATTCAGCATTTATACTGTTTCAAATATAGGCTGAATACATTTACAGCTCTTCAATGTCATCACCACATGACTCTCTAATTCATAGGGTCATAGAACGGTTTGGGCTGGAAGGGACCTCCAAAGGTCATCCAGTCCAACCTGCTTACCAGTGAGCAGTGACATCTTCTATTAGATCAGGTTGCTCAGAGCCCTGTCAAGCCTCACCTTGAATACCTCCAAGCATGGGGCCTCAACTACCTCCCTGGGCAACCTGTTCCAGTGTTCCACTACCCTCATGGTAAAGAACTTCCCCCTAATGTTCAACCTAAATCTACTCTTCTGTAATTTCAAACCATTCTCCCTCGTCTTATCACTAAAGGCCTTTGTGAGCAGTCCCTTTCCAGCATTCCTATAGGCCCCCTTCAGGTACTGGAAGGTTACTATTAGGTCTCCCAGAATTTTCCCTTCTCCAGGCTGAACAACCACAGCTCCTTCAGTCTGTCCTCACAGGAGAAGTCTTCCAGCCCCCTGATCATTTTTCTGGCCCTTCTCTGGACCCACTCTATAGGTCCATGTCTTTCTTGTATTGAGGGCACCAGACCTGGACGCAATACTGTAGATGAGAAAAGTGGCAGAATTCGCCTCTCTTGACCTGCTGGCCATGCTTCTTTTGGTGCAGACTAGGATGCAATTGGCCTTGTGGGCTGCAAGTGAAGAACTACCTGAAGGGTGGTTGTAGCCAGGAAGGGGTTGGCCTCTTCTCTCCAGCAACCAGCACCAGAACAAGGGGACACAGTCTCAAGCTGCGCCAGGGAAGTTTAGGCTCGAGGTGAGGAGAAAGTTCTTCACTGAGAGAGTCATTCGCCATTGGAATGGGCTGCCTGGGGAGGTGGTGGAGTCACCGTCCCTGGATGTGTTTAAGAGGGGATTGGACATGGCACTTGGTGCCATGGTCTAGTCATGGGGTCTCTGGTGACAGGTTGGACTCCATGATCTTCAAGGTGTCTTCCAACCTTAGCGACACTGTGATACTGTGAACTGTGGTGCTTCTTGTAAGAAAACTGATTTAAACCAGTATTTTGTAACTGAATATACACTTTCTTCTGTGTTAATGTTGAAAGAATAGGTAACTTCTGTGTAGTTTCAAAGAAACAGTTTTAAAAACCTTTACTTCAAAAATTGTCAGCACTGTTTTTACACAGTGTCCTCTGAATGAATTGCTTTATTCAAATAAGATTGGTAAGCATAAGATCTTAATAGATACTTCCCCACGCAGGCATAGTCTTTTACACTTTCATTATTATTCTGCTAAAGCAAAAATCTAATTTCAACTGCATATTATACTTGTGTAAAACAGGTAAATTAACTCATCTTTATTCTCAGCTGTATTTAATACTGTGAAATGATCTACTAACTGCCCTGACTACTGAAGAGAAAATCCAGCAAAAGCAGGTGACATGGACCAACATCGGTATCTTATGTCCAAAGATAAAGTTGTTATTTAAGGAAAGTAAAACACCCTCCAGAATTAGCTAATTGTTTTATTAGCTTCAGTACAAGAGTAAATGCTTTATCTTTCTTTAGTACACCAGATGAACAATTTCATTCAAACAAAATTTAATCTCACGGCTTTATATATTGTGTGCAAGTCTCACTGACCTCTTCAAGGTCAGACAAGAGATCTGACAGGGCTTTCAGCCTGAGTATCAGGTTACTAAAAAATAATTTCTGTTCATGAAATCCACACATACTGCAACTTTACTGCCTACGGTGTTAGTAATTGTTTGAAGTGATGGGCTATGCTACCTCTCAACTTCATTTATCATCATCATCAAACAATTGCTATAACCTTCTGCGTAGCAATGCCCTCTTCCTCATTTCTTTTTCTTGTTTTTCTTTTTTTTTTCCTATATAAATACTCTAGATTGTTCTATAAAAAGAAGTTTGTGGCTTGACTTGGTGTGATGGTTTAACCCACACACATCAACAAAAGCTCAGCTGAACCCAGTTGGGGAAGCGAAATGGAGTTGTATTTTACAAGCAACAATAGGATGCAACAAATATGCACAAAAATCTACAGGATTTACATTATAGAAGTATTTACAAAATAAGAAACAGCACAGAAATCCTCCTTGGGCAGGAGGATTCCACCTTGCCTCCCCTCAACTTCTCCCCTCCCTTTTTCCTCTGGTTAATTAGTAGAAAAGAGAAAAGGAAAGATGCTAGGGGAATTTCAGTTAGTTCAAAAGCGTCGTTAGAAAGTCAGTAATGCTGGTAAGCGGTCTCTCTGTGTCCAGGACAGCATGCATGCCAGCAGAAAGAGACTGAGAGAAAAGAATGTGAGAGTTACTGCTATGGTACATCTCACATCTGACTAATTAAATTTGTTTAGAATAATCTTTGTTTTCCTTTTTACACCCAATTGTAGAGTTGCTCAGAATTGTTTTTAGAGGCACAACCTAAACTATCACACTTGGTGAAAATAAACTTGCCTATTCTATTGCTATGTAGCCTGCATCAGACAGGAGTGATTGTTCTTTCCCTGATGGAAGCTCATTGGTTTCAACGGGAAAATGTCGTGGGCATTATCACATGAACCCTTTTGACAGGACCCATCAAGCTAGTAGATAAAAAATAAAACCTAAAGATCAATAACAACAACCAAAAAACCCCACTCTCATCTATCATCTTGACCTATGGTAGTCCATCCATTTATTGTAAATCATGTGCTATCATCCAAGACAGCTGGAGACAGTCACTGTGAAAAAATAATGCATCTTTGTACTCATTTATTGAAAGACCCTTGCTTTAGATCAGTGGTTTCTGCTAAATGGGACACAAATGCTACATGAATGGAAAAGTTACTTAACTGTCAACATAACGTGGGCTAGCACTTCGGTTAGCACTAGAACTACCTGGAATTCAGTAATTTTAAAGTCAACCCAGAATTCAGTAATTGTCAGAAAACTCTGGACACCCACAAATGTCTATTTTACTTGAACATTTCATTTTCCAGGGCAAAATTATTCTCTTTTCAAATGATGCTGAGGCTGTAAGCATTTTCTTCAGGATAGGACTGTACAGCCTAACTATAGCAACTCTTATAATCAATATGAAACTGCAGCAAGAGCAAGTCTACTAAGTTCAGAATCTATGCATGTGCCTGGAAGCTGATGCTTTGGGTTTCCAGGTCAGACATGTTTCAGCAAAGGGAAAGACAGATGAGGTTTCAGACATTTCTGGAGTGGTAGAGAGGAGAGAGAAACTTCAAAAGGTCATTTCTAGATGCTTATGCTAGAATATTTGATTTTCAGTCACATTTTTACTTGCTTAAGTGGGTCAAGATTTTCTAAATCAGAGGAATTCTTTTTTATTATACCAAATTTGGAGCAATTCTAATAGTAGCATTGGTAGTAAGATAGGCTAAAGACGAAGGTTTGAATCTATAATATGTACAATGTACTGGAGAAAAGAAAGTCTCTGTGAAGAAGACATATCTAATATAAACATATTGCATGCATATCCCAAGATCCCTGCAATTAATCTCTAGGCCTAATTCATATACAATTTAAGAACATAGACCAGATCACAATCTGAATGCCCCTGACAGTCTTGAAGGAAAATTTCCTCTTGAAATCAATAAAATTCCTCTTATCAAAACCTCAAAATTCCTTATTCAGCAGAAGCGTGAGGAGAGTAATAATTTGGCTCACCTGGCTGGAGCAATGGACTTTCTCACAAGGAGAGACTAAGGGAGCTGGGGCTCTTTAGCTTGGAGAAGAGGAGACTAAGGGGTGACCTCATTAATATTTATAAATATGTAAAGGGTGAGTGCCAGGAGGATGGAGCCAGGCTCTTCTCAGTCGTGCCCAAGGGGCAATGGGTGGAAGCTGAGGCATAGGAAGCTCCATGGAAACACGAGGAAACATTTTTTTCACCATGAGGGTGACAGAACACTGGCACAGGCTGCCATGGGGGGTTGTGGAGTCTCCTTCTATGGAAATACTCAAAACCTGCCTGGATGTGTTCCTGTGTGATCTGGTATAGGTGATCCTGCTCCGGCAGGGAAGTTGGACTAGATGATCTTTTGAGGTCCCTTCCAGCCCCTAACATTCTGTGATTCATCTTCAAAGCAAAATGCTTCTGAAGCATATTTTTAAGAATTAAAAACATAGATGCATGCTACCACCTTTTACTAAATACCATGAGTCATTCAAGTGAGATATTTAACTTTCTGATATCTAAGTAATGTTCATGAAGTAATTCACTTAGCTATTACTTTATTTATATAAAAGTACATTACTTTATATAAAGGTATGTTTTTTGATATTTAACCCATACTTAGAGGTGTCCCCTGATTCACAGGATTAATTTGAAGAACACAGATCATCCATGTGTATTCACTGTAGGCTGGAAGTGCCACTGAGTTACATGCTGATTAGTTGACAGAGAAATCTATGTTAGCAGGGCACTAAATGTTGGGAGTATCAGGAATTTTAAGGTAAATGGTATTTCAATTATCATCCAAACAGTGTTAACTCAGGAAAGTCCAACAAAATGTACAAGGCTTCCAAATAAGTTAAAACACAGGAAATTACAGATAAAGCATCCAATATTCCCCGATATTTATTTTATACTGCAATGGTGACAAGCAAAAATGACTGATTACAATCAGTGTATACACAATGAAACTAAACCAAAGCTTTACATAAACTGTGGAAGGGCAGAACAAAGGCAACAAAAATCGAGACAGCAACAATTTAATAAGCAAAGCAAAGGGGACTGCAAAGGCAATCACTCACCACCTCCTACAAGCAGACCAATGCCAGAGAGGCTCTGAGAAAATTCTAATGAAGAAGATGGTGACCAATAATTTTCTTAGATTAGAGAGACTTCTGCAGTTCAAATATTAGATGTTTCATGGCATTGGTTAGAGGAAATGCACTCAATATCAACCACTCCTTCAGGCCTGAGGATGGTCTGAATAGCCTCCTACAGCAGTGATTCGCATATGGTTACCATCTTATGGCATTATGAAAATTACAGTCTCAATAAGCAGAGTAACCTTTCCTCATGCTTGTGAATAAAAGATTCTAAATATTGATTTTGCACTCAAAAGCCAGTGTTACCAGTTATTAGGAGATGCTATATTCAATGCCTGTAATGAGCTTTCTGGATCTCTGCTCTTAATCATACACCTCAGGTCAACATCAACACTGGAATAAACTCCCAAGGGAGGTGGTAGTTTCCCCTGCATTAGACAGTTTCAAGGCCTGGCTTGACGAGTGCTGGGCCACCTCATTTAAATTATATTCTTACCCTGAAAGGTTGGACTCGATGATCTTTGAGGTCCTTTCCAACCTTATTGATTCTATGATTCTATGATTCTATGATCCTTGAGGTCTCTTCCAACCTGGTATTCCATGAATCAGCCAATGCTGAGGGACACACAGGTGATCTCATACTATAAGATGGAACTATTTTAATTACCCTGTTAACTTTACTAGATTTTTTTTCTGGTTCGTTCTGTTTAAGAGACACAATTTAGAATAATGTTAAACTATGGCAATTAACAAATCTGCCAGAAAGAATGCATAACTTATTTTCACTGAGCTACTGAATATGTAAAAATACCATTCACTGTTAAGATACGCAAGTTTGCATAGACGAGCTTAGAGAAGCCACAGCAGAGTACTGTGGCTTGCACCAGAGCAGCATGACGAATGGTTTTGATATGCTATCTTCCATAGGCTAAGTCAGTGATTATTCAGTAATAAAGGTGCACAAGTTGGCTTCTGCAGGGTTTGATAATGTTACCTGCAATCTGAATGACTCTGACATCTATTTTATCATTTAAGGCTTATTCTGTGTGCATTCTGCTTTAGAATAGCTCTGAAGTCTCACCCATGAATTACAAACCAATTGCTCAGGTCTCCAGCTGAATTCAGCACAGTGCAAGCAAATTAACTGTAAGCCAAGTTGAATACACTCTTTTTCAAGGCTTTGCAAGCCTCCTGGTTGCCCCACCTCATGCCTGACCCAGGAAGCCTTTGCAGAGCATCTTTCTGCCCCAGCTGCATTTTGCAGTCCCTAAGCTCTGTCAGTTTTCTGTTCAGCTTTACGAGCACATCACAGCCTAGCTCTGAGATATCACTGTGGCTGAGGAAGTTACTTTTTTTTTCCCTGTAGCTCTTTATAGCTTATTTAAGAAGCATGCTCTCTTCACTAATCTATTATTAGTGGAAATATTTATTTTTTTTTCCTCTTCAGTAAAAACTGTGCTGGTTTTGAAGGCTATTGTAACTGTGTTACAATAAGTTTGATGAAGGAATAATATCCTTTAAAAAATGCTTTTCAGACATCGTGTCACAGTTTCTTACTTGTAGCTTGACTAGATGACAATGTTCTTTTTCACAGCTACAGACACAAACATGATCATTTTATTTACTGGCTTTTTATTCTATTTAATTCTTTGACTGACATAGATTTTTTAAGTACTTTCCCATGTCACTTTTGCAACATTACAATTCCTAACAGCTATCCAAATAATTGCCTCACTTCCATTGTTTCGGTAAGCAGTTGACTGAGAAGTTTTAATGATGGTTAAAGAACATTTAATTGCTTTAGTAAAGTAATTAAGGTTTCTTGCCATTAATAAATTGTACTGTAAGTATTCATGAATATTGAAGTCTTAAAGAATCTGGGATTCTCATCAAGGCAACTAAACAAAGAAAATTACTTGTACAATACTTTGATTTAATGTTTACAGCAAATAAGAACAAGATGATTGCAGGATCTTTCTCCATAATCCTAGCATGGTGCTTTACTTTACAGCACGATTGTAACGGCCAACATAAACCAGAGAATTTAGACTGTCATCCCTGCTAATTCACAACCTAATCATCACTGTTCATTGAAACACACAAAAATGACAATTCTGATACTCACATTCATAGCATTTAATAATAAAAATACATTAGTGTTTGGACTAGCAGCTTACCCTCAGAAATGCAAAGGAAATTTGACAGAAGGAGTGCTGCAAAATTCTTTTACAGCATCAAAAGAAACTTCCTGACTGTTTCTAAAAATAGTCCACAGCTTCAGCCCATATATTGGCTAGAAAGGTGCAAGAGAAGTTCTTCAGTGTTAGGTCCAACATTAATTATGTTTCATCACCTCCATTATTATTCCCCAGATAAGAGTGATTTAATACTACTTTTGCTATCTAACTACATCTGTCTCCCTCAGGTCACTAATGAAAATTATTTCAACTATTAGAAAAGGCAGAAATGAGTATCTGGTGTCCTCAACCTGTCATCAAGTCTTATTTCAGGCCAATGCTGAAAATGCAGCAGCAGAATTACAGTCACAGATGCTCTGGCTTACATTAGAACTACAGGAGTGAAAGTCTGCATGGAGAGGAAAGAGCTAAGTCCAATGTACATAAAAGGACTATTCAATAAGAGCAAAGAGAACACAAGACTCACCAAAACTTTACAGAAACAATACTTCAATTAGAGTAAGAATGCTAGAAATATAAAAAACATACTATGATGGTGTAGTATTGGTCCAAATTGTGCATATGAATATTAAGAGACCTCAATGTAGTTTTGAACATATAGGTATAGAAGAACATGTGATCTGATATGTGTATGTAATATGTATGAGTGAATTCCTACACACACACACAGTACCAAAGGTGGAGATGTAAAGAGGCATCTGTCTAGACCAGAGACAGAGACCAAGGTGTGAGTAGATGTAGGCTAAAAATACAATTACTCAAAGCCCATCTGCATTTTAAATTCCTAAAGGGACATTTTGGTCTACTGACTGAGTTTTTGGAAACCTAATAATAACCTTTGACAGAATCACAGATCTCCATGAGGAGGTTGGAAAGGACCTCCATAAGCCATCTCGTCCAATCTTTCCACTAAAGCAAGTTCGCTTACCTCGGGTTGCACACGAACACATCCAAGAGGGTTTTAGAAGTCTCCAGAGAAAGAGACTCCACAACCTCTCTGGGTAGCCTGTTCTAGTGCTTCATCAGCCTCAAAGCAAAGATTTTTTTTTTTTCCTTAAGTTCAAGTGAAGCCTCCTGTGTCTGTACCCACTGCCCCTTGTGCTATCACTGAGCACCACTGAGAAGAGCCCAGACCATCATGTTTATTCCTTTTCAGACACATTTATCACGATCAATCTTTTTGCTAGTGGTGGAACTTGAGCCAAAGCCAAACATGGCTAGTCCATTTATTTGTGTCATGCCTAAAAGTAGGAGTTCAGTTTGAGAACTACATCAGCAGTTTCTGAGCTCTGGAGGTGTATCATATCACATTATGCAAACACAGAAGAACACAGAATAAACTCAGTCATTTTCTTTTTCAAATGGAGGAGCGATAAGGATTGCCTGTTGTTTATGTAAAAAGGTTAAATTAATCAAATCTTTATTACCATAAAAGAAAGCAAGTAGAAGGGATTAAAGGGCTTTCTTGTTTTTCCAGGATTTAGATTTCTTATTCACAAAATTACAGAATCACAGAATATATCTGGTTGGAAGAGACCTAAAAGATCATCCAGTCCAACCATCAACCCAGCACTGAAGGGTCAACCACTTCCCCAAACACCAGGTCTACATGCTGCTTAAACACCTCCAGGGGTGGTGATTCCACCACTGCCCTGAGCAGACCATTCCAATGTTTGATAATCCTTTCAGCCTGAACCTGTCCTGGTGCAGCTTGTAACCATTTCCTCTAATCCTGTTGCTTGTCACCAAGGAGAAGAGCCTGGCCTCCCTCCTGGCTCCAACCTCCCTTCAGATAGTTATTGAGAGTGATGAAATCTCCCCTCAGCCTCCTCCAGACTGAACAACCCCAGATCCCTCAGATGCTCCTTGTAGGCCATGTGCTCCAGGTCCTTCACAAGCTTCATTTCCCCTCTTTGGACATGCTCCAGCACTACAATGTAGGAGGGGTCCAGAACTGAAAACAATACTTGAGGTGTGGCCTCACCAGTGCAGAGTACAGGGGGATGATCACCTCCCTGTTCCTGTTCATTGTTGGACAAGCTGTCACTCAGAGAGATAAAGCACTACAGGCATTTGCTATGCATCTTTTTATCAAGATTGTTTTGACCACTTATTTTTTAAATCACTATTGCTGTTTCACTCCTATTGTAGCAGCCTGAAAACATTGCCAGCATACAGTGAATAGATTTAACATGCAAACCATGATCTGTAGAGAGTGTAGGGTGTTTGCTGCTAATTTATGTTTTTGACAAACAGCCTGCTTGTAAAGAATGTCTTAAAAATTAATTCCTGCAGTAATAAGAACATTTCTACTACTGAGAGAATTAATGTCTTCAAATATTTCCTGATTTTCAAGCTTAAAGAAGCTACTTGGCTACAAATTCCTTTTGTTTAATTTAAAGGTTTTTAAAAATAAGTTGTTCACAGCCTGCATCAGGTTGGAATGGACCCTCAAATGTCATCTTGTCCAACCCCCCTGCAATGAGCAGGGACAGGCTGCCCTTCCTGGCTCTGTGTTCTGAAATTCTGCCTTCTGCAATTTAGCTTCTAGTGCCTTTGGTCTTAGGTCATAGAATCATAGAATCAACATGGTTAGAAAAGAACTCAAAGATCATGAAGTCCAACCTGTCCTCTCTAGGTGTGGCCTAACCAGTGCTGAGTACAGGGCAGAATGACTTCCCTGCTCCTGCTGGCCACACTAGTCCAGGCTAGGATGCCACTGGCCTTCTTGGCCACCTGGGCACACTGATGGCTCATGTTCAGCCTACCTTTGACCAGTACCCCCAGGTCCCTTTCTGCCTGGCTGCTCTCCAGCCACTCTGACCCCAGCCTGTAGCACTGCATGGTGTTATTGTGGCTAATGTGAGAACCCAGCACTTAGATGTGTTAAATATCATGCCCTTGGACTCTGCCCATCTGTCCAGCCTGTCAAGGTCCCTCTGCAGAGCTCTCCTACAGATCAGCAGCTGCTCCCAGCTTGGTGTCATCTGCAGACTTACTGATGATGGACTCAATCCCCTCATCCAGATCATCAGTAAAGATATTGAACAGAAGTCAAGCCAGAGATCCCCTGGCAAGGCCACAAGAAGAGAGAGTGGTTTAATACAAGTAAAAATAAGAACCTAGGATTCACATATTCAATTACTTCTATATTCTTCACCAGCTCTTAATATGATTATTTTGATTTTCTCTGAAAAGTCATTCTGTCATGCTAACTATGGAGTTGGGCTAAACGTACCCAGGCAAGTATCTGTCTCTTTTGATAATGGCAAAGGGGTAAGATAGAAATTAAATTGTAATACGTTTTTCCAGCTTTTCCTGAGTTAAATTCCAAATTTAGTTTAATTCTTGTACAGTCTTCCTTAACCTCATGAAGATTACTAATATAACCACAGGGCATGCATCTGTGTGCTTCAATTATGCCTTTTTGTGTGTGGTACAGGATTATTTTTTCCCTTCTACTCCTGAAGACATATTTGTGCATTGCATTCAGAAAGGCTTACCTCAATTATTAGTGTTGCTCTGTGCTTCTTGCCATACATCCTTGGTTTGAATCCCACCATTATATGGGTTCCCACAGTGCCTGCTGGAAGAAGTTCTCCAGCTTGAGGCAGCACATGGAATTCAGGATCGCTTCCTGCCAAGAAGTGTGCAGTGAATGCCTCTGTGTACCTATGGAAAAGCACAGGATGTTGTTGTGCCTTTTATGGTATCTTAATACAACTGATTTACAATTTAACACCTAAGCCAGTGTGTGGAACTTGGCAGCACATGGAATGAATATAGAATCATAGAATGTACTGGATTGTAAGGGATCTCTGGAGGTCATCCAGTCCAAGCCCCCTGCAGTGTGCAGGGGCACCCCCAACTAGATCGGGTTGCTCAGAACCCCATCAGTCCTGACCTTGAATGTCTCTAGGGATGAGGCTCTCATCACCTCCCAGGGCAACCTGTTTCAGTGTTCCACCAGCCTCATAGTAAAGAACACCTTCCTAAGGTTAAATCTAGATCTACCCTTCTCTGTTTTAAACAATTACCCCTTGTCATCACATGCCTTTATAATTAGTCCTTCTCCATCTTTCCTGTAGGCCCCCTTCAGGTACTGGAAAGTTGCTATAAGGTCTCCCCCGAGTCTATTCTTCTCCAAGCTTAACAACCCCAAATCCTCATAGGAGAGAAGCTCCAGCCTTCTGATCGCCTTTGTGGCCCTCCTCACGACTCTCTCCATCAAGTCCATGTTGCAGGCCCTAGAGGTGAACACAGTACTGGGGTCTCACCAGAGCAGAGCAGAATCACCTCTCTTGACCTGCTGGCCACACTTCATTTAATGCAGCCCAGGATGCAATTGGCCTTCTGGGCTGCAAGTGCACACTGTTGCCTCATGTCCAGCTTTTTATCCACCAGTACCCCCAAGTCCTTTTCTGCAGGGCTGCTCTCTTATCACATCATCCCCCAGCCTGTATTGATAATGGGGATTGTCCTGACCCAGGTGCAGGAGCATGTACTTGGCCTTGTTGAGCCTCATGGGGTTCACCTGGATCCATTTCTCTAGCTTGTCCAGGTCCCTAAAATAAATTTCACATCAGAGTGAAAATCCACTTTTCCTGTTAAAAGTCCCTCACTTTTCCAATCTCTAACCAAATAAAACTGACAAGCTGCTCATTTTATTAAGTTTTAATGACTAGGACTTAATTTGCAATCTGGTGGAGTGTTACTAGATTGGGAGTTCTGAAAGTCTTGAAATGAATATACAGAAAATAACAACTTTTTGTCATTGTCTTCTACATTTTTCATATCCCATAAACTAAATACTTTAAGATATTGTAGTAGTAGTAGTAGTAATAGTAGCAGTAATCATCATCATCATCATCATCTGGTTCCTCTAACAATATAATTGTGTATCTCTTAGACCAAAGAACTGCAGGTCTTGTCTAATTGCTAGTTTCATGGCAGTACTGTTGTACCCAAAGAAAACACCTGGTAAAGACAATGGCTGAGGACTACAAAACAATTTTAGGTGAATCCCAAACTGAAGCCTGCCATCATAGTTCCACAGTGCCTCCTTGCCACAGTCTTTCTCAGCATGAAAAGAACACATATCTTTGTATTTTCCAGTCAGGCATTCTCCCTCTAGTCTTTATACGTGCTGCTGAGGACAACTTTATATCACTATCTGGACAGAAGGACAATAAAATATATTCAAACTACAATTACAGTGGCATGGTCAAAAGCCAATCCACAACAGCAGGGCAAGTATCATGCATGCTTAGAGGAAACACATTCTCAGTTGATAAAACCTGAAGAATGAAACATTAAGAGCATGCCAAATAAAAGCTGTTAAAATCTGATTATTCATGGATTGCCACACTAGAAATATCACTGCTCTTCAAAGAAAGTACTCACAAAGAGGTGAAATTTAATATTTTATGACAATTCATATCTCTAGGGAAATGTCCCACACTTTCTGGGCAAGTGCTATTCTGTGGTCTGCGGCTTCTTGTTTAAAAATAGCTCTCCTTTGGAGTATGTTCTCACAAAAGGTTTTCCTAAATTCTGAATGTTTTCATGAACAAAGGCCATGGTATAACTTTGTAGCAATAAATAGTGTGAGTGCTCTTAAACACCTCCAGTGATGGTGGCTCTACTACCTCCTTGGGCAGCACATTCCAATGGCCAATCATTCTTTCTGTGAAGAATTTCTTCCTAACATTCAGTCTAAACCTCCCCTGGCACAGCTTGAGACTGTATCCTCTTGTTCTGTCACTGGTTGCCTAGGAGAAGAGACTGACCCTTACCTGGCTACAATCACCCTTCAGGTAGTTGTAGACAGCAATAAGGCCTCCCCTGAGCCTCCTATTCTCCAGGCTAAACAACCCTCAGCCTCTCCTCATAGGGCTTGTATTCCAAACCCTTCACCAGCTTTGTTGCCCTTCTCTGGACACGTTCCAGCAACTCAACATTTTTCCTAAACTGAGGGGCCCAGAACTGGACATAGTACTCAAGGTGTGGCCTAACCAGTGCTGAGTACAGGGGCATAATGACTTCCCTGCTCCTGCTGGCCACACTAGTCCATTGGCCTTCTTGGCCACCTGGGCACACTGCTGGCTCATGGTCAGCCTACTGAACATGAGACAGCTTTTCCTTTAGGTGACAGCAATGTAGGCAAAACTACTGAATGCTTGAAACTATGTTTCAAGCCTTGTGACATCAAACTTACGCTGACAGTCTCTTTTCATGGTGTCTAAGCTGTGCAGCTGAGTTTATAGCCCTGGGCCATAAGCGCTAATCCTGCTATATCCCGAGTTGCCATCTGTGTGCCATCTAAGTGTTGAATTTTTACATCTGCATTTCCCACAAGGACTGCTCAGCTGTGAATGCCTAGAGCATACTTACTACACACAAAAAGCCAGCACAGGATGAAAAAGAAGTGATGCCTCTCAAACAGAGCAGCAGAGTAGAGAAGTCATCAAAATTGTCTGAGATGAATATGCAAACCCTGTACCTGGAAATTGAGTCCTGAACACAGGTCTTCATTTTGAACATCACTGCTCTATACACTAGACTTAGGAATATTTTAAGACAACACTACATCTCCCATGTTCAGTCTGTTTTCCAGCAAGGAGTTAGAAATGACTCCTAATAAGCACTTTGTAAGCTACTGAAAAGTGTGACTTAGACTACAGATGAAATGATGAAATGCTAAGGGAGATGGAACAGGATGCATGCAGAGAAGACAAAAGAAAATAAGGAATTTATTCCTGTGGAAATTGGATCTTAGCAGGGTGTGATGCAACAGTAGGGTTTTTTTCAAAGACTGCAAATGACACCTCAAAACAGTTAGAAAACACAGAGGAGAAGAAGCCGTAGTTTCAATCCTGACAAGGAGACCAAACAGTCTAAAAATTAAACTGCCGCAAAACTCGTCTATAATTGTGCACACAAGATAATTGCCAAGCCAGACAAAAGATCTTATTGCATCAATCTTGTGACATAGTAATTTTCATTTGAAAATAATGGAGAAAAACTAATGAAAAAGCTTTTAAAAACCCCAAAGCCTGCATGCTTCTTTGCAGCATCAGCACTAGGTACCACAGGCAGCACTGAGTGCAATATATATATACAAGTACACACATACAGACTTGCATGAAAATATGGAGTCAGACCTAAATCCTCCTCTTCCCCTTCCCTTCCCTTGCCTTTCCCTCTGCAAAGCATGGCAATTAAAAACAAAAAAATCAAGTCAGTTACTGGACTTGAAATGTTCCTCAGAGTGGAAGCTAAATCCAAATAAGGAAAACAGAAAATCTGGCAAATTAAATTGTACAGCCATAATATGATAAACCAGCAGGGACTCTAATGAAGCTAACAGTGCAACAGCTAGCAATTAAAAACTTATGTACACACAAACATACAATCATAGAATGGCTTATGTTAGAAGGGACCTCACACATCACCTACTTCGACCCCCTACCATAGGCAGGGAAGCCTCTCAACTAAACTTGGTTACCCAAAGTCTCATCCAATCTGGCTTTAAACACCCCCAAGGAGGCGGCATCCACAACCTCCCTGGGCAGCCTATTCCAGAATCTCACCTCCCTCATACTGAGGAATTTCTTCCTAAGATCCAGTCTAAACCTACTCTCCCTCAGCTTGAAACCAATCCCCCTAATCCTGTCACTAGACACCCTTATGAAAAGGCCCTCTCCAACCTTCTCGCAGGCTCCCTTCAAGTATTAGAAAGCAGCTATAAGGTCCCCTTGGAGTCTTTTTTAGGCTGAACAACTCCAGCTCCCTCAGTCTATCCTTGTTGCAGAGGTGCTCCAGCCCTTCAGTCATCCTTGTGGCCCTCCTCTGGATTTGCTCCAAAAGTTCTGTGTTCTTATGATCAGGACACCAGAACTGGACACAGCATTCGAGGTGGGGTCTCACAGGAGCAGACTATCACCTCTCTTGCCCTGCTGGCTGTACTCCTCTTGATGCAGACCAGGATACGATTTGCTTTCTGGGCTGCATGAGCACACTGCTGGCTCATGTTGAGCTTCTCAGCAATCAGTACAGCCTGGTCTTTTTCTTCAGAAGAGAAGGCTCGGAGGAGACCTTGTTGCTGTCTACAACTACCTGAAGGGACGTTGTAGCCAGGTGGGGGTTGGTCTCTTCTCCCAGGCAACCACCAACAGAACAAGAGAGCACAGTCTCAAGCTGTGCCAGGGAAGGTTTAGGCTGGATGTTAGGAAGAAGTTCTTCACAGAAAGAGTGATTGGCCATTGGAATGTGCTGCCCAGAGAGGTGGAGGAGCCACCATCACCATCATGTTTAAGAGGAGACTGGATGAGGCACTTGGTGCCATGGTTTAGTTGATTAGAGGGTGTTGGGTGATAGGCTGGACTTGATGATCTCAAAGGTCTTTTCCAACTTGGTTAATTCTATTCTATTCTACTCTACTCTCAACCCACTTTGCACCCAGCCTGTATTTGTGCCTGAAGTTGGCCCAACCCAGATGCAGGAACTTGCACTTTGACTCATTAAACCTCATGCAGTTTGCACTGACCCACTTCTCAAGCCTGTCAAGACCCTTCTGGAGGGCATTCCCTCCCTCAAGTTATTGCACTGTGCCACACAGCTTGGTGGCATCAGCAAACGTGCTGTGGATGGACTCAATTCCACTTTCCATGCTGCTGACAAAGATGTTAAATAACACTGGAGCCAGGACAGACCCAAGAACCTTTCACAGTGCCTGTAGTGCTGATAAATCATGGGGGTTTTTTGTTTGAAAAATATATCTAAAGATAGTGTCTCAAGAGACAATAAGCAGTGCTTTCAGTGATGTTCAGATCATTGAGATGATCTCGGATCTTAGCTAGTCATGAGCATAAGTAAATAATTCTCATTCTCATCTTCTATAGTACAGAGATAGCTGCAGATGAAATTCCCAGAACAGCACCTGATTTTGAGGCGCTATTGTTTTCACTGCCTGTAGATTTATTGCATAATTACAAGCTAACAATTATGTGGTTTGAACTGATTAAAATTTAATTCCTCATTTTGATTACTGCTTTAGGTAAAACTGTGGAGTCAGTGTTTACCTTGTCACTTCTAAGTCATGAAGGACAGTGCTAAGACAATCTAAATGCTGTCATAAAGGCATCTGTTTAATGCAGGGGTAGTGGATGCTAACATACTTCATAAATTTCAATGATGTGTAGAGCTTTGGAAACACATATGAATCAAGCACAAATTAATTATCAAATACAAGGGCAAAGGCCATGTAAACCAGAGAAAGCAAAGCTGTCTTCCTACCTGCATGGTCCATAACTCCTGTCACAATAGTCTGATATCACTATCAGACAATATGAACCCTGCCCTTACTCAAACTATGAACTATGAGTAAATATTCATTTGAATTTAAATAATAGTTGTACTATGAAATCCTACCAGTCAGGAATAGTGGAAATTGAGCTAGCATTTAATAGATATAGTTATAATTACTCCTTTCATTTCATTCTAAAATGGCAGTCTGTGCTCATCAGTGCTCTCATTAGGTAATTCTCAGATTAGTAAACTAAAAAAAGAATAGCACTTTATGTCTTCAGATAAGGAAAACCTTAAGATTTATAAAGGTTTTGCTGCAGAAGTTATAAAATATCCAGCAAATCCAAATATATAATCCTTTATTAAGTTAAGGCTCAAAATAGCCTAAATGTCCACCCCCTCCTCAGACCGGTGAAGCAGTAAATTATTCTCAAGAAATGTACTTCTTTACAATATTCAGCACTTTGCAAAGCATGCATAAGAACCAATGCATTGTGCTTTTGATCCAGTGTGGGTGGTGGGTTTTTTACAATAAAAAAAAAAAAAAGGAATAACAAAATGGCTTAATCTGCAAAGCATGCAATTAAGCAAATACAGGATATGGTCTGAAAATGTTGCAGTGTGCTTCCAAAAATAGTTAATCATAACCTAATTACTTCATGCAATTTGTAGTTAACATCTGTTGGATAACACAAGAAATTTCAGTTATTGGCAATGAAGATCTTTAAACTTATTAATGCTAAGCAGCTGTCAAATTCTGTAAAATTATTCGTGGTAGCTGGGATGATCTGGATCATTTTCACCAAGAAAAATGACAGCAGGAAAAAAATAAGAAAAAACTCAATTTTTAATCAAAACTGATTATGTTTCATACTGAAACCAACTCTGTTTTAATTGATCACTCTAATTCCTCAACTCTGGACATCAGAAAAGGCTCATCTCCAGTTATCACTCTATAGCTTTGGGAAGGCTGTTTCAGAATTAAAGGACTATCAAAAACTATGAAGAAGCTTTGCATGACAAATGACCGTCAGGGAATGCTTTACTAACTATAACATCACTTTTGTTGTGTACATATTGTAAAACCAAAGCAGGAGCTAGGGGATTTAACAGCACAAAATGTAAAGATTTCTGTCTCATTCCTGTTCTGCCCAGAGGCACTACATTTGCAAATTGATAAGCTCACTTTTCCTGTGAAAAGCACTCGAGGTGACATGGTTAGATGCAGCCTCTGGCTAAATGTGTGACATGTCAGGTGTATTAGGAAGGATGATCATAACTATTTGGTAGCTCTGCCTCATGTGTATCATTATTGATATTTTTCAACTAGTCTTCATTCAGACTCAAAAACATTAATCTTAGTTAATCACAGAATCACAAAACATTAGAGGTTGGAAGGGACCTTCAGAGACCATGGAGTCCAACCCCCTTTCACAGCAGGATCACCTATACCAGATCACACAGGAATGCATCCAGGTGGGTTTTGAATATCTCCAGAGAAGGAGACTCCACAACCCCCCGGGCAGCCTGTTCCAGTGCTCCATCACCCTCACAAGGAAAATATTTTTCTTTGCAGCTGCCAGTGTGTGGGAGATACTAAAATAAAGTATTCTTATTACTTATTTAGAGTAACAGCAGAATTTTGCAGAATTAGTAACAAAGAGATTGGCGTAGGAATGCAGGCCTGCAACATGCACAGCAATGTGTGAGAGAGGGTGAAGGAGTGGGGGGTGTGCGCCAAGAACCTAACGAAAGCATTTTCATGCAGCATACCTAATTCTGGCTCATGGTAATTCTGATGAAATGCACCAGTCATGACAGGAAAATAGAAATATTTTTCCAAGTGGAAACCATAAACTTTTGTTTTGTTTTTTCCTTCGCAATTAGGGAGGGTACAGAAAAACAAAGGGCTGCTTGCTATTCTTCAGACAGCATAAAAATTAATCTTGTGTGCCCAAGCAATGTTTTTAATGCAGCACCTACACACAAGGAAATGTGCATAGATGAGATAAGGAAAATATTCACAAAGGTGTTCAAGATATGAAAAGTAGGTGAAGATTACTAAGTCTGCATATGCAGTCATTTTAAAGCCTAACTTCATGTTTCTTCTCATCTCACTGGTCTACCATTTTTGTTCTCATTAATCTAGCTTTGTTTTCACAATCTGGTGGAACCTGGAATTTTGCAGGTACCGCTTGATGGATACAGTTTGCTTTTGTGATAGCAGGTGCTGACTGAATATGTTTCTCTGAAGTGTAGTTTGGGTTTATCTGAGAAGTTTCCTCAATATAACAAACACCCTGTTTGTGATAAACACGGGACAGGAATGAGAGGATGGGGTAGATAGATGGGTAAAATTCTACTGTGTATTGGATGTAACACACGATTAAAACAATCACTAACAAGTAAATGAATTATACTACTGAAAGAAGGCTCTGTGATTAAGACATAAGCAGATAGAATGAACAAGAGATCCACCATCTTGACTAAGCATTCAGAAGTAATGCAATTTACAAAGCATTTCCAAGGGAACAAAGCATTCGTAAGTATCTATCCACATTTCATGTTGGCTACTGAAGTATTTTCACTTGAAAACAAATAGAGTACTATTCTGCTGTAGCTAGATATCAGTATTTCAGTGTGAATAAATAAATCCAGTCATCAAAAAACTTCTGTACGGGATTATACAGTAGTAAATAGTCTCAAACCCCACCCCCACCCCCACTTCTGTATTAATACAGATGTCCTAATCCCAAAACATAACTGATTTAAAATGTATTAAGATGTTATTTTCAGTAGATCAAATATAGAAAGGACTAATTTTCTCAAGCAAAGCCTCACTTCCATAACTTTTATTCTTCATTTCAATTGCAGACATCATCATAAAATAATGGACCAATAATTTGAACTGGATGTCAAATGAGTTTCTATGATTTTGATTTCCAAGGATAAAATTCTATCAATTCTTTTCTTGGCCACTCTGTAAACCATTGTCATTCAATAATGCATTTGGTATTAAAGCAAACACTAATGTAAACACGAACATTAGAGGCTTGTACCAAAGCCAATTATCCCAGTGAAAACACCGCCGATGATTTCAGCTGGTGTTGAATTACACCTGCCTTTACAACAAACCCCAAAAATGGTCATTTACAAACGTTAAACCATGGCCGAGTCTTCATATTTAACAAGTGAAATCTGCTGATTTGACTCTAATCACTTAATACCATTACAAGAAGCCATTTCACAATATGCCCCTAGTGAATTTTTAAAGCTGAAAATACAGGATTGGACTGCTGATGTGTCACAGCTGTGTCACACCAAAATTAAAAAATACCCAAACATATATGAGTTTTCCTCATAGAACAAAATTGGTTTTCTGTATTCTCAGTGTCTTTCATTATTTATTGATAGAGATACTGGGATTTCTCATTGGGATCATGTGTGTGTCAATTTTAAATATATGAAAAGAGAGTGCATGACACATTTATGCAGACTCGTAGAGCTTTTGTTTGTGAACAGTACAGCAGTTATGTCCCATTTGTAACTCTTAATTGTTCCTCAAGAAACTACATCAAATGTAGTTATGGGTAACGTCTGAGTTTAAGGAACAAGACAGGCTCTTTAACTCTTCTCAAAATAATTAATGAAAAAACTCCACACAGGGTTGGATAGAAATACAGATTATTGGAAGTTTAAATGGAAGTGCTATTCATAAACTGCATGCTACATGCAACATACAAAGAAATCCACAGGCCACAGTAATCCAAGAACCTCCTTATGCCAAAGTTTCCCCAACCTCCACCAAACCAGGCCAAAATCCAGGCTTCAAATTCTAACCCCCACACCATATCTCTCTATCCCCATACCAAACCCATGTGACACAGCTAAAATTCAGCTCACCAGCTTCAGGCCCCTGCCAAGGCTGCTCAAGGCTTCACTCCCCTGCATCTGTAAGGAGCAGTCTGTGGTGGGTTGAAGCCTAAAACCACCACAGTCCTAAGAGGCTCATCTGTCTCATCGTTGTCATCATCAGGAATAGGGACCCCTTGCCCCAAGGAGAAGAACTGGAAGTCAGGCTAACAGCACAAGTTCTGCAGCAGCCTACTCCATAATAAGTTATTGATTAAGTGACTGAGCCTGTGCACTGGAATGTGGACTCCATGGTTTTCCAGGTGCAGGTTCCATGGGAGGGACCTAGATTGTACCGAGGGTCCGTACCTGCCAAGTGAGATGGATGACCCTGCTGTGTGCCATTATCACTTTGGAATGGAGAAACAGAACTGCAGTGAAGAGACACTGATGTCCTGGCATCGCCAAGGGAACCATGAACTTTAGTGGACTCTGCTCATTATAATGTCATTATAATACAAACCCATATGTCCTGGCCTGAAGCTACCCATCTCCTAGGCAGACCACTCCTTGGACACACCTCCTTGAGCCCAGACCACAACTTGATCACTCCTCCGTGAGCATGCATGGAAGCTCTACTTGTGGGGGACACAAGAGGTGGATAGAGGTGGAATTCAGACATCAATAGGTATGAAATTGATTATAAAAGATTTCTCCCTAGAAATGGGAAGCTGGAGTTTTCCTGTGTGTTATGTATGTGTGTGTGTGAGAGTGTTACCTGAAGAGCTCTGAAGAAATTTTGAAGGAGTAACAAGAAGACTTTGAAGGAAAGCTTTACCTATAAAGATCAAGAAGGACAAGCAGGACTGGACCTGGGACCAGAAAGACACCTTGGACCCTTGCATTATTGGTAGCTATAGACCTCTTCTGCTTTCCCCTCTTCAGTCTACCTTTCCCTCTCTCCTTTCACTTTTCTCTACCTCCTGTGGGTACACAATGAAGTTTTGCGGCTGATCGAAGTGAACCCCCTTGCATGAGTCACCTGAGTTTTTGCTCTTTGAGATCACAGCAGTGAACCATCATGAGTCCACTGTTTGGCCCGTGACCTCATGGTTTTCTGGTGTTTACTAAAGTTGCTCTGTGGATCACTGAAATTTCTCATTCAACTTAGTATATAAATGCAAGAATCCTTAATAAGATACTTTTTTTGAGCCTGTGGCAAGTATTTTTTCTTGCATCACTGTGCCCCCTGCTAGCCCCCAAAGAGCCCCCAGCTCTTTGTAAATGATGCTGTACAACCACTCTGTCCTGTAAGTAGAGGGAGACAAAAATACAGCTGCAGAGTCCTTTTCTAGAAGCTTCCTCAAAAATTCATCTGTTTCCCCTGCCACTCTCAAAGCAGCAGTGCTATGAGCTACTATCCAGCATAAGAAAGGAAGACAGAAAGTATCTGTAAGAAGGGTTAAAAAGATCCCACCTCTCCTTACATACCAAAACTGATTCTCTATGGGATTGTGCTACTAATTGTTTACTAAAAAAAACCCACTCCAAAGGGCTGGTCATTATTTCAGGGAAGGTCTATCAGGTGATGCTTTGTATCCCAATTGAAACTATAACCTATATTGCAATATTTTATAGTTTTATCATTCATCTAGATAATTTGAGTTATTCAAGCATTAAATTACATCTATAATATACAAGTTTCTTGTGTAATTGCTTTTAAATTCCAGATACTGTATGCCAAGTGCTGGTTGGCTGACTGTTCTGTAACAAAACCTCCACCACCAAGATCTTCTAAGCAAATGAAAGATGATACAAAGCAATACAGAACTTACAGAACAGTTGTTGGCAGTAATTACACCATGGAGCTTAGTCACTACATGCAAGCATTACATTTTGTGTTTTAAATATACAGTGAGATCTCTTGTTATGCTGGAATTTGTTAAAGGGAAAAAGAGAATCTGTCTTTCATCATGGCTCCTTCTTTATATAACTACAGTGATTCAGGTTTTATAATACCTTCCTAGAGAACATTAGGTCTCTTCACTGCTATCAAACACCTACCAGGAGATTACAGTATTGCCAGAGCAATTGCTTCACTTTTGTTCCTGAAACAGCCCATTCTATTGAAGCTGTTAACTTGAACACTGTGATAGGAGACTTTTTCAGAGTCCTCAATAATTATCATCACGACAGCCATCTAAAAGTTGGAACAACTATCCATCTGGGAGGCACAGCTTTTGGAAATCAAATCTTTTAGAAACCAAAATTAAAAAAAAAAAAAAAAAAAAAAAAAAAAAAAAAAAAAAAGAAGAAGAAGAATTGGGAACCAGGAACACTCCCTGCTGAGGATGCTGGAGGATGCTACAAAAGGAAGTACCTACAATGAAAGTTGTCAATGAGTATATCAAGCACACATTCTAGATATGTAGTAAAAATATTTAATATAGGCTTACAAACTCCCATGAGTTAATTAGATTGCAAGTATCATGATTCCAGTATCTGAAAGGGGCCTACAAGAAGGCTGGGGAGAGACTTCTCAGGATCTCAGGTAGTGATAGGACTAGGGGGAATGGAATGAAGCTGGAGGTGGGGATTCAGGCTGGATGTGAGGAGGAAGTTCTTCACTGTAAGAGTGGTAAAGCCTTGGTATGGGTTGTCCAGGGAGGTGGTTGAGGCCCCATCCCTGGAGGTGTTTGAGACCAGGCTGGATGAGGATCTGGCCAGCCTGATCTAGTGCAGGGTGTCCCTGTCCATGGCAGGGGGTTGGAACTAGATGATCCGTGTGGTCCCTTCCAACCTTGACTGATGCTATGATACTGATACTATGATACTATGATTCCTTCAGGTTTGCTGTTTACCGTTTTAAAACCATCAGTGCCACACAATGTATTCCTTGACTTTCTGCTGTATATAAATGACAGTGAGTTTGCTATAGCACTACAAAATCCTGAGAAAATAATGAAAAGTATGACAAAAATCACATTAAAAAATATTTCTGCAGAACTTTTAAAGGAGATTAACAAAATACTGAAAAACAACACCATTTGCATGTAGTGAAAGGGCGGAGCAGAGATGACTTTGTAACATCCTTACATAACAAAACATACTTAAAAATGAATGAACACTTAAGGAGTTTTAAAGCACAGTGTAAAAGATTGGGTTTCATTGGGTATTAGTATAAAGGGCTTTGAAAAACAATCTATTAGTAAAACGAATTGGGGCTTTAATAGTGAGCTTTTAACACTGCAACACATCTTCCTTAGCGTTGTATTACACATTTTAACACGCACAAGCATTTTAGGGCAAAACTCTAAAGTCATGACAGAAACATTTGGACCTATTCCAGAAATTTTCTCTTGAGGAGCTACAGCCTAAATGTAGAATGCTTCTGTTTTCTACAGTGCAAACAAAACTGTATGTTACCTATACAAAACAGCACACAAAATGAATGATGAATTAGCTGCAGCCCAGTTGTATCTCTCTTGGCCAAATCTATACTATCTGACGTGTCCGAGTCTGAGTTCTAGCCTCAGAAAACTGCATTAATATTTTATTACAAGTAATTTTACCTTGTCTGGCTTGTAAGGTTAAAGCCAACTATAGATTCCTTATTCAGGCCAACTGCTTCAATGTTAATGACATCATCCACTTCTGGCTCCATAGCAATGAACAGCATTGGAAACTTCCAAACACCTCCTGTGGTGCACTGTACTACAAGAGTTGCTTCGTTCCTTAAAATTTCAGATAGAAACATTGAATGCACAGAATGTTATAAAACATAAACCGAGTAAGTTAATGCCCAAATTAAGCCTGGAATATGTAGAGCTATACTAGAAAAATGAAAATACAGACAGCTTTACATTGGAATATACCCATAATTTTGTGTGCCACAGTGTGCCTCAGTTGCATTTAGACCAGAATGTAGAGTAAATAGCACTTGATATTTACAGCAAAGTACAAGAAAATACATAATATAAAACAAAATTATTGGCATAGGCATGAGATTTAATTTTTATGCTGCTTACTCACTGTGAAGTTAAATTTAACTCAATTTATTTCAGTTATTATTCTTTATTTACTGAGGTGCTAGAGGAGAAATTTGTCCAGAACTTATGAAAAGTACACATTGGAATAAAAATTAGATCTAATAAAGATCTATGAACTTTAGAAAAATTCCAGACTCTGATGTCTTCAGACCATCCAACATGAGAGTTTGTGCTATAAATTCTGAAGATAAAGACTAATTAATTGCAGTCACTGAGTACTCTAAGTGAAGCCTGATAAATCTTAAGTGCACAAAGATAAAAAACAACAACAACAACAAGCACAAAAAAACAAAAGGAGGGGAAATAGAATAGAAATAGAAAGCATTTCCAAATTAACCTCCTCTTTGATGTGGTGACACTCCACAGGCTCAGTGCATTGTCTTTCCTAAAGGTTTGCTCTCTATTTCAGTAACCTTCTAGACTACTGCAAATAAGAGCTCCATCCTGCATCCTAAGAATACCTTCTTTGCACGCAACCCATGATATTCTCTTGTGACTGCTCCCAAATCTTCCTGGTAATGTTTACCCCTGGAATTTACTGTGCTACCTGTATGTTACTGATGCTTCTTACCAGCCCTCTTCTCATACACATCTGACTGCATCAAAAGGAAGGTGCAACTTCTGTCTCTCAGAAAGTATCTCCCTTGCACAGTTTCTTTTTAAAGAGGTGGGATGTACTAATGTATATCAAAGCAAATTCATCATTTTTCACATCACAGCTATAAAAGAGAATGGTTTCCTGTGGACTGCTGTTACCTGGGCACTAGATACTAATTTCTAATTAGTCATCCCATCCAGCCAAAAAATATGCACACAGGCTCATCTAGGAAAAGGTTTTCAAGGCTGACAGACCACCTTGTCTGCATTGACTCCACAAATTTTGAAAAGAACTAATTTTCATTGTAAGTCTTCCAGTATTTTGCTGCTTAGAAATAAATTGATGGACATGCAGAGTAAAGCAGAATAACTCAATAGAATCTTCTCAGTGTCACTGAAAAAGAACACTGTCACTTTTAACTTAAAAAATACAATACTGAGAGAAGCAAGTAAAAAAAACCCTAAAATAGTAGATCTCAGAGGAGAAAAATGAAATTAAGAAAACAATTCAGGAAGGTGCTTGTATAGGTAAGAGTGACCAGACAGGATTATATTGTGTGTTCTGTTGGTTATAAGGAACAGGAGCTTACCTCATTGGCTTGTTGGGTGCAAACACGGTATTAAAGATCAGTGTTATGATTCCAGATTCTGTATCCCGTTCTCTTTCAACCAGATGCATACCAACCAAAGACTCAAGCTGAGATTTAATTTCATTTGATTGATATTGCAATTCATACACAAATTCCACTGTTGTACAGAGACCTAAATGATACAACAGAAAAAGATCAGTCTGTGTGTAATGTCACACAATTGGCTGGGTAGAAGTTACAATTCTTGCATTTGTTGCTAAAAATGACAAATAGGTACAACTTGTAATTATCCAAACACTTAAGTGATTTTCTTCTGACTGCATAGCAGAATTTTCCAGTTTCTTATAACAGAGTATGTAGCTTCTGGCAAAATGGAAGCTGGCAAACTTATTTAGGAGGTATGAATAGTAATAGCAATACTGTTCTGCCTACAACTTCTGTATAGTGGTGAGATATTTCTAGTTTACCAGACATTAAAATTGCAAGAATGCTCGGGATAATCTCAAAAAGCCCCACAACTCATTCAGCGCATCAGTGTCACCCATGGCTGCAAGGCTGAGAAACAGAATACAGAAAAATAGTCAAGATGTCATTAGCAGCCTCTTTTCTTATTCCCTGTAGCAGCTGATTAGGCCTAGTAGCAAAGATGTAAAAATAAACAGCTGAGCATCCTGAATCAAGCGTCTGCTCCTGCTGTAAAAATGAAAACTGTGATATTCAGTATGCAATAGCAATTTGTGCACAGAAGGGAATATTTCTATGAGGAAAAGAATCTCAAGGTTCTAATTATTTAAAAGTTTTACACATTTTCTTGGTGAGCAGTTATTTAACACAACCACTAAATCCTACAGGGGATTTAAGTCTACATATATCAGGGTAAATTTTGAACATGCACAGCTTAGTACAGCATGTTGTGCAGAACTCCTGTGTATGAATCCCTGCCTATATATGCTGGCTACAGAGTGCCAGTCAGCTGCAGAGTTAATCCCCAAGGCCTTCAGACACAGAATTCTAGAACAGACACCTCATATTTCCTTATATGAAAGTCCAAGAGACAATTCAATGTGAGATACTTGAACGAAAGTTTACTTTGCTTTTGCCAATCTGTGATGCTACCCAAGTTTAAGTGAATATGGAGATGACTTCCAATTTCTGGAGTCCTTTCCCCTTTCCTGAAATGTACAAATGCCTTCTTCCTACTTCATTTGCAAACAAGAAGCTGGAACTTTCACTGCCACTGTTTTTGTAACATACAGATTAATCCTAAGAAATGTAGCAGCTTATATTCAAATATTTCTGATTCTTTAAAGTGGATCCTTCACAGAAACAACTACACAATTTATGCTAGACCAGAGAATTACACAGATGTAAGCAAAATATTACTACCAAAATTAAGGGATTCTTGGTCACAGTACCATTCAGAATTGAATGTACAAGATTTCCAGGTATTAATTCACCTACTATGAATGTACTGTACTGCAACAAATGTTCTTTGTTTCAATGAAATTAAACATGAACTTTTTTTCCCCTACAATTTATAAAATTACTAGCATCATCCCACATTGTTCCATGCCTTGTTGTTTCTCTGAAAAATATGTTTATGCCATGCATTGAGGTTCCAACACAATCCAAGGCCTGTAGTAGTCACCCTAAGACAAATGTCAAACCGTGAAGAATCAGACATTAAAATTAATGACTTAATCATAATTCAAATTGTTGTGGGGGAGAAAAGATGACATAATTTGGATCATTCCACAGTTAGAAAATTGCTACTGTTGAGCAGATGTGTCTTTCAGCAGTTGTATTACACATTGCTGCTCAGGAAAAACTTGTTTTATGGTTCAGGTGCTAGGAAGAAAATGTTATCAGTTGCATGACGTAACCAAAGACATTTGGATTTGGTTTGACATTTGCATGTAGTATCTTTTCATCAGAAGCAATTAAATATTTATATTTTTTCTGCTCTAGGTTGCTCTGTAACATGTTCTATGCTTATATTTAGCTTCAATATTTACAATGCCTAAGGAAAAAAGATGCTTTTATAAATGCCAATATTTGAATGCTTTGTTACACTGGTACCTTAGCTGGTTTTGATCTACACTGATCAAAATTTAATTTAGGACTGTTCAATAAAAGAAAAATGTAATTAGATTGTAATTAGATTTTCATCACGGTTGCCCTGATGACTACTATATTATCATACAGTGAGAGGGCTCTGTGAATATGTTAATACATGATTCTAGATGTTTCCGTAATACAAATGCTGCCTAAACAAACTGGCAGCAGCAAGAGGCAAAATAAAAGTTTTGAAACACTGCTAAAAATTTGTCCAAACTATTAAAAGTTCTGAGTTCTCTTGACTCTTGGATTTCCAGTTTTGATTAAAATGGTGAATAAGTAAAACATTGGAGATAGAATTAGCATTTTCTTCAAAGTAATGACAAATACAATATAGCATACTATTCAGATATGCTTTGACTCTTTAGCCCAGTTCTTCCTATGCATTCATCGCTCTCTAAAACTACCTGAAGGGAGGTTGGAGCAAGGAGGGGGCCAGCCTCTTCTCTGTGGTGGCAAGAGACAAAACTAGATGAAGAGGTTTCAAGATGTACCAGGGGAAGTTTAGGCTGGATGCTAGAAAGTATTTCTTTACTGAAAGGGTTATCAAACATTGGAATGGTCTGCTGAGGGCGATGGTGGAGTCACTGTCCCAGGAGGAGCTTGTGGCTTGTGGACCTGGCGCTTAGGGACATGGTTTAGTGTTGATGCTTCAGTGTTGGGTAGAGGGTTGGACTGGATGATCTTTGAGGTCTCTTCCAACTGGATGGTTTCTGTGATTCTGTGATTTTGTGATTTGCTAGTTTTTTCTTTAAATCAGTATTTTAGTATAAGTAAAGCTCTTGTTTTATCTAATACAAACTAAAACACACATGCAGATATAAAGTATACCCATATCAAGCCACTTCCATTCTATAAACAGAGAGCAGAAGAAAGAGTTTTAACCACATCTTACTCAACACATAGATATTTACCAATCCAAACACTGGGAAGGTAAGCATGGCATTTATACACAACTGGTTACATGTAGGGAATAGAAATTACAATTACAATTAATATTACTTCCTCATATTTCCTGAAGAATATTAGGCATTAGGGAAGGAGTAAGAATACATTTTTGAGGTAATTATCCCAAGAGCAAATTTTTAAAGCATTAAACTTTTACTGTTTTGAAAGGCAATTAATCTCAGTCTTTAAGTGTTTTCCTGTGTGTACATAAAAAGTTCCAAAAGATAGCATTCTTTCAGTATTCTATGCTGAACTGCTAAAGTAACTATGTTTAAAAACCAACAGGGTTTTGAGCCATATACTCTGATTTGGCTATAATTTGTTTTCAAGTGCTAGCAAGGCCACCTTTTAAAAAGCACTAGAATTAAAGTGCTGAGGAGTTCCTCAGTTAATATTTTTTCAATAGCCTCTAGGAAAAAGAAAAGAAATACATCACTGTAAAAGAAAATATTATTTTCTGACTCTTAAGAATGATAGTGTGGAAACTCCAAGGATTTTAGACTCTGATCATATAAACTGGACAAATGTGAATGTCTGCAACTGTTAGAACTGACTGTAAAACTAATTAATAAATATGTCACACAACTAGAAATAAAAAGACAAGCCTAGCAGGTTGATATCATAAGAAACACAGGAATACAAGTGATTATTTTTAGTGGATTGTAAGATGTGTTCAAGCTTCAGAAAAGTTAATGACAAAGGCATCAACAGGCCTCAAGTGTACAGAAGATACTATGAAGGGTGTGATGGATATATCTGACCTGGAATAGAGTGTCACACTGTGATGAGTGAAGCTTTTTGTATCTCTGTTACAGTTTTAAAAGGCTATGCTTAATTATAAGTAAGACTTCTACAGAGGTTTCTAATCCTGGTCTGGACAAAATGCCTGAGGAGGGCTGGACATAGAGAGATTTATTTCATTTCATCAGCTCTGCAAATTTCTATATATCTGAAAATACAGACAGTTCTTTTCTCTCACTCTTGCTTTCTTGCCACTTGCCTCTCTGTGACCTTGCTGCTGCCTGAATAATCTTGGTTTTGGCTGGGTGTGAGATATCAGGGCAGGTAGGGAAGCAGCTAGCTGTGTATGGCCTCTCTGGGCTTCTGTGTCCAGGTGTCTCGATCCAGAGAGGGAAAGAGATTGAGGTTTTTAATGAATATTCCCGTGCTGTGAAATTAGAGGCACAAACGAGGCCAAAATATCAACAGCTAGACTATTTATTACATAAATAAAGTGGATGGACATAAATAAAGTGGAGGGATCAGAAGGGGAGAGAGAGAGAGAATAGAAGAAGAGAGAAAAGAATTATATTACCACACCCCTCACCCCCAAGACAGTTTGAGTCTGTGGAGGAAAGGTGCTGCAGGAGATGTTGGGTCTGTAGAGAAACGGTGCTGCAGGAGATGTTGGGTCTGTAGAGGAAGGGTGCTGAGGCTTTGGCTGTAGAAGGGATGAGGTCCTCTGGGCAGCTTCTTCAGCTCCATGAGTTGCAGCAGGCGGAACTTAGGGCACGGAGAGTCCAAGATCCAGTGTGTTGGCCCCGGGATGTTTCCAGCGTGTGCTGCCGTTTTCTTTCTTCTGCATCTTGCTTCTCCAATTTTCTCCTCCTCCAGCCAGTAGTTGCTCCAGTCTTTTATACAGTTTTTTAGCCCTTAGGCAAGTGTCCAGGTGTTGTTCCCCAGGATATCGTTCTGGGAAATCATCTTTAGGTCCAGGTATCTTTCCCCAGGAAATCTTTCTGTGTACTCAGGTGAGTTTGGGCAGCCACTGGATGGAGGGGGAAGGCCTCTGCCTCCTCCTGCTCCATCTAGCTACCCACACACTCTTTTCACATCAGGAACCATTGTCCTTTCCTGGGGTATCTGATGGCTGGAAATGATCTTGTCCTGAAGGTGTGAATGCTGGGCCCTTGGACCATTGTTGTAGGCCAGCTGCAGTCCCGTGAGCAATGTTATCGTTGTACCTTCCAAGAGTCCTTCCAGTGGCTCTGCCCAACGCACATCAGCTATTGTCTGGACAAACAGCAAGTGATTTTATCTTTGTTGAGTCACCAGGAGGGATAAGCTTTAGTCTCTCACACCAGGGGAGGGGAAGAACAGAAGGGGCTATTTTCTGATGTTGTTGCACTGTGAATATATGTAAATATACCTTGTATATGTTTGGTGCCTTTTATAATTTCATATTGAGTCCATTTTTGTAAACAGAATTTCATTTTGCTTCAAAAAATTCCAAGTTAGTGAGGCAAATTTATTCCAGGGGTAAATTCCCAGTTTGTTGGGGTGCAAATCCAACCCACAACAATCTCCTTCATATTTTTGAAAAGCCATTAAGTATGTGACTTCACTGAAGTCAAACTCACTACAGAATGTGATTTTTCTGATGGCAAAAGTCTAATGGACACTGGTGTGTGAGGTTAGTCTCCTGTGAACATCTTAAAGAGATCTAGCTACCTGAACTCTCTGCAAACAATGCTTAACCTGTAGCAGGCTTGATGACATGAAACTGGCAAAAGGGAGGAACTTTCTAAGGAACCCTCCTTACTTTTACACTGCCTCTCATTTCCAATGAGACAGGAGGAAATTAAAACTGTGATGGAAAGAGATTCAGATCACAAAAATGCTTGTCCTTATTACAGAGGCCTTTCCTTTGATGGATGCAATAAAAGAGAGATGCAAGTGAATTCACTCAATTGGCCTTCCTCACCTCTCATTCAGCAAGCTGCAATCTTTCTTACAGTTATTTAATAAAGGAGAACAGCACAATCACAGAACACAGAATGAAAGCCCAGTAATTCATAAACTTCAGCTGAATGTAAACATACTGCACTCTCTCAATGACTTTCTTTTTTCTGATTGTTTTGTTTGTTGGTTGGTTGTTGGGTTTTTTTTTCTAATTTTTCAAGGTCAGGTGTCCATTGCAGCCCTAACACCTAACAAAGATATCTTGCCCTCTTGATTTAAGTCTCCAATCTGGCAAAATAGAAACTACAGGGTCTCAGCTACTCACTTCTACGAGACATCTAATGTTGACCTTCCAAACCTTGTGAAATATCTTTCTTCATAACTTCCATTTAGCTCTCATCTGACACTTGTCCTTTTCCTGCTACTCTACCATCTTCCACACACTGCTAGATCTCAGTAGGCAGTGGGGAATGAACATTAAGTATGTAGTTATGCCTTACCAGCAAAAGCAGCAGAGGCAGACAGGATACATTACTGAACACTACATTAAACTGGTTTAATACAGCGTTCAAGTAAATATTCAAGTGAATAGCAAAAGTGAATTATAAGAGTAATAAAGGAAAAATGTGCATGGAAGCCTGGTAGCCAAGAACATCCTAACGTTTAAGTACACAGTATCACCTGGGCAGTAAGAAATTAATGTCATCTGAGAAGTAAATACCTATTTCTCACTGTAAAATGTCGTAACTCCAGGAAAATAGCAGCAGAATAAAGAAATCGAGCAAGAACAGGAAAATACCTGGTCATACCTGAATATGCCTTTCATAAAGGTACCAAAGTGCTCTATGCAGGGCGATATAAATATCAGCAAAGGTAATATCCTATACTTCATTAAATGCCAGAAACCAAATTATCTTAAATACAAAGAAACAAATGGATAATCAAGTGATCTCCTTCCACTGACACTGTACTTACTGATCCTCAGTGCAATTCAAGCAAACCCTCACTGCCATTCAGTGTATACATCTTTTTATCTCTTCCCTGCAAAATTCTTTCCATATCTAATTAAAGCTTTTCATCCGCATCTTCAAGGCTTCGCAAAACTTCACTCTTAGCCACATCTTTTTATACCCTGCAACACACTGCCTATTTCCCTAGCAACCAACTTCAACATGTCTTTTCTACACATTATTTTACATTTTATTTTCCTGTTTGTAATTTTTTTTTGTCCGCTTTCAAAACACTTCTTTTAAATACATTTCCACTGTAAAGAAAGAAATAGAAAGCACTTACCAGCCCATGCCACCTCCCACCCCACCCCCACCCCCCATTACTTGGTTTGTGGTGGGGTTATTTGTTGTATTTTATTTATATGAGATTTTTTAAAGAATGTTTGTCTAAAAAAAACCCAAAACCCAACAAACAAACAAAAAACCCCAAACAAACAAACAAACCCAAACAACCAAAACAAAGCAAACCCACACCAGTGAATCCACGTATATGAGGTAGAGTATGAATCTAGCATCTGCTGCTCTGCACACTTGTCTGCACTCTTCCTGGCAGCTACTTTCCATATATACTGAATCCTTTTTGGACTAGTTACCTTTTTATTAAGTGTATCTATACTCCTCTCTTAACACTCTTACCGTCTTTGATATTATGTGACATAGCAGCTTGAAACAAAATGTTTCAAATTCAAATGTATTAAAGTGCACTGAGATGTAATTCTTAGTCTGTAATACCAGTTTCATTTTCTCAATGAATCACAGAAAACTCCTGTTTGAACTATTCCTGTATCCAGTACCTTGGTTTTCCCCCTGAAATTCTCAAAGCTGAAACAAATCACAGAATGTTAGGGGTTGGAAGGGAATTCTAGACAACATTGAGTCGAACTGCTCTGCCAGAACAGGATGACCTAGGGCAAGCCACACAGGAACACATCCGGCGGGGATTTGAAAGCCTCCAGTGAAGGAGTTTGCTCAGAGCCACATCCAGCCTGGCCATAAAAACCTCCAGGGATGAGGCTTCCACAACCTCTCTGGGCAGCCTGTTTCAGCGCTCCACCACCCTCACCATAAAGGAGTTTTAAAATGAAATTAAAGAGTGTATTCTGATGAGTGTCAGTACTTATAACTCTTGAATGTTAGATAATTGCTATAAATTTCTTTTGCTATAAATTCTATAAATTACTTCTGCCAGGAAAGTCTGGATCAGATAAATCCTTGAGGTCTCTTCTAACTTGCTATTCTATGATTCCATAAAATTGCACAGAATATATGCTATTTGATGATTTTGTAGGTGGTGGAAAAAAGATACACTTTGCAAAATGTATGGCAATGGACATTATGGATTAACATATCTGGAAAATACTATTTAACCATTTATTATATGAAAAAAAAAAAAAGTCTTTAGAGCCATATGCAAGAAAATGGAGGAAAAATAAATATAGTTTACAAGTACGAATTGAAAACAACTGGAAACTGCTTTTTCAAAGGGCGATATCATAATTGTTATGTCTAAAACATTAAGCTTTAATCCTTTGACCTCTGGAATTTTATTGACTTCTGAACAACATACTATGTCATTTTAGATAGATAGTACTTAGATTGTTCTCACTTTCTTAAGAAACTATAATAATTTTCTGTTTCAAATTATATATTTGATATTGGATGAAATTGAATACTTTAATGCTTGAAGATTTTTCACTTCCCAAGAATGTATACTTGTAATAATTTAAACACTGTAGCAGAGTACTAACTGATCTGCCAGTAATTATCATCATTTATGATTACACATCACACATACACACTCTTTCACAGGAGAAAAAATGAAAACCACTTTGCCTGGCTGTTATCATAGAGCCTTACACTCTTATTTAGGTTATTACTTATAAATTGCAGAAAGCTGAGGCAAGTACCATCAAATTTGATTTCTAACAGGCATCACATTGATCTAGCAATAATGTCATTATAATGTCATTGAAAATCATGAAAAGCACCAGAACTCTAAATGATCTTACTACCTATGATGTATGTAACGCATTTTGTTACCAAACTTTTTGCTTGAAAAGATGCAGTGTCCCAAATCTGTATGTACAGAAGCCAGTGTTAATAAATATGAAACATTATTCCCATGCACAGAACAAGCACTACACATCATGAATCTGCAAGTCTTTCTAAAAGCTGCCTCAACTTGCTCATTGAATGTTACTCTTGTCAATTCAGATGCCAGTGCGTTAGAGGGAAATAATTCAGCTATATTTAGCGGAGCCTGCCCATAGCTGACAAGTCAATAAATATCTAAATGCTACAGAAAATAAAAAGTTAGCAAGTATTTTGATATGCAGCAGTTCTCATGAGGCTGAATAAATAAAGTTATATGATATTTACAGTGCTCCAAAGAAGCAAGAATGTATATTGAGAATTTCACATGTTTCTTTCACTATATTGATCTCTATCACTTTGTAACACAGGAATATAAAATAATAATATGGCTAGACAATAAGTTTTATTTCACACCACAGTATGAACAAACGTAAATTTTAACTCCAAGTATTAACTAAACAGTAAGTACATGCTGTGCAAGCTCTTGTCAACAGCTCAACTTCAGATGCCCTTCTGGTTTTAAAAGCATTCCAAAACCAAAATCTGTTAAAGGTCTAGACAGCAATTACTGACATAGAATCATAGAATTGTTAGGGTTGGAAGCGACCTCAAGGATCACCTAGTTCCAACCCCCCTGCAATAGGCAGGGACACCTCACACTAGATCAGGTTGCTCAAAGACACATCCAGCCTGGCTTTAAAAACCTCCAGGGATGAGGCTTCTATCATGTCCCTGGGCAATCTGTTCCATGTCTCACCACCATCATGATGAAGAATTTCTTCCTAACATCCAATCTGAATCTACCAATTTCTAGTTTTGTTCCATTCCCCCTAGTCCAGTCATCACCTGGCACCCTAAAAAGTCTCTCACCAGCTTTCTTGTAGCCCCCCCCCATAAGATACTGGAAGGCCACAATTAGACCACGCTGTTCAGTCTGCAAAGTGAGGGGATATTTGGACAAAAATCATTCTTATAGGAAGGATGAGATTCATTTCTATTTATATTTTACGTTTTTTCTTTTTCTTTCCATTCTTTGGCCTGAGAGCTTCTGCAACACGATGTAGCTGCAAAGCCTCTACTTGGCCAGATTCTAAATTATATAAATGAGATGCAAAAGCCATGTTTGCCTGCTTCTCAAACCTAATAGATTGCAAGAAAAGCAACTCCCGTAGATTCAACTTTTATCATCATAAAATGTGTTGCACTCCTCGAGTACCTGTGAAATCCCTTCCCCTCATTTACAGCTGTGTTATACACATATTAGGATGTCTTATGTCATAATTTTTGAATAATATCTGTCTCAAAAAATAGGATGACTTTGAACCCAAAAAGAAATGTATGTTAAGTCTCAAAGGTGCAATAACTGATGAAGGGAAAACAAAACAATTCATAATTTCTTGTAGTGAGTGTGATTGTTAGCACACACACCTAATAGGAACATCGGGCATGCAGGAGTACCAAGCACTCTTTTCTTACTATTTACGTGTTGTACCATTCTCTTGCAGAAAGATCTAATATGAAAAGCTGGTTTATCTCCAAAGAAATTGATTTTCAGTGTGTCTTCACCTGATTAACTGTAAGTGGAACCTATCTTTTTACAAAGCTTTAATGCTTCTTTCGAACAAGACCTCCTCCTTCAATCCATTTTGCTGTAGATATTGGCCTGCTGGTGGGAATGCATCTTAGAAATTGGGACAACTTGCAGTTAAATATTTCCTTGCTGTGCTTACACAGACATACTGTTGCTAACTTTAGCCTTTGCAGAAACAGTCCTCTTTTAAAGGAGATAGGGTATGTGTGCAAGTCTCACATCCAAGACAGACATCAAAAAAATGTTCAGGTTCAAAGGTTCCTATAACTGCAGACATATTGTTAGAGGAATGTCCCATATTTGTTACAGGGTACAAATATGGACTGAGAGAAGGATTTGTCTAAACCTCATCTGTTGTCATGGTAGAGCTACATTCAGTGAAGCAATTACATTACTTCCCATGTCCTAAACCAGCATGATATTCAAGCTGTTTATTCTTACCATCAGTGCGTTGAATTTGATCTTGGGTGTTGGCTGGACTATTTGTATTGGCCATTGCAGATTTTCTTGTTGCAGGTATAGCGGTTGCACCAGGAACTACACCAGTCAGTGGCACTTCTACTCTTCTTTCTACTTTCTGCCTGGCTTGACAACATATCACAGCTACAGCAAAGCAAAAATCCATTGTTTGTAAAGTGTCAGCATCTTGATTTTGGCAAAACAATGAAATGTGAAAGTTAAATGTGCTTAAAGAATTACAAAATTCCAAGAAAGGTCAAGAGAGCTAAAAGCTTTCCCCCAACCTATAGTTTCTATTGTTCTGTTTAGGTGAAGCAGTAGAAAATACTGGTAAGTAAACAAAAATCTGTTGCTACAGTTAGTTCACGACAGCAACTGAAAATTTCTCCCTTTTCTGATAATCATGAAATTTATCTTCATTTTAGTTCCTCTGCAAATAGAAATTAAGGCACAGTTTGACATATGCCAATGAAAAGGAAGACTGAAAGGCAAGCAAAGAAAGGATGTTTAAAAATGAGAGAATATTAAGCCACTCTGATACCTTAATTCAAAATGCTGGTTTACAAACTTCAGTTTTTATGGAACGATGCTAGAATAAAAAGCATTCTGACATGAGGTTTTCTTTAAAGCATAGCGTAGCTTTTCTTTCCACTCCATTAGGTTATTTTAATTTACTTTTTTCTAAGACATGTCTTTTTACATTACAAAGTAGTTGGGGGTTAGCCTATACACTAGTTTTTATAAAGCTTACTTTAATAGTAATGGCTTATGGTTCTTTCAATAGTTATTGGCACAGAAAGAGGAGGAAATCAGATGCAAGAACTGAAAGAAAAATGTGTTTTCCCAAAGAAAACACTTAGAATTTTCTACAGTTACAGAAATCAACACGAAATAGAAGAGCTGATTACATACTTCTTAGTTTCAAAGTCTAAACATTATTTTAATCAGAATTATACTGAATGAATCTTCAAAAGCTCTGAATTTAACATCAAGATTTAATGATAAATAATTTAGATTCCTATCTTGGTAAGTAATTATGTAAAGTTCTAAAAGAGAGCAATGAACTCCTTGCTTCTATACCATGTTTATGTAGCTTCAACTTTTAGTTCTGGAGCCTGATTCACTATCATTATTTTGGAAAATATATAATTGTACATCAAGTTGAAGTAATTTCATTTCTCTGAGAAAATTAAGGTCTTTTTTCTTTCTTTTTTTTTTTTTTCTTGGTCTTTTCCTGTTTAACAGGGTTTAAGTAACTTATATAGCTCTCTTCTAAGCATTTCCAGAAGGGAGGTTTCCTGAAATAGGTAAAAACACATCTTTATTTCAGGATGCATAGTTTCATATTTAAGAATTATTATTATTATTATACCATCTTACCAAGTATTTCAGATTACTGTGTGCACATGTTGTGTCTTCTCCCAGGCAACCAGCACCAGAACAAGAGGACACAGTCTCAAGCTGCGCCAGGGGAAGTTTAGGCTCGAGGTGAGGAGGAAGTTCTTCACTGAGAGAGTTATTTGCCTTTGGAAAGGGCTGCCCAGGGAGGTGGTGGAGTCACCATCCCTGGAGGCGTTCAAGAGGGGACTGGACGTGGCACTCGGTGCCATGGTCTAGTCATGAGGTCTGTGGTGACAGGTTGGACTTGATCTTTGAGGTCTCTTCCAACCTTGGTGATACTGTGATACTGTGATTTTCTATTCTACAGTTCATGTTGCTACCAGAAATGATATTGCCTTTTATTTTGCCCAAATGGATAAGTAATATTTATGGATAAAACTCATATCCATGTGTGATTTGACTGGACAAGTCCTTGAGCAATCTGTTCTAATTAGAACTGGCTTTTAGCAAGGGTTTGCATTAGACAACCTCCAGGGGTCCCTTCCAATTTAAATTATTGTGTGCTAGCTGGAGTCTAGAAGAATTAAATAAATATTCTGAATGATTGTCCATTTGTAGTCACTTACGTAAAATAGTAAAGTTATAATCTATTTAACACCTACTACATGGGTTGTGACAAGAGATCATTTTAATTGGTCTCATGAGATACGAAGCCTAGTGACTTCTAGAAGTATATCAAGATGCAAATAGGAATTACACAAAAGATGAACTGCCTGGTACACTAGTAAAGCAACTTTGGGTTTTGACAAAACAGCTTGTAACCTGCAGGCAATTTTAATAAATGTCTTCATTAAAAGAAATGGCAATGCTTGCTCAATCATTATTGAAAACAATGATTTAAAACCAAAGCAGGTTTCTTGTAAATCACCTGCTTTGGAATCGCGTATTACAAAGAGATTTTTTAAATGCCTGTTTGGATCACAGGCCTTCTGAATCAGGGCAGGAATGGGATCTGCTTCAGAAATACAGCTGCAAACAACTATTTTAGTTTTCCAGGTCATTTTTCAACAAAAGATCTAGCAGTTGGGAAAATAAAATATCCCAACATAACACGCTGATGGCCCAAAGGAGACATGTATTCAAATTAACTGCAATGCTCCTTATATGCAAAAAAATGATTTATTGAACATAAACTACTGGATATCATACTCTACAGTTTAGTTTTGCTGTTTGAAAGTATTTAGGAATTTAAAGTGTTTTAAAAGATTTGACATTACATCAGGTTTTGTTTGCATACAAATGGACTGTCACTGTAAGAATTTATGAATGCTAACAGTTTTAATTCATAACTTCTGTCACTAATAAAAAACAGCCCAATAAAAGGGAGATTTATCTCCAAGTCTATCAGTGAATTGCATAACAGCTTTAAACAGCACCACAAATATTCACATAAATATACACAGTTTAAATGCTAATGAGACTTGTTAAAACCATCATTTTTGGCAGCGGTTAATTGCATGATAATATTTTCACAGAATCACAGAATCATCCAGGAAAACACCTCAGAGATCATCAAGTCCAACCTATTACCTAATACCTAATACCTCATGACTAACTAAACCATGGCTCCAAGTGCCACATCCAATCTTTTTTAACACCTCCAGGGACTGACTCCACCACCTCTCTGAGTATCACATTCCAATGGCCAATTACTCTTTCTGTGAAGAACTTTCTCCTCACCTCCAGCCTAAACTTCCCCTGGCACAGCTTGAGAGTGTGACCTCCTGTTCTGCCACTGGTTGCCTGGGAGAGGAGACCAACCCCCACCTGGCTACAAACTCCCTTCAGGTAGTTGTAGACAGCAATAAGGTCTCTCCTGAGCTTCCTCTTCTCTAGGCGAAACAACCCCAGCTCCCTCAGTCTCTCCTTGTAGGGCTTGTGCCTGAGGCCTCTCCCCAGCCTTGTTGCCCTTCTCTGGACATGTTCAAGAGTCTCAATGTCCTTCTTAAACTGAGGAACCCAGAACTGGACACAGGACTCAAGGTGTGGCCTAAACAGTTCTGAGTACAGGGGCACATGACTTCCCTGCTCCTGCTGGCCACACTATTTCTGATGCAGGCCTTCTTGGCCACCTGGGCACACTGCTGGCTCATGTTCAGCCAGCTGTCAACCAGCACCCCCGGGTCCTTTTCTGTCTGGCTGCTCTCCAGCCACTCTGACTCCAGCCTGTAGGTCTGCATGGGGTTGTTGTGGCCAAAGTGCAGCACCCGGCACTTGGACTTGTTAAATGACATCATGTTGGACTCTGCCCATCTGTCCAGCCTGTCAAGGTCACTCTGCAGAGCCCTTCTACCCTCTAATAGATCAAGACCAGCCCCTAGCTTGGTGTCATCTGCAAATTTACTAATGGTGTATTCAATCTCCTCATCCAGATCAACAATAAGGATATTGAACTGGATGGGGCCCAGCATTGATCCCTGAGGGACACCACTAGTTACTGGCTGCCAGCTGGATGCGGCACCATTCACTACCACTCTCTGGGCTCAGCCCTCCAGCCAGTTCCTAACCCAGCAGAGAGTGCTGCTGTCCAAGCTACAGGCTGACAGCTTGGCCAGGAGTTTGCTGTGGGGGACGGTGTCAAAGGCCTTGCTGAAGTCCAGGTAGACTACATCCACAGGCCTCCCCACATCCACCAGGTGGGTCACCTGATCATAGAAGGAGATCAGGTTGGAGAGGCAGGATCTGCTCTTCCTAAATCCATGTTGGCTGGACCTGATCTCTTGGCTGTCCTTCAGGTGCACTGCGATTGCCCCCAGGATGATCTACTCCATAATTTTCCCTGGCACTGAGGTCAGGCTGACAGGTCTGAAGTTTCCAGGTTCCTCCATCCAGCCCTTCTTGTGGATGGGCATCACATTGGCCAGTTTCCAGTCATTTGGGACCTCTCCAGTGAGCCAGGACTGGATGGAGAGAGGCTTGGTGAGCTCATCTGCCAGCTCTCTCAGTACCCTAGGATGGATCCTGCCTGGTTCCATGGACTTGTGAGTATCCAAGTGGCTCAGCAAGTCTCTAACTGCTTCCTCATGGATTTCAGGGGGACTACACTGCTCTCTGACCCCATCTACCAGTTGAGGAGGCCAGTTATCCTGAAGTCCTCCTGCCTTACTGTTGAAAATGGAGGCAAAGAAGGTATTTAGGACCTCAGCCTTTTCCTCATGCTTTTTATTGTCCTTCACAGAAGTGGCCAGCTTGAGTTCAAACTGGGCTTTTGCCTCTCTGATTTTTCTCCTACATGATCTAACAACATCCTTAAGCATATCATGAGTTGCCTCCCCCTTTCCACAGGTGATACATCCTCTTTTTTCCCCTTAATTCCTTCAGGAGCTGCTTGCCCATCCAGGCTGGTTGCCTTCCCCGGCAGCTCATCTTTTGGCACATGGGCACAGCCTGTTCCTGTGCCTTCAAGAGTTCCTGTTTGAAGTAGGTCCAACCATCCTGGACCCCTTTGCTCTTCAGGGCTGCTACCCAGGGTACTCTCCAAATTAGTTGCTTAAATAAGCTGAAGTCCACCCTCTGGCAGTCCAAGGTAAGGGTTTTGTTGTTGCTCCTCCTTATTTCCCTGCATATTGAATACTCCACTATCTCATGATCGCTGCACCCCAGAAAACCTCCTATCATCACATCTCCCCCCAGCCTTTCTCTCTTCAAGAACAGCAGATCAAGCAGGGCCTTATCCCTGGTAGGCTCACATAACAGCTGTGTCAAGAAGCTGTCCTCCATACACTCTAGGACCCTTCTGGACTGCCTCCTCTCTGCTGTGTTAAGTTCCAAGCTGGCAGTGATGAGCTTGGTAAGAAAGGCACCAGGACAATCAAAAAGGGTTAAACCACCATTTTCAGAGTATGGCCACAATTTGGACTGGTCTTTTTTATGCAGTATTCCTCACTTACATTGCAATCCACAACCCATGACTTACACACTAGAAAGTGAGGGGATTTTGCTTCATTCCTAAAGGTATTAAAGTGGAAATTAATAAGATGAAAGCTCTAATTAATATCACATCATTGGCATTTGTCTGCAAGTAAAGGGTCCTTAAGAAAATTAATGACAGCAAAAATATCTATTTTTATAGCCTCCTGTGAGAGAATAAAGCTTGTCTCTCCTGGTGACTGAACAAAGATAAAATCACTTGCTGTTTGTCCAGACAATAGCTGATGTGCGTTGGGCAGAGCCACTGGAAGGTCTCTTGGAAGGTGCAAAGATAACATTGCTCACGGGACTGCAGCTGGCCTACAACAATGGTCCAAGGGCCCAGCATTCACACCTTCAGGACAAGATCATTTCCAGCCATCAGATACCCCAGGAAAGGACAATGGTTCCTGATGTGTAAAGAGTGTGTGGGTAGCTAGATGCAGCAGGAGGAGGCAGAGGCCTTCCCCCCTCTATCCAGTGGCTGCCCAAACTCACCTGAGTACACAGAAAGATTTCCTGGGGAACGATACCTGGACCTAAAGATGATTTCCCAGAACGATATCCTGGGGAACAACACCTGGACACTTGCCTAAGGGCTAAAAAACTGTATAAAAGACTGGAGCAACTACTGGCTTGTAGGAGGAGAAAATTGGAGAAGCAAGATGCAGAAGAAAGAAAATGGCAGCACACGCTGGAAACATCCCGGGGCCAACACACTGGATCTTGGACTCTGAAAACCCTCTCTCCGTGCTCTAAGTTCCGCCTGCTGCAACTCATGGAGCTGAAGAAGCTGCCCAGAGGACCTCATCCCTTCTACAGCCAAAGCCTCAGCACCCTTCCTCTACAGACCCAACATCTCCTGCAGCACCATTTCTCTACAGACCCAACATCTCCTGCAGCACCTATCCTCCACAGACTGAAACTGTCTTGGGGGTGAGGGGTGTGGTAATATAATTCTTTCCCTCTTCTCCCTTTCTTCTCTCTCTTCCTATTCTCTCTCTCTCCCCTCCTGATCCCTCCACTTTATTTATGTAATAAATAGTCTAGCTGTTGATATTTTGGCCTCGTTTGTGCCTCTAATTTCACAGCACGGGAATATTAATAAAAAACCTGAATCTCTTTCCCTCTCCGGATCGAGACACCTCCCAAAAGTTATTCTCATTCCTTAGTCTGCTATTATATAGAAAGGTATATTAACAATTCAAAATACAAGATGATTGTATGTGCACTGTCCCTCATCTACACACTGAGTTGTAGTTTATTGGAGGATATAGATTTTAAAAGCTGTTCACAATTTCTAGGATTAAATCACAGAAATTTTTTTTTTAATACTTGCATCAAACCTATAAAAATTTACTGTCCCAAAAATAAGCACAATAAAAATCTTATGTAGGTCAGTAATCCTTTAATGCAGGTTTACTTCTCAGGAGCAAGTGGAAAACTTACTGCTATTCACGCTGCTCTGCATTCTGGTTCTGATTAAGGAATGAAATTCAAGGCTGAGAAAAGCAGTGGGCATCTTCTCTAATATTTTGTACCCTGAACAAGGGTGTTCTGGGTACACAGGCATAAATATATCCTTGTGCCTATCTTTCAGTTGATTTCAGTTCTCTAACTCAGCATTAACTAGGGCAGTGAAGGGCACAAGCCTTGAGATTTTGAACTGCTCCCAGCTCCTTTATCCACAGCAAGAACAAAATAATAGATCTAGATTGATTTTGTAGGTGGCAAAAGAGAATTTATTTTTAATATGCATTTTTATCTTTTTCTTTTAAAATGTAGTATACTACTGCAAGTTCTTGTGATCAAGCAGGTGAGAACAAAATGACTATTTAATTTTCTTAATTTTACTGAGTAGGGTTTTTTCAATCATTACCTACCTGGAACTAATTTCTGTTGCACTGCTTCAGGTATGCCATGAACAGGATAGATCCAGAGTATTTCCTGAAGTCCACCGTTCTCTGCTACAGTAACACTGGTGGGAAAATAAGTGAAGAGCATCATTATTTTAGATTGTTAAGCAGTCTTTTTAAAAAGTAATCTAGACTTAAGAGCAGGAGAGGTGAGACTCCATTTTATTGTATGCTGTAATGCTAAACATACCTAAGAAAAATATTAAATCAAATCCAGACTAATCAGAAGAGCAATGATTCAATGATTCACATCCACTTAGTTTAACATTTTTCAAATGTTCTGTCAGGATATGAGAAAATTTGGCTTGACCTGCTCTCTCATGTCAATCTTACACTAAAACAAAGTTTATGCAGCTTATGCATTATATAAACAAATCCATACAAGAATTATTGTTAAATATACTGAAAAATTAGAGGCATCTAAGAGCTGTCATATGCTCAATACTCATAACTGCACTGGCAGCTAGTACTGTACATTTTCTTGGTGCAAATTGAGAAAAGGAAGGTATTGAAACAGATAAATATCTTACTCTAAACCTGCAGACTTTGCAGGGCAGAGTAAAAGCTTATGTCAGATACATATTGCTCTCAAAATGAGGTACTTGATTGCCCTTGGGAGCTGCACACAAATAGCCAAAGGAGAAAACGATGACAGGATTGAGTATCCTCAACTACTTCGTCTTTTCCTATTAGAATAAATTACCTCTTTAAGTCTTTATTTAATTCCTCAGAATCCTCGTAAGGCCAGTTTTCACCATTTTCCCTCATTACATGAATTACCACCACAGCCTCATACATTTTCATTGTATCTGGCGTGAATAACACCGGGATGTCCAGTTTTTCTTTTGGAGCTAATCGAGCTCCTGTAAGATAGAACACGTCATTATGGTATTTTGAAAGCTTTCAGAATTATTCATATCATTTTAATCATGTATTTCCTTTTTTTTCTTTTCAATACACTATTTAACATTTTATCACAGAGCACCGTTTTTCCTGTGATAGCAAATTTCATTTCACCCTGCTCTTGCTAACAGCCAAGTTTCATCTTATAGTAGTATTTGCAGACTGCCTTCCTGTAATAAGGCACATTTTGATTCAATGTCCTGAGCAGAGTGGTTCACATAAAGTATTATTTTAGACTTCTACTTACTGATAAAACTTTGAAATAAGACCTAGGGAGACTCTGGCAGCACTTTTAAGTGAACATCCCAAATTTAATATTCAGAGATCATGTAAAATATATATAAGTGAATTCCCTGATTTTCTAGTGCCCTAAGTCATGGGTTGTGGACTGCAAC